>VDFB02000003.1:92454139-92719885 GCA_007258455.2 Sequoia sempervirens
AGGGTCAAGATGCGAGAGGCTTCCCTAACTTACCTGGTGTAGGAGCACCTACACCACAACATCAATTTTTGATCATTTGAATGATTAGTAGGTTAATGCTAGTATTTTTTAGGCTATTTTGTCTAAATAAGGTCTAAAAGACCAATCATAATGTAAATGGAGGAATTTTGAGTCCTTTAAGGATGAAATGTTAACCTTGCACTTGAAGAGTCCTTGTAGCTTTTGAAGGAAAACTATTTAAAATGTAAATGGGAGTGCAAGACAGGAGTTTAGAAGTCATATTAAGGGTAAAATAAAGGTGTCTAAGTGGTTCTAGGTGTCTTAAACAACAAACTTGCATAATGGTGTTCATAGAGCAAATAATTGTCTTTTAAGCCAAATGGGGGTTAAGGTGGTTAAAAGGTGGTTGTAGGTGTTGGGGAAGATTGTCATGAATTGAAAATGTATAAAGGCCTTTGAAAGGCATGAGGAAAGGATGATGGATCGATGGTGGTGAGCATTCATTGAATAAAGAAACAATTCTCTATTAATTCACTGATTTTCTTCTATCATCATTGTATTTCTATGTTTTCCTACATTGTACAAGCCGTACAAGTAGATTGATGCTCTAAATCCTTGTGATTCTTATAGGATATGGAAATAACATGCTTACGAATCTATTCTGAAGTCTTAATCACAAACTTGTAGAGTTCTTTGTTAGTTTTCTGTGATATACCTGTGCAAAGCAATAAGGGAACCGTTTGAATTTTCATTATGTTTTAAGCCATCCCCACTTACTGTTTTGACCTGTTACTCAGTGGGGAGGCATGGAGTTAGATTAGAACATGTTTCTTTATGTTTTGGATTAGAAATCAAGCGGGTTACAGACTGTAGGATGTCACCATAGTGTGAAATGAAGTATTGTTCATGCAAGAATAGATGGGACAATAATGAGTTTTAATCATTTGTTGATGGAATTGTCTAGGAAATAGTGTGAAATGCCTGTGCAGACCCTAAACAAGTAGTTTGATGCTTTGGTTGGGCTTGGAAGGCCTTAGAAGGCTGAAACCCTGAAAACCCTAGGTATTTGTGAGGAAATTGAGGGTTTTGAAGAACAGTGGCTTAGAGGATGTGAAATTTTCAAAGACCTATGAAATTGGATGTTTTGAGACATGTTTGATGATTTTCCAAGAGATTTTGGGGTTAGGAGAAGTTTAGAGAGCACTTTGTAAAACAGGGCTAATCTTGTAGCCTTTTTGCAGGGCAATTTGATGGTTCTCCAAGATGTTGCAAAGAAACCTTGTATGTTTGGTTTGGGAATTGTATGGAGGGTCTGATTGGATGCTAGAATTATGTTGAGATGGTCCTTTAGTGGCCTTCTCTAAAAGAGATGCGAAATTTTTGAGTTTTGGAGTCTTTAACCTTGTTGAAGTTAATTGATCCAATGTGGCTGATTGTGATTTCAAAGGATGATGTTTTACTGAGGTCTGATTAGTTTGAATCTTCTCCACCTTGGATCTACATCATATTGGTATCAGAGCATCAAAGAGTAGATTTGTTTTCATTTTGTAGGTTGTGAAGAGCAAGGAAGAAATGAAGAGTTTGGTGTTCAAAGATGCCTCCAAAGAACAAGGATATGGCTAAAGAGATGAAGGAGATGAAATAAAAACATGCTAGAGAAATCAGAGAGTTGGAGGAAAGTATCATAGACTTGGAGACAAACAAGAGAAGGGATGTGGAAGAGAGTGAGTCAGAAGAAGAGGAAGATGATGAGTTTGAAGACATGGAAGAAGAACTTGATCTAGAGGATCAGAGAATTGCAAAGTTGGTGAAGGCAGTAAGGAATGACAAGCCTAAGGTAAAAATTGATGTTCCTAAATATGGTGGAAGTTTAAATGATGAAGAACTACTTGACTGGATTGCTGCATTAGATAATCATTTTGAATGTGATGAGGTTCCTGAGGAGCAAAGAGTAAGGATTACAAAGACAAAGTTGCAAGGCCATGCTTTGGTATGGTAGGACTACTTTCAATCTAAGAGAAGGAAGCAAGGAAAGTCTAAAATAACTTCATGTTACAAGATGATATCTAAACTCAAAGGTAAATTTTTACCCAAGGATCATCAAGTTCAAATATTTAAGAAATTGCAAAGCTTAAAGAAAAAGGAAATGGATATTAAGTCTTATAATAAGGAGTTTTATAAATTGAGTTTAAGATTTGGTCATCATGAGAATGAAGATGAAAAATTTGCAAGATATATGGGTGGTTTGAGGTTAAACATACAAGATGAACTGGTTTTGGCTAACCCTAGGAATGTAGAGGAATGTTATCAAATGGTTATCAGGGTGGAGGAGAAAATGAAGAGAAGGCAAGACAAAGCAGTTAGAGGCAGAGGTAATGCATCAAGAGGAAGAGGATCTATGCCTAATTGAAAGCCAACCAATAATAATCAAGAAGATTCCATGAAAGGACAAGAGCAATCTAATTTCAAAGGTGGATGGAGAGGAACAAGGGGCAGATTTGGAGGAGGTAGGAGTTCCAACAATGTGTTTTCAGGTAGATGTTACACTTGCAATGATTTTTTCCATCCATCCTTCAAATGTCCTGAGAAGATTGGTACTTCATCAAGTGGAAGTAAAGGTGACAAAAGAGTTCAACTTGTGCAAGAGGATGATGAGGAGATCGCTAGTTCATCAAGTCATCTTGCAGATCTTGAGATTGGAGAAGCCTTGATGATGCACAAGCAACTTTTGAAGACCTCTAAAGAAGTGGAGCCATTGCATAGGAAGAGGCTATTCAAAACTACTTGCAAGAGTAAAGGAAAGGTATGTAAAGTTGTGGTTGATTCTAGTTCAATTGAAAATATGGTTTAATGTGAAATGGTGAATAAGTTAAACTTGAAAAGGATTCCTCATGACTTTCCCTACAAGGTATCTTGGTTAAGTAATGGTCAATCTTTGTTAGTAAATGAGCAAGCTATTGTAGATTTCCAGATTGGTGATTATAAGGATAGTGTTGTTTGTGACGTTCTTCCAATGGATTGTTGCCACATACTCCTTGGAAGACCATGACAGTATGATAGGAGTGCCATGTATGATGGAAGAGAAAATAAGTATACCATAATGAAAGATCGTCATAGGTTTTTTTTGACCCCTTGGGTAGAAGATGAGAAAGGTAAGGAAAAGGTCATAATGTGTGGTAGGAAAGAGCCCCTAAATGTTGTAAAGGAAGACAAGAAATCTAATTATGTAATCAGTCCTAGGTTTGCTAATGTAGGGGAAGTAGGTATGAGGTTTAAAACAGGGGTAAAGAAGGCAATGACAGTGAGTTTGCATGATAGTGTGATGGTAGGAAGCATTGAATGTCCTGTGGTTAAGAGTAGAGTTGATAACCAAGTGAAGTTTGCTGGTATAGTAAGGGAAAGCTTGATATGACAATGTCAAGGGATCTTGATAGATTAGACAGTCAAGGACAAAAAACTTAGAGTATTAAGGATAGTGGTAGGAATGTACATGAGAGGCAAGTGAAGTCAACACTAGTTTGTTTGCAGGTGTAGAACATGGTAAACACTCAAATGTTGGGCAGAGGAAAGATAATAGACTGATTGCAGGTCTGAGAATAGAAGAAAAGATAAATGCACATGTGAACACATTCCAAAATGCTAATTGTATAGGGCAGGTTGTAAGTCTAGTCTATATGAACCCGTGGAATGGTTTTGTGAACAAGTGGAGCATGCAAGAAGCTTGGAGATAGTGGATTCAAGGACAACTCATGAGGCATGAGTATTTTCTAGGGGGATGTATGGTGCAGGAACACCTACACCACAACATCAATTTTTGATCATTTGAATGATTAGTAGGTTAATACTAGTATTTTTTAGTCTATTTTGTCTAAATAAGGTCTAAAAGACCAATCATAATCTAAATGGAGGAATTTTGAGTCCTTTAAGGATGAAATGTTAACCTTGAACTTGAAGAGTCCTTGTAGCCTTTGAAGGAAAACTATTTAAAATGTAAATAGGAGTACAAGATAGGAGTTTAGAAGTTATATTAAGGGTAAAATAAATGTGTCTAAGTGATTCTAGGTGTCTTAAACAACAAACTTGCATAATGGTGTTCATTTAGCAAATAATTGTCTTTTAAGCCAAATGGGGGTTAAGGTGGATAAAAGGTGGTTGTAGGCGTTAGGGAAGATTGTCATGAATTGAAAATGTATAAAGGCCTTTGAAAGGCATGAGGAAAGGATGATGGATCGATGGTGGTGAGCATTCATTGAATAAAGCAACAATTCTCTGTTAGTTCACTGTATTTCCGTGTTTTCCTCCATTATACAGGCCGTAGAAGTAGATTGATGCTCTAAATCCTTGTGATTCATGTAGGATATGGAAATAGCATGCTTATGAATCTATTCTGAAGTCTTAATCACAAACTTGTAGAGTTCTTTGTTAGTTTTCTGTGATATGCCTGTGTAGAGCAGTAAGGGAACAATTTGAAGTTTCATTACGTTTTAAGCCATCCCCACTTACTATTTTGACTTGTTACTCAGTGGAAAGGCATGGAGTTAGATTATAATATGTTTCTTTGTGTTTTGGAGTAGAAATAAAGTGGGCTGTAGACTATAGGATGTCAACATAGTGTGAAATGAAGTATTGTTCATGCAAGAATGGATGGGACAATAATGAGTTTTAACAATTTGTTGATGGAATTGTCTAGGAAACAGTGTGAAATTCCTGTGTAGACCCTAAACAAGTAATTTGATGCTTTGGATGGGCTTGGAAGGCCTTAGAAGGTTGAAACCTTGAAAACCCTAGGTATTTGTGAGGAAATTGAGGGTTTTGAAAAACTGTGGCTTAGAGGATGTGAAATTGTCAAATACTTGTGAAATTGGATGTTTTGAAACATGTTTAATGATTTTCCAAGAGATTGTGGGGTTAGGAGAATTTTAAAGAGCACTTTGTTTGTAAAACATGGCTAATCTTGTAGCCTTTTTGTAAGGCAGTTTGATGGTTCTTCAAGATGTTACAAAGAAACCTTGTATGTTTAGTTTGGGAATTGTATGGAGGGTCTGAGTGGATGCTAGAATGATGTTGAGATGGTCCTTTAGTGGCCTTCTCTAAAAGATAAGCCAAATTGTTGAGTTTTGGAGTCTTTAACCTTGTTGAAGTTAATTGATCCAATGTGGTTGATTGTGATTTCAAAGGATGATGTTTTACCGAGGTGTGATTAGTTTAAATCTTCTCCACCTTGTCTTTGCATCATTACCTCAGCTAAGTGTAATTTTAGGAAATGTGAGGCAAG
The DNA here is from genome assembly GCA_007258455.2 of Sequoia sempervirens. Taxonomy (NCBI): domain Eukaryota; kingdom Viridiplantae; phylum Streptophyta; class Pinopsida; order Cupressales; family Cupressaceae; genus Sequoia; species Sequoia sempervirens. Next base: position 92,459,415 of record VDFB02000003.1, read on the forward strand.
AGTAATGAAGATCGTGAGGCCACTCAGTCACTTTTTAGACCTGAAATACAGGAAAGGGCTAGGCAAGCTAGTTTTTAGGTCTAACACTACTCCTCAGGAAGCTCTCTGTCTGAGGATAAAAGTGCGGTCTCTGGACGTCAGCACGACACATTGGCATTCATACGAATAGACAATAGTGAAGATGAGGTCAAACCAATAAAACTATCTAACGACCCAACTGATTAACTAAAGGGATAGAATGATGTGATTAAATAAATGAAATACTCTCTAATATTATAAAGAAAACATACAAGAGTGAAGATAATAAGGAGGATCTCACCAAGGAATTCATTTTCCAGTTGATCCTTCGAGAAGCATGTACTCCTACACATAGAAAGATAGGAGAATGTTGGGTGGCTGTATAGGGGTCTACCTCAGTCAGACCCCCGTTTAGGTGTTTCCACCTCCACGGACAACCAAGAAAATGAGATAAAGGAAATAATGTAGTAAAGAGCAAAGAAGCACTACAAAATAGTGTTATGCTACTCAACCAAGTGATAGAGGAGAGGAGAGGGAAGCTTACTACCTCCACCAAGAGCATTCAAGGCTGCTTGGGGGAGAATATGAGAGTACTCAAGCCTCTACTTCAATGGCGTGGTCCCAAACTTGCTCTACCAAAGTGATGGAGTGTTACTTTGGCTATAATGGAATGCTTGGAATTCTGCTTGAGAGCTTGAGAGTGAGTGCAAGAGTATGGAAGAAGCTTGTGAATCTAGTCAAGAAGTTCAACTAAATGCTTAGAGTCTCAAATTCTTGTGGAAGAGATGAATTTGAAGGAGGAATGGAGAAAAATGACCATATTCGGGTCGGTTGGCCAAAGAGGGCGTTACAAATTCACCTCCAATGAGAAGAGTAACACCTCTATAGGTTTAACCGAAGGAATTTTCTAGGGATGTAAGTGTGTCGTGTGGACGTTTGCACATCGCTCAGGCGTCCTTGACATAAACTCCTCCACCAACACTCAAAACAAGCACTAAGTGGGATGCAAGCAGCGAGCTTAGGTGGAATTAAGCCTTTGAACTTGGTTTTCTAAGGTGGATAAAGGAAAAAAGGGGATTTGTACATGGGGTGCAAATTCACTCATACATTTTTTCCCTACTTTACCAAGCACAAATACTGATGAGTGATTGGTAAAGTAGATCAAGAAAGAGTAGTGTTATAAATGTATACCTGAACCATCGAGGAAGCAGATTGTGATCTAGCAAAGGTGCATGGAAAGTAAAGGACTCCATAGGTGCTTGGAACTATGAAGTTGAGAAAAACAAAGCATCTTACATGCTCGCGGACCTACAAGGAGCCAACCACCAAGATATCTTGCATGAAGGAAGCCCCATGAGGCAAGTGCCTTACAAGCCCACAGACCTGCAAGGAGGTATCCCCCAAAAACTCTAGCATGAAGGAAACCTTGAGGAAGTGGACTTCACAGAGTCAAGAAGCAGCCAAATAGGTAGGTAGGCAGATAGTCACACAGGCCATCGATGATTCAAAAGTCTTTCAAAGGGGTCCCTCAGGAACCCTTCAAAAGGAGAGGGGTCCACTCAAGGGACACACTGTTTGAAAGGTGAGGTCTAGTTAGGCTTCCCCCAAGCTAGACGTGAAGATATCAAATAGGTCTAGTTGGGCTGCCCCTGAGCTAGACGTGAAAAGGGGAATGGAATAAGTCTAGTTGGGTTTCCCCTAGGCTAGATGCGAAGGAATCCATTTGAGGTAAAGACTTTCAAAGAAGGGTCCCTTGGGAACCCGTTGTAAAAAGGGGTCCACTCAAGGGACACACAGTTTGAAAGCAATTGTTCCTCTTTTCTCAGAGTGATCCGTCATCAAGGAATCCTTTCAAAAGATGTTCACTTCATCAAGGAATTCAAAAGGATTGATATGCTCCCATGCGAGGGAATATTAAAGCCATCCCCGCTTCAGAGGAAGGTCTTCAAGTCCTTTCTTTACGAACCCGTGATGAAGGAAACACATTCAGTTAGGGTTCCAAGTTGAGAATGCAATTCTACGGAAAAGTTTATGAAGACTTTTGAGAAAAGACTCGTTGACAATGAATAAATTTTATGGAAATAGAAATGTTAAAGAAAAGGCATTGTTACACATGAAAGGGACAACTCAAGCAAAGACGAGAAAAAGGTAAAAAAAAAGAGAGTATACAAATAGAGGACATAGGGGGATCTGGTTTAGTGGGGTTAGATCTATCCAAGCTCATATAAGTAATAGGTAACCGCAGCGCAAGGTGAAAGATCATCAATCCTCAACCAGATTGGGAAGAATACTCAAGAAGACAAAGTAAAAATAAAAAAATTGGTCAACATGGAAGGGAAGCCTAAATGCTTCCAATGCTTTTCATCATCCTCAATTTATCGAAAATCAAGCACAAACATGAAAAAATGATGATACAAATGGAAGAAGGTTTATGAAACGAAAACCACGCATGTATCCAAGCACCAATGGTGGTGATGAGGGTCATCCAGGCATACAAAACACAAGCACGAGGGAACACATCACAAAAAAAACACACACAAGATCAAGAAGAGGCCACTTAACATTGATCAACCAAGAGGTCGTCTGCTTTCCCACTCTAGATCATCGTAGGGGGAAGGAGGATGATCCTATAGTGGAGGGATGTTAAAAGGAGGAGCATCTGACCCTACTGCAACAAGCGCCAAGGAAGAGGTCCCCTTGAGGTCCTCTCCACCGAGCTCTTGTGGAGTCAAGGTCAACGACTTTTCGAAGATTGTTGAGAAGGCCAAAACTTCATCCATAGAGTTAAACATGCACCCTACAAGAGCACTGTGTCTAACTTTAGTGGATGGGGTAGGCTGAGCCTTAGATTCATTGCTAGGATCGTTGAGTGATTCGGGAGCGGTGATAAACTTAGGGGAAGCCGAGACTGGTTCTATCACTAGGACATAACAAGTTAGCACAAGACCACCTTGTGAAGAAGGTGGGATCCTCTTACGTCCTTAATTGCTAGAAGGACCACTCTCCACCTCATTCTTCACTAAAGGAGACAAGCTCCCCACAAAAAAGGCTAGAGGTGCAGAGGAAGAGGAGGAAAGAACTGTAGTGGATATGATCAAGGTATTAACCATATCCATGGGCTTCAATAAAGGCTAGATATCTGGAACAAACATTAGCAAAGGCGGCTCCATCGAAGGAGCGATGAACTCCTGTACCCATTTAGGGTTAGGCATATTCGTACTCGCAATAAAATCTAGAAGTAGTATAGGACTAGACTGGAGAGAAGCAAGAGGAAGGGAGGAAGAAGATGCTATAGGAGGCCCTAAACCAGGGGCAATCATTTCTTCCTCCTTTCTTTGTGAGGTGACCTGCTCAGCCAAGAGATCCTTTCATCAATGCTTTCATTTGCACACAAGGCAGTTTCTATGGCTCTTCGAGTTAGAGGCTGGGATTTGTGAAGGGACAAAAGGTTCCTGCTCAACCATAGGAATGTCCACTAGGTCCATTTCCAGTGGAGGGACATGTTCCTACACGAGAGTAGGATGAACAAGCTAAGGAGTGACAGGAGTCGACTCTAGAGCCTCGACAGTGGGTCTCTTTCCGCTCACTACCTTAGGAGCAGGGGTAGTAGGAGGTCACGAAGGTTGAGACAATGAGGAATCCCCCTGGGAGACCTTCTTCCTATTGTACCAAATGGGTCTAGGTTCCGTTGGTAGAACAAGAATCTCAAAAGTAGGATGCTTAGGTTATCGCCAAGCGGGCACCATAAGGTTCTCCTATAGATGGGGAGCAGGACCCAATGGTACCTCAGGGGAGCGAGAAGAAGCACCAGATTGACCAACAGAAGAGGAAGGAGGATTGTGAGACCGCTTGTCTTCTTCTGTCTTTCGTGCCTTAGCGGCATTGCTATTAGCTTTTAAGCAAGCCCTATGTGAAATAACATAAGGCGAGGGAGCATATCTCACTTTCGGCCTTAGCCACCCTTTCTTATAATTTTGATATGTTTAGTGTAGAAGGTTCATTCTAGGTGGGAGAGGACCAATGGGTGCAGGTCAAGAGTGGTCCAAGGAGTAGCTACCATGTGCAACTGACAGTCTATAACCGGTGTTGTGGATTACATGCATAGAGCCGCCGTGGATAAATTTTAGACATTTATGCATGACGAAGTGTACCGCGTTCATTGTCACTGACCAAGGGATATCTAATTTCACCCTAAATAGTTCAGAACCAGGGATGATATCAAACAAGAATTTCATGGACTTAGGTCCAACTAAGACTGATAGGACAATACTACCCAAAGGGGTTACAAAAAGCCCATCATGTGTGCGGATGGTACTCACAAGAGCATCGTACCCATCCTTGTGTAAGAAGTTTATTATCATAATCTCCTATGTTATTATGTTCACTTGTGATGTCGGATCAATGAAAACACCTTCTATGATGTTTCCATTGATCTACACAGGAATGTAAAGAGGAGACAATTCCTTGTTAAAGCCCATCGGCAGGTCCTATGAAGTGAAAGTTATATCAATACCACTATCCACAGGCTGCATAAAGGGGATGGGTTGGTGCAAGAAGAAAGCCATTACACACACTACACAATGCTTTCACAGAGTCCCTAAAGGTTAACGGATATGACGGTGACCCAATTAAGGTTTCACCATGCAATACCTTTGGAATCTTCCAACTACGCCAACTAGGGGTCATAGGTTGGGTTGTAAGGCGACAGCCTCACAACACTCTCACCGACAACACTCCTATAGTACGAGGAAAGGAACTATCAGGATTGAAAGAATGGAACCAAAATGGTTCACGTTGAGTTCACCAAAATGTAAGAGAGGGGAACCACTTTGTGCAAGACCCTAGGTCACAGAAGGTCAAGATGCGAGAGGCTACCCTAACTTACATTAGCTAAGTGTAATGTTAGGAAATTCAAGGTGAGAGTAGCAAGGATCGTGAGGCCTCTCAGTCACTCTACAGCCTGAAATACATGAAAGGGCTAAGCGAGTCAATTTTTAGGTCTAATGCTACACCTTAGGAAGATCTCTATCTAAGGACAAAAGTGTGGTCTCTAGATGTCAGTGTAGCGCACTAGCATCTCAAAAGTGCATTGGAATTCGTTCGGCTAGACAATAGTGAAGACGAGGTCAAACCTGTAAAACTATCTAACGACCTAGTTGATTAACTAAAGGGACAAAATGACGTGATTAAATAAATGAAATACTCTCTAATATTATAAAGCAAATATACAAGAGTGAAGATAATAAGGTAGATCTCACCAAGGAATTCGTTCACTAGCTAATCCTTCGAGAAGCACGTACTCCTACACACATAAAGAGAGGAGAATTTTGGGTGGATGTATAGGGGTTTGCCTTAGTCAGACCCTCATTTAGGTGTTTCCACCTCCATGGACAGCCAAGGAAATGAGATAAAGGAAATAATGTAGTAAAGAGCAAAGAAGCACTACAAAACAATGTTATGCTACTCAACCAAGTGATAGAGGAGAGGAGAGGGAAGCTTACCACCTCCACCAAGAGCACTCAAGGTTGCTTGGGGGAGAATATGAGAGTGCTCAAGCCTCTACTACAATGGTGTGGCCCCAAAATTGCTCTACTGAAGTGATGGAGTTGCTTTGGATGTAATAGAATGCTTGGAATGTTGCTTGAGAGATTGAGAGTGAGTGCAAGAGTATGGAAGAAGCTTGTGAATCTAGTCAAGAATTTCAACTGAATGATTAGAGTCTCAAATGCTTGCGAAAGAGATGAATTTGAAGGAGGAATGGAGAAAAAAGGTCATATTCGGGTTGGTCGGCCAAAGCGGGTGTTACAACTTCACCTCCAATGAGAAGAGTAATGCCTTTGCATGTTCAGTCAGGGACGTAAGTGCGCTGTGCAAATGTCTGTGTGTCATGTGGGTGTGCCCGACAGAAACACCTCCACTAATGCTCAAAATAGGTGCGAAGTGGGATGCAAGCAGTGGGCTTAGGTGGAATTAAGCCTCTAAACTTGGTTTTCTAAGGTGAATAAAGGAAAAAAGGGGATTTGCACATGGGGTGAAAATTTACTCTTATACAAGCTTGGGTTGTTTATTTCTTTTCCTTTCCTTCTCTTGTCCTCCATGGAGGTCTTTGTGTATGCACACTTGAAAAATAAGAGGGCTTTGGTCTTGCATGAAGGCCTAATATTGTTAGTTACAAAGCTTGTTAAAGCCCTAATTCTTGCCTCCTCAATTAAGGGCAAGGAGAATACCTTAAGTGATGAGTCTAGCTCATTTGGTTTAGATACCAACACAACAGAGGAAGAGGAGTGGAATGAACATGGTGAGGATGGGTCTGCATCCCCTGTGGCTACCCCTTCTAAGAAGAGAAAAAAGGGTAACCCTAAAGGAAAACGAGCACCCAAGCAACTTATTTTTCATGAGTTAGAGTCCCAGTCTGATGGTAACAAAACAGAGGTGGGTTTTGGGGATTCTAGGTCCAATGGAGATGTTGTGGATATTGGTCAAGTTGATGATGAGGCAAGTGGTAAGGAGGAAGGATTTCAGGAGAATGTTGTGATTGTGGAGGCTAAGGAGAAGCCTAGAAGGGATTTTAAGTGCGTCACTGAGATGAGGAACCAGACCACAAAATATGTGGTAAAGGATACCACAAAGTAGTGCAAGGAGAAGGCTCTTGAGGAGAAGGCAATGAAAATTGATGATTCCCTGGTTCGAGACACACCAAATGTGGAACCTGTTGGTGAGAAATCTATGCAGGAGGAGGAGGGTGTTGAGTAGAAGCATGCGAAACTGGAGCCTCTTAAGGTTAACCCATTGTTAGAGGACTTCGCCTATCTTAATGATGAAACCACCTCAATGTTCAAGCTCCTTGACATGGCTAGGGCAGGGGTCACTGGTACTTTCAAATTGGAAAAATTGACATTACAGGAATTCAATAGGGTTAACATCAAAATAAGGGGGTTGAAAGAGAATGTGCAAAATATTCCAAAAGGATCTACCTCAGATATTCTGATTGATAAAATTTTTGATCTTGAATGTTCTTTCACTGATTTCAAGTCCTTATGTGAACAACACCTAGCTGATTTAGAGGCCAAGGTATTGGAGACCAATGAGAATATCAATAAATTTCTCCATGCCTCTCATATTTCTATTAAGAATAGTGCAGAGTCTTTGGAGGTCCTGTTCTGCAAGATCAATGAGCTTAGAGAGGATCGATTGTATTTTTCTGAGCTGATAGAGTAGGAGCAAGTGGCTAAAGGAAAAGGGAAAAAAGGTGGAAAGGATGATGGACATGATTGGGCTCCATAGGAACTAGGAACTTGAGGTGGACAACACCTTAAGAAGCATGAAGTAGTGTCTTGTTCTCTGTGTTTTTTGTTTGTTTTGTTGTTGTTGAGTCTCAGTTTCTTTCCTATTATTTTGTCGCTTTTTTGCTGATGGTTGGTGTTGATAGTTTAGTGTTTATCTTTTGAGCAACATTTTGTATCTACAATTGTAAAGGGGTTCGGGTCCCTTCAAAACTTGTTTTTCCCATATAATAAAAATATTAAGGGAAATGTTGAGAAACCTTTAATAGCATTCTAACACTTGTTGAAAAAAATACAAGAGAAAAGGTAGAAAAACCACTTTGAACTAATTTCTAGGGGATGAGAGGTCCATATACTCACAAATCCACCTAATTTTTTATTCTCATTGACTTCCTCAACGCATTTGCAAAATTATGTAAGTGTCAAATTTCTCTATCCGTCTCATCCTCTATCATGTCATAAAAAAGGTACTATACATCAATATGATTTTCCCTTTAATGAATAGGTGGGTTCTTTGTTAGACATATGACACTCTGTCTATCACACAAAAGTATAATATCTCCTTGAATCAACTCCACATGTGAACACAATATCTTAATCCATATGGAATCTTTATGAGCATGAGTAACCTCCATTTTCTTGACTTCTATAGTAGAAAATTAACTACATAATGTCACTTTCCCATCTAACTAATATAACCTAACTAATCTAAATCCATAAATCCATAAATATGTACTAATTTTTGGTCCCCTATAGAACCAGTTGAAAGGAAATATGAAACCATCTATGATAATTTCTATATAACCCAAATAGAGAAATATATGCAACTAAGTATTTAGAATCCACATGTTAAAGAATAGACAACAAAACATCAAAGATGACACAAGATACACCCTAGAAAAACCCCAAAGAGGAAAGAAATCAACCTCCAAAAGAATCCATTGCTCATGTATAATTCAAAAATGAAACTATTGCAATACATCTTCAAAGTCTTCATGAACAATTCTAAAACACAAGCCCTCTACATGCACCTCATGTGAATAAGAGTGTAACCATACATCCCATACCATGCTTCAAAACCTCACATATGCAACCTAGAAGATATTCCCTCACAAGCCAACCCCAAAAATGACCAACCTTAAACAACTGCACATGTGCTTAATTTTTTAGATATAAGCTTGCAAAAAACCACCAAGTGGTATTACATAAATCATGCACGACTAATACCATGAGCTTACAAAATCATTTATCTCCTCATTTTATTTTTGGTACTAAGTTTTCCCAATATTAAGTATTTACCAATGTTGCATACAACACATAAAGTGGCTCCAAAAATATCAACTCATGTGATGTATGCATCCTTAGATACCCTAGGTGCACCAAAAATAATATTAAATTACATTATAACATTATGCAAGGGGACAACACACCTTTTCCTAACATCAACAAGATAAAAATAGAGTACTAAGAGGTACATCATAAATATTTGAAGTCCCTCTTAATTGCATCCTAATTAACTTGTATAAGAATAGCCTTGACATGGCTAAGGACCTCCATTGCTTATGCAATGTTTGGTCTAGTATAGACAATATGATAGGTCAAGTTCTTAAAGACACTATCATTGGGTGACTTTAGACACATATCTACAAATAATTTGGTTCCCACTAAGATAGGAATACACGATGGCTTAGAATTCATCATATTAAATCTCTCCAACATTGAGTGCACATACTTTCTTTATCCTAAAAAAAAAACTTATATTTTCTCTATTTATTCTTATTTGCATTCCATAAATATACTTAGAAGACCTTAAGTCCTTCATATTAAATTATACTAAAATTTGATACTTCAATTCATAAATGGAAATTTTACTATTACCTAAAAGCAACATATTATAAACATACAATGCAATAATAAGGAATAATTAATTATCCATCTTATAATAGCTTATAATGATTTTGAACCAAAGAAAAATGGGAAGTGGGATGAAAAATCCCCACCTCTATTCTCCTTCAGCCACTTAATAATGTCCTAGGAATCCAAATTGGATTGACCATCAACCCAAAGGGTGAGTCAATTCTCAACAAGGAAGACCTAGGAGGGGGTTCTTTCAGCTTAAAGGGGTTCACCACTAAGCAAAAGCTTGGAAAAGACAAATAAACATTCAACTCACAAAACCTAATGATGCAAGTTAAATGAAGGATGCAAATGATGCAATTATGCAACAGGGAGTTAGGGCATGTGTACTTGGGAAGTCTGGAAATGTGATGAGGATTCTAGGAATGCAAATAAGTTGTCAAATATGCTATGGAGGACTAAGAAACCCTTAGTATCTTATTATTCATGTTGTTTTTTGGGGTAGATACAAAATATTTGGATGCCAAAACGACATTCGAAAGAATCTCTGCAAAATTCCACTTGGAGGACTAAGATGCCCTTGCTATCATCTTAGTCCCGATCTGAATTTTTGAAATCTTTGAATGTGAGCTTGAGGTCCAAAGTCGGCACTTCCTTCTTCACCACACAAGTACAAAAACAACAATAAAGTACTAAAAATTTCTTATAAATTACTACAGTTGGTTACGTGACCACTAGTAGTTTATTGCCACTCATATATAACACGACTAGATTGATGACTGAATCATTTTTAGTCATTTATTGGTTGTTTTGATTGATTGATTTGGTAGTATATTTAGTCGTCAATTTAGTAATTCATTGTTGTGATCTGGTCACTTATTTAGTCACTTTTTTTCCACTGATATATTTAGTTGTTGATTTAGTCATTGATTGTTGTAATCTAGTCACTTATTTAGTCATTTTTTATTCATTGATATATTTAACTGATCACTTATTTAGTTGTTGATTTAGTCATTGATTACTGTAAAATGATCACTTATTTAGTCATTTTTTATTTACTGATATATTTAGTCATTAATTGTTGTTAACTGGCCACTTATTTAGTCATTTTTACTCATTGATTTCTGTGCATTGGTAGTGTATTTAGTCATTAATTTTAATCATCATTTTGATCAATTTGATAGTATATTTAGTCATTTTTATTCACTGATTTCACTAATAATATATGTAGTCATATTTATTCACTGCTAACACTGATTTCTATCAATTGATAGTATATTTAGTTAATTTAATTATTAATTGATGCCATTTAGTAGTATATTTAGTCATTTTAATTGACTAATATTTAAATATTTAAGCATAAAACACAAAATAACACATCAATCATCAATTGTACACAAATATAAGACAACCATTGAGAAGGAAAAATCGGTGAACTTTATTAATAAAAGAAAGGTGTTCTAGTTACAATTTAGCAATAAAGTATTACAATTGTTATTTTCAGTCACAAGATTGAAAATTTAAGTTACAATATTGCAGAGAAATGACTACAAGAAAGAAACTTTTCCAAAATACTTTTGCAATGATGGAAACACATGCTTGAAGCCCTAGTTCAATGCGAGCACATGCCTCTAATCTCATCTCTTAAAAATTCTACAACGTGAGAAATCTTCTTAGAGCAAGTTGTAATGTGTAGAATCCAAGGAGAGTGTTGATCATGTCCCATTTATGAAGCTCTCTCCTTCAATGCAGTCAACAATAACCCAACTAGAATATTTCCTCCTTATATGCAATGTGCCATCTAATATGAGCAACGTCAGGGTGTTTCCTTTTCTACCATGAATGAAGTTGTGTCTCAATACAACCAACAAAATTAATATTAGTCACAATTTAGAAAGAATAAAAGTGCATTGTATATTGAAAGTTTATAAAAGAAATTCCAAACATAGCAAAAAGATAAATCAATTAAAAATTGTATCCTTGTCAACAAATGCCTTAAACAGAGTGTTCAACATAGGCCTAAAATATGCATATTGAACCCTTTGATTTTAGAACCTTATTCAAAATTTAAGAAAGGTGATACGCTCAAATTATAGAATGAAGTTGACATATTATAGAATGAAGGCTATCAACACTAACTAGATTGCAACAACATTATCAACAAAAACTTCTTGGAAACCAAGCCCAAGAATGCCATCAGATTTGGACAACAAAAATGTCAACCATGGTTCATGTGTTGTCTTAGTAAAGACCTGCACCATTAAAGAATCCATTTATACATAAATTCCAAATTAAGTTGATGAGAAAAGATCTTTTATATCCAACTGAGAAGCCTTAACATCCAAAAATTACTAACTTGATGTTTCACAATAAATTTCCCAACTATGAAATCATCTTCCCCATTCACTTTACAAGCACCACCCAATTCAACTTTCAAAGGCACAAACACATAAGGTACTCTTTGCAATGGTAATTTTCAAACTAATGATTAATAACAAAACTTAAGGCATCCATTAAACTTGCAAGAAAACAACTACTTGAATAAATACATAGAAGCATCACCAAATGGTTCAAAACTCATCGTTAGTATAAGCCCAAAAATTTGATGTTCCGGTGCAAGTTATTTAGGTTTATTCTCTTACAATTCATCAAAATTAGAGAAAAGGGTAGCAAGTCAAGGGATTTGATCATGGGAAAACTTCACAGTTAAAAGGGTTTTGTACTATCTCAAACATCATTTCATTAGTTTCAATCCCACCATTTAACCCATGTGATTACTACCCTATACAATAAGAACCAAACTGTGCTCATTTTATTGGTTTCGATCCCTTCAATCCACCTTTGCAACATCTAAATGATGTAAAGATTATCAGTGAATGGTTGAAACATATCAGAGGCAATTGAAGGAAAGCCTCTCACAAATTAAAGAATGATTTAGGTATTGCATGGAACATGGAGTTAACCTAAAAATGTTGTAATGCCCATCTGACATCTTAAAAGGTTGCAATGATGTCAAAATTCAAAATAGTACAAGGAGAGAGAAAAAATCAATACTCTATCTTTGGCCAATGAAATCAAAGGATCAAGAATAGAAGGTGGATCTATATCAACCACCATAAATATAAAATTTGATGTCCTAAAGTATAACGTCTTGGTTGTTGCAACACCCTAAACTTGTTCAGTATTAGCAAAAAAGAAACTAGATATTGATCCACTGTCATATTGGATCTCACAAGGTTCTCCTTCACAAAAAAAAAATGATATATATTAATTGTTTAGCAACTTCCTTAATATCCCTGTTATCACAAGGGATTGCACCCAAATGAAAAGTTGTAAAGCTCAACAATCTCGTGTAACATGGAAACAATTTCGAGCATGCGGGTTGCTCATAATGAAAGTGAGTCTCCAGATTATGGGCTGGTTCCTCTTTTGATTTTTCTATGATAGTAATGACTTATGCAGGAAAAGGGATAGAAGGCTTAATGAAATGTAAAATTGAATTAAATGATGGTGATGCACCTAAAAGATGATAAAATTGCAAACTAATTCACAATGACCTCTCAAAGATTCTATCTGCACAACTAGATTTGAATAGTTCAATCACATAAATATCTCATACAAAGGCTTTAATGAAATTATCCTTTTCGAATGAAAGACAATGCTTTCACAATGAAGATGATAACTCTGAATTATGTGCACAATGCATAACTTGTGGATTGAACTTAATTGCATTCATACACTTATGAGTGAGACATAAAAAATAAAACTTTCAAGATTAAAACACAACAAAATTCTTATCAAATCAAGCATAAGGATGACACCTAAAATTTGGAAGGAAAACATGACAATATTTGAAAGATGAAAGGAAAATTCTGCAATTGACAAACTATGATAACCTATAAAAGCTGCTATATATTAATCAAATAAAAGTTGAGTTACACGATAGTCTCTTTGTAGAATGCAAAGGCAGAAAACAAGAACTGAGAAAAAAGACAATCTTTTCCAATATATGCAATGATATGATAGCTCCAATGTGCCAAGAGGTGGAACTAGAAGCAAACTGTAGGTGAAAAATATCTCAAAAATCCTCTCACGAGCAAAGATGAAAATCCATAAAAGGGGAGTTAGAACTGGAGCAATTTGAGCAAAAATAGGTTCAAACTCCCTCTCACAACTAGTTTGACCAAAGTTGACCTCAAAATTGTATTAAACAACTCTAAAACAAGACCAAAATCTCTAGTTCAACTCGGAATGCATGAAAATATCTTCAATTCCATTACACTTGTGCTTTTTACATGATTTTGGGGAAAAGGTAACTGTCTGATTAAATATTAAAGATAATCAGTTATGATAATTTTAATATTTAACGTGTAAAAACCCTCCTTTTATGCATCACATGGTAAATATTAAGGTAATTAATAAAATATTACATTTAATATTTAATTACACAATTTATTTTGTCTAAAAATATGCAAGAAACACATAAGTAAATGCATGATCAAAGTGGACCCCGAAATCACCTCAGTTCGACCATGAAATAAGGATAAAAGACTTCAATTTGACATCAAATGCATGTTACACTTTCAGTTCCATCTCTAATCCCTTTTCTCAAAAATTATGAATTAGGTTAGTGAGAAATTTAAAGGTTTTTTCACTTCATTGTTTTCTAATTTGTTTCCAAAAATAATGAAAACCTAGATCATAGTTTTCAATATATGATCAAAACACGCGATCGTTATTATTGTGGTACAGGGTCTTCAAATGGTTACTCTTCCTTAGGAATGGTGAATTTTTTTTCAAAAATTATGAACTGAGTTAGTGAGAAATTTAAACAATTTTTTTTCCTCATTGTTTTCTAATTTGTGTCCAAAAATCATGAAAACCCAGATTGTATTTTTTGAGATATGATCAAAATACGTGACTGCTATTTTTGTGGTGTAGGACCTTCGAATGGTTACTCTTTTGCTCATATTCTCATCCATAAAATCTTTCTTCTGAATGCTATCACTATTAGTAGTCTATTTTCTCAAATGGAACTCAGCATTATTTGCAAACTCCATTCACAAAAACTTTCATTGCATCTTTTGAATTTGAGAGGGCAACATGCTAGGATCAACCCTTGTGGGAGCTGATTTTTTCACCACATGCTAAAATATTAAAAGAAATGAATCCAACAATAAAATTTCACCTATATCTACATAGTGAACAAACATGTTATCAAAATAATGAAGCTGAAATCTTCAAATAATGCATTAATTTTTCTGCTCTTGAATGCTCTTGAAATCTACAAACTTCATTCCAGCTCTACCTGATTGAGTTGTAAGTGAAAATTGGGTAACATTTTGGTGACATCTTAGGGGTGTTTTCCTAATAAACAAATAGATCAGTAGTCTTAAACAATCCATTGGGAATATGAGTCTTTTCTTGCTCTTTTGTGACTCAGAAAGTTACCTATACCTCAGCTATTAGGAACTATACAACAACAAAACCAAAACTGAAAGAAACTAGTATAATTCTGTTTAAGATAGAGCCTGAAAACTGTGCAACATCTGCACTTACTGAAAACAAAACAGTACTAAAACTAAACTACCTTACCCTACCCTAAGCAAACAACTGTGAAAGTCTAAAACAAATCCATTTACTGTTTGGTTAAAGTAGCTTCCCCTTCTCAACAATGAACACTGATTTACATGTTTATGAATAGCTGAAACTAGATGAAGAACAAGAAAATATTCAATAAACTGTTGCAATTCTTCATGAAGAATGTAAACAAACTCACTCACCCTTTGATTTTGATCAACCAAATTGTTGGTTTGGAGTGAATGAGCAAGTTGGCCTTGTTTTCCTTTAATCTCAATCTCATGCTTGGACTTTGTTATGGAGAAATTCCTAATTGGGAATCCTATTGAGATGCTAAACTAAGAACTTTTTTAGTTAGCTTCTTTCTCATGTGTTGTGTCTTCAACCACAACCTCTTTGGTCACTTGATTATGTTGATTACAATCCTTTGTCTTGAAAGGTGGTAAGTTGTCAACAATGTTAGAGCAAAAAACTTCAATGATGCTTGAGAATAAGTCTATATCATGATCAACCTTATCAGTATGCTCTAATTCATTTTCATGATGGTCTTCAAAGATCATACCTTCAAAATATGTGATTTTCTGCTTTTCTTGCTCTACATGAACAACCGTTGTTTGTGAATCAAACTTTTGACTTTATGAAACATGACTATTTTCATTTGTCTCTTCTTGAATCTACACCTTGCCTACGTAAATTCCTTCATCTTGTTGCTCAAAACTAGGCATTGATGTTATTTTAATGATGCATTTCTCATCTTCACCTACAAATCCTAGAAGTTCATCAAATAAATCAACAAGAATATGGACTTGAACATCTTTTTCTACCTCAACAGCCCATTGCTCCTGATTTCCTTCTTCAAAAGATGGAAGTTTCAAGTCTAAACTTGAAACAAATACTTCAAGCTCATCCCAAAATGAATCCTCTTCATTCTGATTTTCATTTTGTCGTGGAAGAGGATTGTTTATTACTTATTTCAACCTTGTTGAGGGATTAGAACATAAACATCTTTACCTTCCTTTTGTTGATCTGAGGCTAATACTGTTGTGATATGAGACTCTTCTTTCTCATCATCAACAAAACATGGAAATTCGTTAATCATATCAACTAGATCATAACAAACATCAACCTTTTCTTGATCTAAAACTTGTTGATTTTCAACTACAACCTCCGCTATTTCTTGATCTACAACCTGATTATCTTGAGAAATTAAGATATCAATGGATTCTTCTATGGATGGGGTGATTGTGTTTAAATAAGAAGTTTGATTTTGTTGAGGTTCTTGAGGCTGCACAAGTTTGGGGAAAGGCTACTCTTGAAGGATTATAGGATGAACCTACTCAAGAATAGATTCCTCTTGTATGAAGCATAGTGTTTTGAATGTAGGAATACCTTCTCCAAAAAATGGGCTTGAAAACTAGTAGTTGTGCTAGCTTCTTGCTCAATAACAGGTTCTTGATATAAAGGGAAGCTCCTAAAACTTGGAATTTCAAGATTGGAAGGCATGGGAGACTCACCTTGACTAAAACTTGGAATTTTAACTTTGGGAACCTCTTGTTTGGAAAGTTTTAGCATCATTTCTGCATCTTTTACAATAAACTGTTGAGCAAGATTCACCTCAAATTGTCTCTTTTGGGCTACCAATTCATATTGCTGATCTTGAAGATAAGCTTGATAATCTTCTCTTTCCTACTGTAAATCATATTCTTGTTGACATTCAAGGCTATAATCCCATGAGAAATCATATTCATAACCTTGTTGACAATCATAGGCTAGACAAACCAACTGTTCTTGTTGCACATTCAATTCACTCTTTCTAAACTACTCTTCAAGAAACATGTTCCTTATCTTCAACCTTAAATCTATATTATGAATTTGTTTGAGTTTATCCTCAAAACTTTCAAACTCTTGAAACTGATCATAGGGATTGATCTATTGATTTCTAAAAAAATGGTGGCCATGGAATTGATCTTGAGCATACGAGGGCTGATACAAAGTATTAGCATGGGTAGGAGGATGGTAAGAATGATAAAATTGTTGGTTATTCATTATGATATGAGAATTTTGATCAAAACCAGTATTATGGTTGTTTGGGTATGGCTGATAAGAGGGTTCATGGCTAGTATTTTCATAGTATGGGGGTGGGTATATATATTGACTATGAAATTTGACATTTCTACTCATATGAAGAGTTGGAAATCAGAATAAGAAGCTTATTTTGAAACATACTAGCACTTGATCATTTGAAACTAGTAGATTTGTATGGATTCGCTAGGTGTGTGTGTAGATCTTTCCTCCAAAGGTTATAAATATTGATTTTCACATAAAAAATCAGAATTATGTGGAAAAGATTTAGACTAGGCGAGTCAAAATTGTCCCATCGGGCGTTCCAAAAACTGTTATAATGAGGGATTGCACCCGAATGCAAAGTTGTAAAGTTCAACATTCCCATGTAACATGGAAACAATTTCGAGCATGTGGGTTTCTCATAATGAAAGTAAGTCTCCAGATTATGGGCTAGTTCCTCTTTTGATTTTTCTATGATACTAGTGACTTATGCAGAAAAAGGGATAAAGGCTTAATGTAATGCAAAATTGATTTAAATGATGGTGATGCACCTAAAAGATGATAAAATTGCAAACTAATTCACAATGACCTTTCAAATATTCTATCTACACAACTAGATCTAAACAGTTCGATCACATAAATATTTCATATAAAGGTTTTAATGAAATTATCCTTTTCAAAGGAAAGACAATGTTTTCACAACGAAGATGCTAACTCTGAATTATGTGCACAATGCATAACTTGTGAAATTGAACTTAATTGCATTCATACACTTATGAGTGAGACAGAAAAATAAAGGTTTCAAGATTGAAACATAGTAAACTTCTTATCAAATCAAGCATAAGGTCGACACCTAAAATTTGGATATATGATCAAATCACAAAAACCCAGATTGTAGTTTTTGATATATGATCAAAACACATGACCACTGTTCTTGTGGTGCAAGGTTTTTGAATGGTTATTTTTCCTTTGGACTGGTGAATTTTCTTCAAAAATTATGAATTGGGTCGGTGAGAAATTTAAAGGGTTTTTTTGCCTCATTGTTTTCTATTTTTTTCTTCTAAAAACCGCGAAAACCCAGATTGTAGTTTTTGAGATATAATCAAAACACGTGACCACTATTTTTATGGTGCAGGGCCTTCGAATGGTTACTCTTTTGCTCATATTATTGTCCATAAAATCTTTCTTCTAAATGCTATCACCATTAATAGTCTATTTTCTCAAATGGAACTCAACATTATTTGCAAACTCCATTCACAAAAACTTTTGTTGCATCTTTTGAATTTGAGAGGGCAGCATGCTAGGATCAACCCTTGTGGGAGCCCATTTTTTCATCACATGCTGAAATATTAAAAGAAATGAATTTAACAACGAAATTTCACCTATATCTGTATAGTGAACAAATATGTTAGCAAAACAATGAAGCTGAAAGCTTCAAATAATACATTAATTCTTTTGCTCCTAAATGCTCTCGAAATCTGCAAACTTCATTCCAGCTCTACCTAATTGAGCTATAAGTGAAAATTGAGTAACAATCCCCATGTAAGTAGACTAAACTAAGTGAGGTTGAGGGTTTGAAGTAGAGTATCATCTTCTTGGTATGTGTTTGACTTTGATCATGACTTGTATCTTGAATGAAAATAGCAAGCTAGCTACATTTTAAAATCATTGTTAGAAAAATAACCATGAAATCCTCTTTAATTAAAATAATCCTTCTAGATATTTCAAGACAAGATATTTTGGTTAATTTCTAAGAGAGCTAATTTCACTATTGAAAAAGCCATGAATCTATTTACTTTATATAATTTCTCAGAATTCAGAATTTGAATGTAATGAAACTAAGCATAATTACCAAAGTTTTGACACCAAAATGTAGTACAAAATGAATTTTTTGATAACAAATGTGTTTTGATAAACTAGATATACCATTGATATATTGATTTAAATAACAAAGAAAGATCAAATTGGAGACAATAAGATATCATTCATTAATTCACTTCAACAAACAATTGAAACTAGAATTCGACCACCAATTATAACTTCATTCTATTGATCTTCAAAAATATTTTACAATACGTTTCAAATTTTGTCTTGACTGACATGTCAAAAAGTGTCTTTTCAGTTACCCATTTTTAATATAAATAAAAAAGTCTTAATTATTGTTGTTTACATAAAACTTTAAAAGCAATGAAAGATGAGAAGTGAAGAAAAATTATCAGATATTGAGGTCCATAGAATCGCAAGATACAAAATTCTATTACCCATGATTATTCAGATCTAGCAAGGTCCTCTCTCCATGATAGTATCTGCAAGGCTTGGTACTTCACTGCAAGGCCTATTCTTCTAAGGGAGCTAGATATGTTTGCTCCCATTGGTACATCGTGTAATCATGAGGCCATTTGTACTCTTGAATTTTTTGTGTGTTAGCCAAGTGACTCTTCCATCTACTATCCAATAACCCTTTGGTATCTATGATGAATTTTGAGTACCCAACATCTAGTGCAATTATTCCATTCAAGGTTAAATTGAGGCGGTGAATATTTATGTCACCATCCTTTTGTATATTAGTGAGGCAGTTGGGAACAATTTTTCTAAACTCATCTGTCCAATCGTTGGAGCCTTTCAGTTGATCATCATCCCTTAGTATCATAGGCACAGACCACTACTTTAGTGTGTGAAATGAATCCATTCTTACCTTGATCTTTTGGTCTTTTGCAAACATGTATTAGAATTCATCTATGACCATTTAGACCATTTGCTTAGTAGGCTTTAAATCTATGGGGGCCTCAACACTCCTTTGCAAAATTATGCACAAAGTCGTTAAGATGTGATGTACAGGTTGCCATTTCTTGACTAAGGGGTCCAATATAGGTACATGGGCCTTTATCTGTTCAACTTCTTGTTACAAGGAAACATAACATTCATACACATTTTCCAAATTTTCCACAATTAGTTTAACCCTATGCTCCAAGATTTGTTCCAATACCTTGAGGGTTTCTCTCTTTTTTGTTTCCTTTGTTTCTTCATTACTCTTTTTCAACTTCTCAATTTATTGTTTTAGCACATTAACTTGTTCAACAATGATTTCACATGTATCAATCTAGATGGTAGGGGGTTGTTATACTATTAATTCTGTGCTATGGGAAGGACCTTCTCCCTTCAATTGCTATTTCAATTTCACATTTTATATGAATAACTTATTCACTTCATCATTCATATCAATTTGTGCTTTCTCATATTTTTCCAATCTAAGCTCCATAGCTTTAACCACATCCCTAGTAAACATTGTTGAGTGCATTGTCATAGTAGCTGCGTCCAATGCTGATGTGTCTTGAAGTGTATTTACCATGGAAGTCCCTCTCATTTATTTTACAAGATCAAGCAATCTTGGTTTTTTTGTTCTTTTTTGCTTTTTCCAAAAGGCTAGGGTTTCAAGTCTTGGATTGTAACCTGTGCCACTCATTCCCTCATCTGAATTAAATTCAAAAACCAACATGGGATATTCTTGGCTTCTTACTTGATCTAGTATCTTTTTTAACTCCATCCTAGGAATAATTAGTATATTGCTTTTTAAGACCAATTTTCTTGCTTCTTGGGGGCTAACAGTAATTTCATCAATCTTGAGTTCTTCAAGAGTCTAGGAAAAAATCTGGTCATTCTGTGACTCCCCAATGCCCATCTTATTAATTTGGAGTCTCTCCTCAAATTCTTTCATTTTCATCTTAAACCAAAATACTTAACCTCAGGAGTTTGAATAAATTCATCATATTCAATAAATCTAAGGGCAACAATCACCCTTTCATCATCATGCACTTCTTGATCATTATGCCCATGCACATCCACTCTTTCTTTTGGTTTGTGAGCATCAGTTGCAAGCTTAGGCGGTGGTTGATCAACTTCATCATCTTTAGAATTCAAAAGTACATCAACTACCTCTTTAGTATCCCCTACTCCTTCACTTATTTCATATGCCACTAAGGGGGCCACTCCATGTGTCTTCTGCCTTTTAGGACTTGGTTGTTTAGGGGATGCTTCTGATTGTATTGTAGCAATTTCTGGTAGGGCTCTATGATTACAATACCTCTTGGTTTGATGGGAAGATTGGAGTTTCAAAGACTCACCCTCAGGTTTCTTTTCTGGTTGAACATATAATATTTCGAAGTTGTCAACTATTACGTTCATCCTTTTGATAGGATCCTTTGCTTCAACATAGAATCCTTGGAATCCAACATCCCTTTTCTTCTCCTCAAGCCTCTTTATGATTTCCCACTTTCTCTTCCTCTGAAAAAATTCATCAAGTGTAAAGCAATTTCTTATTACATCTTCTTCATAATCCATTACATGGGTAATCCCAACTTTAGTGAGAAGTGTTTGCTTTATAAAATTAATATGCCCTTCAAGATCAAAGACCCTTTCTTCCCATGAATTCAATGAATACTGCATCTTCAAATAGTTTTGCAATTCTTCAAGAGTGTCAGACCTTATGGATAGCCCCTCACATTCAGTTAGGTAAGGGAGGAATGTCCCCTTTTTTGTCTTTTGATAACATCCTACTCCATCCATAACATTTTTCACATAAATTCTAAAAATGCAATTTGAATAGAAACAAATTTAGGTAAAAAATGTGGGGCTTGAGGACACCCATAAACCCTTATTACTGTTTGGTCTGCTAAGAAGAACTAGTCACTGAAATTGTGAGTGTGTCCCTGCTCTGGCTTCAATGCTAAAGGACTTAATACTTGCATGATTTTATTAAGAAATCTTGGTGAAATATTACCAAGAGCGGCCATCACCTTTACTATGAAATCATCACGAAATATTACCAAGAGCGATCACTTCATCTATGTTTGGTTCCACTTCATCTATGCTTGTTGCCTCTTTATCTCTCACACTTTGTCATTCTATCATATCTTCGCAATAATTGGCATTCCAAGGGCTTATACCACTATGCCCGTATCTTATCATATGTCGATAAATGTCACTTATTTTTTCACCTTTCCTCCAAGACAATAATTACATGGAAATGGATATTTGTCCATGTCCCTCTCATTGGCTACTCTCTCATCAAATGCATGGTATTGATCCCTAGTCAACCTTTTACATTGATCCATCTGTAATGTTCTACACATAGCAACAAAAAATTGTAGACTAAGAGACAAAAACAATTTTTTTAATTGAAAGGCATTTCCATAGCAATAGAGTTATAGACAAAAAATAAAATAGAGTTTAACTAATGAATTATAAAAAATAGATTTTTGTAGTTTATATTCAAATTGTTGATTACATTACATTGCACATCTTTCAAACTCAAAGCATTCCTTCACATTGCATAACTAATAACTAGATGTTGATAGATGACAAAATTTCAATTACAATATAGTTTTTACAAAGCCAACCTAAGAAATTATGCAATTACATCACATTGCATAACTAATAACTAGGAGCAGTTTACAATTGCATTTGCTTGTCATGGCATTCCATGAGACTACATTTCTTTGATTCATTTTTTCAAAAAGTTCACTACCTTGTCTATGCTACCACATTTTTCATACATGTCTACTGAAGCATTTTATCAAATAGTTTACTGCCATGTTGCTAAGGCTAAAATCCTAAAACAAGTGCTTTCAAACAAGCTAAGGATGCTTGGAAGAAATCTATCAAAGCATAATAGTAAGCAATAGCATAGAGAAGGCAGTGAACTAGTTGAAAAAATGCCTCAAAGAAATGTGGCCTCATGGTGATGGAATGCCATAACAATTCACTTGTCATGGAATTACATCATCATGAGTCCACATTTCTTTGAGGCATTTTTTCCAAAGTTCATTGCCTTTTCTATGCTACCATATTTTTCATACATGTCTACCAAAGCATTTTATATAACAGTTCACTACCTTGCCGCTATGGCTAAAAGCCTAAAACAGGTGATTTCAAAAAAGCTATGGATGCTTGGAAAAAATCTATCAAAGCATAATAGGAAGCAACAAGCTATGGTCTCATGGGTTTTTTTTTGGCACCAAAATCAACGTGATTTTATTTGCAAGTTTTAGACACATTTTTTTTGGAAATTTTGTTGTTTAAAAAGGGGAAAAATCTTTGTGGTCAGTTTTGTGCACTTTTTAATTGTAGGATTCTCACAGTTAGTGAAAAAGGTAGTGTTCATGAAGGAATGGAAAAGATGCGTAGAGCCTTTGAATTATACCCGTACTCTATAATTGCACTGAATCATTTAGCAAACCATTTTTTCTTCATAGGGCAACATTTTCTTGTGGAATAGTTGACTGAGATAGATCTTGTTTCAACTAACCACCCTCTCATGAAATCTCATTCATATTATAATATTGCATGATATTATCATAGTAAAGGTGATTATGACACCACTGGCCACTACTACATGACATCAGTTAAGGAAAGCCAAAGGCATATGATTTTTTGGATAAGTTCAATTGAAGTTGAGAGATCTTAAGAGTTCTCTCTCAAATTTTGAAAAGGTTTTGGAGATCCACTGTGAGAATTATAAGAGCTTAAAAGTTGTAGGCCATATATATGCTTAGCAAGGGTAGGTAGAGAAGGCTTTGAAAATTTTAAGAAAACTCGCATAGATCCACATGACGCCCATGCATTTATCAAGATGGGTGAGTTATTAATATCGTCAGACCCCAGTGCAACCTTAGATTCTCTTAAGATGCCAAAGTCTCTTCTGAAGAAGAGAAAAGAAGAAGTACCCATTCAATTATTAAACAACATTGGGGTTCTTCATTTTGAATGTGATAAACTAGAGTTGGGTCAACAAACTTTTATGGAGCCATTAGGAAATGATGTTCTACCTCTACATAAATCTCAGTGGTCAGTTTTGTGCATTTTTTAATTTTAGGATTCTCACAGTTAGTGAAAAAGGTAGATTTCATGAAGGAATGGAAAAGATGCGTAGAGACTTTGAATTATACCCGTACTTTGCAATGGCATTGAATCATTTAGCAAACCATTTTTTCTTCAGTGAAGGGAAACATTTTCTTGTGGAACAATTGACTGAGACAACTCTTGCTTCAACTGATCACCCTCTCATGAAATCTCATTCATATTATAATCTTGCATGATCTTATCATAGTAAAGGTGATTATGATACCACTGGCCGTTCCTACATGGAATCAGTTAAGGAAAGCTAGAGGCCACAACATTTTGTGGATAGGTTCAATTGAAGCTAGGAGATCTTAAGAGTTCTCTCTCAAATTTTGAAAAGGTTTTGGAGGTCCACCCTGAGAACTGTGAGAACTTAAAAGTTGTAGGCCATATATATGCTCAACAAGGGTTGGCAGAGAAGGCATTGGAAATTTTAATAAAGGAAACTCACATAGATCCACCCGATGCCCATGCATTTATCAAGATGGGTGAGTTATTAATATCGTTAGAACCCAGTGCAACCTTAGATTCTCTTAAGATGCCAAAGTCTCTTCTGGAGAAGAGTAGAGAAGAAGTACCCATTCAATTGTTAAAAAAAATTGGGGTTCTTCATTTTGAGTTTGATGAAATAGAGTTGGATAAACAAAATTTTGTGGAGGCATTAGGAAATGGAATTTGGGTTGAATTCATAAATAAAAGCCCTAGAGCTAATTCTATAGTTTTTCCTATTCTCTTGAAGGATATGAAATTCTTCCATCGACTAGAAGAAGGTGGTGTTTCACTTGAGTTACCATGGGATAAAGTCACAACACTATTTAATCTTTCTAGGTTGTTTGAACAACTACATGATACTGAAAAAGAAAATCTTTTATACAGGCTAATATTGTTCAAGTTTCTTGATTATGTGGATACATATCTACATCTTGCAGCCATGCCTTAGGCTCGGAATGAGATCCAACTAAGCCTATAATTGATTAGGGATGTAATTAAGGTGGATAAAAACTCATCAAATGCTTTATCTATGCTTGGAAAAATGGAACTGAAAACATATGAATAGCTTAAAGAAAAGAAACAATTAAAGCTGCACAAAGTGAATTAGATGCAAGGAATTCTTACGTTGACATTTTAGTTGGAAATTGGAATTATTTTGCAGCTTTTCGCAATGAGAGGAGGGATCCAAAGGTGGAGGCACAACATCTTGTGAAGGCCAGAGAACTATATTGTAAAGTGTTGGCATAGAGACCAGGAAATGTTTATGCTACAAATGAGGAAGCCATTGTGCTAGCTCAAAGGGGTAAATTTGATATTGCAAAGGAAATTTTTACATAGCTACAAGAAGTTGCAGTAGGAAGCATCTTTTTTCAAATCCCTGATGTGTGGGTAAATCTAGCACATGTTTACTTTACACAAGGATAGTTTTCTCTTGCAGTGAAAATGTATCAAAAATGTTTGAGGAAATTCTAATTTGGCATTGACACCCAAATTTTGTTATATTTAGCTCAAGCACATCATGAAGAAAAACAGTGGCAAGATTGTAAAACAAAATTATTAAGAGCAATAGAACATTATTAAGAGCAATAGATTGTAATGAGCATTTTGATTTTGTGCTTAATGTAATGAGGGTTTCAAATTACTTCTAAATTCCCTGTAGAGGGCATCCCCAAATCCTATTTCGCTATAGAGGGCCTTGATGAATTCAAATTCGTAGCGGCAAAATTTGAATTCCTTGCCCTTGCCCGCCTTTTTAGAAGTCTCCAAGTCCTCTCTGAATCCTTATCGCCCATGCAAGTAGTTGCTATAATTGATCAAAATGCCTCATGCCAGGCTAACGAATGAAGTGAGGTTTGTAATGAACAAACAAAATGAGGTCAAGTGAATGAAGCAAGGTCAAGCGAGATGAATGAATCTACAATAAAAGTGAATAATCATGCCAATACATCGCGCGCATGAATATATCACACCAATTGGATGAATTATTTTTTTTTTAAATTGTCTACTTTGGATTTGATGACTAACTCTTTAGTCATTTTTATTTCTATGACTAAATATTTTTTTAGTCAATGACCAAATTAGTCATTTATTTACTCATTTATAGCCGAGTTGCAAAAAATGAGTAGAATTTAGTCATTTATAGTTGTTGTGACTAAAATTTTTAGTCACCTAATCATTTATTTTCCAAATTCTACTAGTGCCAATTCTTCAGATATGAATCTATCAATAACCTACCAGAAAAAGGAAATTTGATTGATTGTTTATGGGGGTTTGCTTTGGTCAAACCCATTGTTTGGTAATCAAACCTTGATGAAAATGCATAGATCAGAAAATGGAAATGTGTGTGAGCCCTAATCTTAAGTGTGTTTAAGATTATGCAAGCAAGAACGTAGAGAAACCCTATTCAACAGTGTTAGAATATAATTCCTAAGATGTAAAAGTGAATGACCTACAAAGGAGATCTCTAATCACCCTAATAAGTCACAAACATGAAATATACCTTCCTTAGGTAGAAAATAGAACAATAATGGAAGATGGAATCAATCAAGAAACAATTCCTTAGGCTTAAAAGTATGGATAGTTGCATCTCCAACCGAAAATATCTCATGATCCTTCATAGGCATCCATCATTAGTCTTTGGCAATGCTAGATCTTGACTTGAAATGGACTTGAAAAACTTGCAAAACCACTATAGAAGGCTGCTCCAAGACTTTAATTCATTGCTTCTTGAAACTATCCTTCTTGCTTGCTTCCTTCTTTCAACTTATCTTATGAGAAAATGGGGTGTGAATCTTACTTTTATAGGCACTCCTATCTAATAACCTGATTATTAGATGCCAAAGGCCAACATAATGCTAATTTGAATCAAAAAATTTAATTTCCCACTCTTAATTCCCGAAAATAAAGCACTCGGGACTAAGACACCCTAGGTGGCATCTTGGTCCCACTAAGGGGGACTAAGACGCCACCAAGGGCGTCTTGGTCCCACTAAGGGGGACTAAGATGCCACCAAGGGCGTCTTGGTCCCACTAAGGGGGACTAAGATGCCACCAAGGGCATCTTGGTCCCACCAAGCTTATTTTGCAATTTTGAAAGGTGGGTTACCAAGATTAAAGGTTATTTATGGATTTTGGTTGGGTTTACAATTGAAATATGCCTTGAGATGCACCAAAAGGGGTCTTAGGGGCCCATAATAAGTGACCTAAAGGGAATTTAATGCAAGGGGTGCAAAAATAGGTCCAGATTAAGTGTGGAAATGCAAAGGTATGCACTTTTCTACACTACATTTAGCCCCCACTTTAGTGTCCATATGACACTACGTGCATATGCAAGCTAAAGTACTTCAAAAAGTAACTTTATAAAAGGATACTCATATGGATTCATTATGGAGAATGAAGCTCCCACTGGAGTTACTTGAAAAACAAGAATGTTAGGAACTACATCTTGCATCATAGATTCGTTAGTAGTTCAAACACAATCCTCTTATCTAACTTTCCTAGCAAATTAAATTCGAGGGTAGATGTATGCCCCCCCTTGATTTGGTTGCTTTACGGAGGGGGAATCAAGGTAGCAATCCAACCACATCAAACTGGACAAGTCCATCATAGGGCATTTCCAAGTACCATGCCACCTGATGATAGAAATTTGATTAGAATGGGAGCAGAACCACAATTCCAACATAACAAACAACATCGAAAACATTGTCCCCTAGTTCCAAATATGTTAGTTTAAATAAAAAGCACTTCTTTTCTTTCTAAAAAAAAGTGACCTAAATAAACATGCATATAAAGATAAAAGAGAAGGTAAATCACATTCATTTTATCTTTTATCTTTTTGCAAAGTGAGCTTGGAGTAGAGTGAGCCATCATGTTGAGCAGACGCCCATCCACTCGTCCATGGATTGAGCTTCTATGGGAGGTGGTTGCACGGGACAAACTATAGCCTACTATGAGTCAATTTTTCCTTCTCTGTACTTTGATTTAATCAAATTTTTATGTTCTTATGATTTTTTTTAGATGAATTTAGGGTCTAGAGAGGGTTTTTCTTTCATTTTTCTATATTGTTGCAAAGTGTCCCAGTTAAGGAATAAAGTGTCTAGAACCCTTAATGAAGATATTCTAGAGCAACTTTAGCACACTTTTTGAGCACAAATTTAAGTTTTTAGGATGTTTTAAATGACATTTGTCTTTTCTATGGAAGATTGCACCTCGATCGCACTAGCACCTAGGTGGATGAACGTTGTCGTCTATGAGAGCTATTCGATCAAATACTTGAGGAGGATGTGCAAATCCTCTAGGAGATGGGCCTCTACTAGGCCTATCTCTCCCCAATGACGCGATATCATGATGCCTTGTTGATGGCACTGAAAAAGAGATGGGATGTGAGTACCTACACATTTCATCTACCTATAGGAGAGATGACTATCACATTGGAGGATGTGCAACGGATACTGTGGGTGCCCATATGAGGAGAGAGGGTATTTCTAGCATAGGGAAAGAGCTTTGAGGAGATGCGGTCTGATCCTGAGTATTGCCTAGGGAAACCAGTTCACCACAGGATCATAGGACTATGTATTAACCTTTCATGGCTTCTACATGTGCATTCATGACTCATCCAACACATCATGATTTTCACAGTAGCACTGGTACTAGTCCCCGATGGCCACATAACACATCTAGAGGGGGGATAGTGCACATGATTTGAGACATGGAACACTACTATGTCATCTTTGCATGGGTTCAGAGCATACTGGCACACCTGTACTATGAATTGGGTCAGTTTACATATGGAGAAACACATAACATGTTGCACTACACTCTACTATAGACCTGGATCCTAAAGCACATTACCTGTACCAGGCCAAGAGGATTTCTGATTGCCACAATGGTGGGATACCCATGAGCCTTCAGTTATCCCCTTATATAGGCATGGCAACACAGTGATGTGCTATTCTGGAGGGTTGGATTTATTAGGCTGAGTGAGGCGGATATTGTATGGATGATGTGATCATGTAGTGAGACCCTTCTAATATGATCACATCATGAGACAGTTTGGGTAGGTCTAGAGACAACCAGTACTACAGTCTTCATATAGACAGTTAGTACAGAGCACCCATAGACCTAGGGACCTTAAACGGTTGACAGTAGACGATGTTGTCTGGAGCAATGCAGAGGAGGAGGATATAGACATTCCCCCAATCTTCGATGCAGATTATGTTGACATGACACAAGAGTACGATGAGTGGTGGGAGGTGGTTTGGACGGGAGCTATCTTTCCTATGGGTTATCCTATGGGCTTTGTAGGACCTTTACCAGATCTAGGGGAGGAGGATAGAGAGTTAGGAAAGAGGGTAGATCCAGTGGACCTATTTCTAGATGGGGATGAGGAGTTAGAGGAGGACAATGATTATGAGGGGGAAGAGGATGACGAGCAGATAGAGGATGAGTAGAGCCAACCTACGAGCAAGGACAATGATAGAGGTGAGTCTAGTCCTCCTAGACCTGAGTGGAGAGATATAGTTCCCATATGGGTTACGAGGTCACAGTCTGCATGTGCCAGTGTCCGAGAGCACAAAGAGAATAGTAGGGAATTCAAGATTCCTATGGATCATGCTATAGACCCAGGTGATGATATTAATTATTATGCTTTATGTTTTTATGTATATCAGCTCATGTATATATGTATATATTGTGTTGATGTATATTGATTATTCTTATGATTTCTATCTCGCAGGGTTCATGATAGATCTTGAGGACCTCTTCTGATGTGCATTTGTAGAGATAGTGCCACACCTTCCTACAAATGAGGCTACTACCATAGAGTACATGCCCTCGCTTTCATGATGCAACGTATGGACTTGTTTGAGCTTTATGTGAGACTTAGGGGAGCATTTGATAGCATATCTAGGCATGCTGATTGATTTGAGGGTTGGGTATCGGCATTGGAGGTGGAGTTAGAGGAGGCTCGAGTAGCTTAGAGATATAAGAGAGAGGTTGTATTATAGTTATAGGTTGAGTGGCTACAAAGAGAGAATGCTAGAATCTAGGCTGATAGAGACCATGCAGAGCGAGAGCGTGTGGAGGCACTGATACATGAGGGTGAGTTATGTGGGGCACTACAGACTATGTGGGAGATGTCTACCATGAGTATTTCTCTATCACACAACACCGTCTCTCGATGGGTGCGAACACCAGATCCTGAGGGATTTTGTAGCCATAGGCCATAGTGATATTGTACTATTGATGAGATGTATCAAATTATATATATATATGATCATGTTTGGATTTTATATTTATATGTTAGATGGCAATGTGATTTATTAAATAATCTCTATTAGACTATTCAATAAATATCTCCATGATCTAACATGTCTTTTCTCAAGATTTCTTAAATTTATGATGTAGTTTGTTATGCTAAATTAAATGTACTTATGATTTAATTATAGAATATTAAATGGAAATAAGGATTCAACATAACATAACATACACCATTAGGTATGAATATCATGATACCCGAAGTAAGAATCCAAAACAACATTGGACCCACTACTCCAAAATTCAAGACATAAAAATCTGTGTTAGGAACGAAGCAAGCATGATAGACAATGGTATACTATCCATTAACTCTAACAACACTGCTTTAAAAACTCACACTATTTAGAAAGGCTAGGAATAATACCAACAAAAATGTGTAGAATTGATAGGTTCTCGAAGAGGTGTACCATCCATTTCAGATATTAGGTATGCTCTAGACCCATAGCTTTTTTCAACTACATAATGTCCTAACCAATTAGGGCTAAACTTTCCTTTCTCTGTCGGGTTAGCATTGACATTTTGTTGATTCTCCTATAACACCAAATCACCCTTGTTAAATGAATGAGGGATGAAATGGTTATTATAACTTCGTTTCATTTTCTTATGGTAGGCTTGAAGATGTTTGAGGGTGTTGATGTGCCTTTCATCGAGCATTTCAAGTTGGTTTAATCATTGTTCCCTATAAGTTGTCATCAATTATAGCCCTTGAAGAGTGATTCTTAAGGAGGGAATCTATAACTCTAGGGGTATAATTGCCTCAACACCATAAACAAGGATGTAAGGTGTGTTTTCCTTTGATGTTTAGATACTAGTACGATAAGCCCATAATGCATATGTTAATTGTGTATGCTAGTCTTTATTATGTTTGTTCATTATTTTTCTTAGAATTTGTTTAAGAGTTTTGTTAGTTGATTCGACTTCTCCATTAGATTGCGGGTAGTAAGGCATTGAGAATTGATGTTGTACATTAAATGTTTCCAAGAAATTCTTCACATTGATGAGCCTGGTTTTTGGTCTAATTTTGGGTAAAATATATAGTCTATTTGCTAATAGATGTCATGGAATTTGATGCTTAAGTGTTGGTATTGGCATAATGTTTCCCTCAAACCATTGAAATTTGACAATATCCTATCTCTATAAGCTTTAATGACATTTGGCATAATATGTGGGTTATCTATATTAATTTTGAATGTGATTAATGGATGCTTCTTGGAGTGGTTATGGATGTGCAGTTATTATGTGTACTGAATTTGTCATGTAGATTTAATGAGCTAAGTTGAGGAAGACGTAGCCAGCTAGACATGCACCATAACAGCCAGCTAAGGAATTGCTCCAAGTCAAAGGTAGCCGACATCAAAGATTCTTCATGCAACTATGCATAACCACCTTGTAGTGGACCTTAATGATTGAGCATGCATGGGTGTTACTGCTGTGCTGAATCTGCACTTGACTTGCATGTTTCGCTAGATTCCTTGCATGTGTAACTACCATTGCTCCACTTTCCCCTGTTTTCCCTAAATGGCATCCTCCCAGTCGTGGAGTTGACTACCCTATTTAGTTGTAGTATAAATAATAATTTGATGCTCCTTCCTCAAGAGTTGCATGATTTGATATTATAATCGCATTCCCCAGTTTCAACAATACAGATACATTACTCTTTGTATGCATGATTTACTGTGAATGAAATAAAGTTTTGAGTTCAAACATCTGAGTTCTTGTTAGTTTAAAGGATACTTATCCAAGGGGGCCCACTTGGTAAGTAATTTGTCTCCTTAGTTTAGCATTAGCTTAGTATTACTTGTTGTTTAGTGCTTAGTTGGACATTTGGCATCGACTGTTCTTGCAACCAAAGTAGACAGAGTAGTTTCCTGTTCATTGTTTAGATTTCCATTCTTGTTATGCATTTCAGCTTAACATAGTTGTCAGTTGATGATCAGTATTTGTTTCATTTCTTTCCAGCAATTTACTTTCAGTATTGTGTTTCTTAGCCGTAGAATGCAATGGCTACTTGAGCCTCTAGTGCACATACTGTGCTGACCCATTTCAAGTTCACATCCCTGGGTTGACAAGTTAAATGCACCTTTGTGATGATTGAATAACTATTCAGGTTAGATGTCCAATCTTTGAATCACAGCTGTAAAGGCTTAGTTATTAAATCATTGTAGGAGGCCAACATTTTTGGCGCCATTGCCGGGGATGGTGTCAAGCTAGGAAGTCTTTTGGAGTCATTAGTAGTTTTTCTTGCTGTAGTGTTTTTGGAAGTTGTTCTTAGCATATCCTCATTTAGGAAGTAATGACCCCTCCCTTTATTCTGTACCAATTATTTGTGAGCTGACTAATAGTGGGTGATACCACATGCATAGAAGGAGAAGGGATGCTTATGGGAGATTTCTTCCTAACAATCCACGTCCATTCCAGCTAGTTAAGTACCAACACCTATCAGAAGAAGAAGAAGAAGATCCACACCCCTTTGTTGATGCATATCTTGATTTGAATAGCTCTGAAGTCTCCTCTGAAGATCAAAATCAGCTTGAAAACCCCTTTGTTTTGGAACCACATCAAGCAAGCATGGGTGATGCCAATAGGAACAAACAGAACCAACCAGCTTTTTCTTTCCCCATTGCCCATCAAAATCAAGTTGAAAACATCAAGAACATTCTTGCCTCAACACTCCCCAAGTTTTATGAACTTGTGACAGAAGATCCTAATACATTCTTATTTGATTTTGACATACTTTGCAGGAGTTATGATTATACCACTGATGCCCATAAGCTTAAGTTATTTCCCACCACTTTGAAAGATGATGCATTAAGATGGTTCATGAGCCTAGTCAGAGATACTGTAGAAACTTGGGAAGACATGAAGACAAAATTCCTTGATAAATACAAGGAATATTGCAGGGGTAGTGACATGAGAGGAGGTGACATTTTCAGGATGCAGCAGAAGGAAGATGAGAGCTTGGAAGACTACATTGTAAGGTTTCTATTTTGCTTGCAAAAATCTCTACACCATGCACTTAATGAGGACTCACAAAAGTTTCTTTTCCTGAGAGGAATTAATGACAGCTACACTGATGCCTTGGACCTCATGGTAGGTGGAGATATCTCTCAAGTCCCTTGGGAGGATATCAAGAAAATATGCCAAAATTACTTTAGGGCAACTTCAAAGAAAGTGAGAGCTTATCAATCTTCCATGGGTAAGTTAACTACCGGTGGAGTTTCAAGAATGGAGATCACTCATTTGCTGGCTGACTTCAAGCAGGACATTATCAACAATCTAGTTACTTAGTTGGATACACTTCAGGCTAAGAAGAAGCAAGAGGAGGCAGAGGCAATGCTGACATAATATTGCCATCACTACAGACAAACGAAGAAGGACTATAGATGCAAGATGGTATCTAATCTTGAAAGCAAGGAGATCTCACCAGAGTTTAATCCAATTTAGATTGAGGAAGACCAAGTCTACTATGTTGCACAAAGGAAGCCTTGGTCTCCCAAACAATGTATGCCACCAAATCCACTATCCTATGTTGGGCCATATTTTAACTCTTATTTATCTGGTAATCAATGGTAGCCACCATATCCACCTAGTTATGGAGGATATCCACCACCACCTTGGAGTAACACTCCAAATGATTGGCCCAGTCATTAGAATTCTCCACCCCAGTGGTAGCAACCATAGGGAAATTGACAACAATTTCAAGGGCACTAGCAACCACCTCTAGGAAATTGGCAGCAAAAAAATCAATGGAGAGGAGGACGACAATGGCCTACCCAGACAACCGACTACATGAAGCCACCTTCTCAGCCCCAACAACCTACTATAATTCCTCCACCTGCTAATCCAAGCTCAAGTGCACCTAAACCCACTCAGCTACTAGCTCAGCCCACACCCAATCCAAATAACAAACCACAACAACAACCTGCATACTCTGTTGATTCAAATCAATTCCCTGCAAATGTTGTGAGTGTAAGTGACATCCACTTGCATTCAGGAACTACTCTATCAACCCCTTCAAAGCTCATTATCACTACACTTCTTGTGGAAGAGGAGCCTCTGAATGATCCCATTCAACCAAATGCACCTAAAAATCCTAAACCAATTCAAGTCAAGCAGACTGAACAAGAACCACCATTCTGTCAGAGGTTGGAAATTTCCAAGAAGAAAGAAGAAAAGGAGGATACCACTTTTGACATCTTGGATTAGGTAAAGCATATATGTGTTCAGATACCCCTATTTCAGGCCATAAAGGATGTTCCAATCTATGATAAATCTATCAAGGAAGCTTCTCTCAAGAAGCCAGGAAGAAAGAAGAAAGATCCAACTACAGTCCATGTGGTGGGTCAGTTAGCTGATATCATGCTGGGAAAAGTGACTATTCCCAAATATAATGACCTAGGTAGTCCTGTGGTAGTAGTTTTCATAAATGAGATTCAGGTAAAGAATGCTCTGATTGATTTAGGGGCAGCAATAAATGTAATGAGCAAAGACATCCTACAACAAATAAATATTGCAAGCATTAGATCTACTCCTATTTTCCTGTAGCTTGCTGACAACTCTACTGTTAAGCTTGATGGTATAGTAGAGGATCTTGTAGTAGTTCTAGACTCCTGGGAGTACCCAACATATTTTATGATTCTTTCTCCCAAGGCTACACTAGGCGGTTATCCCATTATTCTTGGAAGGCCTTGGTTGGAAACTGTAGATGCATACATTGGATGTTGGTCAGGTGACACGACCATTTCAGATGGTAGGAGTACTAAAAAGTTTGTTCTTTATCCACCTGCTCAACCATCTCATAATGAAGATGATTCTCTATGGCCACAAGTTGGTGAAGAGGCCGAGGAAGTTAATTTTGTGGCACAACTTATGATGCTAGGAAGAAGCTATTTCATGAAACTCCAAGATGAGGATGAAGTATTGGCTAACACCATTCAAAATCATTGTGAAGTGGAGGAAGCATCATCCTCTAATCCTGCTACTCTGATCAAGACACTTCAGCATGCTCTTCCTGCAACCACTGTTCCTACAGATATTCTTCCTACAGACATTCTTCCTGCAACCACTGTCTCTGCAGAAAAATTCCCTACAACAACAGGAATGTCCCATACAATTCTTCCATATTTACTAAAGGTACCATTTGTTAATGAGGCAGCCATGATAGAATTAACTACACAAGTACAAGTGTCAGAAGGAAGACATTTGAATGTTAATAGCAAATTGAATGAAGAGTAGCAACTGTTATTAGAAAATATTTTGAGGACCCACCAGCATGCATTCGCATGGGATTATCATGATATGAATGGATTGGATACTAAAATTTTCACCCACATAATTTATATCAGAGATGATTGCACTCTAGTAAGACAACCACAAAGAAGGATTAACCTTGCACTAAGAGAAATTATGAAAGGAGAACTGCAAAAATTACTAGATGTGAGATTTATTTACCCCATTTCAGATAGTTAGTGGGTATCTCCATTAGTGATTGTGCCCAAGAAGGGAGGGAAATGGCGAGTTTGTGTTGATTATAGGGAACTCAATGCTGCCACCAAGAAAGATCACTTTCCTTTACCCTTCATTGATCAAATTCTCGATACACTTGTAGGGAAGCAATACTTCTCTTTTCTAGATGGATTCAATGGCTACAACCAAATCTAAATTGCATCAGAAGACCAAGAGAAGACCACTTTTACTTGTCCTTGGGGGACCTATGCTTATTCAATGCTCCCATTTGGCTTGTGCAATGCACCTACAACTTTCCAGAGGGCAGTTATTGGCATATTCTCAGACATTTCTCATGATTGCATGGAGATTTACATGGATGACTTCATCACTTATGGTGTTGATTTTAATCAAGTATTGGAGAATTTCAATAGAGTCCTACAAAGATGTGAAGACCAAAACTTGTCCTTAAATAGTGAAAAATGCTTTATGGTGATGCAAGAGGGTGTAGTTATTGGCCACTACATCTCCCACAAGGGAATGCAAATTGTTCCTGCAAAGATTGAGGTAATAAAAAATCTTCCTACACCTGCAAAACAAAAGGATTTTAGAAGTTTCTTGGGTCATGCAGGATATTATAGGTGATTCATTAAGGATTTCAACAAGGTAGCGGCACCATTGTATACCCTTCTCACTAAAGATGCTAAATTTTAGTGGACTGAAGCTTGTGACAAAGCCTTTTCTGACTTGAAGGCAACTTTAACTCACGCTCCTGTACTCAAGGGACCCAATTGGGAAATCCCTTTCCACATCCACACTGATGCACTAGATTATGCCATAGGAGAAGTCTTAGGACAAAAAGAGGGAGCTATTGAACATGCTATTTACTTTGTCATCAAAAATTTGCAAGGAGTTGAATTCAATTATACAGTGACAGAGAAAGAGAAGCTGGCAGTAATCTATCCACTAAAAAAATTTAGACATTACATAACGGGCTACCAAATCTTTGTCCACACTGATCATGCAGCCATTAGGTACCTTATGAATAAACCTTTGATCACAGGTAGATTGGAAAGATGGTTATTGTTGATGTAGGAGTTTGATATAACCATTATAGATAAGCCAGGGAAATCTAATGTTGTTGCATATTTTCTTTCAAGGCTAACTACATCAGACGACAATCAACCCATATATAACTCTTTCCCTAATGAGCATCTATTCTCTCTCAGTGTAAAAACACCTTGGTATGCTGATATAGCCAATTACTTGGTCACATGTAGAATTCCTTCTCACTTCTCCCCAAAAGAGCAAAGGGAACTTATTGAAAAATATTTTCCTTTCTCTTGGATTTCTAGATGTTTATTTTATACTGGACTAGACCATGTCATGAGAAGATGTGTAAGAGAAGATGAGACATATGAAATTTTTCATTCATGTCACAACTAACCATGTGGAGGACACTTTGCAGCCAAGAGGATAACAATGAAAGTTTTGAACACAGGGTATTACTGGCAACCACTCCACAAGGATGCAAGAAGGTATACCAGAAAATGTGATAGGTGTCAAAGAATGGGCAGATTAACCAAATTTGATGAGATGCCACTGTGCCCTCGGGTAGTAATCACTCCCTTTAACAAGTGGGGATTGGATTTTATAGGACCAATTGACCCTCCATCAAATGGTAAGTCTTACATATTAGTATGCACTAATTATGTAACAAAATGGGTAGAGGTTAAGGCCATGAAGCACGCAAGAGATAACAAAGTTGCAAAGTTTATTTATGAAGAGATTTTCACAAGATACAGAGTCCCTAGAGAGATAGTAACTGATCAAGGAGCTCAATTCAAATCAACTCTTGTTGCAACACTAGTTAATGAGTACAACATAAGGCACAAGAAGTCTACCCCTTATCACCCCTAGGCTAATGGCCAAGTTGAAGTGACAAACAGAGAAATTGAAGCCATTTTGACCAAAATAGTAGCCATCCATAGGAAGGATTGGGCAAATAGATTACCAAAAGTTGTTTGGGCCTATAGGACAACATGGAAAATAACTACATGCTTCACCCCATTTGAGTTGTTATATGGAAAGACAACTATGATGCCTATTGAATTTGAATATAAGACTTCGCAAACTACAGTGGATTTGGGGATGGATATTTCTGAAGCATAGAAAGAAATAATCATGCAGCTAAATGCTTTGGATGAAATAAGAAGAGCAGCCCTGCAACATATAGAAGTAGTGAAAAATTAGAGAATCAAGTGGCATGAAAAATTTATTAAGGAAAAGAAATTCAAACCAAGGGATTGGGCCTTTCTCTATGATTCCAGGTACCAGGACAATGTAGGAAAATTGCAGACAAGGTGGTTAGGACCATATGAAGTTGTTGAGGTCTTTCCTAATGGAGTTGTCCAGCTCACCACCATTGACCCTGTCAGGTTCAAATTAATTTTCAATGGTCATCGCCTCAGATTATACCACAAACCAACCTCTAAAGAAGAGTTCTTGTAGCAATTCACTCAACATTCAACACTCGAGCTTCCTACAGCCGAAGGCAATGGACCTAGTGTCCCTCCTTCTACCTAACTGAGGTGCATACTTTCCATAATAAAGACTTTCACTTTCGTGGAAGTCCATTTCTTCGTCATCCGCCTATCCACCCATCCATCACCACCTTTCTCTCTCTTCCATCCCTTCATTCCACCTCACCTTATTCTACTTCATTTTAATTTATTGCTCAATTCATTCTCCAATAAGGCGAGCGTGACTTTATCCATGATCTTTGCAAAAAAATCTTCCACACATTCAGGTATGTGCACATTAATTTCTATCTTTAATAATATTTTAGGGGTGTTCATTTAATCACTGTACGTTAGTATAGATGTTCACATAGATGCCATCATTACCTGTCAATCACCACTCCCATCTCACATGTGTGAACACATGTCCAAATTTAGGTTGGGGGGAGGGGAATGAAAAAGATGCAAATATTTTGTGAATTTATTGCCCATGTGTCAATTCATACTAAGCTATGTCAGAAATTTGAAATGAGCTGATTTGAAATTCGAGTGAGAGGATGGCTTGCATGTGTGAAGTGATAGTAACTACAACTGCCATTTCTTCCTATCATGACTCTCTGTCATCAATCCTTTTCTTTCCATTATTGACCCTGTCAAAATATTGAGTTGAAGAGCCATAGTTGCAAACCAAAAGGAAAGAAAGTCAGTTGGCAGTAGCGCTAAAAATTTAGCAGGGTGGTACTAGAAAGAAGGGGAATTGCAAGAAAAAAGTTGTAAGGGGAATTGTAGGAAAAGAAGTTTTAGAGCATTTTTTTTATTGCAGACAATGGGAGGTGGGTTAATTCAAAATGAACCCACAGTGTATGATATTTTACTGCAGGGTGCTCAATGCCTAGATGAATTTCAAAACTATGGATGGATAGATTACTTTTTGAAGTTGGATGGTTTTAATGAAGGAATTGCCCTTGAATTTTCTCATACGTTTTCAGAGGGAACAACCACAGTAAAAGGGTTGGAAGTTGTGGCAACACAGGAAAGAATTGCAAAGGTGACAGAGTTACCTACTGATGGTGAAAATTACCCTACTTCTAGAGAGGCCAGGTCAACTAGGGCTGAATTTACAGAGCCAAATGATCCCCCATTGAGCATAGAAAAACATGGCACAAAGAGAATGTCTCTTCCTGAGCCGTGCAAGCAGATAGTTGTCTATGTCATCAAATATATCACCTGTGAGGGTCTCCAGTCAAACTTGCACTCTGTCCACTTCAAGCTTTTGAATCATATGAGGCATGATAGAAGGATGAACGTGCCTAACGTGCTATACAATCTTCTCTCAATCATGGCGGCCGAAACTCAAAAAGGTAGGGATAATTTTGTTTCCCACCATTGCCTAATTAAATTGCTAGTTGAAAAATCTCTACATGATGTATCTAGAATGACTTGGGAAGAGTTTATCAAAGTTGATCATTTTCCACCTAGGGCTATACCTCAATTTCGTATGTCTAGCAGGAGGGTAAGCACAACTGAAGCCATTCCTAGTGCTTCAACCTTTGCTGCTAGCTCTAGTGTGAATCTTCTTACAACAGAAGAAGCTATAGAAATCTGTTCTTCTGAAACAAAGCATGTAGAAAAAGAAAGCCCTTCCTCAGGTTCTGATGATGAAATCTTGCTTGAAACCCTCATGAAAACTAGGGCACAGTAGAGAGAAGTAGAAATTAGAAAAGAGAAAGCTAAAACATAGCTTGTAAAATGAGGGGTGCCAAGTTCTAAGAAGAGGAAGGTTGATACTATTCATCTTGCAGCCAAAGGAAAACGTGAGAGATCTCCAAGGAAACCAAGACCAGCTAGGCCTGTGTTTGGTACGCCTCCATAGGAAATCCCTAAACCTAGTGAGACCTCATATGAGGACCTTGAAGCTCCAATGGAGTAGGAGAATGTTGAAGGAGAAGAAGACATATTTAAGAGAGCAACAAATATAACACTAGACGATCTTGCTAACATTGCAAAAGAATTGGAGGAAAATCAAGACTTCCTGTAGCATGAGCAAGAAGTCCTACATCAAGAAGTCCTGCATCAACAACTAGAACCAAAGTAGGAGTTTCTGCAGCCACTGCAATAGCAAGAACAATAGTTCCTACCAAAAAAGGAAGAAGAAATAGTACCTTTGCAGCCTGAGATAACTAGACAACCCGAGTCCATGCAGATAGTACCATATGAGGAGCCACCACCAAAAATATTGGTAGGAATCCATAAGCCTATTGATTTTACAATGCATGTAGTTCTTTTGAATTTATGGCAAGAAATACAAAGGAAAGAGGAAGAATGGAAAAAGTAAAAACAAAAATTAAAGGAGGAAATTCAAAATAGGGATGAAGAAATTGAGGATAAAAATGCATAAATTGCCACCCTAAAGCAAAGGGTAGATGATATGGTAGCCTTGGTGCCAAAGATTCTAGAATGTAGAGATCCTCCAAGAGTCTATGTTATGCTCCTGAAGGAGAGGTATCTCTCTTTTAAGATGTCAAGAATTGCCTCAGGTTTGAATCCTTTTATTGACACCCCCATGGAATTCTTCAATGCTTATAGGATTGCCTCACTTGAAATGAAAAATTTGCTATGTGAATTTTATTTACATAATTATGCTGTCACAAAAGACCATGATTGGAATCCGCTACTGTATGTTGGAGATATTCAATTGAGAGCATTCATGTCTTGGGTACAAAATGAGATTAGTTGGGGATAGCAACATAGTGCTTATAAACAATTGGAATCCAATATTCCCCTACATGTTAGATCTAAATCAAGCAACCCAAGGGACATTTGCAAAGAATGGCGCAAAATGCTACTCAAACCAAGTTA
This sequence comes from Sequoia sempervirens, assembly GCA_007258455.2. Taxonomy (NCBI): domain Eukaryota; kingdom Viridiplantae; phylum Streptophyta; class Pinopsida; order Cupressales; family Cupressaceae; genus Sequoia; species Sequoia sempervirens. Next base: position 92,500,242 of record VDFB02000003.1, read on the forward strand.
TTCCAATAGAATTATGCCTTAGATTGAGGCAATATATAGTGAGTATGAGGTAAAGACAACAAAGGAAGAGACCATGAAGAGATGTTTATCCCAAAGATGGAATAGTTTGACTGATGAGCTAAAGCAGGGTGAGCCTCATTCCATCCACAATTATGCTACAACCCTAAAAAGAATAGAGAGGTATATTAAGATTGGGAGAGCACAAGGGTGAGACTAGCTTCCCTTGACTTTCTAACCACCCATGCTCAAGTGGCCTATGCCAAATTTTATATTTTACTAGTTTGATGTTGCTGTAGAGAGGCAGAGATGGAATAGGTTTGGAAAATTGGGAGGATTCTATTGGGACCCAGAATCATGCACTACAACCACTAATGTTGGACAACTCTCTGTTGCAAATTTTAGAGCTTTGACCAAGTAGAACAACAACCCTTCCCCTGCTGGAGGACCAACAAAACGTTAGGTTGGGGGGAGTGATGAGCCTAGTTTTTGGTCTAATTTTGGGTAAAATCTATAGTCTATTTGCTAATAGATGTCATGGAATTTGATGCTTAAGTGTTGGTATTGGTATAATGTTTCCCTTAAACCATTGAAATTTGATAATATCCTATCTCTGCAAGATTTAATGACATTTGGCATAATATGTGGGTTATCTATATTAATTTTGCATGTGATTAATGGATGTTTCTTGGAGTGGTTATAGATGTGCAGTTATTATGCGTACTGACTCTATCATGCAGATTTAATGAGCTAAGTTGAGGAAGACGCCGCCAACTAGACATGCACCATAATGACCATTTGAGGAATCGCTCCAAGTCAAAGGCAACCAACAGTAAAGTTTCTTCATGCAACTATGCGTAACTACCTTGTAGTGGACCTTAATGATTGAGCATGCATGGGTGTTACTGTTGTGTTGAATTTGCACTTGACTTGCATGTTTGGATAGATTCCTTGCATGCGTAACCTCCATCGCTCCACTTTCCCCTATTTTCCCTAAATGGCGTTCTCCCAGTCATGGAGTTGACTGCCCTACTTAGTTGTAGTATAAATAATAATTTTCTGCTCCTTCCTCAGGAGTTGCACGATTTGATATTGTACTTGCATTCCCCAATTTTAGCAATACAGATACATTACTCTTTGTATGCATGATTTATTGTGAATGAAATAACGTTTTTAGTTCGAGCATCTAAGTTCTTGTTAGTTTAAAGGATATTTATCCAAGGGGGCCCACTTGGTAAGTAATTCGTCTTCTTAGTTTAGCATTAAATTAGTATTACTTGTTGTTTAGTTCTTAGTTAGACATCTGGCGTTGACTGTTCCTGCAACCATTAGAATTCCATTTTGTGATTGTTCCTGCAGCCAAAGTGGATAGAGTAGTTTCTTGTTTGTTGTTCAAATTTCCATTCTTGTTCTGCATTTCAGCTTAGCATAGTTGTTAGTTGATGTTTAGTATTTTTTTCATTTCTTTCTAGCAATTTACTTTCAAGATTGTGTTTCTTAGCTATAGAATGCAATGGCTACTTGAGCCCCTAGTGCACATACTGTGCTAACCCATTTCAAGTTCACATCCCTGGGTTGACAAGTTAAATGCACCTTCATGATGATTGAATAGCTATTCAGGTTAGATGTCCAATCTCTGAATCATGACTGTAAAGGCTTAGTTATTAAATCATTGTAGGAGGCCAACACATCATTATTATTAAATGGTGTCCCATTGTCTGAAACTAATGTGGAAGGAAAGCGAGCAATAATGTGTTCCAATATGAAACAAAATATTACATCAGTTGTTGTTGAATGCAAGGGAATAACTTCTACCCATTTTGTGAAATAATCTATTGCCGTGATTATAAACGTATGTCTAGCGGATGAAGGTGGAGATATTTTTCCAATAATATCCAAACCCCATACCGAGAAAGGCCAAATAGGAAATTGTGGGCGAAGCTTGAAAGCAGGAGCATGGATTAAGTTTTGATGCTCTTGACACTTATGATATTTCTTAACATATTCAAAGCAATTCCGTTCCATATTTTTCCAATAATATCCTATGTGGATTGGATTTTGAACTAATAATATTCCTCCGAAATGCCCTCCACAAGCACCTGCATGAGCTTTTTCAAGTGCTATAGGGATTTTAGATTGTGTAAGACACCTATGCAAAAGGCCATCAAAGGACCTCTTATATAAGATGTCCGCCAGGATGATATATCTAGACACAAATTTTTGAAGATGAGAGTGAGTGTTTTTATTTGTTGTCTCAAGAAAGGTATCATCTTTCAAATACTTGAATATCATATCATACCATTCACTCGAGTGTTCAATTGTTGTTGCTAGCACTTCGTTTGCTTTATCTTCAATGGATGGTTTCATAATTGTATGCACAATGAAGGTGTAGTATTTTGAAGGATCTTGAGGGGATATAAGAGAAGTTGCAAGAGAAGTTGCACTTGCCATTGCATCCACATGACAATTATATTTTTGAGGGATGTTATCAATGGGGAATGATTCAAACCTTTTTAAAAATTTCATTGTGAGATCCTTGTATTTTGATAATTTGTCATGCTTTTTTTGATATGTTTTGTTTATTTGTTTGATGACCAAAAGCCAACGAGTAATGCTTCATACTCGACAGTGTTGTTTGTCCATTGGAAGTTTAATTGATATGATAAAGGAATATGCTCTTTTGTAGGCAGTTTTATTATAACCCTTGTACCAGAGCCAATTTTTCACTTAGATCCATCAAAATACAATTCCTGTGTATTTTCTTCGATTTTCAACACATTATCATCAAGGAAAGAATCATTACCAAGAAACACTAAAGGAGAAGGAGTGTTAGCCAACTGTCGGTTGAGGCTTGACCCTTAATTGCTTTTTGTGAAGAAAATTTAAGGTCAAACTTAGTTAACAACATTACCCACTTAGCTAAGCATCCTGATAAGTCTGTTTTAGTGAAAAGGTGTCTTAAAGGGTCAAACTTCATCATCACTTGTATTTTGGCATTCAATAAGTAATGTCACAACTTACTAGTAGTGAATACAAGTGCTAAACATTGTTTTTCTATCGTTGTGTATTGTTTCTCATAATGAATCAATGTTTGACTAATGTAATAAACAAGATGTTCTTTACCCTTTTTGTCTTGTTGAGCCAACAATGCTGCGAGATCATGGGCTGATGCGGATGTATAGAGGATGAATGGCTTGTTTTGTATAGCAAGTTGTAAAAGTGGTGGAGTGACAAGATAATCTTTCAAACTCTCAAAGGCCTGTTTACAATCTTCATTCCAATCAAAATGTATGCTTTTCTTGAGGAGATGTGTAAATGGTAATGTTCGATCTGCTAAGAATGCTTCGAAATGATGAATGGCTTGAATTATTCCTTGTAAGGTACACAATTGAGTGATATTTCTAGGAGGCTGCATGTTAACTATAGCATCAATTTTCTTTGTGTCCACCTCAATGCCTCTGTGAGATAAAATAAAACCTAAAAAATTTCCACTATCTACACCAAAGACACACTTTTTTGGATCAATCTCATGTTGTATTTTTGAATTCGCTCAAAAATATTTTGAATAGTATTCACATTGTCTTGTCTTGTTAAAGATTTAGCTAGAATATCATCAAGATAATCTTCCAAAATCTTATGCATGTAATTGTGAAATATTAGTGTCATAGCTCGTTGATATGTTGTTCCCATGTTCTTCAATCCAAAAGGAATCATAACCCAACTAAATGTTCCCCAAATAGTTGTGAATGTTGTTTTATACTGATCTTGAGGGTTGATGAAAATTTGATTTTATCCAAAAAAATTGTCCATGAATGACAAACAAAGCATGTCCCATAGTGAAGTCTACTATCATGTCAATATTAGGAAGGGGAAAGTCATCTTTTAAAGATGATTTATTCAAAACAAAAAAATCCATACACATCCTAATACAATTGTTAGGTTTTGCGACTGTGACAATGTTTGAGATCCAAGGAGAATAATCTATAGGTCTTATGAAGCCTGCCTCAAGGAGCTTTCCAATTTCTTCCTTAACCAACAAGGCTATTTTAGGGTTCATTTTTTGAATATTTTTTTTGATGGGCATAACATTTTCAGCAAGGACTATGTTATGTGTTACGATCTTAGGATCAATTCCAACATATCTGAATAAGTCCAAGAAAAAAGTTTGAGAAAATCATGAAGCAAAGTTGCAATATCCTCTTGTTCTCCATCATCAAGGTATTCCCAAATCTTAATCACTTTTTCTTTGTCATTGATGTCCATTGGTATATCCATGATATCCCTTGAAGGAAATGCATTTGATCTTGGAAATTCAGGGTTGTATTCTTCATTATTCATGTCTATATCATTGTTCCCATTTTCTCCATCTTTTTGTTTGGTGTTAATCATAACACATATAATCTTTTCTTGTGAGGAGGAGTATATGGTTTATCATAAACTCCTAGCCTTTGTTTCAAGGCTTTGTCATCTTCAAGGTACTCCCATGATGGTTCATAATTCATATCAAGCAATTTTGGATGTTTCAAAGTGAGATTGATTTTTCATTTACACATAACGGTGTTGATGTTTAATGAAGGTCTCTTGTTTGTTTGCATTATCTTAAAAGGACAATATCCCAAACCATTTTTCATTTCTTGCATGTTAGGTTCCACAGGAACACAAATTCCTTGTTATTTATTTCCACGTCCTTTTCCACTATAACCCAATTGCTTCATAAGTTCATAACCTCTCCCATAAAGTTTTTCCATTTATTTCAGGTTTGGTGGTTGTTGATAATATATCTCATCGAAGTTTTTTGTGTAGCTTGGGTCTTCTTCAAGAGTAGATGAGATAGATGCTTGTGAGTTTTCTCCCAAGTTCTATGTTGACATAACCATTAGTTGTTTTTGTTTTTCATCCTCTTTTCTTGTAATTATATATTCTCCCATAAATGAAGGTGTGAATTCCAAGGAACCCCAATCATCATCTGCTAATTTTGACACTATTTCCATCTCTTGTGTTTCCTCTTTCATAGGTTCAATTTTTGATGTTGGAATTAATGTTTTCTGAGGACTAGGGTTTCCTTTTTCAATTTGCAAACAACTTTTAGGCTCGGGGTCCATTTCAATTTGGTATATCTTGTTTTTATAGACATACTTCATGATACGACAAAGAGTCGAAGGCACCACATGCATCTTATGAATCCATGGTCTTCCTAAAAGAAGATTGTATGAAAGGTCATGACACATAACATGAATAGGAGTTTGTAAGGTAGCCTTTCTGACTGAAATAGGAAAAGTAATCATACCGAGTGGTTGCTTTCCTATATTGTCAAATCCTCGAATTGATAAGGAGTTAGGTTTCATTTTCTATTTGTCCACTCCCAACTTATCTAAAAGGTTCGCACTGCACACATTTAGAGCTGAGCCATTATCAACAAGAGTCCTTTTTATTCCCGTGCTATTATATCTAGCTATTATCATGAATGCATCATATTTGTTTCTCATTTCCAAGGGAGGGAGCTCATGTTGGTGAAAGGTAATGCCTACATTAACTGCATTCATTCCTTGTATTAGAGATACCACATCATTTGCATTTGTACTAGGAGAAACCACAACTTGTTGTAAGGATGTTTGAAGTATAGTGTGGTAACTAGGTGAGGTTTGAATAAGACCCCATAAGGAAATATTAGCAGGAGTATTCTTAAGTTTTTCAACAAGATCATACTCCTTTCCACTATGCGATGGTAAACGAGGAGCACTAGGCAATATAGGATTAGGAAATGGTAATGAAATGAGATTACGTTGAGGTTGTCTATTATTCATTGTATTATTTATATGAGCAACAATATTATAACTAGATTACTATGACACATGTTCTTTAGGTGCTTCAATGATAAGGACAAGTTTGTTTGTAGGTTGAGGTTTGTTTGAAGGTGGATAACAGATAAGTTAAGGTTGAATGAAATTTACTTCTCTTTGTTTAGGTTTGTTTGAACAAGCCTTAGTGGATGAACCTTGCGAGATGAAGTCATCAAGGGATTCATCTAACATATCAAATTCATCACTACTAAAAGGCTTGAGGGTTATGCTAACTTGGACAAAGGGTTTTGAAATACTTTAAATAACCATGAACCTATGCTTGTTTAGAGTTAATGCTTTTGGTTTTTGTGTTTTGGTTTTCTAATGAATGTAAAATGAAATCTATGTATAAGAAAATGAAAGTGCAATAATCTATATTTATCAAGGAATTGTAAACATGAACTATGTAAATGCATGAAATAGTAAATTGACAGATTGAAACAACAAACTAACTACAACAAACAAAAGCACAAAAATTCACCGTCTAACCTTGAAACTGCAACCTCAAACTCCATAGGGATTAAGATGCCAGGAAGGGTGTCTTGGTCCTCCTAATGAAATTTGGAGGTTCCAGAAACTGGAACTGACAACACACAACTCAAATAGGATTCTAAGACAAAAACCCAGAGAGGGACTAAGACATTGGAGTAAAGGTGTTTTAGTCCTAGTAAATGTTTTTTTCCAGAAAAAAAACAAAATCTAAGTTGATAACAGTGTTCCCAGGTTTCCTACCCAGGGGCCTGCTATTTAGAAATAGAAAACTATGTAAATGAATGTAAGAAAAAGTAACTAATAAAAAGCAATTGGATGCAAAGTTGAATGCTTTTTTTTTCAACTTTGAATGCAATAACAATGTTTATAAATGCAATTAGGATGATGAACAATGCACTTTTTTAGTTTTTCAATGAGATAAAATGATGCAAGAAAGCAAAAATGTAACCTATATGCACTTTCACTAATGCAAATATGAGAAACCCTAGATGCACTTTTACTAAATATGAGAAATCCTAGATGCACTTTCACTAATGCAATATGCAATACAAGAATGAATGCAACCTAGATCTAGGACTTTAATGAAATCCAAATCAGAAAATGAATGTTCAAAAATGTTAGGTTCACCAAAATGAACCAAAGAAAAATGGGAAGTGGGATGGAAAATTGCCACCTCTATTCTCTTTCGACCACTAAACAATTTCCTAAGAATCCAAATTGGATTGACCATCAACCCAAAGGGTGAGTCAATTCTCAACAAAGAAGACCTAGGAGGGGGTTCTTTCAGCTTAAAGGGGTTCACCACCAAGAAAAAGCTTGGAAAAGACAAATAAATATTCAACTCACAAAACCTAATGATGCAAGCTAAATGAAGGATGAAAATGATGCAATTATGCAATAGGGAGTTAGGGTATGTGTACCTGGGAAGTCTGGAAATGAGATGAGGATTCTGGGAATGCAAAGAAGCTATCAAAATATGCTATGGAGGACTAAGATTCCCTTACTATCTTATTAGTCTCATTGCTATTTTTTGGGGCAGATGCTAAATCTTTGGATGTTAGAACAAGATCCAAAAGAATATCTACAAAATTCCATTTGGAGGACTAAGATGCCCTTACCACCGTCTTAGTCCCAATCTGAATTTTTAAAATCTCTAAATGTGAGTCTAAGGTCCAAATTCTGCACTTCCTTCTTCACCAAGTCTTCAAATCTGAACTTATAAATAACCTGTCAAACAAAGGAAATTTGATTGATTGTTTATGGGGGTTTGCCTTGGTTAAACCCCTTGTTTGGTTATTAAACCTTGATGAAAACACACAGATATGAAAATGGAAATGTGTGTAATCCCTAATCTTAAGTGTCTCTAAGATTATGCAAGCTAGAACATAGAGAAACCCTATTCAAATATGTTAGAATAAAATTCCTAAGATGCAAAAGTGAATACCCTACAAAGGAGATATCTAATCACCCTAATAAGTCACAAACATGAAATATACCTTCCTTAGGTAGAAAATAGAACAATAATGGAAGATGGAATCAATCAAGAAACAATTCCTTAGGCTTGGAAGTATGGCTAGTTGCATCTCCAACCTAGAATCTCTCATGATCCTCTATAGGCATCCATCATTAGTCTTTGGCAATGCTAGATGCTAACTTGAAAATGGACTTGAAAAACCTGCAAAAAAACTATAGAAGGCTGCTCCAAGACTTCAATTCCTTGCTTCTTGAAACTCTCCTTCTTTCTTGCTTCCTTCTTTCAACTTATCTTATGTGAAAATGGTGTGTGAATTTTACTTTTATAGGCACTCTTTTCTAATAACCCAATTATTAGATCTTAAAGGCTGACAAAATGATAACTTGAATCAAAGATTTTCATTTCCTGCTCTTAATTCCTAAAAATAAAGCACTCGGGACTAAGATGCCCTAGGTGGTGTCTTGGTCCCACTAAGGGGGACTAAGACGCCACCAAGGGTGTCTTGGTCCCACCAAGGGTGTCTTGGTCCCACCAAGCTTATTTTGCAATTTTGAAAGGTGGGTTACCAAGATTAAAGGTTGTTTATGGATTTTGGTCGGGTTTACAATTAAAATATGCCTCATGATGCACCAAAAGGGGTCTTAGGGGCCCATAATAAGTGACCTAAATGGAATTTAATGCAAGGGGTACCAAAATAGGTCCAAATTAAGTGTGAAAATGCACTTTTCTACACTATAGACTTATATAGATCATAGAAATCCCAAAATTAACATAAAGGAATAAAAAAATAGTATCACAAGTAAAATAGTGCAAGTTTTGGACTTAGAAAAAAACCTGAAATCGAGCAAAACAAAACTGGATCCCGTTTTGCTTTAGGAACCTAAGCCTAAATTTAAAATGGAATCACGTTTTGTGGTGTGACCCTAAGCCTATAATTAAGAAACAATATCTTGATTGCTATGAAATAAGATCTTGATTGCTATGAAATGAGATCTCGATTGCTATGAAACGGGATCTCGATTGCTACAAAACGAGATCCTGATTTGTAATAAGGGGGATCCCGTTTCGTAGAAGTATTTAATTTTTTAGAAATGGTTTGTGACCTCATTTTCACTTGTGCAAGGAACGAGATCTTGGGTCACAAAGAATGATTTACAACCTGCTAACAATCCAAGTGAGTTTTTTTGGCCTTTTTTTTTCAATTTTTGGTATTTAATTATTTGTATTTCAGTTTTATTTATTTATTTTGTTATTTAGGTGTTTATATTTTGTTTGAATCTTTTACTAAATATTGAAACCCTAGATTTATTTTGAAAACTAAAAACTTACCCTACACACACAAAAATGACCCTAAATTGAATCCAAAGAAAAACATTTACCCTTCAAACCAAAAAACTTACCCTAGTACACAAAAAAAAACCTAAATTATTTCCATTTGTAATGTTTATTGTCAATTTGATGGAAATATTTCAAAATAAAATAATACTTTCATTGAGAAAAAAATCTAGAAAAAAAGATATTTTTCATTTGTGTTGCTTTATGTTTTAAATAATTTCATTTCCATTGCTTTTATGTTTTAAATCTTTATGCAAATATTTCAAAATCAGATAATACTTAATTTCCTTGAGAAAAAAATATAGATTTGTCTAAGTTTATTTCATTCCATTATTTAGCACTTATTATTAATTGTTTAAACTCTAAGCCACATACAACTAGAATTTGTAGCACATGGCATCCATATGTACCCATGCACAAACACATACTCTCTAACATATTAATATACATATAGTTTTCTATCGGCATAATCCTTGAACCTCCTTTAGGAAAGGTTTAAAAAACTCTCAAGTAAACACAATTTCAATAGGTATAAAAGGTTAGGCTCTAGCAACTTCACCAACATCCTCCCTCTATGATCTCATGCCCTCTTCCTCACAAAAAGCCTCCATCTCAAATAACAATTCAAAGCTAAAATTTGATCAAATCAAACTAATCAAATTAATCAATCTAGTCAGCTTAACATAGCCATAAAGGATTTTATCCTAAGACTACTAGAAATGAATCAAAACATAAATCTAGGGAGTTATGGCACACCAACACAAGCATGAGAATTCCAAGATCATCAAAAAACCCCTAACATGGATATTTTTGTGAATCAATATATAAAAAAGGCTAAATGAACTTCATCCACCCCTTTCATTCTTTCCAAAAATTCAAGATCCATACATCTCATAAATGTAATAACATCCCAATCATTGACAATTGAAGTTTAATATATACATACAAAATATCATTATTAAAGACCATGTTAAGCTTAAAGTAAATGCACCCACATCATAAAATTAACATGAAGATCCCTATTCAATGTATGATCAAATTTTTCCACAAGCAACTCAAGGTTGATCCCATTAATCAAATCCAAGGATAAAAATCCTCTCAATCATCCTAAGTATGCAACAACCAACAAAATAATACTAGAGATATTAATATCTTTGACTAAGAGAAAACAATTTGAGCTTATGCAAATTAGGTCATGTTTGTGGCTTGTTTTTGAACAAGGTTTCATCGTATGACCTAGTCTTTCCAATGCAACCTAGTCCAATTCTAATGTAACTTGTAGGGATCTATGTGCATATGTGTCAACCCATTTTTGACAAATTTTTGTGCCAAAAAGAATAACAAGATTGTTTTCAAGACAAGAGGAGAATACTAGACAAGTATCTTAGTCACAAGTCAAGCACCTATAATTATCAAACAAGATTGTTGTCATTCCTTGAGCATAAAGATGCTAATGAAGAGATCTAATGAACAAGTGTATAATGCAAATATGTGCCTCTAAATTCCTACTAAATCGTATTACTGTTATGTGTTATTCCATGAATTCCAAATGATTTCTAATAACCTAGGAATGCCCACAAATACATGTTCTTTGTCTCTCAATTGAATATTTTTGGTGCATAGGCTAACAAATTAATTATTAGTTTTTGGAAAGGTTGGCTCAAGAATAGGAAATTTTAATTTTGGATGAGGTGGAATAGGTCATGTCATGCAACATAATCCACATATTGGGTCAAGGTGTGTGGTCTAATCCATATGTCAAGGCATGTCTTGTGGTCTAGGCTATTGTCTAGATCATGCCACATGACCTAGTCCAAGGTGGGAAAATATTGTGAATGATTATTATATTGTATCATGAGGATATATGGTTATTATATTGAGAGTATCAACCCCTTAATAATGGTCAATTGATTAAGGAGATAGATGAAGGAATGTTTTAGATATGGGAAGGATTCTAGATACGAATAGGAAGATTATGGGGGGAATACAAACAACAGATAAAATCAATAGCATTGAAGGACCTCTATACATGGAAAGGTATGCTAGAGTATAGGGAAAGAATTGAGAAAATTGAGTAAGAATTTAAAAGGATACTAAGGACATAATGAATTATGGCTATAGAGATTAAGGAAGAAGTATCAATTTTTTAAAATATTTCTATAAAATTTATCAATAGGAGTCCATACACAAGTATGAATAGAAATCAATAATATCTCATTAAAATGGTAAGTTTATAGTTATTCATTAACAATAGGAGGCCATCATATGTTATTAATTACCTCTTATATATACATTTAAAAAAAATGTATATTTAATTTAGTGAAATTTGGTTGCCTTGGGAAACTTCACCAAATTTGATCCCCTTACTTGCCATCATGATAAAGTGATTTTACATTAACAATAGGAGGCCATCATATGTTATTAATTGCCTCCTAAATATAAATTTAGAAAAATAGTGTATGTAATTTAATGAAATTTGGTTGCCTTGGGAAAATTCACCAAATTTCATCCACTTAAGCCATCATTTTGTCCTAGGACCTTAATTCATAGATCCCATTTAGCCATCCTATTACGACCCCTTAAGCCATCCTACAAGGACCCTTTAAGCCATCATTTCTCAAGGGATGATCTCATAAAATTCTCAAGGGACGATCTCATAAAATTCATATCATGATCTCATACCATATTTTCTCTTTACATACTTAGGCCACCATAAGAGGGTTGCACCAACATAGTCCACATTATTCACAATACACACCAAGTATGTATAGTAACTTTTATTTCATCAATTGATTTGAGTGAGATTTCACATGGTTTGATGTATAGTCAAAGAAATGTTTACTAAACTTGATCAACTTAGGAAAAAATCATCCCATTAGCATGGTTTATGGACCTAGGAAAGATGACATGTGGATTAAGGGGATTTAAGAAAATAGGATTTAAGGGGAAACTTCATTATTCCTTGTTTAAATAGTTTAAAGTACATGAAGCCACACAATTTTACATGCCTTAGACATAAATGAGCCTTACACATTTTTTCATTTGTATCATTAGGTCCTTTATATCATGGATTAAGGGGGTTTTTAAGAAAATGGTTTAAGGGGATTAAATTTACCTATAAATTTACCTTTTTGTGTATGTTTTAAGTTTATTTTTTAGTATGTACACGTATTAAAATTACATAGTTAGATCTTAAATTTTGAAATTTGTATGTATGCTCAAGTTGAATGATGTATATATGTATGTGTATGTATCCTATTTAAACACTCATGTACATTTAATTTAAATATTTCTTGTAATTTCTCTACATGTATAATATCTAGTAAATTTGAATATGTTTATATATATATATATATTCTTGAAATTTAATTTTGTATAAGTTTTGCAAGTTCACTTTCATATCATGGATCATTTTGATATTAAGGATATCCTCAATCCCCCACCTCACCCCCCTCCACCTTCACCTCCATGTCCACGTCCACGTCCACCTCATAACCCCCCACCTCCACCCTTGGATCCAACGAGGCTTGCTTGAAAGCTCAGATCAATGAAAATATTAGATTTAAGATCAAATCAATGCAATTCAAAATTGTTATCCCCAATTTTGGTCATTGAAATTTAAAAAAAAATTCTCCTCGTCAAGATGCCAAACCCATTTCTTGCTGCCTATAGATCATTTAATCTTCAGCACAATATTCCATTTTACACTTTACTCAACAGTTTAATTGGGAAGCCCAGATCTGTATTTGTTCCCTACTTTCATTATTTGATAGATGGGTGTGTACACCATTTATCTAAGAACCAGTATCGAAAAGTTTGGTCATACACAACATGAAGAAGAAGAGAAAACTAATTGAAACAGCTGAAGACAATGAATCAAAGTAGAAACTCACAAAGATTGAAAGACATCTTCTATATTAATTATTTCATTATTTACATAGGTGTTTTCTTTATGAAACCATTAGTTTTCTTGATTTCAAGTCTTTCTTAAGCCAATTATTTCACAAAAGGTAGTAGAATCACCTATTGACAAGTTGGAAGATGCTCCATGTGTTCATGATATTGATGATCTCTTGGTCCTTATGCAAACACGAGTTAGGGGTTAAAATGTTTATTTCATGATGACATTTCTACAGAGGCATTCAATTATTCAGAAGTAAGGCAACCCAGCCAATCAAAACTTTTGATTTACACCCAAAGTTTCTGTTATCATGAATTAGTCTTCGATGGGTCATGGGTGCTTTAAGTCTGCAAGAGATAAAGTAGTTGAAAAAGTTTTAGAAGATAAGTGGATGCATCATGACAACTCTCTACAAATTAAAATAAACCAACACTTAAAAGGAAAAGGTTTTAAAAACAAGTTTCAACCCTTGGTAAGAGTTCCAAAACTCCATTCTTTCACCAAAAGCAAATACAAAGGCGTAGAATTGTTGTAGTAGCTAATGAAGCTTTTCTTGGGACCGACGTGCTTAAAATTGGAGGTCATGATTTCTATTATCTCCACGCATCCATCATTTTTTCTTAACAATATTCTTTTCAAAAATCATGAAGTTCTTCTCTTGTAAAGGCCGATAAGGTGAAACACACGCTTGCTAAAGAGATGTTCTTTTCGGCTACCATAATCATTAGTGAGTACATACTGGAATTTAAATGCTATAAACGCTGTAGAAGAACACTAACATTGCTTTGGAGATGATTGTTTGGAATGCGGTTTAAAAGATAGGTTCATGAGGTAAACATTTTGTTGGCCAACATTTTTCTTAGTTGTGAGAACGAGGGTGGTGTTTGAAGCGATTTCCTTAACTACCAAAAAGGACTGTCGCGCCATTTAAAAACTTGGAGGTGAAAGTGAATGTTTTTGCGGCATTTCGGGAGGTTATCATAACTATAAAAAGCACTAATACATTACAGTGAAAAGGGAAAGAAGAAGTATAAAGTATTGGCGGTATTTTTGCATGGTTACAAAACCTATCACAGATGCCACCTATTTCCTAACAATGGCTCACTGATTTCTATATTTGGATTCTTTGAAAATGCCAATGATAGCAGAAATAAGATTACTGTGTTAGTCACATCATTTTATAAGGGGAAAAATAAGTAATTCAGATTACACTCGATGCTTCCTTCTAAACATTGCATTATAAGTCATTCTGCAATCACGATCCCACCAAGTCATTATTGATCTCGCAGCTTATAGATTATAGGTGAGATACTATGAGTTATTTGGTATAAGTGACCTTGTGCATCACCGATCTTTTGAGGTGAAAGATTTACAAATTCCAATCATAAAAGAGTTGTGGATGTTGGAACTTGAGGAAAGAATGATAATGGCAATAGAGAAGCATAGCAAATTGTCAAAACTTGTAATTATCTCGATTTTTTGCCCACAGTTTCAGAATGCCGCCAAGAAATAGTGCTTATTATGCTTATTCCTACTCATGCCAAATGAGGCTTATGTTCAGGTATCCAAGGCATCTTACCTTGATATCTATATCTATTCTTCAATCATGAGTATTTTGAAATGGGTAATGAATTGGTCTAAATGTGCAGAGAAAATTAGTTTTAAGAGGATGATTCAAATACTAAATCTGTGTGATGGAGTCATGTTTCTACTTGTCCTTGGAGCAGTAGGTGGAGTTGTATTGTCTGGTTTGTGTGGCAGTAATAAATGTTGTTGGAGGGAACAAATTTTCCATATTGTTACATATTGTTACATATTGTTCTACATATCAAATGCTACATATTGTTCTAAATATCAAATGCTACATATTGTTCTATTCTGGGACAAATTTTCCACACATCCAAATTTCTTCATAAAGTGTCTGGAATGGGGACAAGTGTCAACATATTTATTATGTTTGAAGCCAAATGTCAGCGCAAATTAATATAATCCATGACTGTTCAACAAATTTTTGATAGACGGTTGTAGTTGCATTCCGGAAGCAAATGTCTGAAGCACTAGACTTGCAAATTCAAACCTCTGGAATAACACTAGAACCATTAGATTTCCAAAAATCAATGGTTGATGTTTTATTACTTATTAAATCACTTAAAGTCATGACATCCAAAATAATATTTTATAGTTGATTGGCTACCGACAGTTGAAGGTCGCTTAAGTTATGATTTAAGCCTTTGGGGTCATCGTGGTGACCATCCCCTTGACCTAGGTGATTAACAGTTTTGTGGAGTATCAAAGACTTTAATATCTCCTAATTTAGGTGACAAATATTTGCTCACAAAAATCAACGATTGAGATCGGCGATTAATGATCAAGCAGCCCACATTGCTGAGAAGGTGACGTCATCAGTTTTACATGGTAATGCAAGATTATGACATTTGTCCTCAGTGGGAATGAGTTTCAACTCGTGGTTAATGGTCTAAAATGAATCAACAGTTAGCACTAAGTTCATCAAAGATCAACGGTTATCACAAAATGGATGATTGTAGTTATGTTCTGGAAGCAAATGCCTGAAGCACTAGACTTGTAAATTCAAACCTCTGGAATAATGCCAAAACCATTAGATTTTAAAATATCAATGGTTGACATTTTATTATTTATTAAATCACTTAAAGTCATGACTCAATTTTTTGAAATAATATTGTCACATCGAGTGGTGAATTAAATGTTCAAGTGTTGAGTATTTGATGTCTTCGTTCTATATATACTTCACCAACTTGATTTTCTTCATATCATTTGTAATATATTTGGATTTGCTTTCTTTCCTCTCTATTCTCAATTTAACTATGATATGGATTCTTCATGGCGTGTCATGCTAGGGTGATCCCACAATATTGGTTTACAATTTTTGGCCAAATTGGACATTGAAATAATTTTTCCTAACTAAATCTTCACATTTGGGCACCTATAGTGGCTAAACCGTGAGGAATTTGAAGATGATGCAAACTAGTGATTTGTGAAATTTTTTCTATAGATTCTAAATATATATTTTTAAAAAATTTTGGAATCAGATTGCACTTCTTTTTCCATCTCCTTCAAAAACTAGTTTTTTTCAGTAAACAACATTTTTAAGGAGTGACGCTCATCGTATAACGCATAACTTTTTTTCATGAAGGATAAAATTCTAATTTTTTCAAATTTAGATTTTTAACTACGATATCTAGTGCTTCCAAATTTTGGATTCATAGTGTTTTATTGAATATTTTTTCTTTAATCAAGTTTTGAAGTCAAATCAATTACAATTCAGACATAGGTGGACCGTATAACGCGTAACTTTTTTTGTATGTATCGAAATTCAATTTGTTTTTTGTTGTTGGATCAAGGACTTCAATATTTGGTGCACTCATATTTTTCAATTTTTTTTTTGATAATCTGCTATTTTTCCACATGTGCAGAACATAGAGCTTGATTTTCGGTGAAAAACCTATGTTTAATAAAACTAAAAAAAAAAATTATACATAATAAAACCAAAACATGTTAAAATTATATTCATTGGATAGATCGTTTCGAGGACTACCATCATCCAGTTGGGTTTGTGAAGTCTCCTCCATTTTCATCCTCAACTTGAGCTTCAATGTGCAAAATTCTAGACTTTTTTTGGTGCCCGAGGGAGAGAAGTGGGGAAAAGGGTGGTTCGAGCGAACCAAGAGGGTTCACTCGAACCCCCAGGGGTTTGCTCAAACCAAGAATTGAGTGAACCCCATTTCCACAAGCCTTCACTTTTGGATTTTTGTCGGGAATGGTGCGCCCCATCATTAAATGTGTTCGCTCGAAGGGGGTTTGATGGGTTCGCTCGAACTAAAAGTTCGTTTGAATCCCCAAAAACCAATTTTTTTTGCATGGGGTCATTTTTTGCAACTTTTCCTTCCTCACTCGAATTGTAAACCATTTTTGTGGCTTTACCCACTACCCAAATATTTTTGGGAGAAAAGAAGAGATGATGCATATGATAGACAAAAGCTAGGTATGGTTTTTACAATTCCTTGTGTACAAGTTGAGGATGCTATAAGAATAATTATGGGTAGGGAATGGCTTTAGAACAACCCCTGTGCTCTATTTTCTAAGGTATTTTTGGCTTTCTTGTCCAATTGCAAGGACATTTTTCCTGATAAATATTTGGTGAAGACGTTGGCAATACGTTATTTGTAGCCTTTCATTTACTCTATTTATTCATTGGAATTGACACTGGAGCATTACAATTTTAAAAGTGGGTTAGCGCCTGTTGGTGGAATCTTCCGCAAAGTGGAATTGCATACTTCTACAATACAAGCTCTTGCATTGGTTAATATGAGGTGTGGTCTGGTGTGTGATACGAAAAATGAATCATTATAGAGTTTGAAGTTTTGGAGGAAGGATTTGGGTGATTCCCTTTTCATCTCTATTGTTACTTTGTTCAATTTGATTCACGTCCTACTCAAACACCTGGTTGAGGGCCTCTTCTATTGTTACAAAAAAAATTAGTAATGAATTGTGTATATTTTATTGTACATCTCTTGTAATATGTATCTTATGACTGGTTTTTTTGTCACAGTTGGTGGATTTTTGGCCAGGTTGGCTATGTACTTCATGGCTACTTAAATTAAAATACTTTTCATGGCTTAATTCTTGTAAATCCTTTTTGCTTTGTTCAATATAAAAATGTGGTTTTTAAGTCTAAAAAAATATTTATATTTTTTGTATGATTAAAGTTCAACATATAGTTCTGATCATAAGCAAGAAAAATTTATTGTGACTTATTAGTGGACATTGATAATGATTAAGCTACAACAAACCATTTAATTATCTCTTTTTAATGCCTTGAAGTACTCTACCTTTCATTTAATTCTCAATATTTTTATCAATTTTTGCATATCCGCTAGATAGTCTTTCATTGAAGAAAATGTGGTTGTGGTACTGCGGATTAATGCCATATGTACCTAGGAAATCTTTTAAATATTCAAAATTAAGTTGCTCTTCTAATCCAAGTGAGCAAAATGTTTGAATTGATAACTTGATTCTGAAAATGGTAGAAAGTATGGCATGTGGCACGTGCTTTCTTTTTATCGATTTCTATCTTTTTATCAATTTTCTCATATCCACCAGATTGTCTTTTTTTGAAGAAAGCGTGGTAATTATGGCACCGTGGATTAATTCCATATGTATATACGAAGCAAGTGATTGGATAGCTTGATATTAAAAACTACATGACGTACTGTAGATGATGATGTCATTAATCTAGTGATCAATTGAAATAAGATTTGTAATGATTTAATATCGTTTGAGTAGCAACTTTGATAGATTGTCAGCTTAAGGTGCAGTGTGCATGTAGCTAGAAATATTGAATGAAAATAAACATTGTAAATGTAAGACGTAAGTTACACGATTAAGTTGGTTACTTGGTTTGTATGATTATACCTCTCACGACTCACAAGTAAACAGGGATCAAGATGGTAGTGGTGCCCCATAAATAAGGATAGTGAGCACAACTAAAATCATTCATAGAATGCTAAAGGATTTACTATTGAGTGCAATATTATGAATTGTCATAAGGGTTTTCATTTTGCAAGGTTAATAAGAAAGAAGATGATGTGGTATTATTGGGGATACTTTAAATTCTCCTACCTCCAGTTATGTAGTTACAAAGTAAAAGATCAAATTCCTTCAAGTTTAGAATGGGTGGAATTGGAAAGTTGATCTGGTTCACTTGACTTCTAAGATAGGTTTTGAACTAGGATGAGGAGCTCTGATGGAGATAAGTGCTTTCATAGAGGGTACACCCACATAAGTATTTTAATCTTGTTCGCATTCAAATCCGATGACTTCTCATACTCCATTTTGATAGAGGCCCTCAAAGAGGAACTATGGACTTTCAAACTCATTGTGTGTTATCACAATGCATGGAAGCAGTGCGCAGAAGGTGGTAGCAGATTTACTACCCCTAATCTTTTGCATGGCTCTAATTCTTAAACATGATAGGTATATTTTTTATATTCACAACTCCCATTTCCCCAACATGATTGGAAAGCCCTGTGGATTCTCAAATTTATTTGTTTGGTAATATGGTCTGTATCCCATAGCCGCCACTACCAGCTTGGAATCAATTGTGTCATTTTGGGTTGTTCCGATGCATCAAATTGAGTAAATTATAAATGTAGAAGATATTTGAGATCCCAAGATCCAAACCATGATCAACAAGCCTCGTGGTTTGAGAATATGGTATAAGAAATGCTCTTCCATGGTCACTAGTAGCAGCTTGTAATCAATTGTTTCTGATGTAAAGTGACATGTGTCATTTATACAAAACAAGAGCTTGCATGCTCTACTCATCTTTAAAAAGATATGTAATAATGTAACATTGTAATTCAGTGGTAATAAAATAAATTGTTTTGTTGTTCTTCGGTATTCATTTATAATAAAAAAAATATTTTGTGTTTTCAGTGTCTATTAAAATTATACAAGTAGTGTAAATAGAATAAAATAATAGAATGGAAAATTTAATAAACTTAGAAAAATCATATTTTTTCCTTTAAGAGATTAAGTTTATCTATTTATGAAATATTTGCATGCAGATTTAAAACATAAAGCAATACAAATGAAAAAATAAAGTTGCCATCAAATTGACAAAAAACACTAAAAGTTGTAACTCTTGCTAGGGTTTGTCAAAATGTTATTGATTTCTAATTTGTCGTTGACCTGCTCCCCCGGTTCCTGGTATCATTAGTTATTTTATTAAGTCCTTTGCAATGTTAAGTTATTGGCCCCTTGTCCTTGATGTCAATCAATGTCTTGCTTTTAAAGGGACTCCACGAGTCTGTAGGATGCTTCAAGTAGATCTACATGTGATTCATGAAACCGTGGAATGGACATGTTGACTCATCTCGATGACTCCATTAGTATTGTGTATCCTAGTGCCACTAAAGTTTAAAACAACTTTAAAACACACATTTAATGTTTATATCATAAATTACTCAACCATTCAATGAACATTTGATAGATGGTTGTAGTTGCATTCCAAAATGAAATGCACAAAGTGCTAGGCTTGTAAATTCAAACCTCCAAAATCACCCTATAATCGTTATATTTAGAGAGATCAACTATTGATAATTTGTTTGAGAATTTATTTCTAAGTGTCATTATGGAAATGTAATGTCTACACATTGACGTTTCATTCACTTCAATATTAAAAAAAAGAAGTGAACTTTCTATTGCTAAGTGATTTTATTTTTAAGTAAGAGAGTCAACACACATGGAGATTTTAGATTAATCATTACAATGCACCAAGGAGATTTTGGGTTCCAAAAAATCTAGTCCATGCATGTCAGTATTAATCTTTTCAAGAATCAAAATCTAGGTAAGTGAAAGACATAATTCCTACGACTACTTTTCATCGTTTCTTAAAATCTTATTTTGTCAAACTTTGTAGTTTGGGTTTAGGGTTGAGAGACTTAAGAAAAATTAAGGAGGACTAAGAGGGAATTCACAATTTCACATTGTACAAGCATGTCTACCACCACTAGCAAACCAAACAAAGTTGTTGGGAAAGATAGAGAAAAATCAAATAAGAAAATACATTATGTTGGATTGCTTAAAACCCCAAGTTTCACTAATCAATACCATGATATTTACGATCTTGAAATATATGGCAGGATTACCTTAGAACTTAGATTTTCATCTGAGAATACAGTTGCAAACCAAATGAAAAATAATGGTTTCAGTGCACCATGGGTAAATGGATTAGGGCGCATGATGTTACATGAGGTTTTCTCTTGTCTTGAATTTATCATGGTCTATTCCCACAATTATGATGATAACAAAAGAGTAATTGTTAATAAAGATAGCAAAGAAGAACTTTTATCCATTAATGCAAAATAATTTGGAAAAGTGTTGGGGTTTACAATCGAAGAATTTGGAAACTTTCATATTAACCCAGAAAAGCTTGCTAGTGATTATGAAGCAACAGATGAAAGGGACAAAAATAATTTCCTAAATAAAATAGTTCAATATAGAAACAAATTGAAAGGCAATCATAAGCCTCTTTATGATTTTGATATTTTTTAAATCATGGGTTCAGGATACTATTTCCATGCTAGCATTTTTCCTTAGAATGGATAGCAATTGGGAAGTGGGTGCAAGCCTACTTGAAATGGTATACAATATCTATTAAATGTTGTTCCACCTCAACTTGTAAAATATAACTTTATTGAGCACATTGTAGAATCCATGCATAAATATTTTTTAATGATTAGAGGAGGTCCACACTCAAAGTACACTAAGACATTTAGGTTCACAACCTACTTGTGCTATTTTTTCTATTCAAATTTAGTGAAATATTTCAGACCAACAAGCTTCAGATTCAACCCTATAGGAATGTCGAGGAAGAGAAAATGGATCCAGTAATGATTGGACCACTAAGATAAGGATGCACGATTCTTGAAGAAACTACAATAATTTTGTAGACTACTTTTTGGCTCCATTACATCAAGTAATTACAAATACTCCAATGCCTAGATTGCCTATGCCATGTAGAAATTGCATTCAACTAGGAAAATAAATAGAATTGGTTGATTGGTACTTAACGAAAGAATATATTGTGCTAAGTTTTTATGGATCAAGAGTAGAGCCATACAAACTTCCAATACATGTGACAAAAAGGGTCTTTGCATTAGAATATGTAAGGAATATGTAGAGTATTGATGAACTACACTTTTTCAGTCAGTAGAAGAAGACCTTATTTCCTTCTTTACCTTTTCCATGTGGAAGGTTCACATTCAAGAGAAAAGCATTTATGGTGGTACATGATCTTTTGAATTTTTTGAATTTTGATGTTGTCTGTCACTGGCAATATGATCCATGTGACACCATTAAATCAATGATTGTGGCCAATAGGAATGTTGCAAGTAGAATTCAACATCAAAGTAAACCCTTGCTTGAAAAATTGAGAAAAAAGGATTCTTGGGATGAGGTGAAAATAGCAATGGAGAAAAGTTTTGTTGAGAAAGGTATTTCTTTTGAACAATTGTTAGTAGAAATTATGACATTGCACCAAAAGACAATCAAGAAGTACAACAATTTTTATGAAAAAAGTGATAAACCATCTAGTAGAGTAAAAATGCTAGATTCTCTAGATAAGGAAGTTACAAAAAGAAATTGGTCACGATAAAAAAATATTGTCTTTTGGTCTATGAGGAAGGAGCTAGGTGAACCAAGAACTCTTGCAAACTTTGGAGATAACAAAGAAGATTATGAGTTTACAAAATTGTGGAATATAGAGCATCCCAATGAACATGAAGATCAAGAAATTGATGATGAATATAATGATGATAGAGAAGAAAAAAGCTATGTCAAAGTTGGTTTAAGTGAGGCCACAAAAGAAGTATATACTTCAAGAGCAACCATAGCCGAAAAAATGGGTTATGAAGGTGGTCCTTTGGGGTCCCAAGGACAAGGCCCTTTGACAGTAGTAGATGTAAAGCATAGAAAACCAGGTGATAAATGAGGCCTTGGAGCTGATAAAATAGACCAAGGGAATACAAGTACACCTGAAACATTTCATTTTGTTAAAGCTTCAAATCCTAATCCTCAAGGTCAGATACAATCACAACTAGGACATGCCCATGGTGGAGAACCTAGAGCAACTACCACTACCATTGGTGGTGATGGTATGGGTAGTAGTACTAGTAGTGGTCAACATGTGCTACAACAAAAAATTACACACAAGAGGGAAACAATACAAGATACCACATAAACACCAAGTGATCAAGGCATACTGAAGAGGGCAAGGATTTTGACAGGTCTAAGTCCAACTACCAATTCCACCACAAAGGAGTTATTTCCAAGCACTCCCCCAGTTAGTGTCGCTACAACAACAACTGCAAGTACTCCTAGTCCTATGCCATTCAAGCATTCCATTATTCCTGCATTCCCAGGTTTTGATTGCATTGATGAATATAAAAAGAAATCAAAATTGTATAAAAAATAAAGGAAGAAACTGATGGAGAGTGTGTTTGCTATAACTTCAGAGCCTGCAACAACCATGGTATTAACCACATTTGACACAAATAAAGAAATAAAGGAGTATATATTTGTTATTCCCATAGTTCAGAATAAACCAACAAATTAGATGGATCGATCTGAATTTCAAGTGAGCAGTTTTTAATTGATTTTTTTTGGATTCAAAAATAGTGAAAAAATTAATGTATCAAAGAAGAACAATGAATTGGTGTACACACATCATTGCTAAATCAAGAGAGAGAGAGAGAGAGAGAGAGAGAGAGAGAGAGAGAGAGAGAGAGAGAGAGAGAAAGGTTGCAGATTCAAATAGAAAAGTTATAGGTAGACCTAGAAAATGAGAAAGAAAAGAGGAAAGCAACATATAACAAGAGTAATGAATTAGAAAAAAGAATTAAAAATATGCCTCTACATCAACAAGCAAAGAGGATAAACAAACAAAGGTGGAATTGAATGAACTGAAGCAATGGTTAGATGAGAGAAAAAAGAAACATGATGAGGAAAAATCCACTTCAGAAAAATTAATACAAAGCATTGGGAAAGCAAATGAACAATGGGAACAAAAAATGGAGAAAGAGAGAAAAAAAATGAAAGATTGGCCACAAAGCTGATGGAAGCAAAAAATGAAATATAATCTTGTCAAAATAAGTTAACTGCATTTTGTAGAGAAACAATGAGGAATATGAAACAAAAGATTTGGGAGGAAATAATGCAGAGGATTGATCATTTGTGTGAATTGTTTCAATTGATTGATGCTATGAGACTACATTATAAGAAGCTCAACATATATTTAATGAAAAACAAAAATGTGCTAGTAGTAGAGAAATCTGCAAATCAAGTTCAACAAACAGTCTACAAAGCTAGTGACAATGATTTGAAATCGAAAGGGATTAATAATCGGATTGAATCCTCAATAAAGGTGTCATCTATCATTCAAAAGTGTTCAAGAATGTGTGAAACAATAGAATTTGTAAATTTGGCTGCAACAAAGATGAAGAAGCTAGATGAAAAGGTAAGGAACATGATAGAGCTTGGTTTGTTAGAGGCTTTTGACACAAATGAGTGATTCATTGGAAAGGATGGTTTTAGAAAGAAGATGGAGGGTGCAAGGAAGATTGATTTGGACCAGTTTCCTTAGAACCTAGATGAGGCGAACTATTTGGATTCCATCAAACCACAGATAACCTTGAATGTAACTTTGGCTGAAACATTTAAGTCAGGTTTTAGTTTCAATAATGAATTGTTAACAAATTTTTAAGTCATACAACATCAGTTAGAACAAATGGAAATTTCACCACCTGAACAGTGGAAGTTGCTAAAAAAGGTGATAGAATTATTTGATATTGATAATATGATTTTTCAAGTTCCAACTCAGCTCTGTGCAGAGTTGACTCTGAGCAAGATTTTGCATTGCCTCTATGTATTCCTTCATTTAAAAATCAATAGAAAACTCAAATGTAGTAATGTGTTGATATTCAATTATCTATATTATTTATTTTATCAATTGAAGAAAAACTATGGTTTCAACTACTAGATACACATTAAATGATTGTTGATGTTCATTGTTATATATGCTATTTTTGTTAATATGTTATTAAGCATTGAGTTGAGTGATGAATCATTGAGTACATGTTTAACACAATTAAAATATGAAATTATTAATAATATGTTAATTTATTCAATTTGATGCATAATTTCAAGGAATACAATATAAAATATCAAATACAATTTGAAATATAAAATTCTTGAATCTTGGTAATCCTCAACTGGTTAAATTAGGGTTGTTAGGTCTACAACCTAGGGCTTTCTAAAACCCTGGCATAAAATTCTTGGTAATCCTCAACTGGTTAAGTTAGGTTTGTTAGGTTTGTAACCTAGGGCTTTCTCAAACCCTATTATCCTAAAACCCTGGTGTTCTTATGTTTTGTTGTTGACATCATTCACTTTTGGACTGGTCTTTAAGTTATGACTTATGGGTATTAAAGTCACGAGTCCTACATCCCCTTTTGGTAGGAATTTCCCCTTTAATATCAGATATAAAACCAAAATCAAAACCTTTTTTGTAATTTTATTATTTTATGTTTGTTACGTGGTGGAAGATAAAGGATTCCACAAGTTTGTGGGCCCATAGCGGAATTTCCTTTTCTTGGTTGTGGAACCACGGAAGGACACTTTTTGACTGGTCTTTAAGTTATGACTTATGGGTATCGATGTCGTGAGTCTCATGTACCCTTTTTCTAGGAAGTTCCCCTTTAATATCAGATATAAAATCAAAATAAAAACCTTTACTTTTTTGTAATTTTATTGTTTTATGTTCATTACGTGGTGAAAGATAAAGGATTTCGCAAGTCCTAGGCCCATAGTGGAATGTCCTTTTCTTGGTTGTAGAAGCATGGAAGGATAGTTGATATTCTCACATGGGACGTGGGAGAATTCTGATGGACAGAGGGGACAATTGCATCCTTTTCAAGAAAATCAAAGCTTTACTCATCATTAAAGTTTTAGATTTGTATGTCACTTTCCATATGGATGGCCCACGTTCAAAATCGTAAATGGGTAGATGAATGAACTGCACTAGTGTGAACAAGAAGTAGTGTTAGATGTGACAGATGATGGCTCATAATTGCCTTCATAAATTTTTAGTTCATTTGTTTAGTTTGGCATAGTAGCAAAAACTGCAGAGGTGCGCCTGTTCTGCGTCAACTTGATCTAAACTAAAAAAAGGTACACCCTTTTTGGAAAAAAACACCATTGTTATTCTTGAAGCTCATAATCAGGTCTGCAAACTCTATTGCAAAATACTATAGAAATCAATTTAAATCATTTTGGAATTATGAGTAAGTCAAACACCCAACCCTTTGGCTCTACATCTAAAAGACCCTTTGAAGATGATATTTTGGCCCAATTTTGAGTTCCTTAAAATAGCCTCAACATCAACATAACCTTAGCCCTAATGTAGTAGACAGGATGGTAGACAACCATAAATTGTAGACATGTTGAACTAAAGTACCAAAATGACATAGTCACTGGGTGGGAATTGTTCCTACACTGGTATGGAAAAAGAAACCATTATTCCCCTTTCTCCAATGCATGGACCTATGATTTGGGGAAGTTGGTTGTTCCTAATGTCTTTATAAATGTGGAACTCATTAGACACCTTGCTTCTGGATATGATAAAAATATAAGAGTAATTAGGGCATTGGATGGAAGTGTCGTAATGGATATAACCAAGGAGTTTATTTGTGAGGTTTTTAGATTCAATGTGGCCACAAATAAGGTTATAGACCTTGCTTCTTTTAGAAGAAAATACAAGAAAGAAAAAAATAGCTTCGACTCCCTAGGTTTAGGCATAAAAGCTTCTATTAAAAGTCATTGAGAATCCCTGATATTGAACATGAGCCTTTTGATGTCAATTCTTTTGAAGACTATTTCAGAAGAACATATTAGGCATTATGCCAAGTGTTGGGAGAAGATGCAGGCTCAAAAATGGAGACACCTCTTATGTATATGGTTGTTGATAATACAACTTCCTTTTGTCAATAGTGACTTTGACTATGCCGACTTTTTAGCTGAGGCTATTCACAATTGGCTGGTGGACATGAAGAGAAGGCAAAGTGGTAAGGAGCCAAAGGTGAATTTCATGTGGTATTCTCTCCTTTGCATATGCTTTTGTACAAAGGGAAAAATCATTTTAGCAGAGTTTTCCAATTGAACATGAAAGTTAAAGAGGGCAACGATCTCCCAGTGCAATGTTGGACCCATATTTTGGACAAACATTGTAATGAGTCCGACTATATTTTTTTTGAGAATTTCTTTTTAAGGCAAGTCATGGCAAGGTTGGGTGAGGGTCTACTTAGAGTCAAATTGCACAAGGAAATTTTGAATTTTGTTAGGCCCAAAAAGAAGAGGCTGGAGTTAGGGGTACAACATAACTAGGGATATTTTTACCTCAATGACAACTCAGTTGTTATTAGAATATATGGGTGACCTAAAGGCCCCCATGTGCTACCTAGATACATGTCACCTAGGTTGGAATTTATGGAAATTATGTGGCAATTGAATGAGAATGATTAGTTTCATTTAGGAAAACAAAAGGGTCTTTTTTCCCTTATGTTATTGCCTTTTTAGATTTCACTTTTACCAGCTCGAGGGCTTAAATAGGCTAAAAGAAATGCTTGGGGAATACAGGTTATCTCAGTTAAATGTTAGGGATTTTGACCCCGAAGATTTCATATAGAAGGTCAAGAAAAGGCTCAAAAGGCCTGATTTTTGCCATCTGGTTGATTTAAATGAAGATGTCATAAGAAATTGAAAGGATGAATTTGAGGTAAACAATATAAAGGTGAAATGGTTTGCATTCAACAATGCAGAGGCTACAAGGTTAAAAAAATGATAAGGACTATTGTGGAGAATTTTTTGATATTGTTGACCCAATGGCCAAGATTAAGGTGATGTTGAAGAATTTTGATAGAGTTGTAGGTAAGGCCCCTATCCTGGAAGAGAAATAAATAAAGTCGCTTAGACCTAACCTTTCTATCAAAAGGCTCCAAGGGCCTATTATTAGAGAAAATGTGCAATCAGACCCACCATAGGTCACTCCCTCTCCTTCCCCTCAAACAATTAGTTTGGATTTTGATTCTCCCCCAAGAGAGCAACCATAGAAGAGGATGAAAGTTGAGCAACCACCATTGTTGGTTGGCAACCCCATGAATCCAGATGAAAGTGAAGATGTTCATATCACCATGGATGAAATTCAACAATATATGCCATCCCCCCAAGACCAAATATTGTTGGCATTCTTCAACAAAGGTTCATGTTGGACGTGGTTATGGGGAGAGATAACCTCAATGATGTGAGGGAATTGGCCTATACAAAATTCATGTTTGATGATGATTTTATAAAATCCCAAGAGTTTAAAGAGTTTGTTTTGAGATGAAATAGGGAGGATTACCTTAAAAGACTTCAGTTGACACAAAAATATGTGCCTATGGAAAAGTATGATGAAGTAGCTGCAAAGGTAAGGTCATAAATGAATTTTGAGTCCAAAAACATTACGCCTAATGAAGGGAGAAGAATGGTGGAAGATAGTGGATTGCTACTACTCCCTGAATGGGACATTTTTTTTGCAATTGTCTTTGCTACTATTAGGAAACAAGAAGGATAAGTTTTCTCCACATAAGAGGAAGCAAAGATGGCATTTTCAGGATCATGGTTTGACGAACATTGGGAAGCCCTTGCAATATAGGCCATTGCTCCAACTACAAACAAGCATGTGATTGTTGAAGCATTGAAGGGTAAGGGTATCAAAGGGAGCTTGATTGTAAAGAGGGTGTCTGACACCTTTTCCCCTGAAGCTGCTACATTAGTGGTAGATGTTGCCAAGTTTAATGAAGCTAGTGTTTGAAGGTTGCAAGATAGACTTAATGTAATGTTGAAGGAACATAATGATCTCATGGAAGCTTCCAACTAGCCGTAGGCATTATTGGCTCAAAAAACATCCCTTCTTGAAAGTGTGTAGCAAGCAGGTTCCTCTTCTATAGTCCCCCTACTCATGTGATGACTAAAAATGCAAAGCTTAAATACAATATTCAAATGTTGGAAGAGTAGTTGAAGAATGCTCAAAAAAAATAGTGAAAGGAGAATGTACGCATTGCAACGTGCATCCTAGAGCACAGATTGTCTAAAATCTTAAGAAGGCTGGAAAATACCTATGTGCCATATTTGAATTTGAGAATTGCCATTACCAGAGTAAGTGGGGATCCAGAGTGGCTCAAATGTATATTTGAACAATGGAATCATATATTTTCATCTTTGGAAGGTATATATAAGGGATATGCAAACACATCTGATGCCCCACTTGGTATCTATCTTAATTTTGAGATTGTCAGGATGACATAGAATCATAAATGGTATTTGCAAAGTATAATTGAAGCCACACGAGCAAGAATGAACTCTTTCATAAATGTTGAAAAAAGGGTTGTACCACGCCTATTAGAAGATAATGAGGAGTTGAAGGTGCTAGAAAAATGGAAGGATAGTTTCAATTTTCTAATCCCCACACTTCTCCCTCTAATTTACAAAGATGACAAACTTGATTTAAATCAACTTTATTCCTATTCAGATAGGATGGTTGATGTAGAAAAAAAGATGGAAATTTTTTGTAGAGAGACCAGTGCTTTACTTGATGCCAAGTATCATCAAAATTTGGAGAATTTGGAAAAGTTCTTAGCTCATGACTGGCCTTCTGAGGATATGTTTAAGGAAAGGAATGAAAAGTGTAATTTTTTACTTGGCCTATGAGTGGATCCATGCTTTTATTCCTATGCCTCCTATTTGAGAATTTGGTTGTCAAAATTTTTTGGGATGAGGTTCTTCACTTATTTTCTTGTTTCTTCCCTTATGTTATTGTTATACATCCAAATTTACACCCCTCTGCCAAGTTGTGAAAGAACTTAGAAAATTTGGACTAACATGGGATTACTTTCAAGTTGTGGGTATCCTATCATGAAATTAGACCTCCAGATTATGGGTTGGATCCCCTTTTGATGTCACCTAAACTAATGATTTCTTGAGGAAAGGGTAAAAAGATACATGAAAATGAACTTAACTGAAAACTTCAAAGGGTGATACACCAAAAAAACTAAGACTTGCAAACAACTTACACACATTCAAAACAATGACAAAACTTGGTTCACACAACTCATTTTTTGCATGCATTCTTGCATAAGTAATTTATAAGTATTTTTTTAGTAGAACTCTTAGAAGGAAAATATTTCACAACTAACAACATTTGCATTCACTAACACAACTTATAACCTGCAACAATACACTTTTATAGTAAACATGTGCTTAACAATGAGACAAAACTACAAGGAGAGCTAAATTTCACAAGTAATTTGATCAACCACTAACTACACACAATAAAACATGAAATGAGAAGGAAAATATTCAATGTTATTGATTCAAAGTACTCACTGGTATACAAGTCTATCTTTGGGTTACAATACTGCTCCTGCTAAAAAGATAACTCCCAAATTAAGCTATCACTCTATTGGAAAGAAAGAACTAACTTCAACAACAAAGTCTGAAGTTACTTAAGAAAAAATCAAACAACTCCCTCACACAAGTCCCTCTAGAAGGTTTTGGTTTGATGCAACAAAAAAGGCCAAAAAGAACCTTCTAAAATAACTCCAAACTGTTCTCCACATGAAGCAAGGTCAAGCCAAGACCATAGTCACACTAAAAATGTCACAAAATTGCCTCTAAATAGCTCATTCCCTCCAAAGATAGTCAAAGACAACCTCCCACACCTTTCCTATGTCTGCCAGTCATCATTGTGTCTCCAAGAGCTTTGAATCACACTTTTAGTGCTTTTGCATTTAAAATAATAATTTTATTAAGTGATTTATAATAACATCACTTACAAACTATTTTACATTTCAAAAAAAAGTGAAAAATAAGAGGCCCCACCACCTCTTTGGATTACATCAACATTTTCATTATAAATAACATTAAATAAAGTGCTTTGTAAGTCACTTAAATGGTGCTTTATAGTTTGAATAAATGCAAAACTAATAATAAACTCCCAACCATTCCTTAAAGCTTGCAAAACATCACCCAATTCAAAATACCCTAAGGCATTACTCACCATTACCTTGCATTTTGAAAAATAATCTATCATTAAGTGAGTTACACTTAACATCACTTAACTGCAAGGTCATAACACTTGAATTCATGCAATTAGGAGACAAGGAAATTAAAAGACAAGGCTCGACCTAATACATTACATAAGTCTTAAAGACCTTTTATGCAAGGTAATAAGAGTTTGAAAATAAAGCACTAAGTATTTGGGGGACTTGACAACCTTTGAAAGACAATGAAAAAAAAACCAAGGCATGTGTGGTTTTCAAAAATGAAATACAAGGAAAAATTGCTAAAGTTTGAAAATGCCACATAAGGCAAAATTGTCTAAGGCATAAAACTTCATCTCCTAGCCCACGTAGCATATTAAATTATGCTTTGCAATTTTTAAAACACAAGGAAAAAATACCTTGGTCGGCCTCCATAGGGTTTCCAACCCTAACACAAAACCATGGGAAAAAAGCAAAAAACACATTCATTTGCATCGACCCTTCTGGAGAGTTGCTCTGCCACGATGGGGTTTTAATGAGTGCACTGTAGAATGGCTTCCTTGGAAAATTTCTTGATAGATTCTTGTGATTTCTTCTGGAAACTAAGAGGAAAGTGTGTTTTTGAAAATTTTTTGGCTTTTCTCCATTCTTTGGCCATTTCATGCATCAAGGCCGCAACCATAAGCATTTTCTGATGCAACTTTTTAACTCCAATTTTCTTTCTAGGTTATTCTTTTGTATTAGCCGCCATGATTGAGGTTCTTTGAAGCTAAAATGGAATATTTTTCAATATTTAAATGCTTGCATATTTCATGAAGAGCAAGCCATTCGAGCTCAAGTAAGCTTTTTCTGATAAATTCTTCACTTTCTTTGTGCAAATAAAGCTTAGTTCGAGCTTAGCCAGTGTCAAAATGAAGCAAGTTTAGCTTTCCTCTTGTGTATTTGCAATTTATAAACAAACCTTAGATGGGTTTTTTTATCTTTTGAAGAAGAATGATATCTCTAGGCCACAACCATGAAGAAGTGGCTAGGGTTTTGCATTTTCTATTTTATATTGAATATCTCCATGAAATATCTCTTTTACCATATCTGTATTTGCAATTTTATTCCAAAACCCCAAGTGGGTTCTTGATTTTGTGAAGAAAAACTGATTTTTACCAGGCTGCCAACATGAAAGAAAATTGGAACTTGACACATCTTTGTACATTCTAAAAGGAACCTCATTCTACATCTGGGTATTTTAAACTTTGCATAGTTATGAAAGAGGAAAAAGCTTTTCATTTTAGGTATACTTGTTTTGGAACAAGTTTGAACATTTTTCATTTTTCCATCTAGGTCTTTCTAGAACCCGTGCTTTCCATATAAAACCCTCAATGGGTTCAGTCCTTCATGAAACAAGAACAAAAAAAAATGAAAAACCTTTAGGCTACGGGCTTCATACCTTGCAACTTTCTGTGTTTTATGAGAATCTTTGTCTTTCTTCGTCTCTTGCGAGCTGAGAGTTTTCATTGGAAAAAAAGGCCAAAATCTATTGGATTCAATACCCTTTTCTCTTAACTATAGCTCCAGTTTGTTATTATCAAGTCTAATTTTAGTTAACTCATTGCTTTTTGCACACAGATCTTCTTGAACCAACTGCAATGCTACATTTGCTTCTTGGAATTCATCCTTTTGATCTTTTGCTTTGGATACAAACTCTTGCAACAAACTTAAGTCAAATTGTAAGCCCATTGAGAACTTCTTCCTTATGTTTCAACTATGTGCTTAGTGAAGAATTTTGAGAAAAAAGATCTTCCAATTTCATCTTAAGCAATTATGTTTGATCCAGAAATACATGTGTCTCTCTTCAAGAGCACCTATGTATTGAGGAATGTTTTCCATGTCAACATATTGCTCTACATCCACCATCTACAATAATGGCATTGCTTTGTTGAAGCTCAAAACATAATTTGTCCTTGACTGTCACTTGTTTATCAATTTCATTTTTTAGTTCAATGTTTTCCATTTCAGAAGCATTCAACTTACTCATTAAAACAACAACCTCTTAGTACTTGTTTTCAAGATTCTCAAGAGCAGTTTATTTTTTCTTATATTGTAGTGAGACACATTTTTCTCAAATCCAATAGCATAGTCCTTTGTCTTTGCACTCAGAATGTCAGTATTTCATTCAGATTCTTCAAATTTTCAAGTGTTGGTAATGATTTGAGTAGATTTTTCTACTCTCAACATGATAGTCTTGTAGCATATCCTTGACATTATAAGCAAGAAATGATAGATTTTCATTATTTCTTTTTTGCACTCTTGCAACTCATAGATAAAGTCATGAAAACAAATGCCATAATATGCACTGGATGATCGTCCCCTATTTGTTTACTTTGAATCTGCTTCTCCATCTAGTGAACTGTTTATTGATATTGAACATTGATGCTTCCTATTTATGCTTCTAATACATGACAATGTTCCTTTGTGACTGTCTGAATCCTCATCCACATATTTCAGAGTGCCCTTTTGCAGGGTTGTTGTTGTAGACCATGTTGTTGTTTTAGCAATCACTATTGTTTGAAATAGATTGTCTTGTAGCTCAATGTTGATGAGTTGATATCAAATGGCTGAACTCTTTTGTTGATTCCTTCTTGACATCCTTGCTTGGTATTTAAATGAAATCATTTAGACTTATTGATAGGAAACAACCTATTTGACCATTTGAAAAGAAACACTATTAAAAGAATGGTATTTTTATCAGATACAAAATAGAATGCATGTCTAGTACCTCATCTCCCGCTATTTGATTCATTTATGTGTGGTCTCCACTGGAAACAGGGAGGTATATGGCTGATCATTTTTCCATGATTGCAATAATTATGTCATAGATGATTTCCCATTGATCCTTGTTGTCCTATAGCATCAAATTATTGCTCCAATCTTCATGATTTATCCCTAAGCTTGTTTCCCCCCTAAGGTTTGTTACTTAATCCTCACAATCATCTAGGTCATTTTGATCTTTGTGCAACAAACTAACATCATATTCTCCTCATCTCTCAATGTTCACTATGGCTATCCATGTTCTTTCTTTGAGTGGTATTTTTCACTCTCTCTCATGACATTGTTCACTTATATTTGCATGCTATGATGTTCATAACACATGTGAATGCATCTTAAATGAAGTTTTTGACCACCATCTTAGATTCATGGCTTGCTCATTATATTTTGACAATGCTTGATAGCTCTAACTTGAAACCAAGAAAGCTCCCCTTGCTGCCCTGTAGCATGCACTCATTGTTTCTATCCTTGTCATGAGATGTAGCATGATTTTTTGTTGTCCTTGTCATGAGATCATTATTGCTGTCCTCTTATCCACCTAAGACTGCCCTTTGCAAACTCTTAAAATTATTGTTATACTCACTTGGCATCATGACCCTGGCTTCAAAAATGAGTTTCATCTCTATGTTTCATGATTACTTAATGAATATCGGTACTCACTACCATTCCTCTTGCTTTAATCCTACTAGGTAAACATGTGTCATTTATGGTGGTGACCTGAAAGCTCACCGTCCTAAGTGATGTGTGCTTGTTTAATAGGATTGAAGTGAGATGAACTGGACTGTATCTTTTAATGCAACAAGGCATGACTATCCTTATTCTTATTTGCTGCCCCAAATGACTCATAATGGTTTCAAACATGACTTGATGGTTGCTTCATTATTTGTTGATAGATGCATAATTGAACTTGATGCATCTATAATTGAACTTGATGCATCGGTGCTTGAACTTGATGCATCACATAAATCATTTACTTCTTTTAATAAAAATGGATCTTAGATCCACTTAAGAAGATTGAAAGACATATCCAGAAAAATACTGTCCCTTTTGGCATGATGGCAACCTATTGATTGATTCATTGTGAAAAGATGAAGGGTAACTTTCTTGAAAATTCACATTATTTGTTGCATCTTTTGAATCTGATAATGAAAGTTGACCAACTAGTGTGATTCCATATTGATTTAATGCATCAAGAATATGTTTATCATTGATTTGATCAAGCTTCTCAATTTCCTATCCCTCCTAAAACATAAGAGGGCAGCATGCTGGGCTCAACCCTTTTGGGAGCTACATTTTACTCCACATGCTGTCCTAAATCTACACAAGGAACAAACAAGTTAGATTAAAAAATCATATCATACGTGTGTTTGATTACTCTTTTCTAATTTTCTTGGACACTTATTGTATGATATCTATTTTAATGCTTATGGACATCAGATTACACGTTTATGGATGTTTTGCACATATTTTGATCAGTGACTTTTCATTGCTCTAACAACACTCTTTTTTCAAATACAAGAAACCTAGATGCAACGAGGAGAGCGTCAAACAGAAGCAGGGTAGCGGGGAAGACCGAGATGATGTAGGACAAGGACAATAGGATTCATCATTCCGCCATGCAATGATGGATCCCTTTTCATTTTATGTGCATCTCTTTTTTGTTTATCTATAAGCGTATAATTTTTTCTTTATAAGCATTAGACTAGTCAGTCTCTCGGCTTGTGAGGGACATTATACAGTTACGATCATCAATAAAGATTACATTTTCAATACATGTTGGTTCTCTTTCTTATTTGTATGCAATTGAAAAACTGGAATAATGCAATCTATTTTGACAATCTCCTTTATGCACATTAATGAAATTTAGCAGAAAATGATGTACCTTTTAATTTTTAAATGCAAACACAACAATAAGTTACCTTATTTAGTTGGAAGAAAAAATTAGGTAACAGTTATAAAAGGGAATCCTGAGCCTCATTCAAAATTTCAAAGCATTCTAAATTTTTTGATCTTTCATCTCATTCTCTGTAAGCTCTTTTTGTACAGTTTAAGCTATTTGATAGCACATATAGGAAATGTTGTAATTTTGCTCTATAATAACAAAAGATGACTCAAATACTTAAGTGTATATCTTTAATTTTGAATATCGACCTATCTTGCTCTCCAATATTGTATTCACTATCTTTTGACTCAAAATAATCAAGGGTTATTGATAAATTGTCATATCACATCATGTGTTTATGTTATGGATGTTGAATTGTTTTTTATTAGGAAAAATAGGTTTTAAAGGGGTCCTGAAACACTTTAAAATGGAGAGAAGCTGCTAAAAAGATAGAAACATTAAGACTCATAGCCCACAAAAAACAAAAAGTTGACTACAGATAAAACCAGAGAACCCATCAGCAACCCTACAACAAAACATCAACAACAAGGCTGAACAACCAAAAAAAATAGTAAAACTACAGTGAAACTACAACATTTTATCAAGAACATTGGCCTAGGCCATATTTTTAGCAATGACCTCCTTGTGCATCTCAACCACATCATTCAAATCCTCAAAAAAAATTGCAGCCATTTTCTTAGTCTTGCTCCTTGTTCTCAAGCACGAGCTAGCCTCCAAATTCTTCTCTACATTGGGGCCAATATCCTTAATATTCTCCTCCAAATTCATGTGGTTAACTTCATCAATGGCCTTCTCATGATCTCCCAGATCTAGAGACTTTCCAGTCCACTTTATAGCTTTCTCATTTATAATTGAGAGGCCCTTAGCAATAGATTTCAAATACTTGTTACTAACACAAACAACAGTCTGTAAGTCATCACTAAACTTGTTAATTCTTTCCTCCATATTTAAAAACCTCTCCTTAATAATCTTTTAGACAACCATTTCCAGGGAGGTTATCCTATCCTCATGACTTTTACCAAGTCTATCAAGAATAACATTTATAGTCTTGACCTTGCCTTTAATCGACCATTCCTGTTGACTACCATGCACTAATGCAACACAAACATCTTGCCAGTTTTTAAGCTAGACACTGAGGTCCTTCACCTTCGAAAAAAGCCACTTCACAAGCAA
This sequence comes from Sequoia sempervirens, assembly GCA_007258455.2. Classification (NCBI taxonomy): domain Eukaryota; kingdom Viridiplantae; phylum Streptophyta; class Pinopsida; order Cupressales; family Cupressaceae; genus Sequoia; species Sequoia sempervirens. The sequence continues at coordinate 92,536,852 of VDFB02000003.1, forward strand.
GAGAAAATTATGAGTTTCATCCTCCTCCATTTGAAAAAATAGGTCCATGTTAATTTCTTCCTAATTGACTGGTGGCACAACTTGAGAACCAAAATTATCAATAGGTTCCTTCCTAACCCCCTTTCTGCCCTTCAAATCCTCCTCAACATGGGGATCCTCAACTTCAATAACCTCTACTTTCACACAGTGCTTATCAAGCATATCTGCCAAGTCAGCTAGAATTTCAAGCCACTTCACCTTCACATCACTCCCCTTAACCTACTCAGCACCAATAGGAGAATCAAATTTAGCTTGGTTAGGGCCAGCCCCCTTGGAACACATAATACCCTCATTTTCCTACTCAATATCCTCCATAGTATGCTCGTTACCCTCAAGTCCATCACCCAAACCATGTTTTACATTAGGAGCAAAGGAATTCTCCACATCTCTTGAATCATCCACCATCTGCTTAATAATACGCTTCTCTTTCTTGAGGCATCTTTTCTTCCCCTTCACATTCTTTCTCACCGAAGGTACCACAACTTCCTTCATTTCATTATCAATTTAATAACCTTTAGACCAAGATTTTGAATCCTTAGAATCATCAATAGACTCACTCTCCTCCTCAAACGGTTCCTCATAATTAGAGTCATCTTCCTCAGAATCCCCTTTCCACTCATCCATCGACTCACTAGTATCATACCCAGTATTTTTGCCACCCTTTTTATGAGTCGGGGTCTTAGGAGTAGCTGGTAACACCTTCATCTTAATGTGATAAAAAATGAGATTCATAAGGCCTTCATGGAGAATAACCTTCCTAGGGTTCTTCCTATGATCCTTGATACCAGTTTCCATTGAAAGGAGGTAAAAAGGAAACAAAACCTGAGAGTTATGGTAGAAGTGATCCAATAACATGAAGTGATAGTCATAGATAATAGAATACCTACCCTCCAAATTGAAAAATTGCATAATAGCCAGAGCAATGTTCCTCCAAAACGGCTTAATAGATTTGTGTGCATACCCACTGCTACCAATAAACTTAAGCTTCTACTTCTTCGAGCCTTTGAAGAAATTGGCTAAGGCCATCTTGGATGGATGTTGAACTGTTAGCTTCTGTTCAAGGAATGGATTAATATTCCTTTCAATTATTTATCAAAGATTGTGTGAATGACAATGCAATAGGAATTTATAAGTAGTGTGATAAGTGTTGTTCTTTGCTTGGTTTCTCATTGTAAGGTGGTGAGGTTATAAGAAGCCGTGACTATGAGTTGGTCTATTGTAGGAGTATATTTCATTTTTTGACTCAGTTGTAGATAAGGAAATGATCAAAATAATTCATGAATTGTGACAAATGACGCAAAATCACATATAAAATTCAATATCATGGAATACAATATTAAATATTAAATATCACACAATTTCATGGAATACAATATGAAATATCATCAACTATAGTTTGGAATATGATGCATGAAGTGCAATATAAAATAAAATATCATGAAGTGCAATGATTCACAATTTCATGGAATACAATATAAAATATCATCAACTATAGTTTGGAAAATGATTCGTGAACTTGAGCATTATAAATACCTAAAAATTGCTAATTCAATTTCATTTTCCCAATCAAGTCAGGGTCCTCAAACTGACGTTCAACTTAAGATAAAGTAAAAGATTTGTCTTGATTCTAAGTCTAGTCTTCATTTTCTTCACCCTGCATCTCAAATTCAACATTCATTGTGTCACTATCATTTGTCCCACTACCAGTGCCACCACTACCAGAGTTTGAAGTGTTGCACAACCCTCTTCTTTCACATATGGACCTCCAGATTGTGAGTGCCTTTTCAAAAGTAAAATTTTTGACATTATACGCAGATCCAAACACCCTCAAGAAATTTTCCAAATTCTTGTCTTGTTTGTTTCTTATCTTTGATTTCAAAAAATGTCAATGAATTGAAAACTCTCTCATCCTCCACCAACCCCAACATCATTGTTTGACATAAATCAACAGTTTGAAATATTTTGATATCGCACCATGCAATATTTCACTCTGAACTAAGGTTTTCCAAGCCTTTGTTATTGATCCCACTTCCATGGGCTTCTCCATGGAATCAATGTAGTTCATCATACTTCTCTAAAAATGCTTACATTGTTATCTAAGCTTATCTCCATTTATAATTCCCTCTATTGTTTGTTCATTGTATTTTACACTTTTCGAAAAGTGTTCGACCAAGACAATTACTTTATCATGAAAATAGCTTGGGCTATCTTGGTTTCTTGGAATCCAAAATTGAGGATACACAATAGCCATGGCTTCAAGTATTTCTTCTTGAGGGAATCTATCATAAATCTCTATGGAAAGAGATTTTGCAATTTCCTTCAAATTATCACTAACAGATTTAACAATATCGTTAAAAGCTTCCTTTGTAACAAGTACTTCTCTAATAGAGTGCCTGACTATTGTACAATGGTGCATTAGTATCTCAAATCCACATACACAGACACATAATTTCTTTCTTGCATTAAACTGTAAATAATTTTTAGGATGACTCAAATTTGAAATTTTCTGCCAACTTAAAAAAAATTGGCTTTTAGAAGTTAGATCTAGATATAGATGATCGAGGACCATGCATGTCATTCTTTGTAGTTTTCTATATTCATAGATATACATAGTTATTTCTTGGGCTTTCTTCACAATACTTTTCATTTCATCCAACATGGGAAGAAGAATAGCTAAATTCAAGAGTGTCTCTATATCACTTAACCTATGTAAGAGGTCAAGAGCTTTGTCTACTATGTTGCGATGCTCGTACATTACTCCAATCAAGGATTGATATTCTGAAAGAACTTTCTTGTGCTAGTGCATGCAAGGAGATCCATCTGGCATCAACATCCCTAAGAAGCTCGTTTCTTGTGATTATTCCCTCAACAAAATTGTGCAATTCTGTGAAACGTTTGGGACTTCAGCAGAAGTATGCGTAGAGCTCATAGACTATATTTTCAAATTTTGATACTATAGGATACTTGCTTACAATTCTAAATGCTAAATTCATTTCATGGGCCATGTAGTGAATGCCAAGCATGTATGGTGCACAAGTAGTTTGTAACTTTGTGCAAACACCGGTCCCGTGACCTTGCATTATTGCGGCTCCATTGGCTCCTACACAAACCAACATTTTGGAAATTTTCAAGTCATCCATACCTCAAATTTCATTCAAATATTTCTTGACTAGTTCAAATAGAATTTGTGATGTTGAATTGTCCTTCATTTTATGAACATAGAGAAGATGAGCTTGGTGGACATGTTGTTTTACAGTATACACATGCATACAAACCCAAGAAGTATTATCTACCATAGTAACTTCATCTAAAGATAATACAATGAAGTTTGACTATTTTACTTTCTCCTTTAAATATTGCTTTTCCATTGTAGCAAGACAACTTGCCCATTCCCATCCATCGTTTATTGACCAATGTGTGCTAGGAAAGTGAGGAACGCCCAAAGAAGGTAATAAATTAAAATATTATGTGTAGTCTATCATAGGTCACCCTCTAGACAAAATATGAAAAACAACACCCATATAAATAGTTTTTGTTAGTTGTGATCCTTCCATTACTTTTCCAAATTGAGCCTCAATTGTACCTCCACATGTAGCAAGCTTCAACATTATTTTCTTATTCCCTTCATATCCTGCAGAATACTTAACATGAAGACATTCTTCCTTTGATTTCCATCATACTAATGATTGTTCCTTTCCGTCTATAGTGTCAAGCTTTAGGTGCAACTTCTTGTCTCTTTTACATTTCCAACTACAAATCATACACTTGCATTCTATTGGAGGTTCATCTTTGTTTGCTTTCTCCACTGCTTCAATGAATGGGTACTTTGACACCCAATCAAGTTGAAAATTCCTTGTCATTTCCCACTCACGCCCCATTTTTTATTTTCCTTTTCTTTTGTTGCTACCAACATCATCTACAGCCCCAAAATTTTCATCCAAGTCAATTATCTCATTTTGGCTAACTAGGGTATCCATTGGAACATCTTTTGTGGTATTTCCATCCTCATTTGACTCATTTAACTCAACGAAAATCCCACCTTTCGGTGACAGTGAGGTATTATGAATGCCTTCTTCATTAATATTTGGTGGAAGATTTGATAATGTAGCTCCATCTTGATTTGATGGATCAAAAGCATTGCTAATTCCAAAGTAAGACTGTATAGTAACTCTATGTTTTGGGAATTTCGATGGCCTCCCAGTCCCTTCAACACCTTGAGGAGTCTTACCCTTATTGCACTTGCTACTCAACATCTTGATCTCTCACTTCAAATAAAAGCTAGAAAAAAATGTCTTCTTGTTTAAGAAGGACAAAGAATATAAATCCCATTCCTTACTCAATATCATCTTTAATATTGAAGCAAGAATGGAAAAGAGATAAATAAATCTTATAACACTATGAAGAAATGATCACTCACCTTTAAGTTTAGGTTTTCACTAACTTTCTATTCATTAATGTGGGAATGCCTATGTTGTATGTTTGTAACTTGCGTACAACTTCAAGGTTCCAAGTCCAACTTCTGAATCAAGAGCTCACAAGTTCAAAACTGAACAAAATGTGTAAGAATAAATGATAGTTTTGATTGTATTTATATCAATCCATATTTGGAAAATTCCATGGGATTTTTAAACGGTATATTAAAAATTTGGTAAATCCCACATGATTATACAACAATACATTTAAGTGTTGTGTGAATCAAACCTCGACGGAACACATACATTGTAATTTTCTAGGTGATTATGGCCCTACGATTAGCATAGAGGTGTCATGATAATTAGTGAAATGTGTCCTCAAATGTAATTATTTTTTAATGTTATTGGCGAAATGGGTCCTCATAAGCAACTATTTGTAAATTTTAATTGGAAAAATGGGTCCTCATAAGCAACTATTTGTAAATTTTAATTGGCAAAATGGGTCCTCATAAGAAACTATTTGTAAATTTTAATTGGCGAAATGGGTCGTAATACACAATTTTGTTTTAATAGTATTGGTGAATATGTAAATGATTTATTACATGATTTTGAGATTCTAGGTGAAAATATTAATTGGTCCATTTGAAATGCATAGTTAGTTATGGAGAATTTATTACTTAAATATGCCTCATATAAAGTAAATCAATGGCGAATGGACATGCATGGACTGATAATTCATAAAATTTAGGTGATATGGCCACCCTTTTAGGTGCAATTTATTCACCAATTTTGACTTGCCCAATATGTAATATTCACCAATTGGTGAAGATTCACCACTAAAAAATTCTTGGTGATTACATAGCAAAGAGTCAAAAGAGGATAGCGATCCTTCAATACATGAATTTAATACAGTGAAATCAAAGTCATTTTGTCAATACCACCGATGGGAGAGGGAATACTTCCCTACATAAGGAAGATTTGCATAGGTTTTGAAAGATCTATTGGTGTGCTTATGCTTTGAAACTATGATTGATGGTAGTGTTTTAGAATGGAACAACTTATGTGGATTTTATTGTTAATGGCTATCGTGACTCTAATTGCAAAACCAAGAGTAATGCAATTAACATGAAGATTTAGTTAAGCCTTAGACTTTGTTGTATTCGCACCATAATGAATTTGTTAGAAGGACAAAGGAATGTCATGTTATGAGAAATTATTAGCACAACATATGCGCATAATGGATATGTTGACAAGACAAGTGATGCTTGTGGTGCAGAGAAGTAATGGATGAACTCGACTAATCATTGAGAAGCCTTTTTAATTGGGATTCTAGGTCATCCGTGAAACTCATAAGAGGTCTATGAAACAAAAAGTAGAGGAGGGTACTTCAATAACTATAGGATTATTTAGGATGTAATGTAGAACCACCCGCTTCAAATATTTACTCTTTTTGCAATGGAAACATCAATCAGTTTGGATGTAGAAGACACATGGAATGAAAAGGGTCAAATGAGATGATGACTTTATATCTTTCATCTTCATTGAAGGCATAATTCCATATATGGGAAGTTGAAAAAGGGGAATTGGAAACATTTGAAATAAAGAATTAGTTACAAAAGAAGACAATTAAAATAGTTACGAGAAACTAAAGGGCAAAAGGAAGAAATATAAAAGCAAGTTAATTTGTAAAGAGGGGATCTTTTGGTTGCTATCGAAAAGGGGAAACTTCTATGATATTTTTTCAAAGGAGATAGTGACTATGCATATTGTTTAAACAACAAGATTCTTTTCAAACAAGTATGATCTTATGTAAAAGTACAGAGGGTGTGTCACCTTTGAGCCCAATGTTTTCATCAAAGAAATAAATGAGACTTTTTTTCAAATCTGTGTTTATTAATTTTTCCTTTGGATTACAGATTTCCTGTGTGTTCTATGTGGTATTTCTTTGATATCTACACTATCATATCAGATTATGGAGGAGTTTATCATAGAATTTTTGAGTTTTAGTTAACCCTTTATTTGAAAGGAGTTGTTCATTCTTTTTTTATTTTCATTTGTGGGTGTGAAGTGGGTGATCTATGTATCACTTATTTGCACTCCCTAAGCTTACCAATCGCATATGTGTCATCGTTATGCATAGATGTTTGTTTTCCTTTTCTGCTTTCAGGTCAAAAGTGTGCCCCAAAAACTAATTAAATCATAAGAGGAAGTTGTACCTCTAAAATTCAGAGGAAGATCGCTAATTCAATAGCCATATTTTGAACTATTAGTTCATTGTGTCACTACTCAACAGGGCAATTGAGAGTCATTTTTCACATCCAATCATAGTGACCAATCTATTTGCTAACAAAAATGAAGCATTGATTCCATCCCACCTGAGGCATTTTTCATCTTTGATGTAAAACGTTGTTGATGTTGTCAGGTCCATTGATGTGGACTTAGACAATCATTAACGATGGAGAGAGGAGAGGAGATAGTTTTATTCTGATGGACTCTCCTATAGACAGATCCTTGACCTTAAAATAACAAAATCCCATCTTGCTCCATATTTTGTCAACCCTGTCACCAACCAACAAATTCTTGCAAACAAACCAAGAATATCAATGAGGTGGTGTAGACATTAGCAAATGGTTGCTAGTTTTGGGATCGCTGGTGGATAGTATCTTTACCATCCACCACATGCTAATGTGGAGGCCCCTCTATATTTTTTGAGAAAATTATATACAAAGTTTCTGTTGGGCCAAAAACCCAATTATTTTGATATCAAATCATTTCAAGGTGTTGGTGGCGACATGCCACAACAAAGATTAGGAGCAGGGGTTGATCAAAGAAGAATCATGCCTACTCAACCTCTTGTACATCCTCCTTTTGCTACCATTCCTGCACCCATGTAGCATCGTGTGGTGGCATCCACACTAGGAGCTTTGAGTGTGCTCACGACCAACCTTGACAACCAAAATTCTACAATGGTAGCTGGGGCTAGAGAGCGAGACCATGGAGGAGCATTATATGGAGTTGGTTCTAGTACCTCTCAACCTAATTCAATGCCTCATGTATGCACAAGTTGTTGTAAACTATGTTATGGAACCTGATTAGGCTACACCCAGTTCAGGTGCACATGGAGATTCTGATGATATCAGTTCATATGTTTATTTTCTTACTAGTGAGCATCACCCTACAAATATTTTGACACAAGTATAAATATACGTGTACATGTTGAATTTAGAACAATTTTTTAAGCACATGTTTTTAATGAACATATATATATAAAAATGTAATATTTTAACAATCAAATTGTTTGGTGTAGATGATGACCACAAGGGCATCTTCTGTTTGTCAATTTTATTTTGTGTCAACACTAGTGCAAGTCGGCAACCCATATGGGGTATTTTGATTGATTTTTTAAATATATTAAATAATTTTAGCTTGATTTTAATTTATAATTCAATCTTGAACATGTGTCAAATATTTATGTTGGTTTAGGGAAGTCATCTGACTTCCACATGGGTTCCACCAAAGGGATTTTCGTGTACTCCATTATTGGGTGTCTCGCATGAGCAACTCATATATGTATATTGTTTTAAAAAATTATACTTACATTTTTGTATTTTGAATTTAGTATATCAAATGTGCATGTACTTAAATATTGAAAAATATGTCTATGTATAGGTTGACACCACCATGAGGATGGGAATTGGACACCCATTCGATGCACAAAAAATTTAGGAGTCAACTGAATTTCTGGTTGTTTTAAAAAAATTCTACATGTGTGCACAATTTGTAGGTATTTTAAATAAATTAAAACACCTATTGGTACCCTTGAACATATATATTTTAATCTAATTTGTACATGTGCTTTAAATTTGACCTTGTAGGACATTGTTGGTGGCACTTTCTGTCTTCGTGATGTCATACCACCTCAACCAAGACATGCACAACAACCTCATATGATAATTTAAAATTTTGATTAATTTAAAGTTAATTACAAATTATATATTGTGAATGACTTAAATTAAATTTAAAATGAATATATATGCTCATGTGTTAAATTATTTTTCTTGTATAGCATGAGACAAATCCTGTAGCAGAGCAACCTCATACGGTAATTTAAATGTGATTTTATACATTAATTAAATTAAATCATTTTTAATCATCTTAAATCTTATTTTAACTTTATTTCTCTTGTACAAATTGATTCAAAGCATATAGAGATAGGTCATATAACAAAGCATGTAGAGCAGCCTCATACTGTAATTTAAATATGATTTTATACATTAATTGAATTAAATCATTTTTAATCATCTTAAATCTGATTTCAACTTTCTTTCTCTTGTATAGACTAATTTGGAGCATGTATCTAGATAGGTCCTATAGCAGAGCATGCAAAGCAGCCTCATACGGTAATTTAAATATGATTTTATAAATTAAATTGAATTAAATCATTTTTAATAATCTTAAATCTGATTTCAACTTTCTTTCTCTTGTACAAACTAATTCAAATCATCCTAGTCCACGTGGAGTGAAGAGGTCTCTTGATTATCAAGACAAACAGAGTTAGATTATTTCATGGGTTGTATTTCATGGACTTTGTATATATGTTTCAATATTTTAGTATTTTATAGACTTGATCTATATACATATTTCATTATTTTATGGATTGTACATGTACATGTTTTAGTATTTCAGTATAATTTCATGGACTAGATCTATATATATGTTTCGGTATTTTATGGACTATTATTATTAAATAATAATTTACACATGTATATTTATGCATTTTAACTTGAACAAATTAGTTATCATCATGAGGCAATATTTTATTATTAAATTTCAATTTTTTCATACATTATAATTTAGGAGTTAAAAAATAATTTAACACAAGTATGTTATCTAAGACATTAATGTGAAATTAATATGAACTTAATAGGACATTCAAATATTTCTACTTTACAAAAGATTCATAGTCAAGACATTAATAGGACCTTAATGTGAAATCATACAAATTTGAAATAATAGGTTGTCTTAAGGGGATCAAAGTAGTTCTCAAAAATTTCTTAAGGGGATCAAAGAATTCAAAGTGCATGTCTCATGTTCAATCACAATTGATATGATTCATAGTCAATACATTAATAGGACATTAATGTGAAATTATACAAATGTGAAATAATAGGATGTCTTAAGGGGATAAAAGAAGTTCTCAAATTTTCCTTAAGGGGATCAAAGGATTCAAAGTACATGTCTCATGTTCAATCACAATTGATATGATTCATAGTCAAGACATTAATAGGACATTAATGTGAAATTATAGGATGTCTTAAGGGGATCAAAGAAGTTCTCAAAATTTGCTTAAGGAGATCAAAAAATTCAAAGTACATGTCTCATGTTCAATCACAATTGATATAATTAAGTATTAGAATTTAGGATGACTCATCATTACAATCACAAACTATACAAAAATAGTGTTAATATTAATATAATTTATGTCCTAATAGGATGTCTTAAAGGGATCAAATAATTCAAAGTACATGTCTCATGTTCAATCACAACTGATATAATTAAGTATTAGAATTTAGGATGACTCATCATAAAAATCACATAATATACAAAAATAGTGTCAATGTTAATATAATTTATGTCCTAATAGGATGTCTTAAGGGGATCAAATAAGTTCTTAGAATTTGCTTAAGGGGATCAAAGAATTCAAACTACATGTCTCATGTTCAATCACAATTGATATATTTAAGTATTAGAATTTAGGATGACTCATCATAATAATCACATAATATACAAAAATAGTGTCAATGTTAATATAATTTATGTCCTAATAGGATGTCTTAAGGGGTCCTAATAGGATGTCTTAAGGGGATCAAAGAAATTCTCAAATTTTGGTGAATTTTCCCAAGGCAACCAAATTTAACAATAATATACATGATATTTAGTGATTATACATTCAAATTTTAAGTTTCAAAGTAGGAAAACATGCACATTTAATGAAAAAATATATAGAATATCAATTTTTATATATAAAATTGTAGAGTAATTGTGTATGTAAATATACAAATTTGGTATATATGCCAACTCAAAATAATGTTTACAAAATATGGCTATGCCATCTAAAGAAAATCCAAAACTTGTGAATTATTGAAATGTAGCCTCTTCACACCACCTGATATAAAAATGATTTAAGCAATATCAATATATCATCAAAACATGTATTTTAATTTACATAAAACTATATATACACTTACCTGTATTTACAAGTATTCCACATGTGTTGTAGGTTGAATCTACATCCTCTCTTTTTTGTTTCAAAGAATGTGATGAATGTGATGATGGCTTAAGGATACAAAAAGGATAATAAATCAGTTTTAATTATTAATGTAAGCAATATCAATATATCATCAAAACATGTATTTAAATATATAAAACTATATATATACTTACCTGTATTTACAAGTATTTCATGTTGTCTAGGTTGAATCTGAATCCTCTTGTTTTTGTCTCTAAGTATGTGATGAATGTGATGATGTCATAAGGATACATGAGGAAATAAATTAATTTTAACTATTTACATAAGAAATATCAATATATATCATCAAAACATGTATTTAAATATATAAAACTATATATATACTTACCTATATTTACAAGTATTCCATTAAGTTGAATCCACATCCTCTCCTTTTTGTCTCTGATGTAGGAGCATCCAGCAATGTAGGGAAATCTTGCATCACCCAAAAAAAAAACATTTTTATTTATTTATTTTATTTGTTTTGAGTCCCAAGATGGCACTTAAGGGGTATAAGACTGTCAGGCATCAAAAATAGCGAAAAATGGGCACTTACTATTTTTAGTAAGTCGGCCTAAATGGGCTCATATGCACATGAAAATTTACCCCAAGGAGCAAAGCAAATAAAAATTTCTGGTCATGAAATAATTACCTCAATACCCTACACGATTTGGGAGAAATTAAAGTTTCCATCCTGGGAAATTCCTCCAATGCAGTTTCAAATTCAGATATAAAACTTTAGAGGCCCTGAGATAGCTCAAAAAGTGGTCAATTCATGCGTTGTAGAGCTCGTTGAGAGCTTTCCACCGATATGCAATAATAGCGAATCAAACACCCGAATCAAAATTTATGGCCCCATTAAGTTGGTCCTCTAAAAAGTGAATTTCATAAAATTTATTCCTCGGCCAAAAATCAAACAATGAGACTTTTGGTGCCAAAACAAAAAAGGGAAATTTGAACTTTCTAGAACATTCTAGGGCGGTTATTGGGGAAAATAAAAAGGGTTGAGTGGGGGTTGTAGGAGGTGGCCCTGATAGTGCAGATTGTGTCTCTGAATAGTAGATTTTCTTTTTAGAGTTGAATTTTTTTGTAATAAAATCAAGCCCATGAGGCTGTAGCATGTAAGCTTTGAGTCTGTAATTTCATTTCTTGAAAATAATTGAAAGTGAGTCATTTTTTTGTCTCACATCTTTTGTGTTGGTATCTATTGTTGTTACTTATGTGGGTTTTGGGCGATGTGGCCCTCATCAAGTGGTATTAGAGCAGGAGTTCCTGAGCCTGTAACAGAGCGTCGAATGTGAGGAAGTTGCAGTAGGACCTGTGAGTGTGGGTTAAATTCAAGATTCCTCCAAGACTTCCGCAGTATGGTAGAGGTAGAGGCCGAGGTGGTGGAGGAAGAGATTCACCTAGAGATGAAATTAGAGCCCTTAGAAGGCAATTAGAAACCTTGCAACTAGAGGTTTGAAGAAGATATGTGCAACGAGATAGAGATGACAGTGAAGATGAAACGAAAAAGGAAATGGAAGAGGAAGAGTAGGATCCAATGGATCCTAGAGAAAGAAGATTGTTGCGAGCGATCTCAAGCATTGGGAAGAGACCTAAAATGGAGGTTTCAACTTTTAGTGGAAATCTGAATCCTGAAGAATTGATTGATTGGATCAATGACATGGAGGAATTTTTTGAGTTTGAGGAGATTGAAGATCCTCACAAAGTAAGGTTTGCAAAGAAAAAGTTGAAAGTTCATGCCAATATATGGTGGAAAGAGGTCCAGTTAGAAAGAGGAAGACAAGGTAAAGATAAAATCTCCGGATGGGGCAGAATGGTGTCAAAATTGAAGAAACAATTTATTTCAGTTGATTACAAACTGGAGCTGCTCAAGAAGATGTAGAGCTTGAGGCAAGGAACAAGGACAGTGAAATAATACACAAAGGAATTTCACAAGTTCCTGATTCAAATAGGACATTCTGAGGCGAATAAGGATAAAGTTGGTTGTTATATTAACAGGTTGAAGCCAAGCATATAGGAAGAATTGACACTTGTAAGAATGACCATTGAGGATGCTTATCAGTTTTCTCTAAAGGTTGAAGAACAACTAAACAAGCGGTTTGAGAACAAACAACAAGGTGGAGTCCATGGAGGAAAGACCCGTGGACGGTCATATGGAGGTCAAAATGAAGATCAAAAGAAGGGTGAAGGCTCCAGTAGTAGCCAGAACTAGAAAGGAGATAATACTTACCATCCTCGTGATCAGAATAATGGCGACCAAAGAGGAAGGGGAAGATCTGGATGAGGAGTGGGAAGAGGAGGCTTCCGTGGAACTTGTTTCCAGTGTGGAGAAGGACATAGAGCCTATGAGTGTCCTCAACATCAAGGAAGGAAAAATAGAAGACTTGGGGATAATGCATGAGTTGCATATGTTGATGAAGATGTCGAGTCTTCACATTCTGAGGATGTAGAAAGAGGAGAGGTTCTTATTACTAGAAGAGCCTTGCTGAATGAGGAGAATGATCCAACTCAAAGGAAGAATTTGTTTCGCACCAGATGTAAGTGTGAAGGTAAAAATTGCAATGTTATTATTGATGAAGGTAGTATTGATAACCTTGTTTCAAAAGAAATGGTTAGTAAGTTGCGATTGGAGAGAAGAAGGAATTCGAACCCATACTAGATTTCTTGGTTGCAGAAGGACCATAAATCCTTGGTAATGTTTGGTAAATTTCAAGACTAGAAATTACCTTGATGAGGTATTGTGTGATATTATGCCTATGGATGTTTGTCATATGTTGTTAGGAAGACTGTGGTAGTTTGATCGACGAGTAATACATGATGGACATGCCAACACCTATTCTTTGACAAAGGATGGAATTTGTAATAAGTTGAAGCCCTTGAAAGAGGAAGAGGAAAAGGTATGCAGTAATGCAAGAATTTTTTTGGTTGATGGAAGAAAGTTCCTAGAAGGTATGAATCATGAGCATATGTGTTTTGCATTGATCCCTAGAATTGATAAAGAAGATACTATTGAGGTACCTGTAGAGGTTTCAGATTTGTTGAATGAGTTTCAAGCTATTATTTCTCATAATGTACCTGAAGGTTTGCCTCCAGTAAGAAATATTAGTCATTAGATGGACTTGATTCCTGGAGCCATTTTTCCAAATAAGATAGCTCATCGTATGACTCCAGCAAAAAGTGAAGAGTTGAACAGACAAGTGCAAGAGTTGTTGTAGAAGGGATTGATCAGAGAGAGTTTGAGACCATGTGCAGTACCTCCAGTATTAACACCAAAGAAGGATGGGGAATGGAAGATGTGTACAAATTCTAGAGCCATAAACAAGATCACCATCAAGTATAGATTTCCCTTGCCAAGAATGGATGACATTATGGATTGTTTGAGTGGAGCTGAGTACTTCACAAAGATAGATTTGAAGAGCAGATATCACCAGATCCAAATTAGAGAAGGATATGAATGGAAGACAACCTTTAAAACTAAGGAGGGCTTGTACGAGTGATTAGTCATGCCTTTTGGGCTAACCAATGCACTGAGCACATTTATGTGACTTATGAATGGGGTATTAAAAGAATTTTTAGGAAAACTTATTATTGTTTATTTGGATGATATTCTGATTTTTAGTAAGACATTAGAGGAGCACCTGATGCATATCCAGGAAGTTTTTGAGAAACTAAGGGAGGAGAAGCTATTGATTAATTTGAAGAAATGTAGTGTTGTGAAGAGAGAGTTGGTGTATCTAGGATTTGTTGTCTCAGTAGAGGGTCTTAAAACGGATCTAGAGAAGGTGAAAGCTATCATTGAATGGCCTACCCCAAGGAATGTTATAGAGGTAAGATCATTTCATGGTCTAGCAAGTTTTTACAAAAAGTTTATTAAGAATTTCAGTAGTATTTGTGCACCTCTAACTGAAGCAATGAGAGGGGATAGAAAAGAGTTTAAGTGGACCACAGGAGCAGCCAAAAGTTTTGATATGTTGAAGAAGAAAGTTACAGAACAACCTATTTTGGCCCATCTAGATTTCAATAAGGTTTCTCAAGTAGATCGTGATGCTAGTGGCACTGCCATAGGAGCTATTTTGAGTCAAGAAGGTAATTCTGTTGCCTATTTTAGGGAGAAGTTAAATGATGCTAAGAAGAAATATTTTTTCTATGATCAAGAGTTTTATGCTATAGTTCAGGCTTTGAAGAAATGGAGACACTATTTGTTTCCAAAAGAATTTGTTTTATATACTGATCACCAGGCTTTGCAGTATCTCAATAGTCAAGGAAAGTTGAATCAAAGGCACTTAAAATGGGTTGAGTTTTTGTAGAGTTATAATTTTGTTTTGAAGCACAGGAGTGGAAGATCAAACAGAGTTACAGATGCCTTGAGTAGAAGGAATTTTTTTGATATAAATGAATATAGAAGTTGTTGGGTTTAATGAAATTGAGAGTTTGTATCCTAAAGATCTAGACTTTGCAGAAGCTTGGAAATCTTGTTTGGAACCAGTTACATTAGATAGGATGAGATGGTTGGATTTCTTAATCCAAGATGGGATGTTGTTTAGAGGAAGCCAATTGTACATTCCAAGGAGTTTTATGAGAGAGAATCTAATCAAGGAGGTGCATAGAGGAGGATTGGCTGGACATTTTGGTTGAGATAAGACCATTGCTCTTGTTAGTGAGAATTATTATTGGCCATAGTTACAACAAGATGTGAAGAAGTTTGTACAAAGTTGTAGAGTATGTTAGATGGTGAAAGGAACAAGTCAAAATACTAGATTGTATCAGCCATTACCTATACCTGAGAGGCCATGGGAGGATATTAGCATTGATTATGTTCTTGGATTGCCAAGGACACAAAGAGGGCATGATTCCATATTTGTGGTGGTGGATATATTTTCAAAGATGGAACATTTCATTCCGTGTCATAAGACTAGTGATGTTGTTCATGTTGTAGAGTTATTTTCTAGAGAGGTGGTGAGACTACATGGTCTACGAAAGAGTATAGTTTTAGACAGAGATACCAAATTTGTTGGTTATTTCTAGAGGACATTATGGAAGAAGTTGAAGATAGATTTGAAGTTCAATTCTGCACACCATCCATAGATTGATGGACAAATAGAGGTCGTGAATAGGAGTTTGGATAACCTACTAAGATGCTTAGTAGGAGATAAGCCTAAGGGATGGGATTTGATTATACCATAGGAAAAATTTGCTTACAACAATTCTATCAATAGGAGCACTGGTAAATCACCATTCTAGGTTGTGTATGGGAGTAGTCCACAAACTGCTTCTAAACTGAGAAAGATGGATAAGGGGGAGAAGAGTAGTGTTGAGGCTGAAGATTTTGCTGAGCACCTGAAGAATTTGCATGAAGAGGTGAAGAAACATATCAATAAGATGAACTCATAATATAAGGCTTAGGTAGATCAGAAAAGGGGGTATAAGGAGTTCTAGGTAGGAGATGAAGTCATGGTTCATTTGTGAAAGGAAAGGTTTCCAGTTGGTACATACAACAAGTTAAAGATGAAGAAGTTTGGACCATGCAAGATCCTGAAGAAGCATGATTCAGGAAATGCTTATGAGGTAGAGCTGCCTAGTGGAATAAGAATTTATCTTGTGTTCAACATTGTTGATTTGATAGAGTATCATGAATGTGATATAGAGGAGAGGCCAATAAATGAATAGTTGAAAATTCCAGCACCTACTTTTGAGAAGGAAGAGATAGAAGAAATCTCAGATAACCGTGTGGGTAGAAGCACGAGAAATAGGAAATATGCAGAGTACTTGGTGAAATGGATAGGAAGTCCTATTGAAGATTAATCATGGTTGTCTAAGGTTGAGGTTAACCATCTTGGTTTCCCTCTAACTCCTAAGAAGTGACAGGGTCACTTTTCAAATTACCCTGGGTGTCTGATGCAGGAGCATCCAACGATGTAGGGAAATCTTGCATCACCCAAAAAAAATACTTTTCTTTATTTTCTTTAGTTGTTTTGAGTCCCATGATGGCACTTAAGGGGAATAAGACTATCAAGTGTCAAAAATAGTGAAAAATGGACACTTACTATTTTTAGTAAGTCATCCTAAACGAGCTCATATGGACGTGAAAATTTACCCCAAGGAGTAGAGCAAAAAAACATTTCTGGTCACAAAAGAAACACCTCAATACCCCACACAGTTTGGGAGAAATTAATGTTTCCATCTCGGGAAATTCCTCCAATGTAGCTTCAAATTCAAATATAAAAATTTAGAGGCCTCGAAACAGCTCAAAAAGTTTCATATGTTTTAGAGCTCATCGAGAACTTTCCAATGATATGCAATAATGGTGAATCAAACACCCAGATCAAAATTTATGGCCCCACGAAGTTGGTCCTCTAAAAATTGAATTTCATAAAATCTCCCTCGGCCAGAAATCAAACAACAAGACTTTTGGCACCAAAACAAAAAATGGAAATTTGAACTTTCTAGAACATTCTAGGGCGGTTATTGGGGAAAATAAAAAGGGTTAAGTGGGGGTTGTAGGAGGTGGCCCTAATAGTGCAAATTGTGGCTCTGAATAGTAGATTTTCTTTCAGAGTTGAATTTTGTTGTAATAAAATCAAACCCATGAGGCTATAGCATGTAAGCTTTGATTCTATAATTTCATTTTATGAAAATAATTGAAAGTGAGTCATTTTTATTTTTTGCATCTTCTATGTTGGTATCTGTTGTTGTGACTTATGTGGGTTTTGGGTGGTGTGGCACTCATTAGTCTCAAATTATGTGATGAATTTGTGATGATGGCTTAAGGATACAAAAGGACAATAAATTAATTTTAACTATTTACATAACCAATATCAATATAGCATTAAAACATGTATTTAAATATATAAAACTATATATATATATACTTGTCATAAGGGGGAAATGAGATTCAAATGGATTGGTTGACAGTTTGGAATCTTTGACTCTCCAAACTTGGGATGATGAGCAATGGTGGGTGGATATGGAGATTCGATTGGGACCAAATTCTTGATATACCTTGTAGGTCGCTTTCGAAGCTTTCTTTTACATCGTTGGACATTTTTGATGGATGAACTTCCCTTTTTTATTTTGCCCCATAGTTTCTTTGACTAATGGAGTTTGATGGGGATGATTTTATTGCTTTTTCTTTGGTATCCATTTGTATCTACTTTGTCCATTTTATTTTATTGATTCTTTTGTTTCAAAGATTTCCTCTTTTCTTTGATATATCTTTTTTTCTTGTTATTGGTCCCAATTAGAGGGTGGAAAAATACATGGATGATGATTCATGATATGAATGGTTGTTTCGTTGGTAGTGGTTTTATCATAAGGACCTTTTGTGCTCCCTATGTTGGTGTTTTCATTAGAAAAAGTTTCCCCCGGTATTATAGAGGTATCACTGATATGTTTAGATTCCTTAATTTTTGAATAACCAAGACCTTGATGCTTAGGATTGTCAATAATATGCACTAGTTCTAGGATACCCTATTCATGTAGGCCTAATCCTCTACCTTGATAATGCATCCGTTGAAATTTTTTATTTACAATAGGATATGATTTATTTTGGAAACAAGGTGTCAATCCTTCTACGCTCTGTTGTGGATATTCAAAGGTGATAATTCCTTCATTGATAAGATAGATTGATCTGACAAAGGTAAGTGATCCAAGTTTATAAGTGATAGGATCCTCAATATGTGGGATAACTTCCTAATTGATATTTTTGGCTTGATCTTGTGAAATATCATATTTTAATGATTTTTCAAGAGGTGTTGATGATTCATAGCCCATGTAAAAGTCTTCCTCATTATTCATTTTTGATATGCCTACATAGGATGTTTCTAATTCACAACTTATGTATAAGTCTTCTTCATGATCTATTTTTGATATGTCTCTGGATTTTGCTATGTCTTGGTCATGTGTAAAGATGTTAAGAGTAGGAGACGCTTGTTCCTTGGTAATGATATCAAGAGTATGAGACTCTTGTTTTGGATGAAGATCATCTACATGTCCATTAGGAGTAAGAATCTCATGGGTAGATGTATGTGTACTTGGTTTATGGATTTCTTCTTCTTTTGGAAAACATTGGATGTCTTGGAAGATACCTACCAAGTCATTATAGTATTTTAATGATAGGATTCTTCATCTTGACTTTGTGTGGTGTTATCTTCGATATGCTTTGGTTAATGTTCTTGACATGGATCAATTTCAAAGAATGTATTTTTTATAAAGGATCCTTGGATTTCCTTGAAATGTGGACATATGGGTGATAGCTCTTGTCTTAGATTTTTGCATTGGGTATAAGTGTTGGATTAATAGTCTCTTGATCATAAATATGTACTACCATGAGGTTGGATGATGTTAATATATCTTGGACTATATTATTGCTAGACTTTGGTGATTGATTTTGATCATGCTTGGGATTAAATTCTTGATGTATGTCCTCTTGCTCATGGGATGATGCAGAGACATTATCAACGTGGTCATTGGTAGATGGTTCTTGATCATTGTCTTCAACATTTGAGATATTGTTAATGTTTTTAACCATGAGATCAAATGATGTTAAGATTTCTTGAATTGGATCATTGTTAGACTTTGGTGATTGATTTTGATCATGCTTTGGGAAAGAGTCTTGATGTATGCCCTCTTACTCACTAGGAGAGGTAAAGACAATTCAATGTGATCAATGGTAGATAGATCTTGATCATTGTTGTCAAGTTTTGAGGTTGAGATATTGTCAGTGTTATCATTAGTAATTGAACCTTGAATGTTATCGTCAATAGCTATTTATCTTTGATCAATAAGGTCTTGGATGAGTTTTTTGAGTGTAACACATTTTGATGCATCATGAAATTTTACTCCATGGTATTTACAATACACCTTGTCATTGTACCATGGGAATTTGATGATAGGTTCACCACTTAGTGATGGTTTTGGAAGTGTGATAAGTTTAGCATTGACTAATTTTTTTAACACCCCCTCAATTGGCTCCCCTAAAGGAGTGTATTTATGTTTAGCAGTGTGGTTGGATTGTAAGGCTTGTTGTGGTGGGGATGGATTTTGCATTTGAGACAAAAAAAAAATTTTTTTTGAGATTGATGATTTTGATGATGTTGTAGTTGATTATTTTGATGTGGATATTGCTGATTTGGGGGTTGATTTTGTTGTTGGATTTGATTTTGATATTGGGTGATCCGATTTTGATGTTGTGACAATTGATGTTGTTGAGTTACTTGATGTTGTGGAAATAGAATTGGTTGCTGATATGAATCAATGTTTTCATGATGTTGGAAGTGTTGTTGATGTGGATATTGAGGTGTTTGTGGATTGATGTTTTTTTTTTGTTGATATTCTATGTGGTGACATTGAACATATTTTTGATAATACATCGTGTTTTGATTTTGTTAAAGTGTGTCAACTATTTTCTCAAGTGAATTTAGGGCAATTTGATGTTGTAGAATTTGTCCTTGATGGTGATTTTGATATGAATGAGGAATTTGATTGAAATCAACCATGTGACAAGATGCTCCAAAGCCTTGATTAAGGGAATCCATAGTTGATATATTATTGACATTTGTAGTATATGATGACCCCATGGGTGCATAGAGTGGAACTTGATTTAAGTGATATTGACATGTTTTGAAGATAGTTGGATGTTTTGATATGACGCTAATATTTAGGACACAAAGTGTACAAGATTGGGACCAATATTTTACTCTATTTTTCTAGAGGATGTGTTGATGATCTACTTGAACTAGCCTTGAGGTGAAAGAAAATGTTTAATATCTTAGAATATTGAGAGTAAAGGAAAATCCAAGTTAGTGTTTTATTTTGAATCCTAAAACTAAGTTGATTGTTTTGATGTGTAAATGGGTATGGAAAGATGCAGATATGAGATGTTTGCAATTCTAATTGTTTCGTTCCAAAAATATGAAATATTTTAACCAGTTTCAAATCAGTTTGTGATTTTCACTAGAAAATAGGGCAATAGCGTCAATATTTTAGGTCAATAGCAACTATTGTTTTTGGCAATAGTGGTCAAATTTAGCAAACATGAATATATTTATGTTAAAAACTAGAGACAATGATAGTGATAATTCTAAGCAATAGCAAGCAAGTTCAAGTCAATAGTGGTATTTTTCAATTCAATAGTGGCAATGTTTACAATAGTGACACTGTTTAAATCAAAAGTGTTCCTATTTTTAAAAAGCGGCCTTCTTTTTTCAGTGACTATCATAAATAGAGACAACAAAAGTGACTGTTCTGAGCAATAATGAACAAATTTTAGGTCAATAGCAATAGAAACAACAACAATGGTGACTCTATTCAATTTTTTTTCCAATTTGTGTTTATCAACAATTTAGACAAGTTTGCAATTTTGATGTTTTGGTTGATCTGATTTTTTTGAGAATTGGCAAGTGATACAATATAACAATAAAAAAATTTGGCTCAAATTTGTGAAAGTCAAGATACTAAAACCATAGTTCCCAATTGACTTTGGTCTAAATGTGACTTGAAATGTAAGCCTAAATATTTGGACCCTTTAGAGATATTTGTTTTGAAAAATAAGATATCCTCCAGGAATGCAAATATAGGGCTCTTGTCAAAGTCATTCACACTAAGTCCAAAGGGTTTGAGATTTTGATAACCAAGTTCAATGTTTGTTTTGTTGTGTTCTTTTTAAATCAAGCAAAGTATTGATGACCAAGGTAATGGAGATTTTTGGAAATTTCATAGAAGACAATCATTACAACCTAGAGGATAGGCATGTTCTTTTAGGTGGGCTTACCTCATGCCCCAGAGGGATGATTTTACATGCAACTTATGGAGAGCATTATGCCTCAACCATAAATCAAACGTGGTAAGTAACTTCTCAGAAGTAAATTTTGATGCAAAAATTTCAAAGAATGTTTTGGAAATAAGGGTGGCCTCTACTACAAGGTTCTTAGTCATTACTCAGGGGACTCAACACCTAGCTAACGTCTAGCAAGCTACTAAAAGCTTTAACCACTCCTATTAGGGGCTCTATATACTTGAAGGTACCTCCCCATTCTGAATGACACTATCGACCAAGTAATCCCTGGTTTGGTTTTGTCGTTAGTCATGACCTGATTTAGATAGCATCCTGAGGGAAAAACCACTTTGAGTCGCCTTGAGTTCTCCAACACAGGATGTGTCTCAAAGGCGATCCTAATCTAAAGGTGATGCTTTGAAATAAAATAAATGTGAAACCCAAAGTGCTTTTCATCACTTAAGATCGTCAAAAGACATGAGGGGAGAGGATACAAACTTGGTTTGCTAATGGAAAACATGACATACAATCCATAGAAATTTGATTTTTAATCCCAAAATGTGAAGTGTGAAGATATCAATTCATTTTTTATGTGCACCAAATCAAAAGTGTTTGAGACTTCAATTAGATATAGCAATGTGCAAATAAAAAATGGATTTGTTCAATTTTAAGCACCAATTTTGAGTGTTTCTAATGGTCTAGTTCATCTTAATGTGGTCAACAAATGAAAAGCATTTGTTTTTCAACAAAATGAAAGGCATTGGTAAAAAAAAAGAACATTCAATTTTACAAGCACCAAAGTGAAGTGTTGTTTAACTAAGAAAGCTTTGAAGGTTTAGTTTTAAGAAATGTCAATTTGAAGTGTGCAAGTTGTTGGTTCATTTTTAAAACAACAAATTGAAAGATTCCTTAAACTAAGAAAGCTTTTGAAGATTCAATTTTAAGATTACCAATTTGAAGTGTTAAGTTGTTGGTTTAGTTTTATAACACCAAATTGAAAGATTTTATAAACTAAGAAAGCTTTGAAAGTTTAGTTTCAAGAACACCAATTTGAAGTGTGTAAGTTGTGGGTTCAATTTTACAACACCAAATTGAAATATTTTCTAAACTAAGAAATCTTTGAAAGTTTAGTTTTAAAATTTAAGTGTCCTTGGACTATTTGCCAACCCTACATTGAAACCGTTAGTTGTTCTCATGGAAACACATGTCATACTCCTGCAAGGGTTGCACAAAGAAAGTTAGCAACTTCCAAAATACCCAAAACAATCACACATTAGCGTTAGGTAACTCTATGAAATCAAAGAAAAGCTTTGAAAATTGATAGATTCAAAAAATACATCAAAAGCGACCTTGTTTCCTACAATAGCAAACAAGTTTAATTCAATAGTGCCCCTATAAAATGTCAATTCAAAAGCTTATGTTTAAAACCTGCAGCAAAAAATGTCAATAGCGCACATATTTAGGTCAATAGCACCACTTTTTAGGTCAATAGCGCCCCTATTTAGGTCAATAGTGACCAAATAGAAGAAGCAAGTGTTTGCAAGTTTAGAGAAAAAATGTTCCCATTTTAGCAAAAGCAACCAAGAACTTGCAACTACTTATCAAACTCAAAGAAAATGTTACAGTTAAGGACTGAGGTCCCACCAGGCGTGCCAAATGTCATAAGGGGGGAATGAAGCATATAGAAAACAAATGAATTAAACTAATTCAAACAATATTAAGATCCCATACCCATACTCATGAAATACAAAATGAAAGCCATGAATTCAATCAAATAAGCAATTAAGAACCTTAAATGAAACCAAAACAACCAAATCTTACCATACCATGTCAAAGTTGTATTTGCATTGATGATGAATTGTGTTTGTATCAAGCAAACCCTCCATTATGTGTTCCAAAAGATTAAATATGTGTACGATGTTGAACTAGAATGTGATGATAATTTGTAATGTGCTCAAGAGATAATTGTGTAGTGTTTCACTTATATAAATTCTAGATGATTTATGAGAAGGTAGAAGGTTATTTTATAGATTTCTTGTTTTGAGATGAACGTGCAAGATTATAACAATGTAAAATCCCGATCAACAATTGAGAACCGTTGAGAGGAAATAGATTGCTTAGTTAGCTTCTATGTTTGAATCAATTGTGAATGTTAATTGCACAATCATGGGATTTAGATTGCATAATCTATGGAATTGAGGAAATTAAGTTGAGTTGTTGATGGGATTGAAGAATAGATGGGTTAGTTATGAAATGGATGAATTAGTTAGGAAATGGATGAATCAGTTAACTAATTAGAGTGAGCAATTAGTGGTCATGATTTTCTCAATCATGAAAAAGGGGGTGAGGGTAATTAATTAATTAACATTTAGAGTTTGAATGTGCAAGTCATGTTTGAATTTATAGACACTAAAAAATATCTTGAATGATATCATACACTTGAAACAGGTTTACTAACATCATTCCTCTTTAAACCCATCCCCTTTTCGCTTTATTAATTAAATTAACCTAGTTAATTTAATTAATGGAATCGTTTTCATCCATTAACCTAATTTATCAATTTAGGTTAATTCATTCCCCCTTCATGCTAACATTTCATCTCATTAGATTAAATAAATTGAAATATTTAATTTAATTTCCTAAGTCATCATATTTAATTAAATAACCCTAAGTTATTTAATTAAATATCATTTCATCTCTCCCCCATTCATTAAATCATTTAATTTAATGAACATCACTTTAATTCCTCCAAATCATTTAATTTAATGAACATCACTATAATTTTGAAATTCAAGTTCCTGCAAACATTTACAATTAAGAAAATTGTGGATATTACCTACCCTCATTTTCTCTCTTTAAGCATTACATATTTATGGACCATAGAACAAAGTAATATTCAGAAGCGTTCTACACAAAATTGAAGAGAAGCATATAACAAAAACAAGTTTATAGTTTATGAAAGCATTCACAAAAATTCTAATGTCTTATTTTCCCTTTTTATGCCAAACTAACAGAAACAATTCAAAATCCTACTTGGCAATCCATATTTATATCGACACACACTTGAACTTTGAGATTGAATGTAATCGGATCCTGAAATACTTAATTTAAATGTCATAGGTTCACTTGCCATTCTGGGCCACTGTTAGACATCAGTATTTTAATTAAATATCATTTCATCTCTCCCCCATTCATTAAATCATTTAATTTAATGAACATCACTTTAATTCCTCCAAATCCCCTAATTGCATGATTAAACCTTGTTTAATTAGCAATTAAACTATTTTTCCTCTAAAAAGGGGAATATTCCTTATCCCCTTTTTGCACAATTAAGAATATTTTTTAATTTGCAAAATGCCTTTTATCCTCACCCAAATGAATATTCCAAGGAATATTCTTATTCCTCCATCATGTGAAAAAGGGATATTTCACTTAGCTTCTAATGCAAGTTTTAACCTTTAACCTTTTGAACAAGTCACCTTTGACCTGTATGAGTAGGTAAAAGTGTGTTTGTTTGAAGCAAATGTGAGCCCTTGATTAAATATCATCATGCATTCTCATCCATTGATGAGAATCCATGATCAATGCCTCTTCTTCCTTTCATCTTTGACCATTGATTGATCTTTTTTTTATCTCAACCCTCCATTTCTCACTTGCTCTCCTATAAATAAAGCACTATTTGGAGACAAATGGATCCATCTTTCAATTTCAAACTTATGTTTTTGAATTCACTTGCATCCACACTCTCAATTTACTCACTTTTAGCTTGTTTTAGTTTATTTATAATTACATAATAGCTTAAAGCATCCATTAATGGCTTCCATGCATCCATCTTAGTTTGTATATGAATTAGGGTTTCCATTATTTAGCTTAGAATGAGCTTGTATTAGCTTAGCAATTGCATAATTAGTTCATTTTTAGCATAAAATCATGTTAACTTAGCTTACATCATGTTTAAATTAGCATAAATTAGGTTTTCATCCATTTATCACAATGATTTCATCGATTCTCTTCCATGGAATCAATTGAAACAAGCTCATTAATCATGGGATTGGGAAATGGTCATTGTTCCACATCAACACAACACCAATTCCAAAACAGGATAGGTTTCAAATGGGTTAGAGTAGGAATTTAATTGTTTTCGTAGTTTGTAACTTTCAACTTGTATAAATGCTTAGTTTAACTTTTCAATTTGAATGATCTTGTTTGGTAGATTGAGGTTTAGTGGATAAATTGTGCTTCAATCCATCATGGATCAAGCATAATCGACCCACCCTGACAATCCTCGTCTCACATTTTGGTGCTAGAAGGAGGGCAACCCATTAATTTAACCATTTTTTAGCTCGAATTTCATTTGCTTTTTGTTTTGCAGGATACAACAATGCCCAAATCACAAACAGTGACGCACTTTAAAGAGTGTCACTGTATAGCAACACCATTGCAATTTGAAACACTGATGTTGATTAAATACATCATTGTTGATTTAAATCTGGTGATACTGATTTAATATAGAGGTATTGAAAACATCAAATGACAACGCCTCAAGTTCAAACATTGATGCTCCCAAATTTCAAATCACGACGCTACAACATGCAACAACGCCTAGAAAAATCTTGATGCTATTGTGCTCTCTATTTTTACTGTATAGCGACACCCATCTTCACCAGAGCGACACCTAGAGTTCAAACTGCAACGCTATCATGTTCAACGATGCCCAACCAAGGTAAGAATTTTTATGATCATTTTTTTGACGTGCCTTAATTTCCTTGATTTATCTGATCACTAATGCAATTCTAATTGTGTTTTGGTTGTTAGACTAACAAGGTTTGGTAGGTTGAAATACATGGAGCTAAAGTGAAGAAAGCCTTTTCTTATCTTAAAATTCTATGATTGTAACAAGAGTTTGACGCTTTGGGGAAATTATAACCCAAATTTTATGCTTTATAATTTTTTCTTTAGGACACACACTAAATTTCCATTGGGTTTTAAAAGAACACCCAAATAGGATTAAAATTGAACCCTCATCTTATCATTTTATGTTGGGTTTAAAATTGAACAAGACAAGTTTATATTTCATTTGGTGCTTAAAATGAAATCATCACTACTTTGAGGCTCTCCCACGATATAAATGTGTGGTTGCAATGAAAATTATGATCAATGGGAAGTAGTACATGATAGCTCTCCCCCAATATCTATATGATGCGTAAAGCCCTTGTTCTAAGGGTTGGGAGACCTCTTGATGGAGTTTATCATTGCACCCCCTAAACTAGAATCCCTTATTACAAATCCTTAGTTAGAAGCCAAAAAGCCTTAACATTTGTTGGTGCAAGGATGGTCATTCTGAAGCCGCCCCACATTTGTACTATTCAATTTTAGAAATAGAAAAAATCCTTTTGATCTTCGAATTTTAAGGATTTTGAGATTTGGTGGTCTCGAGAAGTGTATGTCATGGAGGGGAGCTAGTGTTGCCAAATCTCTAATTGTTCGCATTGTCTAGTGTTTGGAGAAATCCAAGTGGGGACTCAACAAATATAGCCATTTCGAACCTAGGTTTGTAATGATTGTGAGTTAGTTTAACACTTTGCTTGGTTCTAAAATGATGCAAAAACAAACATTCACTATCTTCCTCAAAATTTCAAACACTTTGGCCTAAATATGGATACCTCTTGAAAAATCCTTGTTATTGTTGCTTGTCCTAAGGATTCTATCATTAGAGATTTCTAAATATCTTGACTTATATCAAAATCCATGTTTTCCAACGACAACATACGAAATTATGGCTTCAGCCTCATGATTCTCACAAAATGGACATTGTGAAAGTTATGGTGTTTTTGACATAAACATTTAGTTTGAAAAACTTAATCCAAACAAGCGATTGTGTTAAAATAAAATCATTAAGCAAGATAAATTGAAAAGTTAACCCACGTGACTATTTGGCGACCAATTGCTCCCGTTGAACAACATGATCTTCTACATGTTATAATTCAACCAAACTTCGAACTCATTAACAGAGAACAAACTGATCTCATTAGCAGTTTGAGAAGCTTCACTTTTGAAACAAAAGAAACAAATACCTAGTGGAGAAATGCAACAACCATCTTAGACGAAGAAGAGGAAAAAGTTGATATTGAGGTTGGAAGGCCCACATTACCACCACCCGCGTGGCAATAACTATCTTCCTTTCTTCCATAAACTTGAATTGTTTCTACATTATCTCATGTAAAGTCAAGATCCCTAAAGTAAAGTCTACAGGTCATCATTTTAGACTTAGGAATCTCAATCCAAAATCTCTCAAGAAACATCTTTTAACACTTCACAAGAATAGAGACAAGTTGGTAGCAAAATTTTAAAAACATGTTTCAAGAAATACTCGAGATCTATATGCATTATTTTGGAGTCAAAATCTTGGTATTTTTCACGATACTAAACTCCTCTAAATGATCCATCGCATAATCAAAATCCATAGGGGAATATCTCCATCCCATCATTGTAAATGTAGGTATCATAGTTCACAGTTTAGTAAGAAGTGGGCCTCAATACTTTATCACAATTGTTACCACTTGTTAAGAAACTTTTATGCTTGAGCTAGGAGGAACCGAATAGGTCTAAACATCTCCATCCATCCTCTCATCTAATTCAATATTAGGACTTTAGGATTTGAATATTTTAGAGGTCTAGCATCATTCTCACTACCTTGATCTTGTCAAAACAAAGGTTCACTTTAAATTCAACATTGGGTCAAATGTATCACTCACCCTTCATCAAATTTCATCTTTCACTTCATCCAAGTTTGCAAAATTTTGAATACATCAATATCTTTTGACTTAAACATCAATCAAACCAACCTCTAACTTAGCTACTTTGTATGTGAAATGTATCATTTTCCATGCACTTAGTTAAGTTAGTTATCATCTTTGAACTAGTTTATCTTGAAGGTCACGATTCTACCCTAAAGATTTCCAAGTTCATTAGCATCCTTTATCCTAACATCAAAACATCAAAACTTAAGTCAAAAGTGTTGTCCCAAAAATTTTGCAAAGATCACTTCCCACATCGCCCATCTTTTCACCACCCATTATCATCATTTCTTTGAAAAGACTTAGTGTCCCTTTTACCTAGATTTGAGTCAACTAGAGAGCTCAAACATCATAAATCACAACACAACTCTCACAAAGGTGACACAACATTTATGGTAAAAACTAGATCACAACACAAGAGAATCATGGAAAAAGCCAAAGTTACATTTACCTCAAATGATCCAAATCCTTTAGAATTCGATTTGAGAAGTCAAGTTACACCATCACAACAACCTTCATCCCCATCAAGACCATATGAGATGGAAGATATCACAAACAACCCATATGAACTCACTAGGGAGGAAATTATGGAACATCAAGACTTTGAAAATGTAGCTCCTATCTCCCCGACGTTTGTGGCACATAATTTAACACAAGATTTCACAACCCCATTTCTAGGGCTAAATCAAACCTACATTCCCAGTATTACAACAAGCCTTGCTAAAGACTTTGTTCATGCTCTTTCATTTGAAAACAATACACTTGTGGGAACATTTGAAACCAATCCTCCATCTAACACAACCACTTGGACACCTAGCTTTGGTGCTCCTTCTGTTCCTGAAGATCCTAAACAGATATACACACCTCTTTATCTTCATTACTTGACAAAAACTTCAGCATATCGAGGGCATCCCTCTTCATCCACATCCATGAGTACCACAAGTGTTCCTACCATCACACAAAGCAGTGTAGATCAGGTATCTCAAAACAATGTGCAAGGGCATATCAATACCATACCATAGAGTCAACCCTTGAAGCAAATAGGGACATCCTTACCCAACCCTCCAATGGGTTCATCCATACCATTGGTCTCGCAAAAAACATCCACACCATCCATTGTCAATCCATCTCAAAGAAATCCCTTGATAACAAATCCTATCAACATAGGTAATACATCCCTAACACAAGGCAATCCTCAAAACATGGGACAAGGAAATATTTTCAACCAATGGACTCAAGGTCCTAGCGTGTCATTTCCATCAAATAATCTAATCGTACCATCCTCATCTTTTCCCATAGTCCCCTTTACTATGTCAAATCAAATAGGATCTCAAGCATACATTCCTCCACCTCATTCTACCATCTTACAAGGAATGTTAAACCAAGGGAATCCCCAACATTTCATCACCAATCCATTACCCACTCAAAACATCAATATCCATAATTCTCTAGAAATTTCTCAACAACCACTTCATCCCACATTACAAATGCATGCCTTAGCCTTACAAAAAGCACAACAAGCCTATTAACAAGCAGCCTTAGCACAACAACAACAACAAGCAACAACACAAAAATAAGCCTTAGCACAACAAGCAGCCTTAGCACAACAATAGCAACAACAACAAGCATCAACACAACAAGCATCCTTAGCACAACAAGCAGCTTTAGCAGCACAACAAGCTACACAACAACAATATCAAGCCCATCAAGCAACCTTAGTGGTACATCAACAACATCAGGCCCAACAACAAGCCCTAGTGGCACAACAACAACAAGCTCACCAATAAGCCTTACTAGCTCAACAGTATGCCCAACAACAACAACAAGGTTCCTATTATAATCCTCAATCAAACATCGTCAATCCAAACATATTAGGAGCATATACATCGATACCCCAACTACCATCACCAAATATTACACCACCATACACCCCATACAACTCATTTGTCATCCCACCATATGTTCCTCCACCCAATCTGCAAGACGATCTAGCGTCAGAATTTAAAGTGCTCTCACAACAAATGTAGGACCGTTGCATGGGAAAGGAAAAGAAGCCCCATACACAACTTATTTCCATATCCATTTGATCAAAACATTGTAATGGTACCATTCCCTCCTGGTTTTGAAATCCCAAAATTTGATAAATATAAAGGGAGAAGAAGTCATGTATACCATATCAAAGAATTTAAAGTCATGTGCATGGAGGTGGCCTACAATGATTCTTATCTAATGTGTCTCTTCCCTCGAAGTTTAGCAAGTCCTGCTATGGATTGGTTTTCTCATCTACCTCTTGGTATCAAAAATTTTCAAGAAATTACTAAAAAATTCATTAATCACTTCTCCTTTAATCTTGACATGGACGTCAGTCTAGAGGAACTGTATACTCTTAGACAAAACAAAGGAGAATATTTCACCAATTTCTTACAATGGTGGAGATAAAAGCTAGTAAAAGTAAGTGGCCTCTTCTCGATGAACAACAAGTGGGAATCATCATAGCCATTCTAGATCGAGATCTATCTTTCCACTTAAAAATGTAGTGTATCACATCTTATGACGAGCTTGTCCCTAGAGCCCTTAACATTGAGAGAGCTCTAATCTCACAAGGAAATACCCAAGCTTACAAAGACAACCACCCATTGACAAGTTCAAATGACAAGCCTCATGTCTGGGAAAAGAACAAAAACATAACAAATGACAGTGTGGTAGATGCTAAGGTCATACTAAGTGCTACTAGACTCAACAACAATCAAGTTGCTAACATCTAGTCAACTGTGCAACAAACAACACCTCCTTAGAACAATCACATCAATAACACTGACATGCAACAAAGGCAAACTGCTAACAAGAACAACTATCCCAAATGCAAGTACACATAGCTATCGGAACCTATCAAAATATTCATGAAGAAGTTGGTAGAGTCAAATATGATAACACTTCCCAACTTTGAAATCTACTGAGAACCACAAGAGAATCCATCCTCGTACAAGGAGCACAATCTCTATGAATTTCACAAAATCAAAGGACACAAAACAACAAATTGCATGAAACTTAAGAATACCATTCAAGATCTCATAGAGAATGACACCATATCTGTTGAGGTACCAGCTAGAAATCAAGATCTTAAGATAGATAAGAACCCTATGCTAGATCATAACAAAGAAAACAACAAGGAAAAAGCTAAGGATTACACAAACATGCAACATACCTATTCCAATGTAGTGGCTTCCTACAATAGCATCATTATTGTTTTCACCATCAAAGGAGCTAGTGAGGAATGTGGAGTCATCACAAGATGTGGCAAAATAACCATTCAAGGAATCCCCTCTCAATCTAGGACACAACCTACTCTTCCCACATCTAATCCTAGCAAGTACAATTTTCTAGATCAACTTAAGCATACCCCCACACATATATCAATCTTAGAACTCTTAAGGTTATCCCCCGCACATAGGGAAATATTGGAGAAATCTTTGTCTGAGTCATCCATTCCCGAGAATATTGATACTGATCAGTTTCAAGCTATGCTAGGCCATATCACCAACCATCTTCTCACCTTCTCCAAGCAAGACCTAGCATCACAACCATCTCATAACTGTGCTTTACACCTTGAGGTTATCATTCATAAAAACAAGGTCAAAAGATTCTTGGTAGATGGAGATGTTGGTATAACATTTGTACCCTTCAGTTGATCAAACATCTAGGCTATTCAGAAGATACTATTGAGAAGACAAAGAGTACCACCATCAGGGCATATGATGACCAATAATAGTTAGATCACGAGGAATCATTGCACTTCCCATCCAAGTGGGACCTCTTATTGCAGAAACTACATGCCAAGTGCTTGATCTTGATCTTCCCTATAACATCCTACTTGGCCGACCATGGATCCATGCTCTAAAATTTGTAGCCTCAACCTATCATCAATGTGTGAAGTTTCCTTTCAAAGGAAAGTAAATCACCATTCATGGAGACCTTGAGCCTTTTCACTAGTGCAAAAGTCTTGAATCCAAATTCTATAAAATCCCCCAAATACCCAAGAATGATGAAGGGCCTACACCATCAAGCTCATTTGTTGACCCAACATCCCTGGCCTCTACCTTAGGAGTAAAAATTCCCATTATGCAGAGTATACCCAACGTCAAAGCAGTGATCCAAGATGATGGTTGTGGAAACTACAAACTATTGAAAGACACCTTTTGTCTTAGGAGAGTTACCTATGTCTCCTCAGTCTCATGGGAAACCCACATCTAGCACCAAAGAACTTGAAACAATCAAGATGGAAGCTACTACCTTCACCAAGTGGGGGGATTTGAATCAAGAAGATGCCAATGAGGAAGATATCTCTAAACTCCTCTATCAAGATGAATGACATGTCCCTGTTCTTCCCATGGAAGATGATAACAAATGCTTGCAACTCATGCAAAATTGGGGATCTAACAAGAATGAGAAGCTAGGACAGAATGATAATGGTTTAGTCAAACCCATCGTTCCTAAGAAACAACTAAAGAATCTTGGCTTAGGTTGTACTACCAGCAAGGCCACACTTATTGGCAAAGGTATTTCCGCTAAACGAGTTGAGGCTTCCTCTTGGTTACCTACATCGCGTGATACAACCTTAGATGACTTTCCCCTTGATGTTGCTGACCCATTTGAGAACACCCTCTTTATGATATCCATAACATCCTTTTGTCCCAAGCAACAAACCAACTAAAATATGCCTAGTCTACCCACAACTCATTGACATGAACCAACAAGGACCACCAATTTTAGATTTATTCAAAAATGATGAAGCGATATCAGAATTCATGGGACTCTGTACCAACTTACCATTTGAAAATCACAAAGCAGGCTTTGAGATAGAGCTCGACACAGGGGAATACTATAGGGAGACGATTGAATCCAACAGTCGCAAAATAAATGAAATGCAACTAACATGCAGATCCTTGAGTGAAAACCACCTAGTTTCACTCTCTGATCCTAAAATAGTAAAAATAAAGGACACATCCAACGGTGAAAACCTCTCTAAGGCACCCAAGGATGAGGGATTCAATCTCCCCCTTAGTGCAATGCATCCAGAAAAGTCAACAGTGTTAGCAAAAAAGGCCACTCTAGTCAATGTGGGAACAAAACAAGCACCTAAGATCACCTTCTATGTTGAATCCTTGTTGGATGAAGAACAAAAGAATCTTGCAGCATTCCTCAAAGAGTGAAGAGATAACTTTGCATGGTCATACATAGATATGCTAGACCTTGATGTTGAAGTGGTTGTGCATCACTTAGAAGTTTATCCTGAAGCCAAGCCAGTTAAGCAGAAATTAAGGAAGATGCATCCTCAGATAACACTCTTGGTCAAAATAGAGTTGCAAAATCTTCTTGACGTTGGATTCATTCGACCTTAGATTATCGTGAGTGGGTTTCAAACCTAGTCCCAGTCTCAAAACCAACTGGGGGCACTAGAATATGTACTCATTTTAGAGATTTAAACAAAGCATGTCCAAAGGATGATTTCCCTCTTCCTAAGATTGATCTCATTGTGGACTTAAAAACTGGGCATGAAATGCTATCACTCATGGATGGTTTTTCAAGCTATAATCAAATCATAATCACTAAGGAGGATCAACATAAAATTGCATTCACTTGTCCATGGGGAACCTATTGCTAGAATGTGATGCCATTTGGGTTTTAAAATGTAAGAGAAACCTATCAAAGAGCAATGATCCTCATCTTTCATGACATGATCCAAAAAATAGTCGAAGATTATGTGGTCAATATTTTTCCAAAATCAAGGAAGAGAAGTGAGCACATACAAGTCTTAGGACCTATCTTTGACAGGCTTGAAGAATACAAGGTACGATTGAATCCAAAAAAGTGTGATTTTTGGGTCACATCAAGGAAACTCTTTGGCTTCATTGTTTCACAAAGAGGGATAGAAATTGATCCAGAAAGGTAAAAGCCATCCTAGACATGGAACCATTGCAAACACTAAAGAAAAAGAGAGGATTACAAGGCATACTGTAGTCCATCAGGAGGTTTATAGCACAGCTATCAGATAAAATCCACCCCTTTTCGCATATTCTCCATAAAGGGATAACCTATAAGTGGGATGAGAATTATGATAAAGATTTCCAATAGATCAAATATTATCTACTAACACCTCCAGTGCTCATGTCACCCATAGCGAACAAGCCACTAATCTTGTATATCTCAACAACACCAATAGCATTAGGATCTCTTTTAGCATAGCATGATTAAAACAGAAAGGAAAGGGCCATTTACTACATCAACAGAACCTTGGTGGGATACGAAATGAATTATTCACCTATTGAGAAAGTATTCCTAGCAAAAAATTTTGCTTCACAAAAGTGTAGGCACTACATGTTGTCACATCAAATCAAGCTCATTACAAAAAATGATCCATTGAAATACTTGTTATCCAAAGCAACTCTCATAGGACGAATGGCCACATGGGTGATGATTTTAATAGAATTTGACATATAGTATGTGGAGGGAGAGGTAATCAAAGGACATGTGATCGTAGACCAACTAGTGGAAGCACCTATCTATGTTGAGAACCCTCTAATATCTAAGTTCCCTGATGAATCAGTGTTCCTTATCAATCTCACAGCTCGGTGGAAGACGTATTTTGATGGATAATTCACCCAACATGGATCCAGAGTAGGCATTCTCTTCATCACCCCTTAAGGTGATTACATACCAAATATATACATTCTACCATTCCTATGTAATAACAACATTGTTGAGTATGAAGCCCTAATAATAGGTCTGAGGATAGCAGTTTAGTGGAAGATACAAGAGATGAAAGTCTACAGAGACTCATAGCTAGTTATCAACCAAGTCAATGACGACTATCAAACTAAAGACAACAAGCTTACTCCTTACAAGAAAATGGTGGAGAATCTCAAGAACCTTTTCATCAACATAACTTTTGAGCAAACTCCTCTCCTAAACAACAGAGCAAAAGACGCCATGGAAATGATCAGATCACTATTAGACATGTCAAACAACGTCCTCCAATGTGAATTCTTGGTAGAATAACTTCTCATACCAAATTTTGAAATCCTTGAATCTGAATTCACGTGTGTCATTGTTGGTCCTGGATCCCCATGGTATCATGACATATTCACTTACCTAAGTAGAGGAATTCTCCCATCTGATATCACCTCGAATCTTAAAAAGACCTTTGTTAAAAAGGCATCCCAATTCGTGCAACTAGGTGATACGCTTTATCGTTGAAGCATCGAAGGGACATTACTACGATTTCTTCACCAAGAGGAAGCCTTAACTGCTTTAACAAAAGTATACGATGGCATATGTGGGTCCCATTTAGCGGTATGACGTTAGCTAAGAAACTATTGAGGATGGGGTACTATTGGCCAACAATGGAAATGAAAGCCCATCAGTATGTGCAAAAGTGTGTCCAATGTCAATAGCATGGAGATCTAATCAATGCCCCAACTCAAGAATTACAATCCATGATCACACCTTGGCCTTTTTCATAGTGGGGGCTTGACCTTATAGACAAAATCACTCCAACTTCATCCAATGGCCACAAGTTTATCATTACTGCCACTAAGTAATTTACTAAGTGGGTTGAAGCCATTCCTATGACATATATAACGGGGAAGCAGATTGCCAAATTTATCCTCAACTACCTAATCTATTGTTATGGTGTTCCGTAAACTCTCATCTCAGATAATGGAACCCCTTTTAAAAATTAGAATGTGAAAGAGTTGTGCCAAAGATTCAAAATCTAACACTAATTCTCTACCCCATATTATCCCCAAGGCAATCACTAGGCTGAGGCTACGAACAAAACTATTTTGAAAATTCTAAAGAAAACAATCAATGAAGTTGGTCGTGACTGGCATTTGTAGCTAAATCCCGCTCTTTGGGATTACCAAACCAGCATCTGCACACCAACAGGTGCAACCCCTTTCTCCTTGGTCTATGGATTAGAAGCTATCTTGCCTATTAAGGTTGAGCTCCCATCATTGTGAGTGTCATTACAAAACCTAATTACTGAGGAAGAATATAGAGTGTCTTGGCTGAATGAACTAGAATTCCTAGATGAGCGTTGTCTTGATGCCCTTAATCGCTTGCAAGTATATCAAAATCAATTCAAACAAAGCTATAACAAGAGGATCAAATGTTGGTTGTTCCAAGTAGGAGATCTTTTCCTAAAGTAGAATCAAAAGAACCTTCTAGATCAAGACAACAAAGGAAAGTTTGAGCCTAACCGGTTGGGTCCCTTTGTCATCATAGCAAGCTATCGATCAAGAGCATATCAATTGTCAATGCTTGAAGGTGAACCCTTATAGGAACCAACTAATAGCTTGCATCTCAAAAAAAATTATGCCTTGTCTTGAAAGGTATAAATCTAAAAATACAAAAAAAAAAAAATGATCAAAATCCAAAAAATGAGAAAAATGATTGAAAAAAGTAAAGAAAAATAATCGTCCTCTAGTGAAAACCACTTCGGTGGTGCTTTGGGAAAGTACCTTGGTGAAAACCTGGCAAATAGGGGCCTTCCATAAATAAAGCACCTCCATCTATTCTTTGGCTCTTTTGAACTATCATTCTTTGCATCACCATTTATCCCTCATCAACGTCTTTATCATAGCTTGATATTGTGAGGTATCATAAACCCTTTAGCACTACTTGGCATATTCCAAAGGTCAGTCTATCCTGCCTTTATCAAAGTAGTCTAACATGTCACACTGGGGGAATTTGGTTATGGATTGTATCGGGTTCTTGTATATCTTGAGGTCATCAAAACTTATCAGAAAACACCAAAAACATTCATAAAATCTTATCTCTAAAATCCAAAAATATCTGTAAAATGTTCATCAGAAAATATTAAAAAAATTTGCAAAATCCTATATAGCTAAAATCCAAAAACATTCAAAAAATTGTAAAGGTAAAATCCAAAACATTTGGAAAACATCAAAAACCCTAAAAATGTTGAACATCGAAAATCCAAAAACAGTACCCTTGTCGAACTGCATTGTCTCTGAGCTTGAATGTAGGCAAGGCCATCATTGATGTGCCCCCAAGACACCCTAGTTCAATCCTTGAGGATTCCATCATAATAAACTGACTTTTCCATCATTGTTCATATCTTCATCTTGTTAATAAGTCGTGTTAGTTGAAATATGTTGTCTCTGACCTTGAACGTAGGAAAGACCATCATTGATGTGCCCCTGAGACACCCTAGGTCAATCCTTTAGGAGTCCGTCAAAATAAACTAAATTTTTCATCAATGTTTATATCTTCATCTTGTTAATAAGTTGTGTCAGTTGAACTACATGGTCTCTACGTGTATAACGTAGGAAAGACTTATCTTTGATCAACCCCCGAGACCCCTAGAATAGGTCTTTTAGGTTAGGTTCTTGTTAGAAATTCTTGAAAATCCAAAAACATCCAAATATCTTGAAAAAAACTTAAGCATTCATATATTAGAAAATCCCTAAACATCCAAATGTCTCAAAAAACACAAAAACATCCAAATATCAAAAAATCCCCAAAACATTCAAAAAACTAGAAAATACAAAAACATTTGAAAATTGAAAACACAAAAAACAATAGAAAACGTTCAAAAGACCTAAAAAGCCTCAAATATCTCAGAAAACCCTAAACAACCTCAGAAAATTAAAAAATCCTAAACATTCGCATAAAATTTCAAAAAGACCAAAAAAAATAAAATATTCCAAAATATCCAAAACCATCCATCCCATCTTGCTTTCACCCGCAATAAACTTTCACCCATAATAAATTGATCGACACCTTCAACCTTTGGAAAAACAAGTAGAAAACAAGTATAGAAAGTCGTAAAGTGAGAATCTAATTGGCAAAATCTAAAGTCTAAATCATGAATAAATGCATTAGTAAAGTTTATATCAATGGCCTATCTTAGCATCATCATCCTAGCATTAAACAACCTCTGATCAACATGTCCTAGGATGTATCCTTCCTGCGATGGACATCAGTATCAGATATCGCCTTAGCTAAATTAAACCGGGCAAGAGATATGGATAACACTAATTTTTTGTCTTTAATCTTTTCTTATGATTTATCTTAATGACCCATTCTGAGGACCTCTCGATGATGTCTATCAAAATGATTTAGAGAGAAAGGAATGGGGCATCAATCACTATCTTTCATTTTTTGTGCTCGTGGGTACTCTTGTAAAATAATATTGGCACATACTTGCTTATTTGTGTGTAAGAAGGTTGTTTGGAGTATGTTGTTGACTATTGTGTATGCTTTGGTTCAATATATTCTAAGCTTCTAGCTTGCATTCCAATGAGGCTTATGTATGTCAAAGTTTGAACAAGAACTATCCTATATGTTTGCCGAGTCAAAGTCCATTACACTAGATACAACGTCGTCTTGGTTATTAATACCTTGATGCATTGTGTCTATGTGTTATATCAAACCATAAGGAACGAAAAAAAATTCCAATACCAAAATGTGAACAACTCATTATCCTGCATTCATCCTCATTTTTCATTGTTTGGTCACTATCTCTAATAAAGTCTAGATGGATCATAGACTTGTTGGATCTTTTGAAGCAATCATCGAAATCAATGGTCATTCTTTATTCTTCTATGTTCTCTCTGCACTAACTTGGTATCATGACAATCAACAAAAACATCATCAATGCATCCACCCTACCTCCACAAACCATCAATATACATTCATCTCATAATCATAGCATAATCATAAAACATCCATCAGCATAATTATTGCATATCACATTCATACATTCTGCAT
This sequence comes from Sequoia sempervirens, assembly GCA_007258455.2. NCBI lineage: Eukaryota > Viridiplantae > Streptophyta > Pinopsida > Cupressales > Cupressaceae > Sequoia > Sequoia sempervirens. Next base: position 92,575,960 of record VDFB02000003.1, read on the forward strand.
TCTCATTTGAGTTGTGATGAATAATATAGATTTGTTATTCTAAGCATCATAAAATTGTTGCATATCATAAGCATTTGCATCCATACATCCATATGCATACATCATCATCATAAAATTGCATAGAAAATAAACAAAAAGAAATGCATCCACATCATTTGTATCACATATCATTCATTCCATAGAATATCATGAAAAGAAACTGAAAAAGAACATAACATTGCATCCATCCATCACATATCATTGCATATCGCATAGGCATAAGTAAAGTGCATCCATACATCATCAACTATAAGCATCTCATATCATATGCATTCATAAGCATGAAATAGTTAACACATCACAACATAATCATTTGTATCTCTATCATATATATATCAAAAATGAATGTCATGGTACAAAATTTGGATCAGTGTATGTATATTGACTATAAGTACAATATCCATGAGGCTATCAAAAAGGAGACCATGAATGTATATATGTGGTAAAGAATGGGGAAAAAAATCAAAGAAGTTTCTATACATAAGAGCTAGCCCTGATGGTTGCTACCCTCTCCGACCTGCCTCTTAGGCTAATCCTCAACTCTTGGTCGTGCATCACTACACTGCAAAAAATAGGCTATTTAAGTGCCTGCAGTACATCCCGATGGTAATGTTTCCTATAATATGAAGCCTTTGTCATGGCCTCTTTGTATAATCTTGTTGAAATAGTCCTGCCATGTGTGGCCACCATCATAGCCTCTATCTGTTGGTGTCGGGCAACCTCCTAATCCCTCTCTACGGTCACGGCCTGTACCCGCTGTAATGTTTGATCTCTCTCGGCCATGATGCTTGCAACCTATTTTCATGCCTAGTCTGCTCAACAGTAATATCCAAAACATGTTGATAGGCCTAATCCTGATCACCAGTCAAAATCTACACTTGTTGTTGTATTTGTGCATCTTTGGCATCTGGTGGTGGTGGAGGCGCTGCCTGCTATTGAACTGGAGGTTGTTGTCCAACTGGTGGAGCCCCTAGAATTTGACCATCCTAGCCATCTTGGCCACCCTATCCTCTACCTCTGGGTCTCCCTCATGGAGGAGCACCCACTGGATCTGTCATACATCATGGAGGTGTGAACCAAGCATCATAAGCAAGTGTAGTATGTGCTATCGCCTAACCCTGATCACAAGCCTAAGGCTGAGCCACTAACTATCTAAAACTCTTGACTACCTCAACAACTAGAATGGTCAGTCCCCATGTGGGAACCTCTCGAGCTGACCTAGCAAAAATAGCCCTATAGGCATCGTCTGGCCTATCCTAGACCTCCCCAAACTGTCATGCCACTCTATTTGGCAGATATCATTCAATAATGGTGTGCTCATGATCCTGCATATATTGGATCTGCCTAGCAAAGTATAGTTGTTGCACATCATCATACCATGGTGGCATCTGTAGCCACGGGCGCCATAAGAAAACTATCATATCATCAATAACTTGTCACCAGTACTAGAGACCAATCTGTCTAGTGTGCCTCAATGTGATCACACCTCTATACTGCCAGATCACAGGATCATTTGGCTCCACATCTTCCATCTGCACAATTGGTTGGAGCATGACGATATGCTCCGTTACCCAAATATGAAGCAAAGTCACCCCTACACCAATGGCTCTCCCATCACAGTAAACAAAATCATGTATGTCATGATACAATGAGGCCAACATCATGGGGCCCCATGCAAAAAGTGTCCACCTGTGAAGCATTTGATGCCATGCCAAGCCCTATCCTAGGATGAACCCTCTATTGCATCTATCAGGAGCCACCAAACTTGAAATAATGATTGCAATGATCAATCTGAAAGTGGACACATGACCTCTATACGACTCAAGGTTTATCTGTGATGTAACTAAGGCAATTTCCTCCAGCTCCATCACATTGTGACATACATCAAGTATGGCATCAACGTTGTAGATCACATGATCTCCATGTATTGACAAATGCAGAATATGCCATACATCCTCCAAGGTCACCATCGCCTCGCTTGTCAAAAGGTGGAACGACGAAGTCTCACTATGCCATATCTCGCACAGAGCAGTCATCATAGCTAAATGTGTTTGGATACAGGTGCATATGTAATATACTAGAGGTCAATCTCTCCCAAGTGCTCCTGGCATAACTTTGATAGATCGCCTAATCTCTTCAACACGATGGGTTTGTGCTCGCACGACATCAATAGTAGAATGACCTCCTACATCCACGAAGTGCACGACATCATGAAATTAAGGAAATTTGACTCAATTTAAAATTTTCAGCTCAAAAATCACAATAGCGTTGCTATATTTAAATTTCAAATTGCGATGCCCAAAAGCATTTCAAATTGCAAATCGCAACATGTGTCTTCAAACACATGGGCATCGCTATCTAAACTTTGGAAACCCTAACCCTAATTTCTAAATTGGCAAGTGTGTCGCTATATACAATTTAAAATTAGAAACCCTAATTTTAAATCATGAATAGCATTGTCGTATACATATGTGTCGCTATAATTCATTTGGGTGTCGCCGATTGCAAAATGGGCATTGCTATATAGCGACGCTGCAAAGTTTAAACTTTAAAGTGCAATAAATGCATCAAAAAGTCAAATTTCAAATCAAGTTTGGAGTTACATACCGGTGGTCCTGCACCTAGAAGTCGTTGATACTCTCAAACTCGGTTAGAAATGTGCTTGGGAAGCTCTCGTCGCGCTATTTCATCGGAGGGTTAGAGCTCAAATAACAAGAATCTCTCAAGTGTGAATGCACAAATGAATTGAAAGTGACCCTTCTTGGCTTATTTGTGCTAGAAAATTAAGGTTTTTGGCCCTAATTTCACCTTCAAGCTAGGGTTTATCATCATTTTCACCAAATTTTCCAATCTGGACCTAATTTTGGATCATTTTTTTTTTTGGCATAATTCTTGCATCTCAAAGCCTTTCTAGATACTTGGGGTAGCTTCTAACCTTTATTGGGAAATCAACCCAAAATTCAAAATTCTCGCTCGATTTCTTGAGGGGGTAGGAAATTAGCTTTATCCTTCCGTTGAGGTATCTGAATTTTTTTTTTTTATTTAAGCATAAATTTTGATCTGAAAAGCGTTATTCTTTGAACCGAAGCAGAAGGTACCTCGCTTCAAAGAGGGGAAAAATGTAGACACAGAAAAATATCCTGAATGATATCATACACTTGAAACAAATTTACTAACACCATTTCCTCTTTAAACCCATCCCCTTTTCTCTTAATTAATTAAATTAACCTAGTTAATTTAATTAATGGCATCATTTTCGTCCATTAACCTAATTTATCAATTCAAGTTAATTCATTCCCCCTTCACGCTAACATTTCATCTCATTAAATCAAATAAATAAAAAAAATTAATTTAATTTCCTAAGTCATCATATTTAATTAAATAACCCTAAGTTATTTAATTAAATATCATTTCATCTCTCCCCCATTCATTAAATCATTTAATTTAATGAATATCACTTTAATTCCTCCAAATCCCCTAATTGCATGATTAAACCTTGTTTAATTGGCAATTAAACTAATTTTCCTCTAAAAAAGAGAATATTCCCATGGAATATTCCTTATCCCCTTTTTGCACAATTAAGAATTTCTTTTAATTTACAAAATGTCTTTTATCCTCACCCAAATGAATATTCCAAGGAATATTCTTATTCCTCCATCATTTGAAAAAGGGATATTTTCACTTAGCTTCTAATGCAAGTTTTAACCTTTAACCTTCTGAACAAGTCACCTTTGACCTGTGTGAGCAGGTCAAAAGTGTGTTTGTTTGAAGCAAATGTGAGCCCTTGATTAAATCCCATCATGCATTCTCATCTGTTGATGAGAATCCATGATTCATGCCTCTTCTTCCTTTCATCTTTGACTGTTGATTGATCTTTTTTATCTCATCCCTTGATTTTTCACTTGCTCTCCTATAAATAAAGCACTATTTGGAGACAAATGGATCCATTTTTCAATTGTAAACTTATGTTTTTGAATTCACTTACATCCACACTCTCAATTTACTCACTTTTAGCTTTTTTTAGTTTATTTCTAATTGTATAATAGCTTAAAGCATCCATTAATGGCTTCCATATATCCATCTTAGTTTGTATATGAATTTGGGTTTCCATCTTTTAGCTTAGATTAGCTTAGCAATTGCATAATTAGTTCATTTTTAGCATAAAATCGTGTTAACTTAGCTTGCATCATGTTTAATTTAGCATAAATTAGGTTTTCATCTATTTATCACAATGGTTTCATTGATTCTCTTCCATATAATCGATTGAAACAAGCTCACTAATCACAGGATTGGGAAAGGGTCGTTCCACATCAACACGACACCAATTCCAAAATAGGATAAGTTTCAAATGGGTTAGAGTAGAAATTTAACTATTTTCATAGTTTGTAACTTTCAGTTTGTATAAATGCTTAGTTTAACTTTTCAATTTGAATGGTCTTGTTTGGTAGATTGAGGTTTAGTGGATAAATTGTGCTTCGATCCATCATGGATCAAGTGTAATCGACCCACCCTGACAATCCTCATCTTATAGACTTTAACAAATAAAGTTGTGTTGAACAAGACAACTCAAAGGGGGCTGAATCAGTTGTAGCAATTTTAACCTTTAAAATTTTCACTAGAAGTTAGATTAATAACCATTCACAAATCCTTTACTCTGCTAATATGACTAATCATTAAGTATAGAAGTAGAAACTAAAAGAAGTAAAACCATACACACAATAACACCAGATTTACATGGAAAACCCAATGAGGGAAAACCATGGTGAAGATTAGTTCACAATATAAATAATTCCAAAACCAAATACAAAGGCTCACTGCCAAGACCAGACTTGTCCAAAACAAGACTTACTGTCCAATTAGGGCTTACTGCGTGAAGGGCTCACTGCCTCAAAATTACAAAGAAGATAGAATAGGATTGTCACAGAGAGAAAACTATCTCAATGCAATATATATTTCCACCACAATATGCTTACACACTTGCAGACATGCTTGAATGATAGAATACACCTTCAGCTCACTGGTGTAGGAGCACCTGTTTGATTTCTTGCCTCCATGAGGCCATTTGTAAATAGTTGCTCTATTTTGTGTATTGGGTCTTATAATAAGGTTTATAAAACCACTTTAGAGGTGTTTGAGTTTTAGGAAGTCATATTTTAAGTCATTTGTTAAATAATGTTTAAAGTTGTTCCATATTGTAAAAATTGTCAAAAGTGCAAAATTAGGTAGATGAAGGGTCAAGAAGGTAATGAGTCACTTTTAGGTGGTTGAAAGGGATGTAGATAGTTATAAATATGCTTCTATGATGCATTTGTACGGAGGAGAGGATGGATTGAAGGAAAAATGAAGAAAACCCCTTATTTATAATTGTTTTTCCATGTTTTATTGTTGCTATTATGTGTTGTATAGTGTTGTACGACCCAATAATTGCCTGAAATAATATGGAATGTTTAGAGTTATGAGTTCACTACATTTTGGTTTTTATTATATGTAATTTCATTACATATTGTGCAAGTTATGTTGATTTTGGTAAGGACAGCCAGTTCTAAAAGCGTTTTTCAAAAATTGCAGTCAGAAAACATGTTAGTACGGTCATATACAGGCCTAAAACTTGGATGGATGGAAGTAGCTTGATGTTGGGGACAAAATTTATTTTTACCAGTAATTTTTATAATTCCTTTTAAAGGGTCAAACAATCCCATTTCTAAAAATTGTCCTGAACATAGGGTTTTGGGGTTTGTATATGAAAAAATGTGTTTCTCTTGATTTGTACAGTGGAAAAACCTATAAATTGGTGAAATTTTTATTTTATGCATTTTCTTCCATATTCCAAAGTTTCATAGTGATAAGTTAAATTTTTCATATGATTTTGTGATGCCCTAGTGTTGTTTGACAGTGGTTTCCTGTGATGACAGATTGGCAATGAAAATACAGTAAGGCATCTTGAATTAGATTGTTGTGTTGAACCCCTTAATGGTTGGAATGGGGAGTTTATGTGGTCTAGGGATGGTGTGAATTCCCTCAAGTGAATTTTGGCCAAATAATGTGAATTAAGTCATGTGTTTGCAGTGATTTGTGAAAACAGGGCTACTAGGAGATATGACATCCATAGAGGAAAATTGAATGATTGAGGGTTCCATATTTGGTGTATGGTTTTTTGTGGTTGTTATTGACATGGTAAGGTGGTGTATGGTTCTTCTAAGGTCAAATGAAAATTTTTGTGTTGATTTTCTATGATGAGTTGTTACGAAAGTGCCTTCAAGAATGCTCAAAGCATGTATTATGTAAAGTTTGCCTTGAGATATTGTTAAGAGTTTCTGTGATGAAGTTTTTTTGTAACTCTTTATATTGCATTACTTACTGCCTCCAAGAACTCACCACTTGAATTTCACACTGATCTACTCAAACTCACATCACACACACTATTTCACATCTATCTTTCATCTATCTTGTCTTTCATCAACATCTCAACTTGTATTTATATCGTCTTCAACCTTGAAACCTGTCCAAGGTCGGACAGACACCATTTGTATTTACAAATTCAAATTACGTTGGTGCCAAAACATTTTGCGGTGTAATTAGAATGAGGGTGACCCAAAACACATACTTAACATGCTTCCATGGACTTCGTAAGTAGTGTTTAACACAAGGTCAACCAACACCAGTGTAAAACACATAAGACAATTAAGCACATGCATCCTTAACACGATCTAATATTTTTGGATAACAAATTTCACTTAAACATGACTTCATCAACTTACTCTTAGAACCACAAGTCCTGAAACCAAAGTGCAAAGAAATCTGGAGCAACTATATTTCTCTCGGACTTCAGTCAGACACATCGAAATGCATAGTCACATACTAGTGAAATTATCTCACTCTATACAATGATCCAGAAGCCCAAATTCTAGATATAGCAACTACCAAAAATCATGAACAACACCTCATATCTTCATTAGCATAGAAGAACATCCCACTACATATCCCAAAGCATACATTAAATACCTACAAACCTTTTTTATTATAATTTTCTCAATATCCTCGACATATACAGCCAATAAGAAACTTTCATGACATCAATGACAACAACTAGTTGACAATCAGTTAACTAGTTGACATCAATGACAACACCTTCATACTTGAAACAATCTCCCCCTTTGTCATTGATGGCAACACATGATGTGAAAAACTATCAAAGACAACACAATATTTTTGAACCATCAATCTCCCCCTTTTTTAGAATTCAGAATTACTAAGCTTTTTCACATGATACTTTCTCCCCCTTTGTCAATGGCAAAGGCAAAAGGTATTTTACATTTTTTTCCACCTTTTTCACTAAGAACTTTACCAGTACTGAATACTCCCCCTTAGGAGTACACCCAAACAACTCCACAATGACAACACATGACACTACATGTTCCCCCTGAGAGGTAGTCACCAACGTCAATCCAAAAAGATAGATCCATAGATCCACTAAATTGATGCATCTAATTCAAGGAAGGAGGGGCAATAACCCCTAACTTCTCCCAGAGATACTCAAAAGTATCTTTAGGAAGAGACTTAGTAAATATGTCAGCAATATGATCCTCTGTAGGTATATACACGAGCTTTACTTCATTCTCCATAACCTTCTCTCTCAAAAAGTGATACCTTATTGATATATGCTTTGTTCTTGAGTGCATCACTAGATTCTTTGAAATGTTAATTGCACTTGTATTATCATAGAAAATAGAGATGGGATCATCATACATTACTCTATATCCTTCAATGTTTGTCTCATCCACAAAACTTGTGTGCAACAAGATGCTACAACAATATACTCAGCCTCTACAGTGGATAAGGAAATTGAGTCTTGCTTTTTACTTAACCATGACACCAATCTACAACCAAGAAAGAATGTGTTAGAGTAATAAGTTATTATGCTTAATTAATTACATCACATTGATTAATTAATTAAGTCACTTATTCCTCTTTATTACTTAAGCTAAACTTAGGCACATTAATAATTAATTAATTATTAATTATTAAATATGCACACTAGGGTTTCATTTAGGGTTTCCCTTTTAGGGTTTCTTGATCTCCTTCATAAGGATTGATCACTTTGTAATAATTGATTCTCTTAATGCATTTTTACTGAGAGGTTTACAGAACATCGTTTTTGGTTCTTCATGTCTTTTGCATGTGACAGGTATTCATTTGCATGCAGGTGATCTTGGATTCTAACATGGTATCAGAGCTTCAGATCTGTAGCTGCTTGTTCGTGATCTGAAGATATGGCCTCTTTGTGAGTTTCGGGTGCAAGGGTTTCCACATGTATTTTTTCTGCAAGATCTAGGGGTAGCCATTTTTTTGGGACACAATGGGCTCAAATAGACGTCGCCATCGCGTTCGCAGTGTGCCAAAACCTTAGAAACACCTGTCAAATCGTCCATTTTGGTGCAGTTGATCCGGGAGGCAAAAAAAATTGTTTGGGGGGCCGTACGACCTCCCTAGCACGCAGATCGAGGCACTTTCTTTTGAAAAATTTCAAAAAAATTTAAAAAAATGAAAATTTTTGAAGTTTTTTTGCGTCGCCCGCACAGAAGGCAGGCGGCCACCAGGAGTGGCGGCCACCGGGCAGCAGCCACCAACCCACCGCCAGGCTGAGCCAGCCCCCGCGGGCCCCCAGCAGCACAGGCGGCGGTCACATGGGGGACCGAGCACTATGCGCCCAGCCCCCCGGCCACTCTCAACCCCCAGCGCAGGACCACATGGAGAACCAGGGGCTCCGCCCCTGCACCAGCCCACCAGCCCGCCAACCCGCGGTCATATGCAGGACCAAGGGCCGAATTTTTTTTTGTAGGGGGCCAATTTTTTGCGGCGACGGCCAAACGGCCGTCAATTTTAAGCTCGTGAACTGCTGACGTCAGCGTCCGTACGGCCCTCATATGCCCCCTCCTAACCCCAGTTTGCCCTAAAGAAGCAGTTTTTTTCTTTTGGTCATAACTTGGGCATACGGTATTGAAATCGGGCAAACGAAATATCGCTGGAAAGCTGGTTCCGAGCACTTTCTAGTAGTGCTGTTTATTTTTCAGTATTTTACTGTTTTCCTGAATTTATTTCTGTTTGAAGTCAGATGTACTTTTTATGCTTTCGAGCTCATAACTTTTTGCCACGATCTCTGTTTTTCGCCTCGTTTGAAGCGTTGGAAAGGTATTGAGGAGCTCTAGGTTGCTTTCCATGCACTTTTTTTGTATCTGTCCCAGGTTTATCAATTAGTCCAGATTTGGCCCGATGGGTTGTTTGGCGATTACTTGGATGTTTTGGCAGTTGGGAGAGTGCATCTTGCATCTTTGCACTTCGTTTTTAGTAATACATCATTCAATAATTGCTTGCTGCTTCATAGATTCCAGTGTTGTTCCCGTTTGGAGTTTTCGAGTGTTCCGTGGCATCAGGTTTTCTGTTGCTTTATCATGATTACTTGAGTCAATCAGTGACTCTCATCCGGTTTCAGTTGTATATAGAAGAATATTTCCTTGCTTGCCTATATCAAGTTCCAGTGTTACTCTACAGAGTTCTTCCAGTGCTTCTTTGCAGCATGTTATCACATTGTAGGGGGGTTTTGTCCCACTGGATTTTTCCTTCTCTACCTCATATTGCATTTGTAAATGGGTACCTGATCAGGCCTAGTTGTCGGGACCCATCTTTGCTTTCATGCATCTTATTCTAGTGTTTTAGCTTCTTCCTAAGTTCATCTTAAGGGGGGGTGTTAGAGTAATAAGTTATTATGCTTAATTAATTACATCACATTGATTAATTAATTAAGTCATTTATTCCTCTTTATTACTTAAGCTAAACTTAGGCACATTAATAATTAATTAATTATTAATTATTAAATGTGCACACTAGGGTTTCATTTAGGGTTTCCCTTTTAGGGTTTCTTGATCTCCTTCATAAGGATTGATCACTTTGTAATAATTGATTCTCTTAATGCATTTTTACTGAGAGGTTTACAGAACATCGTTTTTGGTTCTTCATGTCTTTTGCATGTGACAGGTATTCATTTGCATGCAGGTGATCTTGGATTCTAATAGAATGCACCACCACTTGTACTTTTTTTTCATCAGCACAACCTACCTAATCTGCATTTGTATACACACTTAGTGTAAAATCAGTATCCCTAGGATACCATAATCCATAATCTGGAGTGCCATTTAGATATATAAATATCCTCTTAACAACTGCAACATGTGTTTCTTTAGGGTCATCTTGAAATCTATCCACAAGACAAACTACATGCATGATATCTGGTTTGGTAGCAGTTAAATACAATAGTCCTCCAATCATAGATCTATATTTTCTCTAATCAGCCTTAGGTGAATCATTATCTTTACTCAATTTGCAGCTATTCACCATAGGAGTGCATACCGATTTGGAACCATCCATCCTAAATTTCTTCAACATTTCTTTTACATACTAATTGTGAAATAAAAATCCCTTTTTTTGTTTGATTGAATTGTAGCCCAAGAAAGAAATTCATCTTACCAACATAGACATCTCAAACTCTTTTTGCATTTCTTTAGCAAACATTTTGTACATTGTTTCATTTCCTCCAAAGATAATATCATCAACATATACAACTACTATCAAGATCTTATCATCTACAATTTTTAAATATAAATTGTTATCTGTCGTACCTTTGTTGAAACCTTGTCGAATCAAATATCTATCCAACCTTACATACCAAGCTCTAGGTGCTTTCTTAAATCCATATAAAGCCTTCTTTAATCTGAAGACCATGTCTGGTTGTCCTGACAACTGAAATCCTTCTGATTGTTCCATGTAGACTTCTTCTTCCAACTTACCATTCAGAAATGCAAACTTTACATCCATCTGATAAACTTTAAAATCCTTATGATCAAAAAATGCAAAAAGCATTATGATAGCTTCCATTCTATCCACTGGAGAAAAAGTCTCCTGAAAATCTATACCTTCTACTTGTGAGTAACCCTTACACACAAAATTTGCTTTATTTCTGACCACTTCTCCATTCTCATTCAACTTGTTTCTAAATACCCATTTTGATCCAATTATGCTTTTATCTACCGGTCAAGGAACCAATTCCCAGGTTTTTTTTTCAATTTGGATAAGTTATTCTTCCATTGCTCTCATCTAATTCTCATCTTTACATTCATCACTTATTGTCTTAGGTTCTATTGTAGAAAGTAAACAGATTTATTTTAGTAGTAGCAACAGCTCTGCTTCTTGTCAATACTCCTTTTCTCTTGTCTCCAATGATTTGATCTTTTGAATGATTCTTTTTCACATATTTAGGTGTCTTTGGGGACACCACCAGAGCTTGTTCTTCTTCATTCTTATTTTCTTGTTCTTCAACAACTTCTTCTACTTCTCTACAATTAGGTTCATCTGATACATATCCATGAACTTCAATTGAATTCTTCAATGCTTCATCAACCTTGAAATTTGTTCTTTCTATAATCTTTCTCATCCTTTTATTGTAGCACTTGTAAGCTTTACTTCTAAGGGAGTATCCAATGAAGATACCCTCATCAAATCTTGCATCAAACTTTTCTAAATTTTCTTCATCTCTTTTGATATAACATTTGCTTCCAAATACTTTGAAATACTTTATAGTAGGAATCTTTCCATACCACGACTCATAGGGAGTCTTAGTGATATTAGATTTTTCTTGAAATCGATTAAACACATAAACAATAGTGTGAATTGCTTCTCTCTAGTAGACTTAGCTTAGTGATCATCGTTCTAGTAACTTCTTGAACCGTTTAGTTCTTTCTTTCAAAAACTTCATTCTGCTGAGGAGTCCTAGGAGCAGACAACTGTCCTCTTATTCCATGTGCTTCACAAAACATGTTAAACTCATTGGAGGTGAATTCACCACCTCTGTCAGACCTTAAGAATTTTATTTTCATATCCATTTCATTTTCAACCATAGCTTTGAGTGCTTTGAATTTGTCTAATGCATTAGATTTCTCTCTAAGAAAAGTAACCCATGTCATTCTAGAGTAATCATCAACCAAAAACATGAAATACCTGTCACCTTGTAGACTTCTCACCCTTGTAGGAAACAAAGAATTGTATGAATCAAATCTAGTAGTCCGAAAGTGGATTATTCCTTTGACCTAAATTTTTTTCTAGCTTTATTTCCAAACTGATAATCCTTGCAAATAACATTAACAGGCTTCGTGATTCTCAGTAAATCTCTCACAACTTGTATAACACTGATTCTCACCATATTGTCAAAATTTATATGACACATCATCTGGTGCCATAACCAATTACCATTAATCTAAGACATAAATCAATGTCCATCAACACCCTTAAGCTGATAAATATTTCCTTCAGACTTCTTTCCAACAACAATCACAGTTCAAGATCCTTTCCTTAAAATTTATCATCCTTGAACACAAGATTATATCCTTTACTACACATATGTCCAACACTCAAAAGATTATGCCTTAAACCCTTAACATAGTAGACATCATCAGTATTATGATTTTCATCAAAACTAACTGAACCTATCCCACAGATCTTAGCACCAGTATCATCTCCAAACCTAAATAAGCCTCCATCATATTTTCGAAGTTTAACAAACTTGATTTTGTCACTGGTCTTGTGATGTGAACAACCACTGTCAACAACCAATAGTTTTTTTCTTGTTTAGCATGAAGAGCAGATATCACAATACCTTCAACATTTTCTAGAGCAGTTTCCTTCACAGATCTTTCAGTATTAGTAGAAGAAGATTCATTTTTTATATCCAAGAACAAGCATTCATTATCATCAAAATCTCTATAATCAAACTCTTCATCAGAAATACCAACATCTTCATTTACATAATATGCACTCTTGATCATCTTTCCTTTGTTTTCTTTGCCTTCTCTATGTTTATTCCTCTCGGCTCTTTTAGGACATCTTGAAGCATAATGACCAATTCCTCCACAATTAAAACATTTGAAAGGTAACTTACCTTGATACTTACCAGAGCCCTTTTTCATTCTTCTTACTAAGTTAGCTTCCACTTCATCAAAGTTTTCTTCATCCAGATCTTCAACTTTTGTAACCCTAAAAGTAGTCTTTGTCTTTGATCCATTTCTCAAGTTAGGATTTCTCATTTAAAATGATGTTAGAGTACCCAGCAACTGATCTTTAATATAGGTATTATAATCTACAAATTCCTCAATAGCATATGCCTATTCACTATATGCATCAGGGAGAGTTATGAGAATCTTCTTCACTATCCTGGATTCATCCACCTGTGCACCAAGTCCTCACATTCCACCTACCAGCTCATCCACTCTCTTTACATAGGATTTAATGTTCTCATCTTCAGACATTTGTAGGATCTTGAATTGTGCCTCCAAATTTTGCAACTTTTCTTATTTAACCTTTTCATCTCCTTCATGGATATTTTCCAATGCATCCCAAACCTCTTTAGTAGTCTTTAGATTTACAACTTTAATTAATCTAGAATGTGAAAGACTACTCTTCTAAATAAAATTTTCCTTATTTTTTGCTTCATGTGCCTTGATCTCATTAGTAGTACTTGGACCATTAGCAAGAGAATTGTATGGAGTCTTGTAAGCTTTCTCAACATCATATCCATAGTATTCCAAATATCCTTCCATCTTTTCCTTCTAGAAAGTGTAGTCGGTGCCATCGAACTTAGGACACTCAATAACTATCTTGTTCACTATCTTAGACCTTCCTTAAGCTATTAAGCTCTTATCCAAGGAACCAAGCTCTGATACCAGTTGTTGAACAAGACAAATAAGAGGGGGGTGAATTAGTTGTAGCAATTTTAACCTTTAAAAATTTCACCAAAAGTTAGATCAATAACCGTTCACAAATCCTTTACTCCGCTAATATGATTAATCAAAGTGCAGAAGCAAAAACTAAAAGAAGTAAAAACATACACACAATAACACAAAATTTATGTGGAAAACCCAATGAGGGAGAAACAATGGTGACGATTAGCTCACAAAATAAAGAATTCCAAAACCGAATACAAAGGATCACTACCAAGATAGGACTTACTTGTCCTAAACAGGATTTACTGTCCAAAATAGGACTTACTATCCAATGAGGGCTTACTTCTCGGAGGGCTCATCGCCACAAAATTACAAACAAGATAGAAGAGGATTGTCATAGAGATAAAACTATCTCAATGCAACAGAGATTTCCACCACAATTTGCTCACACACTTGTAGACATGCTTGAATAATAGATTACATCTTCAGCTCACTACCTCCAGGAACTCACCACTTGAATTTCACACTTATCTTCTCAAACTCACATCACACACACTATTTTTCATCTATCTTGCATCTATCTCGCATCTATCTTGTCTTTGATCAACATCTCAACTTGTATTTATATCATCTTCAACCTTGAAACTCGTCCAAGGTCGACCACACACCATTTGTATTTATAAATTCAAATTAGGTCTATGCCAAAACATTCTACAATGGAATAAGAATCAAGGTGACCCAAAACACATACTTAACATGCTTCCATGAACTTCGTAAGTAGTGTTTAACACAAGGTCGACCAACATCAGTGTAAAACATATAAGACAATTAAACACACACATCCTTAACATGATCCAATATTTCCGGATAACAAATTTCATTTGACCATGACTTCATCAACTTACTCTCAGAACTGCAAGTCCTGAAACCAAATTACAGAGGAATCTGGAGCAACTACATTTCTCCTAAACCTCAGCTAGACACACTAAAATGCACAATCACATACTGGTGAAAATATCTTGCATTATACAATGATCTAGAAGCCAAAATTTTGGATATAGCAACTACCAACAATCATGAACAATGCCTCAGATCTTCAATAGCATAGCGGAACATCCAGGAGTATACACTGAATACCTGCAAATCTTCTTTATTACAATTTTCTCAATATCCTCAACATATACAGCCAATTACCAACTTTCATGACATCAATAACAACAACTAGTTGACAATCAGTTAATCAATTGACATCAATGATAACACCTTCATACTTGCAACAAGTTGTATTTGTTTGTTGACCTTTTTGAATGATGTTTGAATAATTAATTTTAATTGTTCATGTTTAGAAAGGGAAAAGTGATTTAATTAAACTATTGAGTGATAATAATTTAATTGATTTAGGAGAACAAGGTAGATTAGTGACATAATTAAATATTTGATGTTATTTAATTAATTAGGAGGAATAAAGATTAGATATATATTGAAATAGTGAATTAATTAAATAATTAAAGATTATTTAATTAATAGAGGAAAATAGGGTTTTTGATTAAAATGATGTGAAATGAAATGGCTTTAAATGATAATGATGTCGATGATGAAAAAATGTCATTCAGGATATGTGATATGCATTAGGTCATTTTCACATTTCTACAATACTTACTTGTATTTACTTTTTCCATTGTACCATTTGCATCCTCTCTTTTTTGCAATGCATCTTTGATTGTCTCATGCTCTTCCATAGAAAAATTGTCCATAGCTTTTTATTTGCAAGTCTTCCATGATACCTCACTAGTTTTGTGTTTGTTTCCACCACCGAATGTGAGTAGTGCATAATCTTTTTATGTGTTTTATAATCTTCAAATGTAGGAAAACCATTCTTCCTTGTTAGGTATTTTTGTATCCAAGTTCCAACAACCACCACCGAACCTGTTGCATTATGATAGGCATCATCAAAGAAGTTTTCAAAATTTTCTCAAGTGGATCAAAGAAATTCTCAAAATTTTCTTAAGGGGATCACTGAACCTGTTGGATAATGATAGCCATCATCATCTTGTCAAGGTGCTATTAACTTATGTTTAGTCTCCACACAACAAGCCAACCAATATTATGTTTCCTCTTCATTCTCCTCAACTGCAACAACAACATACACATGTCCTGCAAACAAAGTTTGATTCAATAACTTGTGTGTCCATATAATTTTACCAATCTACATACATGCATTCATATATATAACTAATTTATATATATTACAAAATAGTAATAAAGTGAAATAAATTGAATTAAATTACCTTCTTGTATAAGGTCTAAAACATGGTCATAGCCATCTGATGCAAACACTTGATCATTGTCTTCAATTGTTGTTTCATATTGATCATGTGCTTGTGCAGGTTTCAACGATCTTTGCTTCCACTCTTCAACCCATTATGTATTCTGGCATGCTTCCCAATCTCTTGAAATACAAAACTAACAAAAACATGCAAACTCCCTTGTCCAGATAGTCCATTTGCTTGCATTCAAATTCTTAAATGAATGCCATTTAGTAGATCCACTGATTGTCTCACAATCAAGTCTAGGTAGAATGTCCTCTTCTTCAACCAACCAAAAGAATTGACGAACTGTAGAGTACTCACTTGATCTTGTAGATAATTTTATATTGCACCAATCCACAATTCCACATGCATCTTTAAATTTTATTGTATCCTCAAATTTCAATTGCTATCTAGCAAGAATTATTTTAACACACCCACTAGCTCCATCATGTTCTCCTTTACCATGTCCAACTTCAAAAAATCTCCATATATGTTGGACATTATGTTCCTTGTGAACCCTACTTAACCAATATAACATTCAAGCATTCTTGAACTGTCATGTACAATTATCTGACCATATAAGATGTTTTGTCATTTGGATTCCTCTTTCTCTTAAATTTGTATAAAATATATTGAAATAGTATTGAAAAAACTCTGATGAGTGTAACCGGTTGTCACTCAAATATAAATGATACTCCCTCAAAAAAATTCTATCATTCTCTGTGCTATCATCTGCATGTCTATATACAATATGAACAAACATAGCCACTTGCACTGACTTGTAATATTGTGATTGGATTTCCTCTTGCAGAGCAAGAGTATAGTTTTCCATAAAATCAACCACTAATAGTATTGTTCCAACTAGAAATGTGTTTCTACATGTGCAAAATTTTCCATCAATCCATCAAGCATGTTGAGAGTGCTTGACATATTTTGGTACAATCTTACTCTTAAATTTGGATATGAATGCATGCACACTAATTTTTTCTGTAATTAAATAGCAACGCTTTCCAATTTTTCCATCTTTTAAAGAATACTCAACATTCTTAAATCTTTTAACATCTACTAATTGTTTTCCAAAATCATTTTCAACACGTTCATGCATACAAACTCTTAAGAATGAAAGATTTCCACAACTAATGCATTGTCTAGAAATACAAGAACTTAATTTCCTATTAGATCTTTCACAAAACAAACCTACTATAAACTCCTTGATTGTTTCAGGTGGCATATTAATACCACATTCTTGCATAATCATGTTAGTATGTAAAGTACAATGTATAGATCGAAAAACATTATAATAATAACAAAATTGCATGTGTTTTACAACAACAAGAGATTTTTTTCTTATTAATTTTCACATACCAAGGTTTACATTTTTCAAAATATCTTTGACTTATTCTAATATTACCAAGTAACACTGAATCATCACAAAAATTTCTATAAATTTTGGTTTAAGTTGTGTCTAATAGGTTTTTCAATGAGGATTGTGAATTTAAAAAAAATGTTTGTATAATCTATTGGCATGCATTCTTATTTGTCTCCAAGAAATCTTACCATGAAGATTATCCAAAACAATACTCTCAATTTAAAAAAAATAAAAATCATTTTCTACATCACAGGGATTTTAATTTTAATTTTCAACTTCAAAAGGATTTTCATTTTCATTTTCATCAACAAAATTATTTTCATTTTCATTTCCAACAAAAGGATTTACATTTTCAACAACAAAAATTTTAAATTCATTGTCTCTACGAATATAATCAATCCCATCATTGTTAAATCCAGCTTGTTGTAAATCTTCTACAATCAAATTTTCCATATCATTCAAAGGTTGATTTGAAGACGTACCTAGATTTGTGCCTATTGTCACATTCTCCATAGTATTGAAAGGTGGATTTGAAGACATACCAGGATTAGTTTCTATAATCCTACTAGCTTCCACATTCACCTCTTGCAAATTTGCATCATCTACATCCATGGTCTCTTCAATGTTTTCATCTTCATTAGTCATGGAACCGGATGCTTCAGCATTATTCATTGATTGAATCCTCACTCTTCTATTTCTTTGTCTTTTTGCCTCCTTCTCTCTTTGCTTGAATTTCTTTAGGGTTCAATACCTTCCTATCTTTCCTCTTATTATGATGTTGTGATCCCATGATTACAAAATTTTGAAGTACAAATGAATGCCAATAGTAAAAGTCTTCCTTCTTTGTTCCTCCTTCAAATGAGTCGAAAATGAACACAATTCCACTCCAAAACTATCCCAATGATGCCTCCTTTCAAAATTCAAATCAAATTAAAAGTTCAAGAGCTTGTAGAAGGAAAAATTTGATAGAAAATGGGAGTAGTCATTGCCAACCATACACTATCAAGTTACAAAATTGACAATAATTTTTTAGCAGTAAAATAAAAAATAATCAAAAAAGGAACAGGATCATGTATCCTAAATGAGATCTCGTTTCATTTTCCAACGTTTGTATTATTAAATAAAGCAAACAAGATCCCTTTTAGAAAATGGGATCCCATTCCTAAAGTGGGATCTCGTTTTTTAAAATTTAAATTTTTGGTCGAGTTTGTGCTTTGTTTTTTGGTTCATAAAAAGGCTTGGGGACCCGAACCTAAGCTTTAGACCTGGTTTGACCTGCAACTTGAAGGTCGTGTCAATCTCACAAGAAAAGAGTGACTTCGAACATATGTCTAAAGACATTTTTGTAGAATTTTTTGACAAAATTAAAACCCATTATAGATGAGACTATGTAGATTCCAAATATATAATTTTTTTTACAATTGGATTATTTTTTCTATTTTTCAAATAATTTTAGATGAAACTGGTCCATAAACTTGCAATATTATGGTCTTTTAGTATTTTAATAATTTTTTATTAAAATAATGTTTTAAAAAATAAATTATGCGTGCACATTCTTTAGACAATTCTTTTCAATTTGAAAAAAAATAAAAAAATGATAAGTTTAGGTCATCTTATGCGTGACGTACACGATAATTTTTCAAAACAACAAATATGGCCAATAAAAAATTAACAAAAAAATATTACAAAAAATATTACAAAAAAATATCGCACACATTCTTCAGTGTGTTACAAATGTTTTCCCAAAAGGATTAAGAAAAATATGATTATTTAGGTCAAAATATGGATGATGTACACGTGCATGGTATGGTAAAAAAAATGACTTTTAAACAGTGGCTTTTAGACATGCTTATTAAAAATCAATTTGTATCATATGTGTATTAAAATAAATTACATATTTGGAAACTAGACTTCAAGTACTACATTTTATGATTTGTAACTTTTTTTAAGATTCCATCTCTAAGTGCTTCAAATTTTAAGGTCAAATGTGACAAATTTTGAAAATCAGGGAAAACACTACCACTTTTTGGCCAAAAAGTGGACTCAATTTCTTGCACACCCTCACATTAAAGGATTTTTCTAGATCATAAAAATATTTTTTAACTAATAAACTAAATATTATTAGTCGATAGGCTATATATAAAGTGAAGTTTCACATGAAACCTATCTCATGCCCGTGAAACAACTAATGAATCGTCGTTAAACAAGAAATGGTTTATAGTTTTCGATCACTATCAGAATGAAATCGGATCTATCCAAATCATATCGGATTTCCTTGCATCGCGCATTGAAAACAGATATTAACTCACAACTAATATTTTATTTTATAAGGCTACAAAAATCATTAGATTTACTCTGCTGCCATAGGGAGATTTGTTTTGCTTTGCTTCATTTTTACATAGTTGTTGTAGGGAGACTGGTATTGCTTAGTTTCATTTTTCCTACAAAGTCTGCCATTTTTACGTGTAGAGAAAGAAAGGGTTAGTATTTTATTCTTAAAGCCATTCTGATTTATCTGGTGTTTAAGGAACTATAAGGGGTTTTAAGTCATGTGCTTAAAAAAATTTGTATACTTAAATGGTGCAGGTTACCTTGGGTCCATACCACCCTGATGATTTGAATGAGGTTGTACTATTTACATAGAGTGTTGATGTGGGAAGGGGGTATTAGTGCATCAGGTCGGTGAATGACATTAGCCTTAATCTAGATGCCAATGTCGAGGATGATAAACATCAGGGCCTTTATGAAGGGGTAGAGGTTGTTCTCTTCAAGTGGAAGAAGAAGAAGAGTCATAAATGGAAGATCAATCCCATCTGTAAGTTTCATACGTAACTGCATTAAATGGAATTATTTTTCTTGGGTATGTTTAAATATAAAATGATTGACTATCTAGTGAAAGTCATGTTTCAATAAAGGCTTTGGGGACTTCATCTCACAATTCAGATTGCTTGTGTTACTGTATTGCAAAACTATAATGTGTTCACGAGTTTTGGGCTTACAATGATGATATTGGAGACCTTCATCTCACAATTCAGATTGCTTGTGTCACTGTATTGCAAATCTATAATGTGTTCATAGAGTTTTGGGCTTATAGCGATGAAATTGGAGACCTTATCCAAAAATTTAAATTGGGTCAATGGGATGTTTCCATTAGGTTTTCAAGAACTTTATAAATATACCAAAACTCAGATTAGTCGAGTCTCCTTTGTTAATGTGATGGAAGTACTAAGTTTTGGATTGCAATGGTTCATGTCATGATTGGATAACAAGGGCCTTTTCCAAAAACCCATATTGTTTGAGTTACTGCTAATTTGATGGTTCTGAAAAGTTTTGACCTTACAACGGTCTGATAATGGACATCCCAAATTCTACATTGCTTAATCCTCTGTTCATCATATATATTGTATCTATAGACCTTTTCAACTTTCAATGGTCTTGAGGCAGAGGCTTTGTTCTGGAACTTAGACTATTTTGCTTTTTGTTCTTAAATTTGATGTTTCCTATGTTGTATCGATGTATTTTCACTTCCTTTTTAGTCTTTATAATTTAATAAATATGATGTATTCAATGCATCAAGTCCTCAAGTAATGAAGATACCATTCTAAAACATCAAATTGGGTTTATATTTTCAATGAAAGTTTATGTTTTCATTCAGTTCATCTGATTTTTTGTTCTTTATAGATCTAAAAGTTACATATTTTTGGTGAATTCTTGTCAATCAAACCAAGTTTATTGAGCATCGGTTTAAGTTAATTTTCTTGAAATATGATTAGTGAGCTCATCTCAAAGAGGATATGGATCTAGTTATTTATACCCTCAACTTTATGAAGAGGAACCTCAAGGTTATGTTGTTACAATTTATTATGAAGCTAATCCAAAGTTCTTCACGGTTGCCCAAGGCCATACTGCAGTGATAGCTTTAGGAAGCCCACATGATCCCCATTAGGTATCTTCTATTTGAAGTTTCTAAATTTCTTTGAAGGAATCAACAATCAATTTGCCTAAATGTGGCTCCTTGTTTACACATTAATATCTCTTCTAGCAGCAATGGATCAATGTGGATTCCAGGGGTCGTAAAGTGAAAGATGAAGTTGAATTCCTAGCCTTTGCCTTGGTGAATAAGGCTACCAAGCAGGCTCTCAAACATGGAGATCAAGAGTGGGACTAGGTAAAACCATTATATTCATGCTCATATTGTTTTATTGACTATCTAAGAGCTAAGTACCCAACACAACATTATGTATTTTTCTATTGATTTTCAAGCTTGTACGAATAATTTTGGGTTTGCAATCTCTTATTAGTACACCAACAAATGGATAAATTGAAATATTTGATAGTTGTCATATGGGGAAATTTTGTGGATTGAGTTTTGACCTCTCCTAAATGGTATTTGGGCAGATATACTTGACAGATTACAACCATAATAAGTTGGATGAATCACTTCTCTGGAATCTAAGTGCAGATGTTGGGAATGGGTATCAATGCCTTAGGCCAGTCAACAACATCCATCTAAATATGGATGCAAAACAAGTTGATGGTGAAGCTGTTGGAATCTACGATGGAAATGAGCTCATTCTCTTCAACTAGAAAAAGCAAAGCAATCAGAAATGGAAGTTGCAGCCTCTTAATTGTAAGTATTGTAACTCAAGTTTATCTTAATATTTTAAAAGAACCATTTTTTTTATCAAAATACAGTTTGGGCGTTTGGTTTACTACCCAGTTGATCCATTCAAGAGTAAAGGTTATTTTTTGGGTTTGGTAACTATTATTCTAGTAGGTCTACTTTTTCTTATTTGTAAGTTATTGATTATATTGTTGTTTTCTTTTATCTCAAACATAGTTGAGTTAGTTTATTTTCAATGCCTTCAGTTATGTATGCAAAGTGGAAGTATTTTATACCACACAAATGTAAAAGAACACTAAATAAAGGAGCAACAAGCTGCAACAACTTACAACTGCATCATACATATATATAAACTTTGATTGATGTTAAACTTTGTTGGTACATCTTATAGTTTAAGCATTGCATTAACATATATATGGTAAGAATCTGAAGCATTTTATAGCACATTGAAAAAAGTGTTCTATGTAGTTGCTTTTTATGAGTACAAATTGTGAATGTAACTAATATTTGAAGATTTACACTGGTCGATATGTCAACTGTTCATGCATATTTTAAGAAAATCCTCTTATATACTAAAGTGTGATATTGTGAGGCACAACCTTTTATTTAAATCTTTTTTCTACATGAGAAATTGAACTAGAATAGAGTGGCTAGCCATTAATTTTATAGTCTTTTTATATTTATTTCAAACTTTTGAATTTCATTATTTTGATATTTTTGTTTACAGCTTTTGATTAATATTTAATTCTTCTTTTTGATGCAAGTCATTTTGTCTTGTATTTTAGCATTTGTTCCTTGTTTTGATTATAAGGGAAAATAGGTTTTGAAGGGACTCAAAACCCTTTACAATAGAAGATATAAAATATTGCTAGAAAATATTTTCAAAAGACTACTAGTAGCAACCCAACAACCAAAAAACACAACCAGGCGGGTGCTACACTAAAAGTAGGACAAATAACTACCAACAACACCCAATAGCCACAAAAGAGCAAAACAACCTAAAAGAAACCTATACCCAGCAGGAAACAGAAAGCAACAGAGAAAAAGGACCAGGCACTAGTTCAAGCCACTCAGAGTGTTGGCCACCTCAATCTGTCGGTTCCTATGCCTTTCGGCCATATCCAACAGCTCCTTCTCAACATCAAGTGATTTCTTCCAATCAGTAGACCCTCTGCCAACCTGTCCTTAGAATATTTTTTACCTTTTCCCTTGGCCACGTGCTCTTTCTCCATTTGCTCAAAGAAATAAACCTGATCCTCCCTAAGCTCACTTATTTTTCTGAAAAGGACTTCCAAGGATTCTACGTTGTTCTTCACATAGATATGGCATGCCTGCATTAATTTTTTGATATCCACATTTATACCTAAAATATTGGCTTCCAGAGTCATCAATATTTCATCACACAAAGACTTAAAGTCATGATAGGAACCTTCAAGGTCCACCATTGTGTCTATAAGAATGTTTGGCACTGAACCCTTCGACACATTCTTCATATTTTCCTTTAAACCTATGATTTTAATATTAATCTTATTGAACTCATGCAGAGACCATTTGGTTAATTTAAAGGTACCAGTGGCCCCAGCTCTAGCAATATCCAGTAATTCATACATGGAGGTAGCATCATCATCAAGGTAAGAAAATCTCTCGAAAAGAGGGTTTACTTCAAGGGCTCTTATTTGGCTTTTTTCTTTTCCACATCCTCCTCATCTAGACCCCTAACCTCCTTGTCCTACTCCTCCTTGGGAAATTCTTGCATGGGAGAATCCTCAATGGCCACTATCTTATCTTCAGAATCCTTATCCTCACCAGCCACATTGAGGTCCTTAGACGGAACCTCGAAGGCCTTGTTCTTTAGGTTAGCAATATGCTTCTACAACTGCCTCAGTTTGTCAACCAAACCCACAACATTATCCTGTGTCCCCACCTCAAGACCACCACCAACAACATCTTTACCAACAACCACCTCCACAAATTTGGGAGAAGAATTAGTCGACCCCACCTCCATGTCCTCACTCTTAGAAAGGGCCAACCGCTTAGCAGTCCTGTTGCACTTAGCACCAACCACCTTCCTTTTCTTCGAAGACATCGTCACAGCCGTAGGAGAAACATCCTCCTCATCTTCATTCCATTCCTCCTCCTCATCCGAAGAGGACTTTGAACCTAACAACCTAGACATATCACTTATAGCTTTCTCCTTACCCTTGATGGCTGAAGCAGGGATAAGAGTCTTGACATGCTCCATAATTAATAAAATAAGCTCTTCATGGAGGACGAGGGCCTTCATATTCTTTAGATGTGCGTACACCGAAACCTCCAAAGATGATAACAGAAAGAAAGGGAATGAAATGAACAAACCATGTCTGAAATGGTTGAGGAGAGTAAAATGGTGACCAAGAATAGCCCTAAACCTCCCTTCAAAAGTCACGTAATGCATCAGCACCTCAACAACGCTCGCCCAAATTTTCTTGAGGGAAGTTCTCTCATAGAGCTAGCTCTCCAATTTGATTAATTTCTTCTACTCATCATCTTTAAAAAAATAGACCATCGCCTCCCCATTACTCTTTTTATCCTTCAAGAGTTTCCGGCCCGCAGTCGGCATCCCAGTAACAGTGGCAACCAAATCCTCATTTACCTCTATAGACACGTAAAAGGTACTAATTGACATTGTGCATCTAATCCTGACCACTAACATCATTTCATCTTGAATCATCCTTCAGTCTAACCATTTAATCAAATACCTTTATCTGATTAAATTTGTCAATATTCCTCTCTTAATTAAATAAATTAGTTATCTAATTAAGTCACCTTTTCTGAATAATTAAATTGACCATTTTTTATCTAATTATCCTATTTAATTGAATAATTAATTTTATTTGATTAAATCTCTTAAGTCTATCTATTAAATTAAATAAATTAAAACCTTATTTAGTTTAATCTAACATAATCTCTTTTAATTAAATAAATCAAAATCCTTATTTAATTAATCCCTTATCACATTCTTCTCATATTTGATTTAAATAAATCCACAAATTTAAGTCAAATAGGTCACATCATTTAATCCCTTCGTTAAATTAATTAACCCTGATTAATTTAAATCTCTTCTCATGTCCCATCCTCTAGCTTTTCCCACTTGCACATGAAAATAGATTTAATTGATTTATTAAAATCTCTATTTTCCTTCAACAAGGCATCTTTTAAGGAATATTCCCCAAGTTTGAATTTAAAATCCAAGTGGGATGAGTCCTTCCAACAAGGCATTTACTCTCTCTTTACATGTCCTTTGCCTTGAGCCAAGTGGCATTCAATGCATTCTTCCTTCCCTCTTGCATGTCATTTCAACAATTTCAAAATTCAAATATATGCATTTATTGACATATTCTTCAAAACTTGCACATCCTCCATCCATTCACAAGTGGACAAGTGGCACTATGCCATTGGCTAATTCTTAGTCCCACATTGCTCTATTTTGGACATCTCCTCAACTTAGCATTCTATAAATAAGAGGCTAATCTCCTCATTCTATCATCCACAATTTGAGTAAACTTACTATGCTCAAATCATTAGCAATTTTCATCCATTATCATTGATTTCATAGCTAGGTTATGCAGATTTTTCTATTGGAGCACTCATCAAGCATCAACAAAGTGGATCACCCTTCATCACACATCAATCTTGCATCATAGGAGTTGGGAAAGGGCCGATTTTCACATCAAATTGGCACCAATTTCCCCATGGGATCAAGAGTTTGCTTGTTTTAATAGGATTTTAATCTATTTCATTGTGTTCTTCATTCTTCTTTTCTATTTTAAAATATGCTAATGGATTTCATGGGGAATCCTTGTTCTTACTCGCATATTACCTTCTAATGTGTTTGTTCATGTTGTTTTGCAAGTATTAGGATTGGGGTTCGACAACCTCCACTTCCAGACCTTTAACCTTGAGCTTACAATTATGCTAGAAAGAAACAAATTGCGTCGAGGCATTAGGGTCATGCCCATGCAATCTCTCCAAAAATGGAGTAAAATTACCATGGTGCAGAATATTCCAGAGTTTCTTCTTTCTTTGAATGTCTCCACATGAATGTGGCTCGATTTTTCTCCCATCACCTCCCATGGCTACCAACAGAAGACTCACAAAACCCTTGCAAAAACACTCAACTGAAGACCAGAGAGCAACAAGACACCCACAAAGTGTGCAGAATGGAGGAAGGTAGTAGACCATAAATGTCGTATCACCTCACCCCATGCCATCATTTCTTAATAAACTCCTAACTTTCTCAGGAAGGATCGATCCCTCCTCCCACGAACGAAATTCATTTAAACTAATAGCCTCATTGGCAAAACAATATGTCGATTTTCCTTCTTGGTAAACGTGAGAGACGCAGGTCTCATCACAAGATTGCAACATGATTATCGTATCCTTAATGAGTCGGTCGACATTTCAACTCAGAGTATTAGTGCCACGCAGATAATTTATTATGTTTCTACCCATAATTTGGAGTATCCTTTGATGATAGCATATCTAACACTTATGAACATAGCCTCCGCCTCCACGCAATGATTGGTCAAAGTTCCCAACAAGAGTGCCACCATTCCAAGAAGTAGCATTTGTTCCTTGTTATTTTTAAATGTAACTTGATTATAACATATTCCTAATGTCTTCACCTTTTTCCTCATGCTTTCTATTTTTTTATCAATTTCATTATTATGATGTTTTTTGCTTGCAGATTTTGACTATTATTTAATTCTTGTTTCTTTGTATATAATGTAATTCAGGCCACCTTGTCTTGTTATTTTAAATACAACTTGATTATAATGTATTCCTAATGCATTTGTTTTTTTCCTCATGCTTTCTATTTTTTTGACTTTGATTATTATCAAATGACCTTAATCTTTTATTTTTGAGTTTATTAATTTTATTTATTTTTGGTCTTTTAAGCCTCCACTTATAAAGTCATCTTAAAACAATTGAATATTATTAATTATTTAAAAATAAAAAAATAATTGAACTATAATTTTTTAAATTTAATTTAATCATAATAGAATTTTAAACTTTCAATATTTTTTTAGAAAGGACCCTTATTTTTGTTAGTATTAGAATTTTTTTTAGTTATTTGAGAATAGGCTATCTTCATTTAGTTCAATTTACATATTCTTTTAATTTTAAATATATTTAAACGGTTAGGTTTTGATCTAAATTTTACTACCTCTTTGTGGAATGTTTATATAAATGGTACTAGAATAATTAATTTTAATTGATAGGCTCTCTCCACTCAATGCAATTGATATATTTGAAAGGTTCTTATTTTTGTTGCTATTAGAATTTTTTTTTGTGTTAGTTGATAGACCTTCTCTACTCAATGCAATTAAAATATTTTTAATTTTAGATATATTTAAATGGATAGGTTTAGGTTCAAAGCTTATTTTTATTTTTGTGGAATGTTTGTATAAATGGTTTCAACCCTTCTTCGCAAGAGCCCTTATTTTTGTTGACACTAGATTAATTTGTATTGGTTGATAGGCACTCTCCACTCAATACAATTGATATATTTAGAGGGTTTTATTTTTGTTGCTATTAGGATAATTTTTGTGTTAGTTGATAGGCCCTCTGCACTCAATGCAATTGATATATATTTTTAATTTTAGATATATTTAAATGGTTATGTTTAGGTCCAAAGCTTATTTTTCTCTTTGTAGAATGTTTGTATAAATGGTTTCAACGCTTCTTCAAAGAGCCCTTGTTATGTGACTTTTTCCCCAAGAGAAGAGAAATATATAAATAACCCTTTGGAATTAAAAAAGGGAGATAGAAAATAAAGGATATTATGATCCTTTGGTTAAAAAAGAGATTAATAAAGAATATGTGTAAACACTCTTTAAAAGAGAAGAATAATCATTTATTTAAATAATTATTAAAAGATAACCTTTTGTGAAAGGGTGTGATGGTTTGGAAACCACCCCTAAGGATATATAAATCATTCATTTGAGACATGGAAAACATTGAAGGATGGAGAACATTCAAGGAGAAAAGAGAAAAGGAAAGAGGAACTAAAAGGGCACAAATGAGTGAAGGTTAGGGTCTAGGTGGGAATTTAAATATTTGGAGAAGGGGCACATAGTGTGTGTCCAACTCGGTGTACAACATACACCCAGGAGTGTCCTAGCCAGGGTTGTGTTTTCACTTTTTCATATTAGGGTTATTTATTTTATCGTTTTCAAAGATTTGTAAATGTTTTAAATCAATTATAATGCTATGTATGCTTCCCTTCACTGAAAACTTTATCACATACTTTTCGTTTATACACTGAAGCAACGGCTGTAGGGAGATTGGTTTTGGTTTTTTTAATTTAAAACAAAATTCTGCTATGAAAAGGTTGTTTGAATTTTTCCTACAAACTCTATCCATTTTTCCTCATCGGTATTGTTGACAGACGACACAATTTGAGCAGAATCTTGAGGTCACTTTCCATGGTTTTCTTATAGTTTTCTATCGGCGTAATCCTTGCACCCCTTTTCGTACAAGTGCTAGTTTACCTTGTTCAATGTACTACTTTGGCTATGTTAATAGATCACTTCATCAAAGTCACCACAAAGGAAATTTTTCTCCACATTCATTTAATCAATCTCAAGATAAAAGGCTATGGCAATGAATAATAAGAGGTAAATGGATGTCAACTAGAGAAAAAATGTCATCATAATTAATTCCCTCAACCGAGGAATATCCCTTTATAACTAGTCTAGCCTTGTACTTATCGACACTACCATCATGAGTAATCTTCCTTTTGAACATCCATTTATAAAAAATGGGTTTTCAACCATTAGAAAAAACTACTAAGTCTCGTGTGTGATTTTTTCAGTGCAACCATCTCCTAACCAATATCTTTTCTCTAGGATTTAGAATCATTCATACTTAATGCCTCATTTATAGTTTGAGGCTCATTGATGGTAGTAATCAAAGAAAAAATGCATCTGCAACCAAGAGGAATATACCTATGTGGTTGTTGTATATGCCAAATAGACCTCACTAAGAATTTAAGTGGAGGTTCTACCTCCTCTTCGTAACTCTATAAAATATTTAGTCTCTCCTGTTTAAGTCCATGAGATTTGGGTTCAACTTGCTTCATCTTAGGGGTTAATTGAACAACATATGTCTTTTTATCCTCTTTTGGTTGCAAAGCTATATGAGAAGGTTTAATCTCTATTAAAATAAAAAAAATCTAGAAAAATCTCTCATTCATATGATTCTGAAGTTTATGCACTTTCACACCAACACCATATCCAATAAATATACATTTAACAACCTTGTTCTCTAATTTTTACCACCTCTCCTTAGGCAAATTATCATATACTTACAAACTAAAAACATGATTCTATAATCAAAGATTTTCTCTTGACCATGCCTCCATAGGAGCCTTATCCAATTGAGATGATTTAGAATGAATATTAATTATCTAACAATTAATCTTAGTTTATTCTACCATTTTTTGTTCCAACCCACTCCACTAAGTATACTTCCATCACTTTTCATCAATTTCTTGTTCATTCTATCTACATATCCATTATTTTAGGGGTATATGAATTTTTCTTGTGTATCTTTATCCCATGATCCTTACATAATCTTTTAAAATCTAATAAAAAACTCATTGTTATTGTTAGTTCTCAAAACCTTAATCTTCCTACTAGTGTTATATTCTACAAGAGCCTTAAACTCTTTAAAATGATTGAAGAATTTAGATTTATTTATAAGGAAATACAACCATTCCATTGTAGAGTAGTCATCTATGAAAAATACGTAATACAAATATTTTAAAATTAAAGAACAAATTACAAGATAGAAAACATCAAAATGAATTAGATCCAACACCCTAGAGGATGTATGAGAACTCAAGTAAAACTAAATATAGTTTTATTTTACATATACAAAGCGTTCAAAAAATAAAACTCAATTGGATAAATAATTTAAGTCCATAATTTTTTAAAAAAATTGAGG
Organism: Sequoia sempervirens; assembly: GCA_007258455.2. NCBI lineage: Eukaryota > Viridiplantae > Streptophyta > Pinopsida > Cupressales > Cupressaceae > Sequoia > Sequoia sempervirens. Next base: position 92,606,056 of record VDFB02000003.1, read on the forward strand.
GTCATTATACCCTACTCACCTATGTGGCCCATTCTTTGGTGCCATTACATTTATTCTCCATAGGTAACTTGGTCTCTAAAGCAAGATCTCCCCTTAGGCACCCAAAAAATATGAACATTAAAATTGGATGAAAATTTTCTCTTTACTACTATTTTTTATGGTGAAGATGTATATTCTACATATCTCTTCATAGTTATAGCATAAAAGGTCTATTTCATAGAACCATGAATGTATTTATCTTTAATAGAGTGTTGATAAAAATACCATTAATAATCACCATAATCCACCCTCCACTCAAGAAAACCACTCTCACACCCAAATAATAGGTGTTCTTATAAAAGTGCATTATGTTGGAGAATGCCAAGATTAGAAAGTATATATTAATAACTTTCCACAAGTGAAATGATGAAAAAAATAGGATATCTATCATATAATATGAAGAGTGTAAAAATATACAATGTGAGCCTTGATTATATTGGAAAGGATGATGAGGAGAGAAGGTAGGAGAAACTGAAAACGTACCCCTCCAAATGTGCAACACTTGTGAGCTCACTTGATAAGTGTGTGAGCAAGTGGCAAGTATGCACACAATAGGTGTCTCAATAGGTGAGTACATGTGTCTCAACCACATGAAGTTAAACAAAAAGGTAAAAGTCCCTAAGCAAAGACTTAACTACTATGAATATGACTCTCCTAAGTAGGTTAATAACTAACTAGATATATAATGTAACTATTTACACCAACACCCCCCTTAAGTGCCACTTAGGGAGTAATGTATGCATGATGATGATTCTCAAATACTAGGCCATGTTAGGTACTCATGTACAAATTTATCATAAAGTGGAGTAAAGGAGAAAACCCATTGGGAACAAAACTCCTCTCCAAAAGAGAAATGGTGCAAATGCAATGAAATGTACAAGTGAAGAAAAAGTGATAGATGAAGGACTCATAATGACCCCCCAAGAACTAATTCTAGAACTATGTACAATAAATGTTCCCCCAATAAAAGAGAAAGAAGAGAAGGTTTGTGTGAGCCCCCCCTCAAAAAAAAAAAAGAGAAGTAATGAGATCCACTTGAGGAAATGGTTCCTCTCAGAACTGATAGGAGAAGAGAAAACATGCAACCTCCCCTCAACATGATTCCTATAGTGTTAGTAGATGCTTGATATTGGATGTTGAAGCTGACCCATGCAAGTTGAACAATATTTCTCCCCTTGGGAATAAATAACACAACAAACTTGTGCAAGATGACTTCCCATTCTAGATAGGAATATGTAGGAAGTAAGATCAATGTATTTGAATGATGCACATGATTCAATTATTGATATAAATCCCATGATTTCTTTGAATGATATCCAAGCCAATTTTGATGTGTGACAAATGTTGGTAAGATGAATTAGGTATCATTTAAGATTCAGGAACAAGGACCATAGATGTATGGTAACAACTAGACCAATGTGAATTTGATATTGTTGCAAATGATGATGTCTGAATTTGATAGTTCAACTCATGAATATTTGCACAAAATGTCATGATAGAAGCTAATGTAGGCAAGGCATGAGAAAGATCCAAAGATGACAATGTTGATGCAACTTCATCAAAGCTAAAATCAAAGAGAAGGCAAATATCCTCAATGGTATTATCCAAATTTGCAATTCAAGAAGTTCTATAAACACATATGTGATGTCTGGGAGATATACATCCCAATGTGGTGGATTTGGAAAGATGATGTTTATGTCCTGATACAAAGAATCATTGGAACTCATGGATGAGTCAAAACTAGATTCAGATGTAGCAACATGTGTTTCAAGTTTTACAATCTTGAATAGAAGTTTGATGATATAATGTGAGGTATGAGGATAAAACTCATTGTTATGTTGAGAGCTATCATAATATATATATTTCATTTTGCAGTTTCTAGACATGGTCTAATTATTAGCAAATATCAATATGAAATGCAAGTATACCCCCCATAATAATTAGTATTGAAACCTAGCCCCCCCAAAACAATGTGTAAGGGAAATTACTACTTATTTAAAGATTGGATACCAAATCAACCATTTATAGTTCACAGTGATTTTACTTTTTTTAGAAAATGGGAAATCCAAATCTTAAAATTACAAGTCAATTCAAATTCCTTACAAAATTTTGATGTGTCAAAAAAGTTTGTAAAAATTTGATAAACAAGGTGAAAGTTAAGCCCTGTTAAAATTCACTTACAATAACTATTGTGGAGGTCAAAAAAAGATTTAAAAACCCACAATTTATAAATTGTCTTAACACTAGAGTGTTCATCGAACACCTTAAGCAGTATGAAGTAGTGTCATGTTGTTTTTTTTTTTTTTTCTACTGTTGGGTCTCGGTTGCTTTCTTATTATTTTTTTGTTTTGTTGTTGTTGGCTACTACTAATAGTTTAGTGTTATATCCTTGGAGCAACATTTTGTATCTTCTGGTGTTTTGGGTTTTGGGCTGCTATTAATGTCTTAGTTTTGTATCTCTTGAACAACATTTTGTACCTTAAGTTGTAAAGGGTTTCAGGTCCCTTCAAAACCTATTTTTGCCATATAATCAAAACACTAGAGTGTTCATCATGGAAAGAGCTTTCCATCAGCTATTCACACTTGAAAATATTACTCCTCATTAGCAAGTTATGCAAAAAAGAAAAAAACCCTTAAAGCTCTTAATGATCAATATAGCTATCAATATGAATTACTAACGGTTTGGTAAAGTAGTTAACAAATAATGTTGTGGTTAAAGGAAATGGTGTAGCAATTACATGGAATAGTTGTTAACCCTAACACTATATATAACACTTATCATTATAATAATATATGCTTTGTTAAGAACCATAAACTATTTGAAGGCGAATTGGAGGGTTTTAGCAGACAAGAGATCTTATTGGCCACTTGGGGTTTCAATCTAATCATGTAGAAACCACATGGATAACTACCCACCAATGGTGGAGATACCCATGGAAGGAGCTTGTGTTGAAGAAACAATTGCAAATTAATTTGTGAACACCTTGTAGAAGTCCTTTAATGTCTACTCCATCTTTAATATGTACCCTGTGAGCACCCACAAATCAATGGATGATTGTTAACAAAAGCAGGTTAAATTCCATGCTAGGAGAAACAATTGATGGTTGTGGAACTATAGAAGGTTGTTTGAATTTGCGGTCACTTTGTTGATATGAGAGATGGTCGTTGGACTGGTGGTAGTAGGGCTAATGCATGACCTGAAGCTGAAGTCATCAACATTTTGCAGATAGAAGTCACCTAATAGTTGAAAGCGTAGACCTTGAGGAGGCCGCAATGGAGGAGAGGGTGAGAAATATGTTGTGGGTGGGAAGAAAATAAAGTATCTAAAATATGTCTTCATAAAATCTCTCCAAGTCATGCACGCAGGTGTCCTCCTTCACGTTGCCCTTTTCCAAAGCCTTGGCAGCTATTGAAAAGCTTAAAATAGATCCTGAGAAGTATGCAGCCTAATCAATGGAGGCCATGGAGATCAAGTTATGGTGGTCGATGTGGGTAGGCAACCAAGAAACAAAGAGGGAAATTTCCATATAGGAGCTAATAAATCAACACAAAACCTTGTAAAGGTTTTACAAATTTCACCAATAGTGACAAATTGACAAGGATGGAACGAAGATCGTGGAGACACATCTTCTTATCACTATGTTGAGGTCGATTAGGGGCTAAATGAAATAGATGTCCAAAGTAAGCTAGAGAACCAAGTGGATTAACCAAAAGCCTTGCATAGAAATATACCATGAAACCCAACAAACAAGCCAAAATAGGCCAAAATTCTTGCAAAAAGGCAATTGTCAACCCAAAAAGGGTTTGCCATTTTTTTTTCATTTTTTTCTAAAAAACCATATAATATGGATATAAGATTTTTTTTTTTAAATGAAGTTACCATTTTTCTCTAAATGAAGAGTATTTCTTCATTTATTGGATATTTTAGATATAATGGTTATAATGGTTTGACTCCAAGATATTCCAATGATAGGGTTATGCATGGGATTCATCTTGATATGGGAAGGAACATGCTCTCATGGATTTGATACCAGTTGGAGAATTCCAAGATCCGAAAGCATGAATTAATAACCTTCCACATGTGAAACAATGAACATAATAGGATATCTATCATATAATATGAAGAGTGTGAAAATATACAATTTGGGCCTTGCTTAAATAGGAAAGGATGATGACAAGAGAAGGTAGGAGACAATGAATAACTACCCCTGCAAATAGGAAACACTTGTGAGCTCACTTGACAAGTGTGTGAGAAAGTGGAAAACTTATGCATGCAATAGATGTCTCAATAGGTGAGTATATGTTTCTCAACCACATGAAGTGAAACAAAAAGGTAAAATTCACTAAGTGGAGACTTAACTAGTGTGAATAGGAATCTCCTAGATAGGTTAATAACTAACTAGATAGATAATGCCACTATTTATACCAAATAGATAATGTCACTATTTATACCAACACATTCCATTCCAAATAAGGGATATGTAGTACAATTTTAATCTCATTCACTCATCCATCATGGAATCAAATTAAGAATCTTTCATGGCCAAAAATATTTAGTTGAGATTTATCTCCTAGTAGATCTTCTCACTATCATATTCTTCACACTTTGAAAACTAGTTTTGTTGCAAGGTCATGTGGAAAAAAACACCAAAATCTATGAACCATATACCTTCCAATGCATGTGTTGTAAAGGTTGTGACAAATGCATAACCATCATCTTGAGAAGAATTTTCAAACTCATCATCTTAATCTTTTTTATCTTAGTTTCTCCTCCTTACATTCTCTTTTGAAATGCATAGGCTTGTCATAGTTCCAACACTTAGTATTAGTATTTCTAGAATATTTGGATGTCTCATGGGATTTGGATCTAGACTTGTCTTTCTTCTTCTCCTTCTTTCCTTTCTCTGTAAATATTTGATGAAAAAATAAGACCCCCTTGGCTGATTCAAAAAAAATTCTTCACATATTCTCTAAAAGTAGTGATGCAACTACCTCACCCATTTTTAATTTAGAAGTCATACTACCAATTGCCATCACCAAGTGATCTCATGAGTTAGGAAACTAATATAAAAAATCCATGCAACAATTCTCCTCCTCAATCTTCACTCCAATGATGTGTAAATAATTCAAGTGCACAGAGAAAGGACCACCATCCTCCATATTGAGGGTATATAACTTATTTCTTAGGAAGAAATATTTACCAAGAATATAGCTTGATAAATAAAAAACAATTATTCCAAAGATCTATATATTTAATTATTCATGTATATTTTTTTTTTATAAAAAAGGGGGTAAAAACTTTATTGAAAATCAGAAAGCAATAATACAAAGGAAGCCAAGGACCAAAGTCCTAGGGAAAAACAAGCACTACAAACCAACTAAGAATAAACAGCCAACACCATCATCTGTCACCACTCCCAACCCTATCAGCAGCAAGAATATTCGTTAAATCAAGACGGAGCTCCTGTGGAACCAACTCCCACTCCTCAATTCGCCATCCCTCAACATGCTCAGAAGCCCATCTCGCCAAACAATCAGCTGCCTTATTCCACTCACGTGGAATATGGACAAAAGTCACAGTTTCCATCAAAGAACTAACCCGCAGAATTTGTTGCACAACCCTTGCCAGTTGCCAACTGACATCTGTCACTTTTTGCTCAATAAGCAAATTGATTAAAATCTGGGAATCCGATTCACAAACTATCCTTCTCCAACCTAAAGCATAAGCTCTCTCCAGAGCGTCAAGAATAGCCAACCCTTCCATCATGTTGATGGTCTGTGTCCCTTCATAGATCGAAAAGAGGAAGATCACCGAGCCCAAAGAGTCCCTACCAATCCCCCCAATACCAGCCGGTCTTGGATTACCCCTTGAAGATCCATCAGTATTGATCTTCAAAACACCATATGGTGGAAGTTGCCAATTGCCCTCTCTATCAATTTTTTGCTTCTCTCGTCGTCCTCTCCGAGCCCTTGCCAAAGCCAAAGACGACCCCTGAATCCCTAATCTCTCCACCAACTCTGTATCCCTTTTCACCAAAGGGAATTCCACTTCACACCTAGCTTCCACAGTTTCTTGAACCATGCCCAATAATCTCTGCCAAATTTGTTGCACCAGCCTTCGTTCTCCACGAAATATCCTTCGATTGCGTTCCAACCAAATCTGCCACAATAAGAAGATAGGCCCCACAGACCACACATCCTGCAAAAAGGAGGCCACTGAAGGGGGCCGGCCCATCCCATGCCAAAAATCAATCAAGGAGGATGCATGAACACAAGGAATTTTCCAAGCACCCCACCAAAAATGCCAAAGCTGGAGGGCAAAAGAGCAATGAAAAAACAAGTGAGTAGAGTCCTCCTCATTAGCCCCACACATAACACAAACAGGACCCTGGAAACCTCTCTTCCGAATATTATCCTAGGTCAAACACTTATTCTAGGCCAACATCCAGACAAAACAATTACATTTTGGCCAAGAAAGCTTGTTCCAGACCTTCTTCCACCACTGAAATTCAATCCCAACCAACCTATGAGACAATAACACACAATAACCAGAGGCTACAGTATAGGTCCCCTTAGGATTGGGGGACCAGGCAAGCACGTCATCATCTCGGAGAGAGCTACATCTTCGACTGGAGAGGATACTTTGCAGCACAACACAGTCTTCCTGTAAACCAACATCTGGCCACTCATCTGGGGACTTCCATCTGGCCGTCTCTATATGACCACAGGAGGAAAAGGACTTGAAATCACTCACCCACGACCAACTAGCCTCAAGAAACCTCTAGCAAAGATTCAACAAGTTGGGAAATTGGGAGGTGATGGGAGGAAAACCATCCCAGGAGTCAGTCCAGAACTGGACCTCGGTCCCCTTCTTGCAGATCCAAAATAATCCTTCCTTAATAAGCCTAGCCCCTTTTTTGAGAGTGCCCCATATCACAGAACCCTTCCCCACAAGGGGGTACCTAGAAATATTAGGTTGAAGGATCCCAGGGAGATACTTCTGAGAAAGAATCTTGGCCCAGCTCTTATCCTGCTCCTTACACCACCGCCAATACAGTTTAGCAGCCAAAGCCTCCCCAGTCAAAGCTGATTGCCTCAAGCCTAGTCCACCATAATGTTTCGGACTACAAACAACCTCCCAATGGACCAGACTCCATTTGGAGAACTCCAAGCAACCAGCCCATAAGAATTGTCTTGCCACAGAGTCAAGCTCCTTAAGAAAGCCCATAGGGGCAACCTAGAGCATGCATCTATAAATGGGCATAGCCTGCACCACTGACTTAATCAACTGGACACGACCAGCAAAGGATAACCATCGATGAGTCTAGTGATTAACTTTTGCCCAAAATTTATCCAAAATAATCTGCCAAGACTCTCTTGGTAGCCTACTCACTGAGATGGGAATGCCCAGGTAAGTCACAGGGAGAGTCCCGATCTGAAATCTCAAAGTTTGGGCAATCCTTTGCTGAATGGGGCCCGGAGTGTTGAAGAAGAAAATGGAAGACTTGCCCTCATTAATCTGTTGACCAGAAGCAACAAGGTAAACATCCAGCATTCTTCAAAAATTAGAGGCCTCTCGCATTGTAGCCATCCCCATCAAAGTAGTATCGTCCACAAATTGCAGGTGAGTTTGCGGAGGTAAGGTGCCACCCCACCTCCAACCTTGAATGAGACCAGACTCCACACTCCGTTTAATCCATCTCCCCAAACCTTCAGCCAAAAGAATAAACAAGTAAGGGGAAAGAGGATCACCTTGACGAAGCCCCCTAGAAGCACCAAATAGCTCAGAGTGACTCCCATTGATAAGCACAGAGAAAGAGACAGAAGAAACACAACTCAAAACCCATTGAATCCATTCTTCAACAAAACCAAAAGCACCAAGAACCCGCTGAAGGAAGGACCACCTAACTCTGTCATATGCCTTCGCCATATCCAGTTTGATAAACATCGCTTTTTCTTTAGAGCTAGCCATAGAATGGATGACCTCAGTTGCAATAACAATCCCATCCAGAATTTTCCTACCAGCAACGAAACCACTCTGTTCTTCAGAGATCAGCTCCTCAAGCCCCTTTTTCAATCTGTCAGCAATAAGTTTAGAAATAATTTTATAAACTACATTGCATAAAGAAATGGGCCGAAATTGGCTTAGCCTATCAACCCCCTCACTCTTGGGAATAAGAGCCAGAAAGGTAGCATTTAGGGCCCTTAGCATCTGCTTATTTTGTTGAGATTCTTGAACCACAGCCAGGAGGTCAAGTTTGATGATATCCCAAAATTCTTGAAAAAACTCTATTGGGAAGCCATATGGACCAAGCGCCTTCCCTTTCTTCATATTGAAAACAATCCCTTCAAGCTCATCAAGTGAGATATCACTCATGAGTTGTCGATTCAGATCTCCAGACACGAGAGGGGGGATACAAGAGAGAATCTGCGCTTCCTCAGGAGACCCCCCTTGCGAGTCCTCCCTAAAAAGAGATTCAAAGTACTGCACCGCTTCCCTTGAGATATCCGGAAAGGAGGAAAGGTGGTCTCCCCTGTCATTCACCAAACCAGAGATAGAATTTCCATGACGCCTGGCTTTCACTGAATTGAAAAAGAAAGCTGTATTTTTATCCCCTTCCTGAAGCCACTCAATGCGAGCCTTATGTTTCCAATACATTTCCTCGCGCAGTTCCCACTCTTCAAGAGTTTTCACCGCCCGAGCCTCCTCCTGAAGCAACTCAACCGTCACCCCATCCTCCCTTAACCTCCTCATGATACCATCCAAATCTTCCTGGGCCATTGCCTTGGCATGGAAGACATTCCCAAAGTACTGACGATTCCACCTTTTGAGCTCAAATTTAACATATTGAAGTAATTTAGCAAATGTATACATTGCCGTACCATAAGCTGGTCTACCTTTCTTCCACCAGTCAGTCACAAAAGCATTCAAAGAAGGGTCCCTCAACCACATAAGTTGGAACCTAAAAGAGGGCATCCGAGGCACACGAGTTGACTCAATAGCAAGCTTAATAGGCCAATGGTCAGATCCTCTCCAATCCAAGATCTCAGAGCAAGATGACCAAATCCCTCCAACTCAGTAGCAGGAAACCAGAAATTGATCCAATCTTTCTGCAATGCAGAAATCACCAACCCGACGATTGTTCCAGGTGAATTGACCATTGTTGGGCTTGATATCAACAAGATTCAAGGTATTGATATTGTCACGAAGAAGCAGTGCAGAGGGCTCCAACCTTCAAGTACCACCACGCTTCTCAGCCAACTCACAGATAGCATTAAAGTCTCCACCCAAAATCCATGGATGAAAAGGCATCATGCTACGGATAAGCCTGATATGGGACCAAAGACCTTGTTTACCTTGAAAATCTGTAGGAGCATATATATTGGAAAATAGAATAACCTCCCCTGTCTTAAAACTAGTAGCAATCATAGACATAGAGGATTTAGAAGAAATCCACCAAAGAGGTCGGATTCTTCGAGGATTCCATAAACATGCCAAACCCCCAGAAGCTCCATGAGCTCCAATGCACTGGCACGCCCCGCTTCTCCACAACTTAGGTGCCAAGCCATGCATATTCTCAATAGATAACTTAGTCTCCTGCAAAAAGAAAACATCAGGACCTTGCCTTCTAACTAAATCATGAACTGCTTTTTGTCTAGGGCCGTTGTTCAAGCCCCGAACATTCCATGACAGAACAATCATTTCAAAGGGCTTGAAAAAAGAGAATCCAGGGTCGTTACATTCTTCATGTATATTTAATACTATGAAATATTCACAATAAATGAGACCCTTCACATTTATACCTTTCCTAGTCTTCTTGTGGCATGGCATCAAGCTTAGATCTAGATACTAAAACCCATAAATATTTATTTATGGTCATATCCTCTATATCGATCTTCCAAAGCTTAAATTTTATTATTGATATCTTCTCCATTTCTATCCTTAATGTGCTTGCCATTTTTTTTTACAACAATATCTCCTTCTATTCAAGCTCCAACTCAATATAATATTAGTACAAAAAATCATTGTCTCTAACACCTACAATCTAAGGTAATTGATATCTAACACCAAATGATGGTGCATGTCTTATAAAATGCATGAATTTCATACTTTTAAGGTTTTTTTATCTCTTAAAGGCTCATGGATTAATTATCCTTGGCTATGTGTCACAATCTTGAAAAACATGTTAGAACAAAATATTAGGTAAGGGTTGTGAATTAAATGAATTTATTAGTGACAATCATTAATTAACTATGATCTAAGGGTGCATGTTTTTTATTAACGATGAACAGGTTTTGAAGGGTGCATGAAACCCTGAACAAAAAGAGACAATGTCAATAAAGATGAAACAATGGCAATAAAGATGAAACAATAGACTGCCCATCCAACACACCAAAAACAAGTTGATTACCAGAACATTAGTAGACCATAAGCAAAAATTTACAACTAAAAAAAAAATAGTAAAGCAAACCAAACATCCATTAGAGAAGTTCTTTAAGCATCTTTGCCTCATCCAGATCCTTAGATGCCAGCCTATCATGCATCTCCATGATTTCCTCAACATCACAACTAGGGACCGTTTTGCATTTCTTGGTTTTACTCCGAGTACGCACACTCGGTCTAGCATCCAAATCTATGGTATGCATTTCCATGATAGCACTATCCCCCTTTCTTTAGTTGCATGTTCTTCAAATAGTCCTCTGCCAATCCATTCATTTGCTTTATGATTAAGGAAGACCATACCTTCAACCGAGGCCTCCAACTTCTCCTTGCTAATGTTAATAATTGTGTCCATGCCCTTTTGGAGCTGCCTATTCTACTTTTCCAGCAAATCCATCTTCAATCCATAATCATTCTTCAAATTAGCAAGCTCGTCCACCATACATCCAACACTAGAATTTAAAGACCTGGTCAACCCGAAGATAGAATCCTTATCTTTGAGACTCCGTAGAGTGGAAATGTTGCAATGGGAAATAGTGTCATGCTTATTGTGGAGGTCTTGCACCTCTTGCACAAGCCACATCAGCAAATTAAATGAGATATCAGCCCCTTCTTTCACCAAACTAGACGCCTACGAAAAATTCATAGCCCCCCAAAACACACCCCTTCCCTTATGTGAACCAACCAAAGGATCCTCCTCTTGAGACACCTCAGGGAAAATCTTGGCCTTTCCCCTATCCTTGGATGCCAAAACTAGAGTAGAATCATCCACATTAACCACAAAATTCCCCTTGCCAGCAGCAGGGGACCCACCATCACCAAAATTCCCCATTCCATCACCTTGGATATTCTCTGCCACCTCCTAAAATTTATCACCCACATCCTTGGAATGGCCCTTGGCCTTCTTACCACCAGAAAGTCCCTCCTCAGCACCTTCCACAAAATCCTCCTTGAGTTTGAGTTTGACACGCGAGAGGAGAGATTTTTCCTTGGAAGTTGAGGGTTTCACCCCTCCAAATGAGGGAGTGTAATCCAGGTCAATGTCATACCCATTGGACCAACCCTCCAACTCCTCTTCAATTTTCATTCCCTCAATCTTTGAAATCTCTTCAATCTGACAATTCCCACTCCCTTTCCTCTTCTTTTTTGAAATAGGGGATCAGGGAGCTCGAACAATACAATTAGCTTTAATCAAATCTACAATGAGCAACATCAAGCCCTCATGCAGAAAAAGGTTTCTAGGGTTCTTCCAAAAACTCAAAATTCCTTCTTCCAAAGACATCAAAAGGTAAAATGGGAAGGGCACAAGCTTACCATGTCGAAAGTGATTCAGCAACACGAAATGGTGACCATACAATGCCGTGTATCTGTCATCGAGGGTAAAGTACCGCATCAATGCCACTGTCACATCTTGCCATATGGGTTTAATCTTGGTCCTGTCACAACCCCCACAGTCCAATCTAACCATTTGAGCCTGTTCTCTATCCCGGAGAAAGTTTTTCCTAGCCGACTATGAGATATTCATATCCCTGTATAATGTCCTACCTTGCATCAACATACCCATCACTTCTGCTATGAAATCTTCATTGATGGTAGTATTCCTACCAAACATACTAAGCACGCGTTCATGCCAAGCATCAACAAAATCCTTGGAAACACTGGACTTAAAGCCATTCAACCTCTCCATGAAAGGAGTCACACCACCTCTCTGCAGAATTTCCTAGACGTCGACATTGGCTTTGATGTCATGACAAGAAAGAGGCTTTGTTTTGCACCTATCCCCACCCATCATCGAAGCACTTGTAGAAAGAAACCGCAAACAACAATAGAAAAATAGAGAGGCAAGAGGAACATTAACACCTAGAAAGTGTGTCTAGCTACCACGGACGGTACTGATAGTAATAATGAAGAAGAGGCTTATACAACTCAGACTTGAATGACCACAAATTCCAATGAGCATCACCTATGTGAATAGTTTAATCAACCAGAAAACTCCATAATTCCCACACATTCCAAAAGCCAAGGAGGTGGCCAAAACCAATGAGCTAATGTGAGTCATTATGAATAAGTGTGCTTAATTCAATATGTAGGACGTCATTTGCATCCCACGACCTTGCCGACGTCACCCCAAAATTCGTCAACCAATCAGCCACAAAATTCACCTCTCTATAGGCATGAAATATATAAATTTCATAAAATTCATGACTTAAAGAAATGGCATCTAGAATGAGATTTTTAATAGTCTAAGAGGGGGGGACCCTTAGGAAATTAAAAATGTTTAGGGATTCCCCTTTGATCCAAAGCTTAGAGATCCACAAGTCTCTAGCCAACTTGATACTATTATAGGTTGCAACAACTTCAGCAAAGTGGTTTGTATGGATTCCCAAAGGGAGCGCCACTGCTGAAACAAACCTACCATTGTAATCTCTCAACACTCCCCCACAACCAGTAGGACCTGGATTACCTTTAGTCGAACCATCAAAGTTGATTTTATGCCAACTAGGGGTAGGAGGAAACCAGACCACCCCATCCCTATCAAGATTATCCTTCTTCAAGGGTTTAGCAATATCACAAGAAAGTTTCCAATTGGTCACCACAGAGGCATCATAATCTAAAACCATCACTCTTCCTGAAATATCAATTTTGTCAACCACCAACAAGAAATTTTCCCTAATAGAAGAAACAATTTTGAGAAAAAGGGAAAGAGAAGAGAGGGAAGCATCCCTAAAAATTTGGTTGTTCCTCTCCTTCCATAAACCCCAAATAATATGTGGATGCATAAGCAACCAAAGCAATCTCAAGGAGGGATTAGAATAAGAAGCATGCCATTGGAGCCACAACTCCCAAACCAAAACAAGAAAAATCCACTCCACACGCCAAAGACTAAGAAAGAGAAACCATACTTCCCGAGCAAAATTACAGCCAATAAACAAGTGAGAATTGTCCTTCACATGCATCTTACACAAGTAGCATCTGTTGGGCATGGAGAAACCCCTTTTCCACAAATTGTTAATAGTTAAAATCTTGTCTTGCACCGTTAACCACAAAAAAATATTAATCTTGGGGATCAGCTTTGAAGATTACACTAAACCCCATGGCGGCCTGGGTCCCACAAGGTCATTACAAGACTTAAACGCAGACACCACCAAAAACAACCCATTCGGTATCCTTCTCCAAATCACCATATCCCTCTAGGGGTAAATAGGGATGTGAATTCTAGAAATCTCATTAAATAGATCCACCAGTGTAGGAAACACCTCATGTATCTTCCTCCATTCCCCATTCATAATATAGTTAACCACATGACTCCTGAACTCACGAATGCACAAGTCCCTCTAGGGGGCGCCCCTCTAGGGGGCACCCAAACAGAATCTCGTAGTGGACCATGCCCATACCACCAATCATCCCATAAGAGAATATCACAACCGTCCCCAACCGACCATTGAATGCCAATAGAAATAACACCTCTTGATCTGATTAGCGAATTCCAAAAGAAGGAGCCCGAGGGAGGAGAGAAATCATCATTAAAACTCCTGAAATTTATCCACTTGAGCAAGATATTTAGAAGTCGGGATCTCCACCCAGTCCTTCTCACCACAAAGGAAATTCCAAAGTTGTTTGGCCACAAGGGCCAAATTGAAAGGTTTAATTCTGCGTAGACCCAGAACCCCTTGGCGTTTCAACCGACACACCTCCTCCCACAACACCAAACTCAGTCTATTCTTGACCTCCACACATGACCAAAGAAACCTTTTTTGGATACACTTAATCTTCTCCTAGAATTTACGAGGCATCTGAAAGAGGCCAAGAGCATACACTGGGAGATTCTGTAAAGTAGACTTAATGAACACCAATTTTCCAGCCTGACTAAGCAAAGCACCTTTCCAGCCTGCCAACTTCACATTGCATTTATCAATCAAGCCATTCCAAAAGGAATCATGAGAAGAATCAGCTCCAAGAGGCAAACCAACATAGGTCAACAGGAGAGAACCCACAAAACATTGAAGGATACTAGCAATTATTTGCATTCTTCTTTCTAGGGTATTGAGGAAGAATATCATGCTCTTGGGGAGGCTCACCAACTGCCCAGACGTCACCTCATACTTATGGAGAGTCAACTTAATTGTCCTAGCTTCCGCAATAGAAGCCTCACCCATGATCAAAGTGTCATCAACAAACTATTGATGCGTACAGGAGGTGAGGAAGAAGATGGTCTCAGACCCTTCAGGGCTCTCGAAGAAAGCTTCAATTGCAACGACCTACCCAGAGTTTCAGCCAAAATAATGAAGAGGAAGGGTGAAATTGGGTCACCCTGCCGCACCCCCTGGATCTTTTGAAGAAATCTAAGAGCCATTCATGAGCACAGAAAAGGAAACCATTGAAATGAGGCTCCTGACCAACTAAACAAAGATATCAGAGAAACCAAAAGCATAGAGGATTTTATACAGGAAAGACCAATTGACCCTATCATAAGCTTTAACCAAATCTAGTTTTAACAAGAAGCCAACCCTTTTGTTAACCATCAACGAATGAATGTTTTCATGTAGAGTGATAATAGGGTCAAGAATTTTCCTACCCGCAACAAAGCCACTTTGGTGGGGAGAGATACTCAAAGGCAGAACCCTCTGTAGCCTAACCGTCAGAACCTTGGAGAAAATCTTATAAATTGAATTGCACAAACTAATAGGTCTAAACTCATTAAAGGTCGAGGCCCCAGGGATCTTCAGGATCAACACCAAAAAAGTAGCATTCAATTCTTTAAGCAAATTACGGCTGCCAAAAAACTCTTTAGTCGCATCCACCACATCCTTGGACACAATAGTCCAGAACTCTTGAAAGAACATGGGGAACCCATCTAAGCCAAAGGCCTTGTTCCCAACAAAGAAAAAAATAGCATTCCTAATTTCCTCCGTAGAGGGAATACCACAGAGCATACGGTTAAGATCATCCATCACTAGGTGGGGAATGACTTCCAGCAATTGATCTTGATCAACCAAGGAAGGAGCAAAATCACCTGTCAGGAGATTTGAAAAGAAAGCAATAGCCACCTTAACTGCAACAAGCTTCTTCGCCACCCTATACATAACTGACCTATCCACCTGGATATCCCACCATAAACTGAGCTTGGATTTAAAGTTCGGATGATATGTCCACATTTTTTAAAATCTAAAGGGAAAAGAACACCTGTGACCAACCACCTCAATCGATAAGGAAATAGGAAAATGGTCTGACCCCAACCTAGTAAGGGATGAGAGGGAGCAGTAGAAATGATTCAACCACTCATGAGATAGAAGGGCCCGATCTAGCTTGACCTGGATTAAAGCATCACCAATCCTGCAATTCGACCAATTATATGAGGCTCCACGAAAATACACATCAAACAGAGAATTTTCATTTACAAAATACATTAAGTCAAATCTACTCTCATCATCAATTTGCGAGCCACCCAACTTATCATCAGAACTCAACAGAGTGTTGAAATCTCCAATAACCAACCAATGTTCAAAGGGGAAATCAGCCTTGAAGGAACACAGATTCCCCCAAAAACACTTTCTAGCACTTCTGACATTAGGAGCATAAATATTCGAAGTGACCTAGGAAAAATCACTTTTATTATGGTAAAAGGAAGTAACATTGTGGTTAGGAACCCCATAGATAGCCTTACCAGCCACAACTTTCATATTCCAGAAAGTAGCCACACCCCCAGAAGCACCATCTACATCAAAACCATGAAGGCCACACTCCTTAAAGAATCTTTTCTTAAGACGCTCCAACCTTTCTATAGGCATTTTCATTTCATGAATCAAGATCACATTTGGTTTATGATCCCTCACTAAGTTAGCAAGGAGATCTTGTTTGTGAGGGTTATTCAACCCTCAAATATTCAATGAAAGAATCTTCATAGAGGAGTCTAAGATGCTCCCTTAGGACTCATCTCAAAAAGAGTTTTCTGGGAGCCATCAACAATAGCAACATTACTTTCCTTCTCCCTACTCTAAAGCAAAGTGGGTCTCCCTCTGCCCCTTGGTTCCAATCCACAATCAGCCTTTGACCGATTCCTAGTAGCCACCCCTTGAGGTGATGAGTTCTTCTTCCTATTACTAGTCTTGACTGGAGAAAAAAAAGGTTCCTTGACTTGTTGTGAGTATACCAACTCACAATCATTGACAGAAGAGGTGAGCACCATATTTGAAATAGCCCCAAGGGGCTCCTGTAAAACTGCCTCCATACCACCCTTCTCCCTGTCTGTGGGATAAATCAACAATGCAGATGGTTCCTTAAAAGCCTCCACCGCCTCAGTTGTTTTAGGGTCCTTAACAGCCTCCACCACCTCAGCTATTTTAGAATCCACCACCCCGTTAGAAGGAAAATCCTCCTCGCCAACAACCACTTCCCCTTCTTCCACCAACTGATTATCCCCTGACGGGACCCAAACACTTGAGGGGATTCAGCCTCAACATTCACCCCTCCCAGCAAACCCACCTCCTTACCAGAGGTATCTAAGACCATTTCCTCCAAAGTCTCTTGATGCTTAACAGCATCATCCCCTTCCACAGCACCGACTTCTGAAACATTTTGTTTCTCCTTCCATTCCATATGCGGGTGGGATAGGATAGGTTTAGCCTTTGATTGGAATTTCTTTTCCCAATGCCCCAGCTTTTTGTAGTGGAAATAAGCAAAGGGGACCGATTCATATTCAATTGATTGGTTCCAACCCCCCAGCTTCAAGTTAATCGTCACCTTTTCAGGAAGGTCCGCAGATTGGTCCACAATCACACAAAAACGGGCATAGACTAACCTCTTCATAGAAGTAGTCATTTGATCAATACAAAGAAGCTTACCAAACATATTAGCAAGGGCAGCAAACACTTGTTTGTCCCAAAACTCTAGAGGCAAAGTTGGAAGCCTCACCCACACAAGGGCTGAGGAAAAAGAACAAGAACTGGGATTAAAACTAGCCTCCCATTTTTTAAGAACCAAGGATGACTTACCGATCAGCCATGACCCTCCAATAAGAACGACCATGTCCTCATTGCAGGTGAAAGAGAACGAGAAAAAACCTTTCACCATTGCAGCTACTTCCACCTAGCCTTTTGTCCTCTAGTGTTTAGAAGCAAGATTATGGACCAACTCAACATTAGGGAGAGGCCCCATAAACTCTCCAACTAGAGTAAGGTCCATAGAAACCAACTGGTTCTCAATAATTCAATCAGGAACCAACACCGAGTATTCTCCTGTAACCAGATTTTCCTGAAAGCTAACTGGCACCAAGGAGCTCTTCCCTTTAGGCTTAGCACCCAAAATGCTAGACCAGCTTGGTCCATTTGAAAAGACCTGTACATGCTTATGTCCTTCACCATCAACACCTTTTCCAGGAATCTCCAGACCTGGGGAAGAGGATAGGCTCACATTATGAGGAGGAATGGCCCCCATGCAAAATTTGGAAAGAGGTCCATCACCCAAACCCAAAGAGTCTTGAACAAAAGATAGAAAAGAGGACCCACCATCAAAGCCAACAACCCCATTGCAAGCTAACAGATCTACACAATCAGTGACAACAACTTCCAACCTACCACCATTACCACCAGGGGGAGAACCAACATTTCCTACCCTTGTAGAATTTTGAAAAATGCCAACCCACCCGAAGAGTCGCCCATTCTCATCATCAACTATAAGAAGCAAGGTTAAGGGTGCATGTTACTCCTAATAAAAAAAATTCTTGAAAAGTTGAAAGAAAGCATATGTGTGAAATATGTTGCAAGGTGTGCGCCCTTGGTCTCCTTGTGTTGTGTAGTGCAACACTTGGGTTCGTGACATGGCTTAACCACCTCCCATGGATTCATTAACTCTAGCGATTGTATCGGGCATTAACAGGTCGATCTTTTGGTGCAATGACAATCGTCTTTGCAACATTGGTATCAGATCTTGGGTCACAGGTTCAAACCCATCGCTTGTGTTGGGGGGATTGTTGCAAGGTGTGTTCCCTTGGTCTCCTTGTGTTGTGCAATGTAGTGCTTAGGTTCGTGATATGGCTTAACCGCCTCTCATGGATTCATTACTATGGTGGTTGTATCGAGCATTAATAGGTCAATCTTTTGGTGCAACAACTATCTTTACAACAAAATAATCTTCCTACATTAATCTATTAGAGGAGATATGAGTAAATGAATGAAATCTTTGTAGTTATAAAGAAAAATACACAACAAGAAATATCATAAATTTATGAATTATATGGGGAAAACCTTTTGAGAGAAAAATCCACTCTCCAAAGTAGCTCAATGTGTTATTTAGTAATAAAAAGTTAAAGTATACTTTTATATTCTAATATTTTATAGGAGTTTTATATTCTAATCTTTTATATGAGTGTCACCATCAAGAGATTTGGAGTAATTCTAGCAACATAATAGTACCTACAAAAGTCATTATCAAAAACTACATCTCAAGCACCTAACAGATAGGAGAGGATATATAAGAAAATATCAAATGACAATTAAGAAATCATTAACTAAAACCACCCACAATGTGGCACCCAAATCCCTAGTTAAAAATCTAAAACCTAATTCCAAGATGAGCCCCACATGCTAAAAAGAACATATTTCTTTCGCCTACCATAAGTTTATAATAATTTACTCATGAACTTGGGTGTCACATTTTGACTCCATTATCTCCATTAAAATATACCTTATGATGAACCATGAAAAGTGTTATTACATGAATCATAAGTTGGTGAACAAGTTAGGCACCCTCTGATAACTATTTTATGGGTTAGATGCTTTTACATTTTGAATATGAGAGGTGTAACTTCTAGAGGCCATAACCTTTTCTTCAAGAGATTGATTGGGTGCATCTATTTTTTAAATAATATATCTTAAAGATATCTATATCTTGAGCATCTATTAAATCAATTTCAAATGAAAGACTCAAGATAGACTTTATGTCAATTATGGTCAACATCATCCCAAAAGATTTTATTAAAATCACAAAATAAATCATCACTTTCAAGAGATTTATGATTGCCCATGTAGTGTATTGCTAACTAAATATCCTATTTGGAAATAATTTTCTTGTAGGCCACAACCTAAGCTATGAAAATATGATATGGGACCACATCCAAGCAGGTCTTGAACATTTATTTGTGTTCTAGAAAAGAATCAAGAGCTATGAAAACCATGATGTAATATTAAACAAAAGCATTCAAAACTTTAGGAAGTTTAGAAATGCATTTGCAAACCTATAATAGTTTTGATTTTTTTAGTAGTATTTCTTACTCATAAGGCTTGAAAAAGTTCCTTGTGTGCCCTTTCCAAATTTTAACTAGCGAATTTTGGATTTAACTTTATTTCTTTGAGTAGCATACACATTTCCCACTTGCACCTAGTGGCACAACTTAACCAACTAAACTTACAAAGGTTATGAAAAGGTATTACTTCAAGTTGATTACAAAATGAACTGTGTTGTAAGGATATGGCTACATAATGCAACTCAAAGATCAAGAATCTCATAGGAGTTTTTAATCTTCGTAGCCTTCAACACAAATTCAAATTCAAATACATAGAAAACAAATAAATACAAACAAATTTCATATATATATATATAGATTTTATTAACCCACAAACAAAATTAATTCAATTACATAATCAAAATCCTACAACAAAAAAAAACTCCACCCATAACCTTCATGACCTCTCTTTTCTTCTGTTAAAAACCTTCTCTCCCCACTACTATGTTTTTATTCTAAATTCTTCCCTTCCTGATATCTTTGATTTTTTTTCCAAACCCATTTACTTTCCACCCCTCCTTTCCATGCTGATATTTTATATTTTCATTTGCTATTTTTTAAAGCACAAAATGGGCTCTTAACCCCCATTTTCTACGCCACCTTACACCCTTTTACTTTTCCCCACTTCTCTTTTCCTCTTATGCCCCTCAATCATTAAACTTGCAGATTCCAAAATTAGAGGATGTTTATCCTCATAAAGAAGTTGATCCAAATGGTTTACAACACCTCCCAAATATGGGAGAGTAGTTAATATTTAAAATGATGATTCTTTCCTTTTAAAGGTGATTTGACTATCAATGTGGCTTTCAAACAACCAAGTCTTGGAGGCTTTTATTTTGGGTCTTGTTTCATAATTTATGATCTCCAACAACTGCTCTACATTTTTAATTTCATGATTTTCTTTTCAAAAAAAAATATTTTGAGAGTCGTTGATTGTCTTGATTTTTTTTTTAAATAACATTTGATTGAATGATCAATTTCACCTAAAAACTAGTCAAGATGTGTGAAATGACCTCTCAAATTCCCTTACAAAACCATTTCATTTCAGCTTGATAAATTTTCAGAAATAATATATTTTATAAATTGTTGGTGAAAATGTAGAATTTTAAATTCTCTCAATTGGTGAAGAATCGAGGCTACAAAATTTTTCCAAATTTGGATAAATACAACCATGAAAATCCTTATAAAAATAGTTGGTCCATCCCTCATGGATTTTGAGATTTTTTTTTGTGAAACTACCAACTAGAATGGGAGATCACGATTAGGAAAAATATTTAATCTTACAAATTTGAATCACATTGAGACTTTTTGAGGTAAATAGATGCCAATAACACCAAAACAAACTAAAATTAAAAGAAATACAAACCATTTTTTCAGGTGATGTGGGATTACCTATGGAGGATGCTCCTGCATCACTACATAAGGCTTATTGTATATCCTTTCCAATTGGAAACTAAAAAATCTTATGAAACAAGTAGTATGGGTATGATGAAATAAGTCCACAAAGCAACCCAACATGTATCACCTTTTAGGCATAGTTCAATATTCCAAATTTATGTCAAATGTGGACTAGCATGGATTTATGGTAAAAAAGTGACATGTTAAAAAATAATTATATTTTCTCAAATTTTAGCTTATGAAGATCTTGTTCTAGCTAGAAATAGATTGGAGAGTGATTAAGAAGCATGCAATTCAACAAGGTTTCAACCAACAGAGAATAACATTTTTTAAAGAGCTATAATTATGCAACATCATAATATAGTCAAGTCACCTTATTTTTCTTTCAAAACCACTACACAATTTGGGCCATGTGCATTAAATAGAGGATGTGTTTTGGTAGCCAAGATTGGGAACATAAAGGCCTAATTTATTGCACATGTAAAATTATGTCTCTCTTTTATTTGTTTTATATCTCATAAGCGATTTCTTTATTTATCTAATGTGTAAGGCCAACCTCTGTGTGACTATTAATATTATGTTATTCATTGGCATGTGCTCCATTATGGGTTAAATAAAGTAGATGCATGGTACAATTTCATGGATATGTTGGTGTTATCAACCGTAGTGGAGTCATAATTCTTCTCTCCTTGAACATATGTAACAAACATGGTCATTTTGTTAAGAAAGCATTGCATAATCCTCTTATGAATTGACTATCTAGAGATTATTAGTCATTGCACTTTATTACATGTTTTGAATTTTAATGATGCTAACGAATGCTATGAGTAATTCTTAGGACTATGGATTATTTTAACTTGGAGTAAATAATTGAACTAGACTATGCAATTGTTAGCATGGAAGTAAGAAATTGTGATTTTTTTACCTAGTTTAAGATTATGGGTGATTATTTTAATATATTTTGTGGCATTACCACCTTTATCTGAAGAAGAAAAAAAAAAAGATTATGGGCGATTCCTTGTGAATGGACTAGTTTCAAGAAACAAAGTATAATGAATGGAATTAGTTGAGTAAAAGACAAGAAATAAGGTGGTGTTAAATTTTAGTTCAACAAATATACTAATGAGTTGAATGTCTTTGACGAAGATGTTACATATGTTAGGTATTGGAGATCTTAAGAGTTTTCATAACAATTGAAGAAAATTGCCACCAAGCATATGTGGATGCAAGTCGAGGTAACACTAATTGAACAAGTGATCAACTTCAAGTATAGGTGGTAAGTATATGCATGATATATTTTTCCTTATTGATAATAAGAAAATTGCTAAAGATGGAATTAAGGAAGGTTAAACCAATTGTTATGATTTCATTTTATTTGACAAGTTTCAATTGATTACATGAATTTATCTTTATCAATTAAATTAGGAAAGTGATCTTAGTGTGATTAATGAAAGTTGTGTAATTATGATGATGCTTAACCATATGCATATTACATATAATTAGATACTAATGTTGTAGTTGTTGTACAGGATATAAGTGTCAATGGAGGAGAAGAGAGAGACATCAAAACTCTATTAAAACACTTCATTCGTTGAAGTTGTTTGTTTTGTTTGATGTTTTAAGGGAAGAGTTAATGTGGTAGTGTTTAGATTTTTAAGTTGTCTTTTAATATCTAGGGGTTATTTTTATTTTTATTTATTTGACATTTTTTTAAAGAAATAATGTGTTAAAAATTAGAATTCATTTAATCCTTTGTTTAACTAGAAGGTGTGTTTCAAGTGGATTAAAAGTGTCTTTAAATACTAAATTTTGCTTTATATTTGTGTTTCAAAAAGCCTTAAGTATACATCTAAGGGTTGGGCACTTTTTGGAGGTCATAAATTATCTAAAATATAAGTTTTGACCCATTTTTATTTCCCTTTTATGAATGTGACGGGATTTGAGTTTAGGGTTTGTTTTACCTTTTTTTTTTGTTCATTGTTGAAAATAAAAGGAGGGGGGAAGTTGAAACCTTTTCACTTTTGTTTGACTGGAGAAAGGAGAGCTTGGAGAGAGGGTTTGGAAGGAAGAAGGAGATGGAGAAATCAACAAATGGAATAAGCAAAGAGAGCTAAGTCCTTTAACCCTCTTTTGCCATGTTTGGATAGTTGTGTCTTCTTTATTTTGTTAAAATTTTGGGTGTGATCTCTTTATTTTGTTTGAAGTTCTTTCTATAAATGGTTGTAAATTTGTGGAGTTTTATGAAATTGGTAGTTTATTCTTGGAGAGTTATGGGTAAACTAATATTTAGTATGTTTGCAAATATTTTGTATGGGGGTTGTAAGCAAAATTTGTTGTTCGGATTTTCCTTGTTGTTGAAAGTTGGGTTGTTGTATTCTTTTTGTTTTGTGGGTTTTGATGTTTTCTCCCTACTTGGGGGTTGGCTAGAGCCATGAAGAGCTTGATGATGTTAAAAAAGTGGGTGGAGAGCTTTTACTCTCTCATTGGAATGATCTTCTCCATCCTTAAAGATGTCGGATAGCTTTAGAGGCTTCTAATAGACTATTGGTGGTATATCATTTCCATGAAATTTCAATGATGAATAAAGTTGTAAATTGTCATACTATTGTGCAAGATACACAAAAAAAAAATGCAAGAGATTATGGTTTATTTTTATAAATTATGAGATTGTGTTGGTAGTGCTGGCATAAGGGAAACAAATTCTTAATAAACCCTCTTTCTTATTCATTAGTAATGACTTGTAGAGAGTATTGGAGATAATGATTTTTGAGTGTTGTGTTGAAGGCAAGGGAAATCTCTATAATTTTTTAACTGTTGTAGAGAGTTCATTTTCCCTAATCAGAATATTATATAAATTTTTTAAAGTTGAAATGATTGGATAGGAAGGAATGAATGTAATGAAATAAAATTGATCTGGTGGATTTTTGTCAAATTTTGAAGTTCCTCATTTTTATCTAGAAACATCTTCATCAGAAAGTATTTGAAATTCTGACTCCAACGCAATTTGAACGGAGTCAAACGGAGCTACGGAGCCCGAGTTATGCTTGGTCAAACCTTCAGTCAACTCAAAGATGGGCAGAAAAAAGGGTCAAAATTCAAAATCACCAAAAGTGGTCAACATTGGTCTCATCAATAAGAACTCATCGAGACCTTTCCAACGATGTTCGTTTCGTGTCAAACGGAGTCTCTATGTGTGAGATACAGCCGGTCAAAGTTTTGGTCAAAATGGGTTGACCATGATGACATCAGCATGACGTCAGCATGGCAGTGCAGTCAGCACCATACAATGACATGGATGAATCGCAGCTTGACACGTGGACCAGTTGCATTTTGACATGTGTCATCGTCCCAGCCAATCAAATCTCAACACGTGTCCACCCCGTAGTGAATGATAACATGCCACATGGTTGTGCTCAAACACGGCAGTTGCATTCAATGGTAAAATCCTATTTATAGGGGTCGCACCTTGCACCTCCTAAAATCTCGGTCAACCATTTCACCATGTAATGTGTATTAATTAATAAAGGCATTGCTTTAGTTTTGATGAGTTACAATTTAAATTTGAGGATAAGAAAAGAGTGGCGGGGGTTGAACCTCTAACCATCCCACCCCGAAAAATACTCCTCACCATTAGACCACTGATCATTTAGGGATATCGACGGGATAAAGTTGTTTTTGAAGAACTCCTCAAACCGAATTCCTTTAATTTTAACATTATAAGCCACTTTTAAAACATAATCCCCCTAAACTGTTAAGGAAGATTTAAATAAATCTTCTAAAGCCCGGGGATGCTAAAAATTAAGGGCTATAATAATATTTAAATTTACTAAGGGTATTTTTAATGATTTTTATATGTAAATAATGGGAGATTTGAAGATTTATTATGTAAAATGGGGGAATTATGTGAGATTTGGGAGAATATTGTAAAATCAATTGGTTAGTAATCAATTTGGGTAATTTTTGTGTATAAAAAGGGGATATTCGGCATTGTAAGGGGGGTGTCTTTTTGTTTAGCTAAGTGATTTTTTGGTGAACTAAGTTTCGTACTTGGGAGAATTGTGAGAAGATTTCCAAGTGAGAGTTAGGATTTTTGATAGTGGATTTTATCTTTATGCATTTGAAGCTTAGTGAAGCTTGTTGCATGTGAGAAGGATTTTCTTTTGCAATTCATTATCATCCGAGGAGACGGAAATCTTGTAACAGGTGGAAGACCTTTCGTAATCATGTTCTGGAGATTAATCGGATTGGTCGCTCTTTGGAGAGGACTCGGAGACGTAGTCACGATTGTGGTGAACTCTGTTATCAAATTGTTTGCACTTTCTCTCTTCTTCTCTCTCACATTCTGGTTATCACCTTGATTTTTAAGGCATAATTTCAATAATGTACACTTGTTTTTGAGTTTCCATTAAATTGTTTAAGTTAAGCATTCAATTATGCAATTAGTCTAGATCCTAAATCAGATCAAATTTTGGTATCAGAGCATTTGGTGACTAGTATTGCAGATTTTTTGTGAATGCTAACAAGATCGAGGATTCAAAAGGGCAAAGGAAAGCTTGAGGAATATAATCCTAAGATCGGGAAACGAAGAACTTTTTCGAAAATGTATGTGTCTGGAATGGAGGTACCCGAAGAACTTAGTGAGCAGGAGTTTCGAAGAGCCTTCTGGAAAATGAGAGCCACGTTGGAGATGCTTCTCAAAGAAAGGGAAGAACGCATGAAACTTGAAGAAGATAATGCATTGAAGCAAGAAGATCATGGAGACCGTAAAAGCAAGAAGAAGCAACCAGGAGGTGGTGATGAACTCCCAAAATCTCCTTCATCTACTCCTCCTTCTTCTCCTCCTTCTTCTCCTTCTTCTTCTACACATTCTCTTTCTGCTAATCCTTTTAAGGGTGTAAATAAGCCTAAGATTAAATTGGATGTTAAATTTGAACTACCTAAGTATTGTGGTGAATTATGCTGAAAAACTAGATGACTGGATTCAACAAGTAGAAGTCTATTGTAGAGTCTAAAACCTCTTTGATGATGCTTCTAGGATCCAGCTAGCCACTCTTTAGTTGGGAGGTTCAGCTCTCACCTGGTGGGAGAGTAGGACTAGAGCAGGAATTTCACAGCATGGTAGAGTCAATTTGTCTTGGTCATAATTTGTTAGTGCTCTTAAAAAGCAATTTTATCCCCTAGGCCATATGCAATAGTTAATGATGAACTGGCAAACTTTTAGGCAAGGGAAAGGACAGTCTGTTCAAGATTACACCCACGAGTTTCGTAAAAGGGCTATTGCATTAAATGTACCTTTGTACACCCAGGATACTTTGTTAAAGTACATAGGAGGTCTTCACTCATATCTCAGACATTCTATTTTGGTCTTGAACCCTAGTAATTTGGATGAAGTTTGTGTCCAAGCTACACATTTAGAGTCAAGAGGAAAGGGTTATTTTATTGATAAGTTTGATAATGATAACTTTGTAAAGAAATCACCTAAGGTTGCAGAGACATGGAAAGGAAAGAAGACAACTGCAGTCAAGAAGGATGACGAGATTTCTTGCTCTCATTGTAACAGGAAGGGTCATGATGAAGATCATTGTTGGAAGTTGCATCTGGAATTGAAGCCTAAGTGGGCTCAGAAACAAAATTAGAAACAAAAAGGTAAGGAGAAAGCCACAAATGTTGTTATGGATCTTGGTTTCGATTCTGACGATGAAACTAAGATAATAGCTATGGGTTTGAAAGGTAAAGCTCCTATTTCCAGTGTTTCCTTTGATAGTTGTGCTTCTACTTCTAAAGTTAATGATGTCTCTGAAGATAAGAAAAGGAACGAGTTGTTTCATTTAAGGGTTGTTGCTAGGAACATTAAAATTGATGCACTCATAGATAGTGGTTCTCAAGTTAACTTAATTTTTGAAGATGTAAGAAACTTGGGATTGAAAACTACACTGCAATTTATACCTTTTTACACCTTAAAGTTCTCAAGTCAACTTAATTTCTAAAGATGTTGTAAGAAACTTTATACCTTTTAACACCACTTTGGGTATGTCATAAATGCATAATCACATTCTTTAATTCAATTAATTTGATGCACAAACTAACTCTTACCCTAGATCCTATTAATGAATTTCCACTACAAATCCTCTCATCCAAAGCAAACTTCAATCTTGACCCATTCCCATGTAGTGTTAAGTTGCATGACATGACCTAGTCCATCTCATTCAAATTCCAAATTTCATGCTCTAAATTCAACCTTTTTTAGAAATTATCCATTATCAATTGTTCCATGCACCAAAATCCTTGAATTGAGTAAGGCTTATAGATATTCCTAGGTCATTAGCAATCAAGTAGCAATGAGGATCACTCAAAAGTAATATATGATCATAAATCATCTAAACTTATATGTATGCATTTAGACACAACACTAGCATACTAGGGCACTAGACTTACATTCACATCACTTGCATGGCATGGTTGTGAAATTTTACACATCATCTAGAGGATCAACTTGCTACCAAGATAAACTTAAGACATTTTTATTTTAAAGTAAGTTCCCTTGTACTTTTAAACACAACCCCTTTTTAGAAACATGCCTAAAGATATAACTTGGAGCACAAATATTTGAAGGCCACATCTATAGATGACTAGATCAAACCACCAGGATGGGCCTCACAACATGATCTCATTCACAATAGCACATATTTTTATGTAATATAGTTTCACTACTTTAATTCCAAATTTATATTTTCATTACACATCATTGTGTGTCAATAAGTCAACCACAAAATCAAAGTTGTCACCTTATTAAAAATCACATTGGTGTAGGATATTATAGTAGGGTTAATGCAATTATTTCCTCAAAATAGCATTAGTCCTTTAAACTAAATTTAGATTGGTTTGTGGTCTCCCTATGGGCTCCTCTCCACTTGCCCCTCCTTTCATGCTTGTTGCTCCTATAGGATATTGTAGCTTCTCACAAGTGGCCAGATATGCTCTTGTTCACCCTACTCATGTGTGCCCTCTCCCTTGCACCAAACCTTCTTCGGTGGTGGTTTGTGGGGAGGATGTTGCCAAGAATGAGGGTTTCTATGAGAGGCAGGGTTTGATTTGTCATTTTTCCAATCTCTAGCCATCTCTTCCCGACTTGCACAAGTAGGTTTTGGATTCTTGGAGGACCTTATTGGATGATAAGATTGAGCTCTTCCCTTGTTCCAAAGGTTTCTTTGTTGCTACCTTTGCTTCGGTTGAGGACCCTTGCTCAGTGCTAGGTCAATTATAGGCTTAGGGAGAGCACTCTCTCTTTCTCAAACCTTGGACATCCTCCTTCAACCCCCTTATCAAACCACTCAATGTGCATCTGGTGTGGGTTAGACTACCGAATCTCCCCCTCCATTTTTGGGAGGAGACTTGTTATGAGGCCATTGGTACCTTTATTGGTCTTTTTAAGGTTGATGATTCCACTTCTTTTATGGGGCATTCAACATTTGCTCATATTCTAGTGGATATTGACATCTATTTTCTACTTAACAAAGATGTGGTTCTATTGGTTGAGGATTGACCCTAGTCTCAACCGCTTGATTACGAGGGGCTTTTGTTTCAGCGCCATCGTTGTTTCGTTTTTGGTCACTTGGCTTTGGCTTGTTCTCTTCAGTGTCATAAAGGTGTGGCTACTTGGTGGAAAAATGCTAATGATGATCTCTCAATTGTTTCAGCCTCTCTCTTTTGAGGATGCCTCTTCCCAAGCTTCTAAAGAGCATCATGCTCCTAATACGAACTTGGTGCATCCTATGGACCTTGTTGGCATTCCTCCTCTGAGTGTATCTTTGTCTCCTCTGATTGTTCTTGCTTTGCCCCTGGGTTCTTTTGAGGATGGTGTTTGCCTTTCTCGTTGTAGTCCTCTTATTCCCCCCTCATGTGTTGATGGTCTTCCCAAGGGGGCATCTCTAGTTCCCCCTCGTGATGTGAGCCTGGAGGATAGTATCACTTGGACTATCATTCATAGAAGGTGTAAAGGTCTCTCCTCTACCTCTTCCATTTCTCTTTCTCAAGACTTGTTCAATAAATTTGTTGTATAGGGTCAAGACCCTTGTTTCTCGTTTCTCTTTGGTTTTATGTTCTGGTCAAAAGCATAGCTAATCTTTGTTTGGCTCTTTTAAGTCTCGTCTCTTGTGAGAATTTTCCATTTTGCCTCGATGGTTGTTTTGTATTAGACTCGAGCTCTTCCCGATTTATCTTAACCAAAACTTAGATTAAATTATATTTAGTACTAGAATTAAAAATCAAATTTTTAATCAAACGGTTTCTCATCTAAAGACAACATAATAATTTATGATAGAAATTTCATAATACACATTTTTCTTTATTCAAATGTTTCAAAAATAGTAAAATATAATCTAATTCATCAAAATATTTTTTTAAAACATAAATTATTTATAAACTAGTGAAGACTTGAAATATCTTGTATTCTATTCCATAGTGTAAAGATAAAAAGTGCCTAATCAATACTTTTTTCCTTTTGTTCAACACTACCCTTTAGTACCCTTGTTTATTAAGCGTGACTTTTATCATTTTGTTACCATTTGATGTGTCAATTATCCCAGTAAAAGGTACAAACATTATAATATATTTATGATAAACATGCAATACACATTTCACTTTTTTCAAATGTTTAGAATATAGTAAGATATAATCAAATTCATTAAATTATGTTTTTTAAAACATAAAATATTTATAAATGTTTGAAGACTTGAAATATATTACATATTCTCATTCCATATTCCATAGATAAAAAGTGTCTAATTAGTACATACTCCTTTTGTTTAACACTAATCTTTAGTACCCTTGTTTACTAAGCATGACATTGATCATTTTTACCATTTGGTGTACCAGTTATCCCCGTAAAAAGTGCAAACATTATAATAAATTTATGGTTAACATGTTATAATACATATTTCTCTTTTTTCAAATACTTAGAATATAGTAAGATATAATCGAATTCATTAAATTAAGGTAAATTTTAAACATAAATATTTGTAAACTATTGAAGACTTGAAATATATTGTATTCCCATTCCATATTGTATAGATAAAAAGTGCCCCATTAGTACTTTACCTTTTGTTACACACCTTTAATACCCTTGTTTATTAAGCATGACATTGATCATTTTTACCATGTGTGTCAATTATTTGAGAAAAAGGTGTAAACATTATAATATATTTATGATAAGCATGTAATACACATTTCTCTTTTTTAAAATGTTTTAGATATTGTAAGACATAATCTAATTCATTAAATTATTTTTTAAAACATAAAATATTTGTAAATTGTTGAAGACTTGAAATATATTGTACTCCCATTCCATATTGTATAGATAAAATGTGCCTAATTAGTGCTTTATCCTTTTGTTTAACACTCACCTTTAGTACCCCTTGTTTATTAAGCATGACATTGATCATTTTTTATCATTTGGGTATGTGAATTGTCCTTATACTTGCATCCTACATCACAATTAACCCCTTTTGATTCTTGTCCATTCTACCACCTTGGATCCTACTACACCTATAGTTTTGTCCTATGAATGGGACCATATGAGGTTGCATCCTTAGCATTCAAAATCTATGTTTTTTTTCCTTGACTCTTGCTTTTACCACTCACTTTGCATTTAAACCCTGTCCTACACCCAAACAATCATAAGTGGTCAAATTTTGTTTACTAAATAGGAAATAAAGGGAATGAGCTCACAAGGGAGAAAGAGGAAGAAAGTTTGCACACACAAACAATTGCATAGTGGGATCCATAAGTTTGAGGAACTCCAATGTTGCACCTTCTTAGCCATATACAAACACCAAAATACTTCACCCAATCAGCTAGGAATTTTGCATCCCTTCCAAGGTTCAACCTTTAATTTGTGTGTGAGAGAGACTTGAATAAGGCACAAGGAGAGAGATAGTACAGTTTTACAACCTAGAACAAGTACCAGAAGTGTCCACGATACCATCTAATCCAAATAACTTAGGTTGTTGTAGATAACATGTTACAAGTTTGTAGAGGACAAGAGTGTGGCCACACAAGAGACTCTATAGCGAAAGTATAATAATATGGTCATATGGGACACCAACTTACCAAGCAAACACTACTGCTGCATTACAAGACACCACCACTTACAAATTTGTCCTAGTTGACACAAAACCATAAGAAAGAGAGCATAACAAAATTCATACATATAATCCCTCCTCCCAAACTCCATCAACTACCAAAAATGTTAAAATCAGATACACTTTTCTCATCCTTCTTATTTTCACACTTTTTAGACAACCTGAAACTATCTATTGTTGATTTTATTGAAGACAGAAATAAATGTCTTGGATAGCATGCTGTACATTCATAATTTAAGTTAAACTAAGATAATGAAGAGACAAAAAAAAAAGAGCATTATATCCTTTTTCACAGATGCATTGGAAACTAAAAAATACTCAAAACGTTTATGTAGAATTTGTACAACATTTAGTGAAAAGGTTGTGACTTTTGACTCTTTCCCATCAAAACTGAAAAGAAACAAAATCTGTAACCATAAAGGTTAACATGTTTACCCTCCTACACCCAAAAAAAGCTGTAGACAAAGAAAGGTAATTTTAATGTACCTGTGCAATTTGGAGCAAGATAAGATTTGATTTTGTCGGGCCTTTCTTCTTTACTTTTGAGCAGATCCACGTGCACTGGAATGTGGGGACAAACAGGACTTCATTATTGCTGTGGGCGTTTGACAGTGTTCACACATTTAGTCAAACAGTTCATATCCAGCCCGAGGTGAAAAAGTTAAAGCACAGCCTACTTCAGACATTCTGTCAAACAGTTGGCAGTGCACTTGTTTCGTTGCAGAGTTGCCCTGAAAAGTCTGTGACATGGTGGTGGGGTGAAGTCCGTTCTTCTCCCACTTGCGGTGAAAGCATTTTTCTCACACAAGTCATGCAATCTCTGTTTAGTGAGCGTGGTTGATTGTACTACTGTACCCCAGTAGTGGAACTTATATACAATTTCTGAGCTGCCATTAAAGCTTTTGCATTGCTTCTGTTCCTTCCGGGTAAGGGTTAGATGCCCCAGTTGGAAACCAAAATTATTGCTTTTGTCCTTACTGTGTACACCTTGAATTTCTTTAACTGTAACTTTGGGACCCCAAAAGCATATGTTTATGATCTCTTACAAGCACCTGGACTTGCCTGCACGGGCAGATTTAACTACTTGGTCATCTTAGCCGGTTTCTGCCTTGTAAATTTGTAATGGTGTACTAATTCCAGGGTTTTTTCCATAAATAATTGAAAGACAGCTTGTTGGTTGAGAAAGTAGTTAAATTTAGGAAGACAATCCATGAGTTGGGTACCCAGTTGGCTTGCTATTGTGGAACCGTATCAACCCAACTGCTAGTTTTAGGATTAATTGTATGTACAATATTATTTTTATTTCAGGAAATTTATATTATTGTAATTTGATAAATAGGAGGTATTTTCCACAGTGTGTCAAATTGTGATATTGCTATTAGGATTCAACCGTGTAGTTTTAGAGTCAAATTGACCCATGTTTCATGAGTAGTGGTTCACAAGAACCCATCTCTCATGATAATGAATGGTCCACTTATCACTCATTGCATCTAGGTGACGCTCACAAAGGTGAAGCGTTGGGCCTTCCCAGGAGGTCACTCATTGTAATTTGTAAAAGTGTGTATTTTATATTTATTATCTTCTTGTTTTGCACTTATTTTGATCTTATTGATAAATATATGTCATTATAGTATCTAAAATAAGTCATAAGCTGATCAAATCTAGTCTTAGTTGTGCCCTTTAACCTTTTTATCCTTAGTGATCCAAATGCATTTCACAACTAAGCCTTTTTCCTACTCGGGATGTCATCGCTAGAGTGATTATGTCTTTGATAATCGCCTAATTTTACATTTTTTGAGCTGACGCTATCTTTAGACATCATCATTGCTAGTTGGTTTGAATGTGAAACTTTTAAATTTGACTCTAAAAATTGCCTATTTAAAGACAAACCCTAAGGCATCCTAGGAGATCTTGCATCATCATAGCATAAGCATCATAACATCATCTTAAAGAGCATTTACATATCATTCTAGAGACATTAAGGAGTGTCATCAAATCAAGGACAACTTTGCATACAACTCCTTCATTTTTGCTTCTAATTATCTTGTCATTACTCATTGTGGAAACAAGAACAAGGGATTCAACCAAGGTGCAAGGAGGAAGTTAGTATACTTCCACACTTTAGCATAGTAAGGTCCTTTAAAGGTATTCCCAAACCTCACCTTGATAATTAGTGTAGTTTTAAAGGGTAAAAACTCAAGCCAAAGACTAGCATAAACCCCATGAATTTTGAATTCAGGATCTCCACAATTAGAACCTCTTAAGATCTTCCTCAACTTTGTCTCACTCTTTTCCTTCTACATGAACTTGACACTTGGTAATATTGGTCTTTCAAGATCATAAGAGATGGAAAATCCATACCAAAGGGCATGAAAACAAGAACAAGTCCAAACTCATTTCCAATGAGGTAACATAGTGAAAATTGTTAGGGATCATAGTGTGGGGATACTTCATACCTTGTACTGCATTAGGGGTAATCTCTCATCTCCAAACCTAATAAGGCATATAAAAGGAAATTTTAGAGTTCAAGGATCGAGGATACCAAGGAAAATATACCCAAAATAAGATATGGCAAAAAACCTAATTTTGATACATAACTTTGTGAAAAAGAGCAAAGATTCAAGCGTAAGGAGTCAAGAATCAAGATTGCTTCTTATGTGGTATACAAATAAGGACAAGTTCAAACTTGCAACCCTAATAAGGTACTTAGTGAAAAGAGTGGGGGATCAAATTTCAATGGTATGAACGGAAATGATACTCTGGTAAGGAAAATTTTGAAAATATAGGACAAGAAGGAAATCAACACAAGGAGTCAAGGTTTTAGATTTTAGCTTAAAGGCATGCAAGTAAGGCAAACCTTGAAAGTCTAAAAGTATGATAACCTATCCAAACTTAAAGAAATGACCCAAAACATTCCACATAGAATTTTTGTAGATTTTTGTAATTTTAGACATATAATAGGCATATGGGGGATGACAACGGACAAAACGGGCACAAATTGAATTAATGGAAAACCCACTAAGACTCTCTTAAGTCAATTACTAATGTTAGTTTAACACAAGGAACATGCAATATAGTGGACAAAGGTTGAACATTTTTCATTTTGAGGCATGTGAAATAGAGATCCAACATTGGCTCTTGTTAGGTGCATGTGTCTCTTATAGGAACAACAAGAATCAAGATCTCTAGGAGTAGACCAAAATATGGGAGAAAAAGGAGATTGAGACAAACACACTTTAACATGACAAACTAGGGTCATGATTACACAAAACACAATAATATATACAAGATAAAACACCAAATAAATATGTGCAAACTATGTACAAGGAAGAAAAATAATCTCTATCCAATGGCATACACGTGAAATTTGGAGATATATCTACAAATAAAACTAACAAAGCAGTTACACGTCAGACCTTGCATGAAGACCCATAGCACAAGGCCATGAACAATTTATTGCAATCACTTGCCTCTATTAAAAATAATCCTTTGGAAGAAATAGAACTCCTTGAAACCAATGCTACATCAAATACAACAAATTATTTTTACATGCATGCACATGTGAACCGCCAATACTTTGGTCATCATGTTAGAATTGAAAATAAATTTCATATGAATAGGACAACCATAAGTAGTAGGATCCATTCTCACCCTCACCCATATGATAATATACATATGTGAGCTCCTTGGTAGCATGATCCACATCCCAACCTGCACACAATTACCATGAAGAAAAATATCCTCATGAATAATGAGTTTAAATATGTCATGTTCAATTAGTACCCAAACAAGTTATTTGATAAGATCAATGTTGGAAAATTTGATGCTAGGGATACGATTATAGTAAGGAATTCCAAAGCATAAGATAAAAGAAAAGATGGTAATTTTGATTCCATGTGGCTATGCCCATACATCATTAAGAACCCTTGAGGTGAGGACTCATTTGCATTAAGAGTTTTTTTGTGCCCCTAGCACACACACCCCATTTAGAATGGGGACCCTCTCCTTCTTTCGCCTTGTCGAGTCATTTTGTCACCTCCTCATTTTGTGTGCCCCCTGTTTTGGTGTCCTAGATGGTCAAGAAGTCTTAAGGATGTCATCTCAAGGAGTGGGTCACCCTTGTCTTTTTTTTTTCCTTGGTGTTTTGTCTGGGTCTTAGGAGTTGTTCTTGTCCTCCTAAGACCTTGTTTCATTTACTTTGCAGGTTCAGGGCGCGGGATGAAACTGGACCTAGAACCTTCGCAAAGTTCCTAGTTCGGTTTTCGTTCTAGTTCTGGCTCTGCTTCTTGTCTTCTTGTTGTCTTTTTTGTTTTGCTTGTGTTTGGCCTTTGGGTTGGTTTCCTCCCTTAGGTCTTCTTTAGTTTTCCTTTTTTCTTCATTTCCTTTCCTTTTGTCGAAAGCGGAATCGAGGTGGTAACTGAACTCAGAACTTTGCAAAAAGGTTCTGAGTCTAGTTTTGGTTCCGCCTTTGTTGCTTTTCTTTGTGGGTCCAGTTTTAGTTCCGCCTTCGCTCTCGTTTTGGTTTCTCCTTTGCTCTCATTTTGGTTCTGCCTCCGCTCCAGTTTTGGTTCCACCTCCGCTCTCGTTGTGTTCCACCTTCGCTCCCACTTTTCTCCTTTGTGTTGTGTCCTTGTTTGGTGTCTTGTCTGAGTTTGGTTTTGGTTCCGCTTTTGTTCCCTTTGCTGTCTCTTCCCTTTGTCATTTTTTTTGCTTGTTTCTTGTTGTTTTTTTAATTTTCTCCTGTTCTTCGTTTGTTTTCTTTGTCTCCTCCCATTTATTTTGGTCATGTTGTTTTTGTTTGGGGGATCTTCTATGTTCTAATGTGTTTGAATCTTCTTGACAACTCACTTGATGTTAGTGATAACCCGATGGAACTGGAGTGGGGGACGAACTTGGGACCATTAGTTGGTTCTAGGTTCGGATTTCGTTCTGTTCTCGAGTCCGATCTCATTCTCGTTCTGAACCCGACCCTGCCTACATTAACAAGCTTCTTGTTCCTGATTCTCTCCTGGCTCCACTTCCAGTCAGTGAAAAATCTAACTAAGTGTGGAGAGTTACCCTGAAGGAGTAAAGAATGATGTGAGCGGGCCCCAATGCTTGCCCCCCCCATGAATTGAAAACTGCTAAGTAAAGGGAGGTAGCATGCGAACATTTCAGTGTAGGCAGTTGCTTGCGGGTTACTGTCTTGCCTTTGCACTCCTAACTGCCAACCTGAGCCCGCCACCCACCATACGGATCTTGACCTCACTGCTTTCACCTGGCCGACGATGAATGTATAACTCATGCCAGGGCTCCCCGCGGGCCCAATGATGTAGGTCGCCTTATGCAGAACTCCATCCCGCCACCACTCGGAATTCAAACTCACCAACCTTCTCGTCCACTGTACAAGAATTTATGAGGGTGTATTAAATGAACTAGGGAGTATAAATAGTAAGCTTGACCTATCATTTTCACAATGTTAGGTTAGTCAGGAGAAAATTCAGAGCTGCCAGAGAGATCCAGTACCTTCGACATTCGCCACCATCATGCCCATCGCCTGCATCGACTGATTCCTCAGAGATTTAACAACTTGTTTTGTTAGGTTCTCGAGGTATGCTCGTCATCCGCCCTCCCACAGTGTTTTTTGATGATTTCATGTTAAATAATGGATAAGCAGGGGAGAAATATGCATTCGCTAGGTAGAGGGAATGAACATCTAAAAACCCATGTCATAGAATTGCAAGGAACCCTTCAAAATTGCCCTAAAGTTGAATCTGGGACTTTACCGTTGCCGCATCGTTCTTCTTAAAGAGAGCTCACGCCCTCCAGGCCCGAGACTTCTCGTTGCCATCCAAAAAACTTCAAACTCAAACTTTGAAATGATAGAAAAATGTCTCTCCGGGCCCAGGACCCCAGATTTCCTTGTCATGCTCACCGTTAGGACTTGCAAACTCAAAAAAATTTAGCATCCCCTCAAGCCTCACAGGCCCGTTCCCGCAGGATTCTGTTCCCAGGACACCGCATGGGTTTCGCCATTTCAAACAGCATATCCTCCACCCATCCTTTCGATCCCCGGGGCCCGCCATCCCGATTGCCGATGAGGTTTTAATGAAAGAAACTTGAAAGCCAAATATGTTGTCGGGTCCAATCCTCCAGAATTTCATCCCCGAAATTCCACTTAGTGCCCATTGTTCCAAACGGCTATCTTCGAACAGCTTCTCAGACCATTTGACCCGAGCACTTAAAAGATTAATAGGTTGTGTTGGCCGCCTTTCAGCCTCATGGGTCAGCCTCATGGATCTCGGACCCCGGAACTCCATCCTTGGAATTTTGTTTCAACCTAGTCATTTCAAATAGAGAACCTTAGACAACTTTCCTGCCTCACATCTCTAAGTGCTCCAAATATGATTCAAACGACCTCTAATCTGGAAACGAGCCTTGATCCACATGCTTAAATTGAACCCTCCCTTGCATATATCCAAACTTGAGATTGGGAGGAACCACACAAATTTCCTTGCCTTGTTCACCCTTCACAACAACAATCCTACCAGGGGAGTCCGGCCCCTTGGGCCCGAGTTGACCAAATTCCCTCCAGTAAACTATTGATGGCATCTCAAAGCAAATGTTTGATTTCATGAGTGATGTATTATCCAACCTGATTTCATTAGCAGGGTTTTTGGATAACGTTGATGTCTTTATGCTTAATTACACTTATCATGCCTTTGTCTGCAAGATATATGGAATCGGGTGCAAGGCCCTTGGGGATAGCTACAGAGAAAGACAAAGGGAAGAAATCAGGCAGAGTTCCTCATGGGAAAGAGGACAAGGACTAGATGAAATTTCAATTCCAAGGAGAGCCTTTTCACTCAAAGATCATCACAAATTGGAAAGGGATTACTGATTCCAATATCAGGCACGTCGATATTGATGAATTTAAGCAAAGGGTCAGGATCAACCCGACCACAGATAATGCAAGGATTATCAAAAGAAGTGGAATTTCTAAGGCTGGAGGCTTTCCTCCATCCCTTGTCACTCCTGAATTGGTCATGGATTGTCAACAAGCATATCAACCCGAGACTCGAAGAATAGTTGATAAAGATGGGAACATTTTGGTTGATATGTCGAGAGAGGCGATAACAAATACTTTTCACATCCCTACCTTTGAAGAGATGGAACTACTGACAATCGAGGAATGCAAGGCAATGTGGGATGTAGATCCCATCGGGTGCAAAAAGTTGATTAATCAATACTGGCTCAAAGAGAAGTGGGCAGCGCTGCGAAAGTTTCCCAAGAACTTTACCGCGGTGATTTCCATGAAGACTATTACGACTTAGTAACTCTATTGAGCAAAATAATGGGCCTTCTCGCTACTGCATATTTTCAAGAGTGGATGGTCTACTTCGTAGAGCAGATCCTTCATGGAAAGGAAGGGGATTCCACACAGACCACATTCTACTGGGGAGGAATCATAAGTGACTGCTTCCACAAGCAATTTATGAATGTTAAAAAGACCTCCAAATTTTATATGACATCCTACCTAGTTTACTCATTGGCTGAATGGAGGCAGTATAGTGGACTGTTCAGAGTGCCTAATGAAGAGTTTAGTCGTGCATTAAAAGTTTATGATAGATACCCTCAATTGTAGTATAGAAATTTTAAGAGGGACTATTGTAGAGTGAATGATGCTTTCATAGGTCACATTATCAGGTTGCTTGGAGGAGATTTTGAGAGAAGACTCTCCCATAGTGCTCAAGCGTTCCTCAAATAGTACGCCTTCTTGTTTATTTAGTACCCTAAATTCACCTACATTCACGCCCAAGGCTACACAGAAAGGACGAATAAGCTGCCATGATACCCCAATGACCAGATTATATTGCTAAAACTCTCTCAATAGTTGCGACATGTACATACTCTTCTCAGCAGCAAGCATTCGGCAAGAATCCCCTATCCTCTTTCTTTTGGTCAAGGGATGTACAAGCTACAAACCTCTCAGTGTGTTGGGAATTCTAAGAAGGAACTAGTAGAATACCATTTCAACCTTCACACTGCTCGTCCACAGATGGACCCGTATGGGAACATAAGGAAAGCATTGGGACCAGAGTACGCCCACTTGCATCATGTTGAAGATTTCTAGGAAAATTGCAAAGATGATAAGGAAGTACGCATGAGGCATTACATGCAAATGACTGCATACTTTGTGAAAAGGGTGAATTTGCTTCCTATCCCCGATCAATTGGAGGGAGATGAGAGAACAGTCATGGAGCCCAGGTACAATGTAGTCACCAACTTGCCACTGCCACCAATAGATTGGGATGAACAAGAGGTCAATGACCTCGATACTATAACAAAGCCCATCAAGGCTCGCACCAAGGAATGGGTCGATGGACAGGTAGCCCGATTGAAGCAACAAGGGGTTGTCCTAACATATGAAGGGATCAAAAGTGAGCCTAGTGCCACAGATGATGCAACTGCTACCACCTCAATAGGAGAAATATCTAAATCTCCCCCGCTCACAAGATCGAGGAAAAGAAAAGAGATCGAAGAACAACAGCTGAATCCAAAAGTTTACGCAAGGAAAGCTTCGGAGGGTGAACCCTCCAAGAAACATAAAAGGTCAAGAAGCATCACAGAGCTGCCCGTAATTCAAGAAGATCCCCTTCATGAGGGAGAAGAAATGGAGATGGATCAACTGAAGTCACCGTCGGCCGCGTCTGATGTTGTTATCCCTTCACCTATTTCCCAAGATATGGTTGCTACATCCCCACCTGTAGTGGATATTTCGGTCCACCTTGCTTCCTCTTCACCAACTGGCCCCATAATATTGGTTGATTCCTCCTCTACTACCACTTCTCCACTTTCCTCCGGCTCCATGTCTCCCACCACATTGCTTCCACTGGCAGCAGTAACAATATCAATGCCAACACTCACATTGTCAGAGGCATTCTCGCGGCATATGCAAAATTTCCCCTCTAAGACTTCCCAAGTATTGATGGATCCCACCATCCAAGCTGCCTTA
Source organism: Sequoia sempervirens (assembly GCA_007258455.2). Taxonomy (NCBI): domain Eukaryota; kingdom Viridiplantae; phylum Streptophyta; class Pinopsida; order Cupressales; family Cupressaceae; genus Sequoia; species Sequoia sempervirens. The sequence goes on from VDFB02000003.1 coordinate 92,646,348, forward strand.
GCGCATGTCCTCACCTGTGCCCCTCCCTTAAAGCCTCTGACAGAGCCACCAACAATGGAAGCTACAATGCAAATATCTGAGGAGCTGGAGCGGTGAGAAAGAGAAGCCTCAAAAGCATTGGAAGAGGAGGTGGATGAATATCACAAACATCCAGAGTATGAGCACTTGCGAATCAACAGGGTGGTTCATGAAGAAGAAGAAATAGGATCCTCTAAAAGCGGATATGAAGAGGAAGACCTCAGTGGCAAGCTTATTGCACAAACTTTTGATCCTAATTTTGAGGAAGAGTTAGCTAGGCAACTAAGGGATGTCGGAGAAGAAGTATAAAGGTCACCTCCCAAAGAAGAAGGGCAAGAAGATGACAAGGCAGAAGAAAATGTGGAGCTTCCTGCAGGTGAACAACAAGAGGAAAGCCCCAAACACAACAAAGAAATGCTTTTCTCCAAAGGACAAGAACAAGAAAGGAAATAGCATGAAGATGTGCCACCTCCTCGTAAAGAGGGAGAGAATGCAAATGAGGATAAGCCTGAAGATCAGGTTTGAACTGATAGGAGCCTCGAAGTAGGGCAGTCCAAGGAGCATGTACATGAGGATGAACAAGATAGAGAAATGGAAGAAAAGGAAGAAGGGGAGGTTGAGAAAGAAGAAGGTCCCAAGGAGCAATTACCTACTAAGTCTCCCATCAAACGCCTTGTGTTCATCCAAGACTTCGATGAGGAAGAGGGAGAAGGCACTAAAATGGAGAAAGAAGCTCCTAGAGATAAAGAAGTAGAAGTCCAAATGAATGAAGAAGAAGGTGATTGTGAATCACCTAAAGAAAAATCTGCTATGCCCGAATGGCTAGAAAAGTAGCTTGAAAAGAAAGCTCTTGCCCCGGCTGACCCAAGAGGAAGGTTGGAAGCTAAATTAGTTAGGGCACAAATCAACACCAAGAAGGAGAAGAAACTCAAAATTAGATCTAAGGTGACGATGGATGCCTCCGGATCTAGAACCATCCAGGTAGCAATGCCAGTAGTGGGAGCAGAAGGGATAAGCTATAATGTCTCTACCATTGATTTTGGAATGGCTACCAGAGAGAAAAAGGTAGAGCACCTCCAAGAATCTATTGTCACAATAGTGCACCTAATACAATAGGATAGGATTTCAAAAGAAGAGCTCAAGGCACAGGTGGCTGACCTGATGGCATACATCCAAAAATGGTCCTCTATGGAAGAAGTACCTACCACATCCGCAACTCCACCACAACTATTGTCAAAAGAGAAAATAGACAAGCTGGAAAAGAGAAAGAACCTGGATAAGACTACAAAAAGTTGGTTCTGGCAGGTCCTATACATTGGAAACATGGGCATTGGTTGTGTTGTCTAAACAACTAACAAATTCTTGGATCTTCAACAGTCTCTTGAGGGTATGAGGAAGCTTTGCACTAACTTCCCAGCAAGATATGAGTCCACCTACCTGAAGATTGAGGCTATTCTTAAACTACCAAGTGTGACTTGGGAAAAGGAGCTCGCCTTCAAAAGGGACGACCACTAGCTAGTGGATGTTTGGAAGCATGATTTCGTGAATCATAAAGAAAGGTTGGAGTTGGTGCTCGATAAGGTGAATGTGGATATCAAGTGGGCTAAGGATATCAGGGCAGATTGTACTCGGTACTTGAAGTTGTTGACAAGATATGATATTCCTACCGTACAGATAGATCCGGAGAAGATAAAACTCCACTTCCAGAAGAAGATCGAGGACGAGATGGCGGATGAAATCACCACTGATTTCATGAGCTTCGCTACCTGAGCCTTCAACCAGTCAAAGATGTTTTGAGGCCACACTGCAAAGTATGATGAAGATTGGGAAAAGCTCACCGAACAATCCAAAGAGTGGAGTTATCAGGTGTTGCGATATGAAATCGTAGATGTGGATAAACTCCAACCATTAGTTTTGAAATTTATAGAGTATGCAACTTTGAAGAAGCAGAAAGGAAACCCTATTATTGATGAAGAGCTCCTAAAGGAATAGCTACATCAAAAGGGAAACCGACAAAAATACAAAATGCTACAGTGTTGTCACTAGAGAACAAAATAGGGATAAAGACAAAGTTGTATTTTAAATTGTAAAATATTGTAGGGTAGGTAGAACCCTAATTTGTAGTGAATCTTGGCCACACAATGAAAATTAATCTTGGCCATTCGTTCCACCTTTTGGACACTATAAATAGGGGTTCTCCTCTCATTTTCAAAGAGAGAGTTGAGTTATTGTAATGACATGCTGCAGAAATTTTAATGGAAATACATTGACTTTGGTCCATTTTCTGAGTTTCTCTACATGTTTCATGATTCAATCTCCCATAGTTAGATGTTTTAGTTAGATTTACATTGTTGTTCTAGTTGGTTTTAGATTGTTTAGATAGATTTTTTTTAATATTGTTCTATGGTTATGAAAAAATTTGTTGTGCAGATGCCTTCCCAATCCATACTTTTTGCTATTTGTTTTTGGTAAATGGCTATGTAAAGTTAGTCTGGTCTAAAACTTAAAGCTGCTTTAAATTTTTATCTTTATTCATGCATGTATGTGGTGGATGAATGGTAAAATATATGCAGACCTTAGAAGATAGCACAGATTTCATGACACTGTAGGTTTCTTGGTTAAGTGGAATCTTGTTTGAAGGAAGTTGTCCATAGCAAAACCTCCATGATCACTGTTCATATTTAGTTGCAGATCTAGGAAACTCTCCTCTTCCCTACTCTTTTTCCTCTCTTTTTTTAGAAAAAACCTAAGCTAAGGTTCATTGCACATTGTAAAGCCAAAACTAAAGGAAAACTTTGGAGTTTCAAATAGTTGTTCGAACTTGTAGTGAAGTGCACCTCAACTTCCATCTTCGAAACTTCAAGCTTCAAGATCCACTTTGTCATACCCAGCTACGTAAGTTTTCCCTGTGATTACCAACAAAATCACATACATAATCAACTGAGGAATTCCATGCAAGTCATGAACTACCAACTGAGAGACCTTGGGGTGATTTTCAGCAACTTGTTGTTGGAAGTCTCCTTTCAAGAGAGGCAGTGCACTTACGCATCGCCTATGTTGAGAAAGTGTGCAAAACATGGCATCAACAAGTTTAACTAGATTCCTAACTTCTAAAAAACTCCTTGCATATATCCTATTAAATTCATAGATGTGGGAATACTCTTAATGCAGTATGAGTTATGAAGTACCCTCAATCCTTGACACCCTGACAATAGTATGTGGCATGAAGTATGTCCAACCCCTAATCCATGCAACTTCAAAATTCTAGTGTTTTATACTTCTTATTCCCACCTACCCCCTGCAGGAACTAAGTGTCATTAATGACTAGATTTGATGTCACAATAACACCAAAATGGTTTTTTCCCATCAAAAAATATTTATACATCATAATGGCACATACTCAAATGGACTTCTAATTGTGGAGGATGAAGGCCACTATATTTTTAAATACAATGGGTTTGGTTCTTGTTTGAATAATTTGAATGCAAGCTCCAAGCTACCATTTCAATATATTTTCTAGGATATAAATTCATTATACAAAAAACACTAATGATATCTAATTATAAATGAATCTCAAATATTAATAATATCTAATATTGACTTATTTTCCCATGTGTATTCAAGTGAGTAGGTAAAGTGCTATAAATACGGGTTCATTCATCATCAAAGGGGTTGGTATTTTTTTAAGCTTTGGGAAAGCTCTGAAGTGTTGATGTTTATCTAGGTCATGCTATATACTTACATTAGATTTGATGTCTAATTAATATAGAACAATCTTACTTGCGTAAAAAATGTGTGATGGTTGTAAATTTTCTTAGTAAACCAATATATTCAACATTACTTTTATTATCATTTCACATGTTGTCTCCACTTTTTTGAGAGATTTAGGTGATTCAAGTAATTCCTAGGTTCACATTTATTTTTATTTTATATAAGATCTTAGTTTGCATTCAAGGGGTGCAGTAACATTATTTAACTTGTGCATCTATATGCCAAAGTAGGAACTCTTTTAGGACTGATGTGTGGGGCTTATAAATTTGTTGTGAATTACTAGGAATGGGTTTATTTTTAGAGATAGAAGGGAAATTGAGGTTCTAATCTCTTCAAGAAAAGGCCAAGTAAATTAGGATCATCTTAATTTTATGATTTACTCCATCATCATGGTTTTTGTCAAGATCTAACTTTCTTGCTATATGAATTGACATTGATATGGTAGTTGAAGCCAATCCTACACATCGTTGAAAATAAGAAAAATATTTCTATGTTTATTAAATTGTTTATAGTTCAATGTCCTATTATGCATAATTCAATCTTAGAAATCTTTGTAGAACTCTTAGTGAACCTATAGCTAATGAAAACCACTAGAGAATTTGTGTTTAATGTCCTTTCTTGGATTAATGATGTTTTAAGTGACCATAAATGAATGCAATCATAATAAATTATTGACCATGTTTTCATCTTGTGATGCATCATATGTTGCACAGATTGTTGTTGTTGCACAAAAAATTGACCTGTTAATGCTCGATACAACGCCAGAGTTAATGAATCCACGAGGGGCAGTTAAGCCATATCACAAATCCAAGCATTGCACTGAACAACACAAGGAGACTAATGGTGCACACCTTGCAACAATCCCCCACCCCAAGCAAGCGATGGATTTGAACCTGTGACCAAGGCTCTGATAACAATTGTTGCACAAAGAGTTGTCATTGCACCAAAAGATCAACCTATTAATGCTTGAAACAACCATCAGAGTTAATGAATCCATGGGAGGCAGTTAAGCCATGTCATCAACCCAAGCGCTATGTCACATAGTACAAGGAGACTAAGGGCGCACACCTTGCAACATCATATAACTTAGTTTCCATACATAGAGATATGCAATTTTTTATGTGCAAGAAAACCTCCATGAAGAAATATTATGAAGGCTATTTTAAAGGGTATCTCTATGAGTAGGTTCAATTTTAGTTTATTTACATGTGTTATCGTTTAGAGATCTCTTGTAACGCCCTCATGATCTTGGAAAGGATCAAATTTCAAAATAGGTTCATCCACCCCTTGTTTGTTGGCCTTTATAACCCCTAATTTGAGAATAGGTTCTTCACTATCTGGACCATCTTCATCCCCTTGCCTAGATATTTTAGTAATTGCCTTAGAACTAGGGTTACTGTAGAAATTAACACCAACACATTCTTTCCAAGAACCCAAATTCAAGAGTTAATTAATTTTATCAAAGTTAATTATTTACTTTGTTGATGGACCCCTTCATTCCTTATGAATGTATTTGTAAACTATAGGTGGAATGCTACTATAAATTATTTTCCACTAACACCATATGAACCTAGAGAAACTTGACAAGGATATTGGAACAATTTAAATAACACAATATTTTCAAGGTTGATGGCACCTTAATCCTAACATTCTCCTACTTGACATCATGAATTATAAATACATCTATAGTAATAACCAACAAGGGGAAAATATCACTTAGCCAACCATGTACCACTTGATTCTTCATCATGCTGTCATGCTCCTACAAGATACCAACTACTTCATGTACTAATACACAACTATATTAGGTACTCTAAGTAATCATCTCTATTTCTCACTACAATAAACATACCAATGCAACAAGGTGACCAAGAAAGGCCAACCAAATAGCTTTTTCATTAGATAATTCACAATATCTACACACACACAACACCTCAAAGGAGAAAAACATGATTAGTGCTCCAATATCAAATAAATTAATAAATATACTCAACACCACATTAGTAAGATTTATAATAGAGGCAACCACATATAGCATGCATATTACTAATACTCAAACACCAAGTCAATGCTAGACCCAACTTTTCAATTAAATCCACACTATAATAACCATAGTTTTAGTAATCTAATAAGAAACCATATAAATGTGTACCAATATATATATATATATATATATATATATATATATATGAACAAAAAATTGAATTCAATTGGTAATAAATGGATTAAGTGGTTGTCTCTATCATACTCGGTGGAATAAAAACCACAACAATTTGATAGCTCATCCATTTTATCCATAACTCAAGCTAGGGTATACAATACAACATATGTAAATCTCCATGCCATCAACATATCAACCCCAAATCTATAATCAAGTCCCTATTCTACAAAAATAAATCTCCAAGCTAGTAAAAGGACACATAGACATGTGAAAAAAAATCTTATGATTCATCTTAATGTTGTAGTAAAGTGTAACCAATCTAAGAGAAGATCCACCCTCCTCATAGAGAATATACATTCTATAACTCCCACTACATGGGTAATGTGAAATATAAAAACTAGATCAAAGAATTAGCAAATCCACATATAGCACTCACATAGAGGATGTAGCTAATTCCTTTATCACATAGTTTTAAGAAGACATATAATGATATACAAAATATATAGTTGTAAAATAGCTCGCATTACCAATATCCAACATACTCTCCCAATTCCTCCACACCAATAAAGAAACATATCAAGGAGCTACCAAACTATTTCTAAAAAATAATGAAGTACCAAAAAAAATGCTTAAATTCATACAAACTTTAAAATCGTAGACATAAGAACCTTCAAGAAGAAGACAATATACCTACAAAACAAACCATGTCCTTGTACCAACACTAACATGTGTCAATTTTTGTAAAGTAAGATCTCCTCCAACACTCCCATACTAAAAGGATATCAACATTTACCTATTTAACTCAAAGTGAAAACATGACAGCAATAGATGTAAACCTCTCAAATTAAAGGTATATTAACAAATCAAGCATTCCCATAACAAAGGGAATATGCACAAAGCCACAAACCATTTCATATGCCTCTCCAAACAAGTCTTTCAAATTATCACCATATCTCAAGACCAAAGCATAAGGAGAACAATGAATAAACATAAAACCATGCACCTACTTCTTAGCAAGCCATCAAGACTAACAAAGCTCAAGACTAATGTATATGAAAATTCAATATATAAATAAAGAATTAATCTAAGAATTTGGCAAGAAAAACCTCTTTGATTATTCGCCTACCAAGTAGACCAAGGGTGGGATACAAGATTGTCATGTGCACAAAACACCAAGGAATAAAATATTTTAATAAAGGAAAAACTTCTCATCAACTCCATAATTGAATGCATCCATATCTAGTAGGCTCTTTAGTATTTTTATTGAAACCTTGTATCAAGTAATCATTCCAACATATATCTCTGAGCACTAGAGATATCTAGCCTCACCCAAGTCTCTCTAGTATCTATGAGCATCCAACCAATCAATTTATGTTAGTTTCAAATTAAACTATAAAATCATGAAGCTCTAAGTAAATCATCAATACTTAAAACCAAAGAGAACTACATCCCCTCATAGGGATATCATAAACAACACCTCAACCAAAACTTCAAGATTCCTCCATGGCAACCAATATGTTTGTTGCAAGGTGTGTGCCCTTGGTCTCCTTGTGTTGTGCAACACAGTGCTCAGGTTTGTGACATGGCTTAACCACCTCTCATGGATTCATTAACTATGGAGGTTGTATTAGGAATTAACAGATCAATCTTTTGGTGTAACAACAACCACCTATGCAACAATTATTATCAGAGCTTGGGTCATGGGTTCGAACCCCTCACTTGTGCTAGGGGGATTTTTGCAAGGTTTGCACCCTTGGTTTCCTTGTGTTGTGCAGCTTAGCACTCAATTTTGTGACATGGTTTAATTGCCTCCCATGGAGTCATTAACTCTAAAGGTTGTATTGAGCATTAACAGGTTGATCTTTTGGTGCAATGGCAACCGTTTGTGAAACAATGTTAACATCTCCAAAAAACCCATATGTAAATGGAGAAGAAAGGTTGTCCAAGACCTTTCAAGTCATAAAATAAACCAACTCTAAACCCACATGTGACCAATAGCTAATTATATAATGGTTTCATGTAACTAGGAGCTAAAACCACAAATCCAACATAAGCACTCCATATAATAATCCAAATAATAGATGCTTCCCATGTGACCAGGGGAACAAAAGAAACCACCCAATATGAACACCCTTTCAATAAAAATAACCACAAGGTAATGAAACAAAACCATGTGAGATAATGGTTACATATTTCTAAATAGGAGCTCCATTTCACCACCATGCAAGAAGTAAACACATGAGAAACTCCATAAAAATAAAGATCTACAACCATAATCTTCTAGTACCCAACATAGATTCCATTGGCAATGCCCATCTAAGAATTTTCTTCCCAAAGGTGCACCTCCTCACAATCATATTTCCAGTATGAGGAGAACCACTCTTTATGAGGAGTCACAAGGTATGAGGATTCATATTCAAACAACCAATAATCATCAAACATAATATTACAAATAGTGGGGTTCATCCCATGGTGTGATGGTTAAGTGGTGGATTTGTTGTTGTTGTGGCCACTAGAGTTTGAGTCTTCATTGGACTATTGTGATTGTAGGAATTATGTCTTCACTGATCCAATGTGCTCATAGGCTTGACGCGCAATGTTGAGGTTGTTGATGGTGTTCATGTTTGAGGCCCATTCCCTCATTGGGTTGGTGTGCTCGTGGGCTCTATGCCCCTGTTGGGCTATTGTGGTCATGGGATTGGATTTCTACTTGCATTCAAGTTGGGGAGGAGGTCCCTCAATTGTGGCCTCCATGCTGGCTCAAGCCAGGCTAAAAATTCTCTATGTAACCGATCAAAAAAAATATTACAAGAAATATGAAGTCTTTACTACATTTATTTGCTTTTCCCATTGAGCAATCTCATTTTTTCTTCTTATTTATACATTCCTTCTTCACATGTCTCCTTTTACCACAATTCCAACACTTCACTCTATTATTTTTTAGAGTTTTTTATTGGCCTTGAGACATAGAATTTTCTTTAGACTTGTTTTGATCTCCCTAATGTCCTCATCTTTGATTGGATCTTCCCCTATTATGAAGACTATCTATAGTAATATCCATAGGGGATTTCTTCCTCATTTCTTGTGCCAACAAATTTGTAACAAGAACATCAACCTGGGATCTATTATATTAGCACTAGGAGAAATAATTATACTCTCGCATGACTCAAGAAAATAATATAGAAGCATAATGCACTTATCTGAACTCCATCTTTATTTACATCTAGAGAGGATAATTGAATAAAAAATAAATTACACGAATTCAAATGCTTATATATTGATTCACTTCATTTTCAAAGAAAACAACTTTCATTTCAAATATAATTTATTCGCAATACTTTTAGATTAATAAATCTTAACTCTTCCTTTTCATAAAGAATGAGAATTGGGATCTTCTAATACATTTAAAAGGATGAATTTGCAAGAAAAACATTAAAAAAATTATTGTACTTTCTTATCCATCTTATCCCACAATTATCAAGCAATACTTTCATGTTTAAATTCTTTTTCTTTCACTATCCATTCATCTCTCTCTTCTAGGATATCCTTTATCTTTAGTTTTCACAACTCATAATGAGATCCGTTGAATTTCTTTATATATATTTAAGATGTAGATATAGCCATGGATTTCACACATAAATATGTAAAAAAATAAATTAAATAAAACTCCCAATACAACCAAAAAAAAACTTTCCAGTCATAGGAACCAAAGGTGGCCAAGATTTGATTCCAAATGTTGGAAAAAGAAAGATAAACTACTACAGTATGAAAATCTAAAATAAAGTATGCAAATCTCAAATTAAGTATTTTTTTAATGAAAAACCATTTAATTAAGCGTGATTAATAAATTTAGGAGTTAAAAATAGAAACATAAGAAACCAACAAACCTCATGATAACATCACATTACACAATATTTACATAGATAAAACCTTTCAAGAAAAACTTCATGAAGAAAATAGGCCAAGTATTTATTATCTTATTCAAAACAAGATTACGAACACATTTTTTTCACTCCTTTGTCTTTTATCCGAAACACCCACTTGTAAACTCTCAACAAAAGTATTCAACCAAAAGCACATTTAGAAAGGCATATCTAACATATCACATCACAATCCCAAGGATCCAATTATAGAGATATACGCCTCTTGAAGAAACCAAATGTCCCACTCCTTGGATTTCCCCTAGAATGTGTAAAGTCACTCACTTTAACATTCCCAAAGATATAATTTCCCTTCTTTCCAAGTGCATAACTTGGGTAAGCTAATAGTCATTTACATGGAACACTGAAAGACACATTTCTCTCCTTTCCAAGCATCCAACTTGAGGAGTTAATTATTATTTTTAAATAATAATTTACTATTATTGATGGACCCATTCATCCTTTGGCATTCATAATATATATACTTGAGGAGTTTCTCAATGTTTAGTATAAATAGAGGGTAGCCTCTTAGTCTTTGGCATTCATTCTTTTGGAATTCATTTGTTTCCATTATGCTATAGTTTTTCTTTGTGCAAGTAGTGTTGAGTGCAAGTAGTGAAGAGTGAGAGATTTCTTGAGTGTTTGTGAGTTATTTAGTGAGAGTTTTTTAGTGTTGGGAAAGAGGCTAGAATTGGGGATAAGCTAAAAGTAGGAGTAGCAAGCAGAGTCTTTTGGATTGAGCTTGAGAGAAATTTCTCCATTGTAAGCGAAATTTCTAAGCATGCTTGTCTTTCTTATTTGGTTGTTCTTTTCTATTGATTGTCACATTTTTGCAAGTGCTTGAGGAATTGGTGATTTCATTTTATATAAAGTTTTCTTATATGTTGAAAGGTGAAATCTTATTAGATTGAATATGTATACATTTATTAAATAGAAACATGTGATTATATATGTTAAATGAAGGTAACCAAAATATATTAATATAATATCTAGGTTATCGTAAGTAAAATATATGATAGCATTAATTGTAATGTTTGGGAAAATGGTAAGATATAGAAGTACTTTTTTGGAAATGTCAATTTGTGAAGTTATGTAAACCTATGTAGGAAATTGGGTTTGTTCCTGGGATTAGGATAAACCAAGTTTGGGAGTAACCTAGATGGTCAATTAGATCACTTGAATGTACATTACCTTTTGGGATGGAATCATGTTATGGAATAATCTCATCAAGAGTAGTATGGTCATGTTATTTACCAAAATCGAGCAATAGGGTGGGTGAACATATGACATCCACTTCATAGAAGTGAGACACCGCTTCTTAAAAAGTGAGTTTGATATGTAATGATCAAATCTTTGGCCAAAGTAGTGTAAGTTGCCACTAATTACACTATTGGTTCACTATGGGTCAAGATTACATAATTAGGCTAGGAATGTCATGCATGTAGGTGGGTATCCACTATATGGTAAGCTCTACATATGTAGGACACAACACCAATCTTAGGTAGGCTATTATTATTATGACCTAGATACTAGACCAAACTCTTCATTGAAGGGTAGGGCCATCTTACTAGTTAGGTAGATATGCAGGGGACCACAGTAAGTTCGTGGTTGGAGGAAAAACACTTGGGTGATACTCTCCCTCATGCAAAAAGCAACCAAAATTTGAGGATGTATGCCAACAAAGGCATTTGTACCATTTGTACTTTATTCCATTGAGCTATTGAAAGCTATGTATGTAATCATGATCTTGTATCTTTATGAAAAATATATTTGAAAATATAACCATTACTTGAGATTATCTAATGTTACTTTATTAATGCAATGGACATATGGAATGGGTTTATTTAAAATATGCATCTTTGTTATTGAAATTGAAAATATGGAATAAAATTATTGCTACGTGTTGATAAACTTAAACTACTCACATATGGGTTAAACTTAGGTGAAAACAATAGGTAAAACATTGGGCTTGTTACACCTAAAAAAATTTCCTAGGATTCCTTTAAACACAAAATCATACCATTGAAATATATTAATTTAATCAACATGATGATATAAAACAAGTTTAACAATCATGTCTTTCAATTTTATCATGTCACAATAAAATAGGGTGATATGAATGCCATGGAAAATAAACTTCATCCTTGTACCATTGATGAATAGAGCTTGCTCAAAAAATGAAACAATGTACTTGAAGTGTAACAAAATATTATTACCATAGACAACAAAGCAACTTCAAAGATAATACATGGAACAAACTAAACAAGGGTATTTCAAATCTCTACCATAAAAAATAACCTTAAAATATTTTTTTGAGGGTCTTCATCAAGACATGTCAAACATTATCACAAATAAAAAAGTAATATCATTGAATCAACACAAATGTAACAATAAATCAAAATCTCTCAGCTTCATTACCTATTGATAACATTGTGATTTAAAAAATTTGGTTTACAAAGTCATTGTTTGTCAAAAAATATTTTGAAATATAAAAAATACAACTTAAAATTTTATTAATATGTTGAAATCTAGAAAGATACTCAAACAAAGAGGCATTTGTATCATTTTTGTTATCACTATCATATTTCTATCCAAACAAATTGTTATACCTTCAAACCAAAAACATCTTTATTCTCAAATTTAACTATAGAATTTATTTTGAATATGAAACCTTAAGTTTACAAATAAGTTATTTAACAAACATGAAATATTAAACACTATTCTCTATATAATAGTGGGTTTGGTTACTCACCTCACACCTCCAAACTATTGCATGTATAGAAATGATATTGAACAAAACCTCCAAAGCCAAGTAACAACCAAATAAAAAGAAATGTGAGCAAATAAATTGTATACAATCTAGGAGAAGAGTCTAAAAGAGCTCTAGGATCAAAACATATTAAAGAAAGTAAATGCATTATAATCACTCATCTTCAGGTGATAAAATAAAAACATTAGTATTTCTTTCATAACTATACTATTGAAATATTTTGGATTTTGCATATCTAATTCTGAGACTTGGTAGATAATAGGAATATAATATAGTCATTCACCATAGTACATCATGTGTTTCACTAGGTATGTGGAAACGTTGTCAAATAACAATGGGATGTGTTGTTAACACTAATTCATTTCTTTGCATGGATTGCATAACAAATAATCTTCCTATATATCCCTTAATGAAGTCTTCTTTAGTGTTAACCTATAAGAAAAATTTCCTTAACATTGCTTGTAAAAACCTTTGGCATACCTTGTGAAGGTTTATGAGCATGTGGAGTCAACATTTATGTCCAAGGGTAAGCTTGGTAATACATAGTTATGAGAACCTATTGAGAGCAATGAATATGGTCAATGAAATCTAGCATATGGCTCAATTTGGATATTCATTGCTTAGAAAATACAATATTTTTATACAATCACATCAAAAAGTATTCATTCATAATTCCTTAATTATTTGAGTTTAAAGAAAGACAAAATGTTTGTATGGATAAGCAAGGTAGTGGTTCCCTAACCTAGGTGATTTGATGATCTCAAGACTAAGAGTTTTTTTGAAAGTGGATTATTTTCGATCAAGATAGAAAGAGGGCTTTGATAATTCAATATTGTTGGTGTAAATAGTGTCATTAGATAACTAGTGAAGTTGTCATCACTTTCTAGTTTAACCATTTCACATTTGCTCAAGTTTACTTAAGCTATTCTAGAGTTTTGTCTCACCTCATGAGGTTGAGACAAGTGTCCTCACTTTGTGGGACACCTCTTGCATGGTCACTTACCCTACTCATAGATTACTTGTCATGTGAGTTAACAAGTGTTCCATTATTGAAAGGTTAGTTAGTCATTGTGTTCAACTTGACTAACTTCACCACCTTTCCTATATAAGCAAGGTCACATCTTTCATTTTATTCAACTCTTGTATCAATCTCTTGATAATGTAAATTAAGCTTATTAGTGTGCATGTTTTTTTTGTAGAAGTCTCTGGTTTTTACTTTATGATATTGGAAATCATAACATGGTATTAGAGCCATGCCAGCAAAACCTTTCTTTAAATATTGTACTAAGCCTAGTCAAGAGTTCATTGTGTTTGGTTTGTTGTGTATATTTAAGTCCTCTCTTTGAAGGAATTTGCAACCCAATCTCTATCATAGGCATATCCAAATGTGATTTGTAGTACATAGTTCAAGTCAACATTTGAGCCAATCTACAGTTCATGGAGACAAGCACAGTTTGGATGACCCAAATTTCCTTTGTTGAAGGTGTGTTATGTGCAAGTTGATCTATGAAAGGTTCTCCACACCTCCAGATACACCTGTTTAGCTTAAGTGATCAACAAACATTTCTCAAAGGTTGCACAATTGAAGATAAATGTTTTATATGTTGTTTGTTTAAATGCAATACCAGACCTCAAAAAAAATTCATGTTGTTATGAGGTGTTGGTTTAGCTTTTGTATAGTAGAAACCATGATGTCTACATAAAAAGTCATGAGATAATTTGATTGATGCCACCAAGAAGAGAAGAAACTCAACATATTCTTCACCATTTGTGGGTTTTTTCATCCCCATGTGACCCCTTTGTCCAGTTGACTTATCTAATGTGTGTATTGTGGGCCTTGAGTCCTTTTCCCAGAACCCAAACATGCATTCCAACACTTTTGAAGGGCTTGAGGGCTTTCCCGTTGAGGTGCTCCACTAGGTTTGTAAAGGAATCTAGGTTCAAATAGGTTGTAGCTCCTATGGATAGCCCATGGGCTTTCTCCACAACTTTAATCTTTGTGCTCTTGAAAAATATTCTGCTATGATTTAGGCCCTTATGCTATGATGCGGACAAAGTTAGGGTGTGATGTAGTTATGCCTACTATTTTTTTGTACAATTGCTACGGATCTGAGCATGTGGTTAGTATCTTTGACTACCATCTATCCAGCCTCTAGAATGCACATTTAACTGTATTTATTAATTAACTAAAAATCAAAATACAGTGGATTTGTTAATTTCAATTAATTAATAAATATGACCAAATGTGCATTCTAGAGGCTGCATAGATGTTTTGTATCTTTGACCTCATCAATCTACCTCCAACCTCCAAGCCTTCCATTTGAATCAACCTCCATCTTCAGTTCAGACTTTGAATGAATTCAAATAGGACTCTACAATCCATCGACTTCCCCACTTTGGCATAATGATCCCATCAACTTGGTCAAACAATAGACAATTTATTAGCCATGATCAAGAAGTTAATAAAGTTGTAATGGTAGTTACAATTAGTCTTTAAATTAGACTTTTATTGTATGATTATTTTTATGCTAATAAAATTTATTGTAATGTTGCAAAATTAGTCTAACTACTAACAATAGATGCAATAGGTAGTGGTTATTTAACCATCAAAACTAACATTTTTTTGCTAGAAGACCTTCAAGTGCTAGTCAAGTGTCAATCAAGTGCTTGTAAGGAGGGGGTATTTTTCTTTTTGGCATATAACTTTAAAATCATAAGGTAAAATTCTAATTATGAATAATCGACGAAAATCTTTTTCCATTCTGGATACTTTAACATCGAGAAGATTTAAAAATTGTGTTTTTAGCACATATTTTGTCCCCTCTTATAAAAGGGAAACTTTTAGTTTCTAAGTGTAGAATTAGGCACATATGATTATTATGTATTTTGATTAGCTACTCAAATTGAGTAATTATTTTGTAAAAGTGGATATCACTTTCCCATTTTATTGAAAACGATATCACACTCTATTATAAAGTGTCATTCTTTGTTGCATTGAAATTTTTATATGGACTAAAATATATAAAGTTTCAATTCAAGGGGGATCAAAATAATCAAGAGGGTTGTCATTGTAATTGTGCCTTGTGCAATTTAAATTTCTTTTACATTTATTCCATGATTATAAGTTTCAACTCAAAGAATATGGGAATAACCAAAAAGAATGATTGAAAAATAATCAACTCATCCACCATCACTTGGTGCTACATTAGATTCTAGAGACGCTTCATAGAGAGCATTCAAAGATTCTTTCTAGAAGGACATCACTTCTTGCAACAAAATTCAAAGGAGCTTCACCAAGAGCATCCAAAAATTATTCACATCACTTATTTGGTACTTGTTCTACATTAGTCTTCACATGAAGCATTTGAGTAGCATTCAAAGAATTATGGGGGTGGGCTACATAGTCTCTCTTCATTATATCATTTCTCTTTTGGAGAAGGGTTTTTATTTCCTACAAGGTTTTTCTCCTTTTCTCCATTTCATGAGAAATTTGTACATGAGTACCTAACATGGCCTAATAGTTAAGACTCATCTCCATACATGCATTACTCTTTAAGTTACACTTAAGGGGGAGGGGGCGGAGCAGGTGTTGGTGTAAATAGTGTCATTCGATAACTAGTTAAGTTGTCATCACTTTCTAGTTTGACCCATTCACATTTGCTTAAGTTTACTTAATTTATTCTAGAGTTTTGTCTCACCTCTTGAGGTTGAGACACCTCTTACATGGTCACTTGTCATGCACGAAAAACTTATCATGTGAGTTAACAAGTGTTCCATTATTGAAGGGTTAGTCATTAATTATGTTCAACTTGACTACCTTTGCCACCTTTCCTATATAAGCAAGGTTACATTGTTCATTTTACTCAACTCTTGTATCAATCTCTTGATAATGTAAATTAGGCTTATTAGTGTGCAGTGTTTTTGTGAAAGTTTATATTTTTTGCTTTATGATCTTTGAAAACATAACAAAAACAACACATTCTTCTTTTTCATTCATCAATAACATTTAAAATTTCTTCACATTATTCATGATAGTGAAGTTATATTTCTCTCATAGTGGATTATGTTTCTATCATACTATCAAGGTTTTTCTAACACATAAAAAGGATCCATCAAGATCACATCAAACATCAATTGATTTGTGTATCCTCCAATACAAAATTCAACTCAACTCAACTATATTATCATGATTTGATGTCCCTTATATAACCAAGAGACTTGTAAGTTGTTGAGTGCATAACAATTTTTAACCCTAAATTTTGAACCATCTTTATGGCCACAAAATTATTTGTGGTACCTCTATGAATGATCACCTTATAAACTTTCGTCTTGACTTTCACTTAGTGTGGTATTCTTCCTCAGCCATAGTTCATTTTTTCTTTCATGATCTTTGGGAAAATATTGCACATCATCAAATTTTCCACTTCTAGGGAAGTATTTTCTATGTCATTGTCAATATCCTCTTCACCTTGTCCAACTTGTGCATGATTCTCTACACAACCTTGGTCATGTTAAATTTTTAAACACTCAAACACCTATTGACCTACTTTTCCACACCTAAATCAATTCCTCTATAATTTTTTTCCATGACTTGTGTTTCCTCTTTCTTTATATTTTTCTAGAGTTGTACTCATTATTTGAACTCTATGCATAGGTTTTCCTTCCACCAACTTGTTTACTCTTTCCATCCCGTCCCTTGTTGTGTGTGACTTATTTTATATATGATAAATTCTTCTCTACTTTGAGTGTGAGATAATAATCCTAATCCATAGAATAGATTTAAAACAAGTAAATATTGTCAAGTGAATTGAGGTGTGCAAACCATTTACATACCTAAAGACTTTATCCATACCATCCTTTATATGTTTGACATGAATAATAAGTTGATAAAACTCTTCTATTTATTCCTTCATATATTTCTCCCCTTGGTAAAAATATCATATCTTCTTGAACAAATATAATGTATTGTTGGTGGGAATAAATTTAAGCTTCAACTTATTGACCATGCAATCCTACAATGATATATTCTTGTTTCTCCTAAGATAGTCTTTTTAAATGAAATATAGTCACAAGGAGATGTTCCTTTTCAAAATTTTAGTAGTGTATTTCACTCATTCAGGTTCTTCTACTTGGTTGAACTTGAAATAATTATTTAGCTCAATGATTTAGTCCAAAAAATTCCTTGATTTCATATTCCCAAATAGCTCAAAATATGAAATATTTGTTTACTCCCTACCTTCATCAAGGCTATGAAAAATATATCTTCTTCGTTGAGTTATTTTTTAAACATGTATCACCATATTTATTCTCTTTTTTTAGCTCTCTCTAGCATCAATGACATATCCTATCACAATTTCTCCTCAATTCTATGTGATTTCAATAACTTCAATCCTTTCCTAAATGGCTCTTAACATGTTAGAAAGTTTAAAATTATTTGGTTCTCTTTGGTTTCTACCATTACTCCTTTCAACCTTATGGATCATTTTCAATTATGAAACACCTACAATGTGAAATTCATAAAAATGTGTTTCTATTTGTGAAACATAGCTCACCTCCTTCATGAATTAGAATTATTTCTCTACTACTAACTAATATAGTACTAATAATGAGTAAAATTAATAAACAAAAAATATATATGTAGAGTACATAATAAAAATAAAAATATTTTATTATAGAAAATAGAAATGTGAAATTTACTTGTAGAAATATTATATAATTTATAAATTATATGCTACCCATTCATAAGAAAATTGCAATTTATCTAAACTATAAAATAAAATTACAACCTATTATTTAACTTCAAAGTTTTAGCCAACACTTATTCATAACCTTTCCTTGTTATCACACTAGATTATCTAACATAAAATCATCTTTCTCAACTTCATGAACTTTCTAATCTTCTCAACCCTTGCAATCATATCCTTATAAGTTTATCTCTCATGTCATATACCTCTTCATCTTATTTATTATATTATTTTTTTATTTTCTTTTGACCTCTAGCCTTCTTATATGTACACCCAATCTTTGGATATATATGAAATCAATTGAAAACTTAGTAAAACTTCCAAAGAGTAAATCATGTTATTATACCTAAGTCAGGGATGGTTTCCAATGTGTTTTGAAATCTACTTAACCATCATTTATTATCTCCACACTATGATTTCTTGATTATTATAACCTTAATAATTTTTATACCTAAGTCAGGGATGGTTTCCAATGTGTTTTGAAATCTACTTAACCATCATTTATTATCTCCACACTATGATTTCTTGATTATTATAACCTTAATAATTTTTATACCTAAGTTAGGGATGGTTTCCAATGTGTTTTGAAATCTACTTAACCATCATTTATTATCTCCACACTATGATTTCTTGATTATTATAACCTTAATAATTCCTACCACACTGATAGAATCAAATATATATGTGAAAAAATAATTTATATAAATCTTAAATCTTGCACATAAATGAACATCCTATATTCAAAGATTAATCATGTGAAACTCTAAAGTCAACCATATTAGCAAATACCCCTATGTGCAAATATAAATATCAGAGGATCTCTTTTGTGAGAATACCCACAACACTTACATTAAAAGGAAACTTACACAAAAAAAAAAAACAAAAATAACAAACAAGTTATGCAAATGGACAATGATGTTACATTACACAACCTTTGACATGGTGGACTACACAAATCAAATTATGTGTAGCTTATATAGATGAGTGTGTATATTCTTTGTGTAACTTTTGGTTAATCCTTATCTTACCTATAATATCTTTGAAGACCTATCTCACCCATAATTTGTACCTTGATTAGTGTTTTTATGAAGAATATACCTCCTACATTCTCAAGCAACCACATTCACATGTATTCTATTTTTCTTCATATTCTATAATTGGTTGATATTCTAGTGTATCTTATAATTTAGGTTAACCATCTAATATAAATTAGAAAATATGGTGGTTAGTAAACCATATTGAATCTAGATACATTGTGAAACTAAAATTATGTTATTTCTTGAGTTAAGAAACTTATTTTACATGAAATAAGAATTTTAATGTTTGAGAACTTACCATCTATTAAATAGACATAAAAATTGTCATCCTTGGTAGTAAGTAGATTAAAAGGTTGTTGGAGGAAAAAATTGTTGCCTATTTAATATCAAAAAAATAGTATGAATTTCTTGTTACATGTTAGTTGTCTTAGATATAATGTGGGTGGTGTAGTATTTGATGTATTCTACAACATCTAATTTGACTTGTTCAAAATAAATATATCTCCATAACTAGTATTCTTTTCAAATCTTAAATTAGCTACTAATTTATGCAAATTAGCATTTCCTTTTTTAGAACTCTTCCTCATGTTGTACATACAAGTGACCTAGATGACACAAGAGTTCATCCTACAAATATTAATCTAAAATTATCTTACTACTATAAATTCTTGGTGGATATCTACAAATTTATAACATTTTTGTAATTATATCTACATGTCAATCTCATTTCCACATAGATCATTTGAACACAGAAGATATTTTATGGTGGGTATATTCTAGTCATCTTATACTTGATTGGAACCCCCTTTTTTATTCCCAATTTTCAAGTGGAACTATTAAAGATATGAAAGTTATTTTTTGTGTTACTTGTATTGTATTGTTTTGAATTTATAAGTATAGTTATATGTGTTCTACATTGATGATGATCTCATTTTCATGATGTAGTACTTATAGTGTATACATTTTTAGATAATAGCTTAAATTTCTTGTTAATTAATCTTTTTATTAATTAAGTTATGTTAGTTAAGTTAGATAACATTGTCAATAAATAGTTATCTTGAAGATTATCAGCTTGAAAACACTCTTAAGACTTAGTTTTATAATAAAATATTTGAATTGAGTTTGTAAAAAATTTGACAAAGAAAATAAAAACAAAGGCTCTATAAGTGATATGGACACTTTGGAGGTTAATGTTATTAAGGAAAATGTGTTTTATGATATTTCTTAAACTACCAAAATCATCATACAAAGTATAATTAGGACCAAATTTCTCACTATACATTTTAGGTAGTGGAAATTGTTTCATATAAGAAAAAAATATAGAGTTGGGATCAAGGAGAGCTAAACCATTTGTAATTTAGATGTTTAGGTAATAAAACATGTTGGCCTTAACTTTGAAATAATTATTGTACTTTTTGTATAAATAAACCCCTTGAGGACTTGCAAGAATAGTTTAATTTGGGGGAATCTCATTGTTTCCTTGTTAAGATAGTTCTTAGGGAGTTGGCTATATGTTAGAGTCTTTAATTAAGAACATTGCAACTAGTTTATAATTGTTGAGATATTTTTCATGTTGCAAAAAGATCCTAAATCCTTTGAGTAAAATGTATTGTAAGCAACTTGAGAAATTGATATGAGGAGATGTAGACATCACTTTCAAAGGATTTTAACCACCTTGGATTTTCTCCAAACCAAATTATCTATGTATCTTTTGTTTTTAAATGATTTCTCAATCTAGTTTATGTCAATTTAATTAATTTAAAACTTCAACACTTGAATCCTCATTAAATGGGTATTAGATAAAATGTCTATAAAAAATAATGTTTTTGGGCTCAAACCCTCAAGTGGCTTACTAGAATTAAACTTTGATGATTCTTTAAATGGACATCTTTGTAATGTGGGAGCAATTGTAATTTTAAGAGATGAAAAGGATTGCTTTTTGAAAGGTGGGTCTTTTTGGTTGTTCAAATTAATAATTATTGAGAATTCACCTTAAAAAATAGTTGGGATGTAAGAGGTTTATTGTAGAAAGTGACTCATCAATTGTCAATCAATGGATGTCCAAAATGGGAAAGCCAAATTAGAAGCCAAAATCTCTCTTAGAAGAAGTGTTATTTCTCTACAAAATATTTGAGAATGTTATTTTAATGATTGTTATCAAGCATGCAATAAGTCAATTAATTTTGTAGCTAATATTGGAGTGGTTCTTAATCTTTTCTCATGTCTTATGCCCAACAATGTGAATGAGTGGGATAGTTTTGGTGCTATTTTATAAATTAGTCTCCCCTCATGAGAATGAGTGGGATAGTTTTGGTGCTATTTTATAAATTAGTATCCCCTCATGATGTTACACTTTGTGTTGAGATGTGATGTGGGGCCCTCAATATATATTTTATTTGGCCTTATTACCCCTCTTTTATTATTGGTTCATTTCACATGCATGTAATTATATTTTGTCAAATTTATTTAATGAGCTTTGTGGTTGTAGTTAGTGATGAGACAATGGATGTGTGTCGGTGTGTTAATCTATATTTTTAACTAGTTCACCTCACTCTACATGGTATTATATATTGGAATAATGCTAGGCATGATTTGTGTTTCTAAATGGTCCTCTTCACATCTCTATTGGTTGTTGTTGGTCCATGTGGCCTTTTATGGTGGACTCCTTATCTTCATGGCATAATCTCAAATAGGTACTTGAAAGTTGTTTTTGATTTCTCATCCCCAAGCTTTGGGATTGTGTGATAGTTATTTGCAATTATAATTTAGTAATGTTAGATTATCCCCAAACATCTTTGAATGGGTTCTTGGATACCCATGTAGGTGGTTGAGAGATATTAATATTTTATTATTCTCAATGTAACTTTCAAATATTAGTTGAGGTAATAATAAGAACAGAAGTGAAGCATAATGGTGGTTGTTATAAATTGACTTGAGCTCATTTATACCACTTTCTTGCTTATATGCACTAAAGGAGAGAGTGGAGAATCTTGTTTATGATGGGTGGATTCCACTTGAGGTGGTGATCTCTAAAGTCAAAGATGCTTGGAAGTTATGTTTTATATTCATAGATGCTTTAAAGATTAACATGGAGTTATTGATTATTTTTCCATACCATAGTTTTAGGTGGTTATAGTTTTAGGAATCCACATTTGTTTCCTCTCAACTCTTCTCTATATATTGTGTGCATTGGATTGAAGTTTTATGGGTTATTTATAAGTACACAGGCAATATAAGAAAACATATTGAAGGGAGAAGCTTGCTGATTATGTACACTTGATTCAAATAGTTACAAATTTATGCTCTTTTTGGGGTGGATTTTTTGAAAGGGCTTATCCATGTACATTTACTTTTGTGTTCAAATCTTATGGTTTACTAATTTTTTATCTATTGATTTATACTTCAACACATTTAATGGTTGATCAAATGATTGTATGAACAAATTTTAGATTTGCATACTATTTTGAGAAGCTTACATGTGTAGTAGTTTACCCTACTTTAGAAGTCCTCCATTTAGGAGGATTTTCTCAAAGTTTGAATACAAATGTTTTGGATGGTGAAGTGAGATATTGGATGAAGAATTTTCTCCTTCCAAAGGATTCTTTTTTATTGCTACTATTGTGGCACCTCTTAAAGATCACTTTATTGTAGAAGATCCAATGTCTTTTGGTAACATTCATAAGCTCAACAAGGAGGTTTTGGTTATCCATCATTATCTCTCCAAACTTTAATATTTCTATATGGGCTTACATGCAATGGTGAAGCACTTTCTTTTAACTTGTGTGCAAGCAACAATGGAGGTTGCAAGTTCATATAATATATTATTGTTGGTTGGTGGGGCTCTTCTTTGTTCAAAGAAATTCAAGGAGACTATTTACACCATTAACTTACCCCAATTCACATATTCATTTTCAAGAGGAATCCATGCCATGATTTCCTTAGTATCGTATGTGGGTTATTCTCATGGGCACAATAAGGGTGTTGGTGGGTGAGGTATTTTGTATTTTCCCTAGGTTATGGTAGTTCTCTAAGCTCTTATGTTGGCAATCTTTCTATGCAAATTGTAAATCTTCTAGTAGACAACTATGTATATCTTTTTACATTAATGTTTTAGATCACACTCTATCATACATCATTAGGAAGAGGGTGAAAATACAATAAAATTACAAATCAAATTCCTTCGGGATAGAGAGAATGGATTGACATGGAGTACTAGGGTTCTAAGGGGGGACCGAGGGTCAAAAAAACAAGTACATAAACAAAATAATACATAGATATTACAATCTAATAGGAACAAACTAAGTGAGAAAGAGAAAAAGTAAGGAATCGATTCAAATGAAATTTGCAAATAACAAAAGGTAGTGAATTAAAAGCAAAAATCATAATGATGAAAAATTAAGACAATAATTGAAATTATTGTATTAATAATATAAAAATATTAAGAGATTGTAACTCTAATAATATTAAATCAAATATTACTAATAAAAAAATATTAAATCAAATATTGAAATTATTATATTAATAGTGTGAAAAGTATTAATGAATAGTAATTATATTAATATTTTTCATACTATTAATATAATAATTTTAATTTTTAATTCAATATTACTATAATTATTATTCCTCAATATTTTTCATATTGTTTTGATTAAGGGGGAAAAACAAGTTTTGAATGGACCCGAAACCATTTACAACCATGTTTTCATATTGTTAATATAATAATTTCAATCTTTTATTTAATATTATTAGGTTTACAGTTCCTTAATACTTTTCAGAGATAATTTTAATTCATTTCTCAACTTTTCATCGTTATGGCTTTTTCCTTTAAACTACTGATTTTTATTATTTTTACTTTTATCATTTATTATTTACAAATTTTATTTTAATCATTTTCTTACTTTTTAAATTTCTTTCTTGCTTAATTTATTCTTCTTAGGTTACTATAAGCACTATTTTCTTGAATTTGTTTGACCTTTTTTTCTTTATGTACTTGTGTTTCTTTAATCCTAGGTCCCCACTTAGAACCTTTGTAATGTGTGTCAAATTCATTCTCTCTATTTTCAAGGAACTTGTTCTATAATTTTACTTCATTTTTATCATCTTCTTAATGATGGATCGTGGAGTGTGATTTAAAATATTAATGCAAAAATATATACACAATTGTCTACCAAAAGTTTTATAATTTATATCATGGACTATTGAAATATCATTTCTTTGATCTTTCTATGTGTTTTGGGTTTCTTAAGTGCTTCTTTGTTGATAGAAATTTCTTAGGAAACTACATATTTAAATGCTTTTTTTCAACTGATGGGCATTTTGTCATTTATATTTAATATTTATTCACTTTTCTCATTTTCTAATGGATTAGGGACCCCATAGAATCCCTCCTTAAATTATAAAATAAAAATCATTTTAACTCTTAAACAACTCAATTTTATACAAATGAATATCTCATTGCAATAAGAAACTATGCAAATAAGCTATTAAGGATTGTTTCAAATCTATATTTAGAGTCAATAATTTTAATCTTGTAAGGTTATCAAACATAAGGTAATGTAGGAACTAGCACATAACAAAGTCTATATTTCCATTACTCAAATTATTTTTCTAGAATGGATAACCAATTTAAATTTGTTTTTTATTGCCTTGGTGACTTGTTAAAATGATGTGAGAGAAACCAATAACAAACTCCCTATACATTTTTTGAAACTAGAAAAATTTAAAGTTGTGCTATATTTTTTGTGTGGGTCATTCTCAAATGATGTGGATCTTTGTTAGATCTAAGTACATTCCATTCGTATTGATGATACCCAAGGTCTTGTATCTCTTACATGGAAAAATATATCTCATTAGTAACATACAACATTTGTCGCCGCCGTCTTGTCTTAATCCCCAGCCTTTGCCTGGTTGCCCTACCCCTGGTTTGGTCTCTGGGTTTAAAGGTGCCTCGGTTACGAAATTGGTTTCGTACTCTGGGAATTCTTTGGAATTTCATTCTGAAAATCCTATGGCTAGTAAAGAGTCGGTCCCTAGTGCCCCTACATCTGGAAGACTTGTGAATGCCCCTAAAAGACCCCCTAATCAGGACGAAATTAATTTTGCCCCGAATAACTTTAGGTCTAATGACATAATGAGTGTGGTGGAAAAAAGTGTTGATGGCCTTATCACTGTTCTTAAGTGGGACCATAAGGAAGTTTGTGATTTGAATGGCCGTAATATAGATCTCAGCAACAGAGTCATAGAGTTGGAGCAGAAGGTGAGCTGGAGCCGTAAGGAGAATGATGGTCAGAACACCCCCTTAATGGAGAAAAGACAACAGTTGTAGGAGGAAAGATTGGCTAGGCTAGAGAGCAATATGTCCAAGATTGGCCAAAATATCAGGGCCACTGTGGAGCATAATCATAAAATTTCCAGGCATAACACCATTATCATTAATGCTATGGTGGAAAAGTTGGAAAAAAAACAAAAGGGCTCATTGTTCGTGGACTTGGATGCGGACAGAGGTTGTAGCAGAGATGTTGTTGAAGGGATTTCGACTCGCACCCGGGCTAACACGAAGAGGAAGGTCCTTGCTTCTACACATATGGTTCAAATCCTCAAGCAGGGAATACAAGAAATGAGTGAAGTTGAGAAGGAAGCCGAGGAGTTTTTGAACTTCATGGAGTAGTGTTGTTGTTGTCTTCTCTGGCTTTTTGGCAGTCCTTTTTTGGACCCTGTTGTCTCTTTGTTGCTGTTGTTTCTTTTTGGGACAGCTGTCTATTCTCTTGGACTTTTTTTATCTATCTTTGTATGTTTAAACTTTGTGGTTTCAAGTCCCTGTAAAACCTATTTTTTCCTTTTCAAAAACATACAACATTTGTCACAACAAAGTGTCTAAAAATCCTTGAATATTGTGCATATGTATCTTCAATGTTTTGTTGAAGCTAAGATCATGTAGGTAGACAACAACAAATGAAATTATAATCTACTAGA
The DNA here is from genome assembly GCA_007258455.2 of Sequoia sempervirens. Lineage (NCBI taxonomy): Eukaryota > Viridiplantae > Streptophyta > Pinopsida > Cupressales > Cupressaceae > Sequoia > Sequoia sempervirens. The sequence goes on from VDFB02000003.1 coordinate 92,672,741, forward strand.
GAATGGAATTCATCATTCACATGAATTGTTCATGTGTATAGGTCAATACAAAGGGAATGACCAATAATTCAAACAAACTTTCCATTCACTTTGAAGATTGTCTTCCAAATATATAAGGTTTCAACAGGAATCCAATTGCACATTGGCTTAAGATCAATATTAGAGAATAATTTGGCACTATGGAGCTAGCTAGTAGATCTACACTCTTGGGAAGAAGGTATGAGGTTCTTAAAATATATATTATTGAGACATTTATAATAAAAACACAACCTTAATTTTCATCCTTTAGTATGATTGCAATTGGGATGCCACAAGGAAAAGAGTTGATTTGTATGTCTCCTTTCTACTCAAGTTCATGGATTCTTTATTTGATCTCTTTGTGTTGAGGAATGAGGTGATATATAGAGGCATTAGGAAGTGGTTTTAATGAAAATAAATTGGTGAGATTCTTCACCTTGCACTCCTTAGGATCTCCAATGGACTCAAAAATATATTTGTAATCCTCCAAAATTTTATTCAGTTGTTTATGTTCTTCTTAAGGGGTAATAGTGTTAGCTTATATTGTATTAATGTATTTCTTGTGTTTAGTTATCACCATTAAGAGCACAAATTTTATACTAGAGATTGTAACATCTTATGCTATTTAGCACATATAAATGAAATGTTAAGGACTACTCGTGATATGTAGATACTATCCTTACCAACATCTATGACAATATTTCTAGTATTTGTTTCATATATTTAATAGAATTAGAAGATATGTAGTTTCCCAAGTAAGATACCACTTGCCTCTAATGGTATTATATCACAAAGGACTACATGCTGAAAATTCTTGATTTTGTGTTATGGACAAGGCGTCATTGAAATGTTCAAACTTTGAACTACTTAAAGAGAAACAAAGTTCTTAGTGTCATTTTCAACAATGAAATGTATTAAGTTTCCATTTATCCACATTCAAATGGAATAATCTTTGTACTTATTTTATATGTAAACTTAATTATGAGGTTATATTGATGATTTCTACTATGGTACTTGGCTCAAAATTCATGACCTATTTTCCCTTATATTATTATGTTGTGGTAGAAATTGATGATTTATCTATAAGCCTTGTCTAAGCACAACATTCATAGTATATCCATTAAAATTATGTGGTGTGCACCACTTTTCAATCTTAGACTTTTTGTTGATCCTTTAGTAATGTGCTCTTCCTTTGGGAATGATTCTCATGTCCTTAACCTTGCATTGTGTGCTTAGCTCCAAACTTGGATTATCATTTTGCAACTTATCTTGGGATTTAGAATCTTCTTTTTAAAGGTTTGCTTAGATATTGTTTGAAATTTCAAATTTCACAAGTAGGATTCTTATAAGTCCTTGCTAGTTTGGATATATGGTCTCAATCCTAATTTATACTTCAATTGTGCTTTTATTTTGAAACTTCAACTTTAAACTTTAAACTTGTCAACATATAGAATATGTAAATATATTCTTCAAAGATTAATGATGAACTTAGAAATGTTTAAATACTTATGTGCCAAATATCATAGTTTCCAATAAGTTAGTGAATTTAATAAAATCCTTCAGCAAAACCAATCCAAGTAATTAGACATGTAAAATCATCCTCATGCATAGCTTTATAGAAAAAGAAAATTTTAGAAGGTTAGATATGATCTTTTCTTGATTAAATTTTGATTTTTACCATGTAATATGAATAAATGAGTTTATTTCATTTATCTATAGCATAAAATAGGGATGTTTATGCTTTATAGTGTTTATTGTTTGGCCTCCAAATGGCCTATGTAGATCAATTCCATGGGTTTCGATTATCTTGAACATAATTTATAAGTTGCACAACATGATCAATGACCCTTAATTTTCCATATGCATGGTGTTTCTTTAAATCTTGTCACTACATAACATTTTGTTGATTTTTTTTTTACTTTGGGATAGATTTGTCTACTATATGCTAAGATTGTGTCAAAAGGTAAGATGAAAGTTATAAGTTTCAAGACCAAGCTTCTTGCAACTAAACCTCATGTGGATGAGAATAGAAAAGACATGATAATTTAGACAAGAAGTTCCACTACCACTAAAATGTGATACAATGTATGTTATCTTCTCTAGTACAACATATCCAAACCCAAAGTGTGCCCAAGGGACAAAACATCCAAATTGGTTTAAGCATGTTATGCGAAAAAGAGAATTAGGGAATGAGTAAAAAATTAAAATTATAGTATTAAAAAAGAGAATATTAGAACAATGTAACAGTATGGTAGAATTATAAATTATAAATTTTAATTATTCAAATTTTTTCTAAGATCCAAGAGGTCAAATGTATGCTTGAATATATCAATGTTATGCAACATAAAATTGCTATAAAAAATAGTTAAGTTACATAAATATGCAAGTGTAAACAATTAAAGAACATCACAAAAATTATAAAAAATGAAACTACTTGCCTTGGTTCATTTCATTTATTATTTATTTCTTATCAACATTATAGAACAATTATGCACTACAAAGTTGACTTCATTAGAGCTTAGTGGATTTTTAGAGAAATTAAAGCATTATGGTATGACCTTGTGTTCTTGGGACTACATTGAAGCTTGTATTGAAGGAAACATATGACACAAACTACCATTATCATATGATTCTATTAATGTGTCAAGTCCTAAATCATTTATATAGCTAAAAAAGATGTCAATCCATTAACTTTAATCATTAATTTAACTATAAACATGTAGAATAAATATCTAATATTTATTCAAGTTGTTATACCTTAACCCTTTAAGCCAATTATATGCTTAGGCTCATATTCTAAATCTCATATATAATTAATACATAAAATGAAAGACTTCATAAATGTTGTTGGGATGCTCTACCAATGACATAATATTTTTATATTTTGAAATGTAGATTATTCTTCAAACATTCCTACATCAACCTTAAAATTATTGTGTATTTAACATATAAAAATGGTAAATATTTTTTCTCAATTTTAATGATGGTTGCTCTCCACTAAATACTTACAAACTTCATATTCTTCATTGATAATGGTGTTTCTTTACATTCATCTCCTTTTTATATGTGCATGGTGTTGGTTAAAATCATTTTTCATTACATAGCATTCTCTTTCATCTTTTTTTTTCATTAGGACAAATTTAAAATTGAGGCTCAAATCATTACACATGAAAGTGTCTTGGATCAATTTTGCACGTGTTAAACTAAACTAAGGTGGAAAATGGAAGATCTATGGATCAAATCTAATTCATGAGATGAGTAATGATGGGGACAGGCAAGAATAATTTCATAAGCCAATGTTTATACAAGAATATGCAACTTGTAGACTGCTTATTACATACAGGAAAATTTAATCAAAGTGAGGCTAAAACATTCAAAATTATGAGTATATGATTTTCACTATTTCATTTCCCCCTACTTTGATGTGCATGTGAACTACTCTAAGGATGCATATCAAATTAAAATAAGTAATCAACACATAAATAAATATTTCAAACACTCAAATGATATGGATATGGATGACAATCTTATACCTTCCTCATAATGAGTGCTCCATCAAAAGCATGTAAAACAAAAAAATATGAAATAAGTAGTATCTATCACACATTTAAAATAAGCACTAACTACTAGAAAACTATCTTCAAAAATAATGAAAAGAAAAGGGAGAAGGGTGAGATTTCGTCTAGGTGAAAAGTGTTAGTATTCTGACTATGCAAAAGTTTTTGACAACAGAGAAAGATTAATTAAGGTCCCTTCAACATGGGAATGATTATGAGCCTAACACAAAAAATGTGACGAAAAGGGAATGTTACTAACATATATACATATTGAAATTTATCAAATTTAATCATGTTCCCTTCATGAAAAGAATCTAACATGATGTAAAACAAAAAGGACTACTTTATGTTATTTTATACATGGTCTATCAAGAAATATCCCAAATCTATCTAGATGGAATGAACCAGCATAGCACTAGAAGCTCCTTATAACTAATTGTTAAAGATAAAATAATGGCCCATGGTCTCAACCAATATACCACTAGTTGTTTTCAATGAAATGCTTGAATGTGCATAGGTTTATCATTAGATAAAATGATTAAACAAAAACTCTTTAATGCATATGTTAAACTAGAGAAAGCAAGTAGGCGATATGCCATTAACATGGTCATGCACTTATAGTGGACCATAATAATTACTATGGGATCTCATCATCAAAAAATATAATCAATGAAGAAGTGTGAAAAGATGCATGTTTATCACATATTGTACCCACAACAACATATATGTGTAATTGTACATGAAAATCAATATAATAAGTATTTGAGAATCTCCATCACCATGTGCATATGCCATAACAACAAGACTATATTTATGATGTGCGCAACATTGTTAGCATGACTAGAAACTAGATTAGTATAAACCTTAATTTATTTATTAAGGGGAACAACTAAAGGATTTCCCCCAACATTGATACCCTTTACATAAACCATGTTATTGTCTATCAAAACTTGTACTTAATGATTCAAAACCATGCATCCTTGAGTATGGTGGCCATTAATTCTATTAAAATTACAAAATGCATTCTCACTATATTTATTAAGTAGCCCTTTGATTGGATCTAATGGATTGATAGATGGAAGAGTAATCAAATTGGAGCTCAACAAACTTTTAAGCATAATATCCAAGAGCTTGAGTGTAACTTGGTAAACTTTAAAAAATCTCAAGGCTTTAAAGAAGGCACATTGGAAGTATTAACAACATGATGCACATATTTTTGTCTTTATGTTCATAACCCTTTGAAAAAGTATCAAACTTTTGGAACTTAGAAAGGTAAGAAGATGTGGAAGAAACATGAGAAGATGAAACATACCAAAGCACATTAGAGTTAAGAAACTTTAATTGAAGATTCTTCACGAGCACACATGTCCATAAAAGAAGCAAAACTATTAAGATATACACTCAAATAGGTGGTAATAACCCCTTGATAAAAATATTTTGCAATTCATCATCATGAAGTTGATGGTATAACTTAGCACATAGCAACTAAATTTTAATATGTAGACACTCACTCAAAACAAATATGATATAATAGTTATTAAGCACATATTAGCTTTGAAATGCTTAAGAAATGCTTTAGCCAAGTTGAAAAAGAATGGATAGATCCATGAAGTACAGTGAAAAAACACTAAACTGCATAATCTTTCAAGTAATGAGGAAAGAACTTGTCCAAAACCTTATCTTCATCCACATAGTGTAATCATGCAGCAATGAAAGATCTCAAATGTGTATTAGGATCACCTTATCGTTTCACCATTCAAAACAAGGTGCTACATAACCACTAGGTAAAGGATTAATAACAATCTCAAATGCAAGTGGTGTATTTTGTGCTTCTACATATTCATCTTTGTCTTCACCATTAGGCATGATATTGAACTTAAGCTCCACACTATATATCTTTTGAACAAGTGCATCCAAGGTAGAAGTAGGGATAGTGATAATAGGAACATAAGACATAAATGGTGGGGTGTAGGTATGATGATAGAAGAAAGATGATAAGGTAGAGATAGCCACAATAGGAATAAGGTATGGAAGAAGGATAAAATAAGGAATAGAACTAGAAATTGAATAAGAAACAAAGTGAGGTATAGTGATAGTTAGGGTAGGAATAGTGCTAGAAGGGTGGGAATAGGACATAACAATAATGGAGAGAATGGAAGTGGTAGAGGGATTGGTAATCATGGGACTCACAGGTATGGTGTGTAGGGTAGAAGAGATGGTAATGGAATGTGAAGGAGGAGGAATGGATACATAAAGTTTAAAATGGGAAGTAGGCATAACAATAATATCCAACATAAACATGTGAGATACAAAGAAAATTATAAAAAAAATTGGAGTAAAACCAAGAGGAGATTGAAAGAGTTGACTTTAGGATGAGGAGAGGAAAATGCACCATTCAAGAAAGTAGAGAGGTAATCTTAGCACCACTGCTTGAAGTACTTTTAAACCAAATGGCTTATTAATTAACGAATCAAGCATGGCCTCAACCAAATGTGTAAGATTGTCTATGTTGGCCAAACTAGCCAAAGCTTGTGCAATATTGTGTTATTTCAAATGTTCCTTGTGACTTCAAGTGGACTACTAGTGGTAACAACAATAGTACACACATTCATACCACCATAAATACTATTTTTCTCTAGATTGGCCCATTTGAAGATTCAAATGAAATCTTCTTACTAAAGAGTTCAACTATGAATGAGACCTTGGTATACAAATAACTCATAAAACCTTAAAAGATAAATGACATAAAAAGGATTGTAGAATTTTGACATAAAATCATAAAATAGCAAGTACTCAAATATATAATAAATCAGCAAATAAAATCCTAAAGGCCAAGATAAGGGTGGGCAAGGTTGGGAAAAAACTAGATCACAAATGCAAAGTCAAAAGTCCTATTTAAAGTATAGCAATTAAGCACAACATAAGGGAATCTAAACCCTACTAAAATTAGAAAATACAACATGCAACCAAAAAGTCATATCTAAAAACCTTAGTAAAAGAAAGGTAAACCCTAAGGTTGTGTAAGAATGATCTATAAGAACAAAATGATGTATAGGAACAAAAGTGCCCTTACATAAATATCTTAGAGAAAATAATTGAATAGTACTAAAAAAAACCTATGGTAAGGAGTTGGAATTAGAATAATAAAATGTGAATCTAAATTTACAAAATTCAATCAAATTAAAAGTAATGCTTAGCTTAAATCTAGGTGGCGGAATACATTCTTAAATAGGCCAACAATGTATTTGTCAATATGCAAAGTAAGGCCTCGTCCATAAGAAACCTCAAAATTTGTAAACCAATCTTACCTAATTCTAGTTCAAATTTGTAAACTAATTGTATCTAATTCTAGTTCAAATCCATGCTTGTGGAGCTAAACTTGGTAAGTAAATGAACCTTATCCATAGGATTAAACTTGCATAGAATTAGCAACTATTATAAATGCACCTCAACTCATTGTATCTATGTTTGACGTGGAGTCATATCAAGAGACATTATTTGCATATTTGTTTGACGAAGATATATCTTTCTTTGGTCAAGTCCCTTAGTAGATCAATCTAAGGGTGATGAACCATGATCAAAGACGAGCAAATATGCAATATGTCTAAAATGTAAGGCAATAAGACATTGATTCTACTACAATACTTTCATATGAATACTCTTCTAAAGTTTTCTTGTATGATTCCTCCATGATTTCAAAATGAATAATTAATGTCCTTAAATACAACATATTACACAACTTCACACAAACAAGAATTAGATTTCCACCTACTACAAGAGGAAATCAATAAAGTTCACATCTATACATGTGAAAATAGCCCAAATCTAATCTTAACCCACAAATCTCAACCAAAGTAACAAATGGAAGATGAGGGATTAGAACCAGTTCCCAAGGATAAGTGATGATGAAGTTACTAAGGATAAGTGATAATGGAGAAAGACTGATAATGTCATGGGTATGGGTTGATGTTAATGCAAGAATATGCCAGTTGTAAACTTATTATTACATGAAGACACTGCTTGAAGAAAGCACAAAACCTAAGGGAAAAGGGAATGGATATGGACATGTAATTTTCAACATTACAGAAATAGTAGAGTTGTTACAGAAATAAAGATTCATTTCTATAGAATAGTTGTTTCAGTTGTATTTATATAGGTTGAATGAAAAAAAAAACTCTGATGCCTCATTTTTAATAGTAGAGTTGTTTTATTCGCATTTCTGTAGGTTGAACGAAAAAAATCTGGTCTCATTTTTAGTAAGCTGTAAAACTACATACATTAATGAGATTGGTAAGTCGAAAATAGCTGGTTAGATGCCAGGATACTGAATTAATAATTATTAGTCGTGGGGGATCATTTGTCAAATAAGAATCATTGATATGATTGCACTTTTCTTTTACCACTCTACTTGTATGTCAGAAAAATGTAACTTCATACATCCAACTTATTTGTATGCCAATTTTTTTATCATAATACTGAATATTAGAGCCCACCTTGGCCTGCAAGATTCCCCCACTAGCAGTCGGTCAATAAAAGTGTGATTTTTATCATACTAGTAATTGAATGGCTAGGTTTTAATTCTATTTTATCATTCTAGTAATTAAATGGCTAGGCTTTAATTCTATTTGCTATATTTAATTGGCAGGCATTCTTTGAAAAATTGTTAGTATTGTAAACCGAGCACAATGCATGCATATGTGAAGCATTCTCAACTCAGATTAATAGCATCTTAATTCTATTTATAAATCTTATAACTCAAACAAAATTTTAGTTTATTTGCAACGAAAATCTCATAGGGTACTCCAGTTGCTAAGCATGCATCTATAAAACATTAAACCTTTTTCAACTAGTACATGAACATTAATCAAATGACATTTCAAATTAGTGCAACAATATTATCATAAAACCTAGCTGTTTTTTTTATCAACTTAGAAATCAGTTGCCAAAAAAGACACCAAGATATCCAAAGAATATGAAAAACCTGTAAAGGAAAGACCAGAAAAGACCTAGAGAACATACATTTCGAAAAGGCTAAGAACTGAGTCATTCTCATCATTTGTTTACAATTTGAGACTGCTCTCACACCCTAGGTATGTGCTTTTGAAGTTGGTTAACATGGAATATTAGCCCTCACCTGGGCTGCTAAAGTCCTAATAGTATTAACTTGCCATTGCATAGGGCACATATTCGAAGGTTATTACCTATGGACACATGTCCACTTTATGCTATTCAAGAGAAATATCAAATTATAGTCACTATAATCTCTGTTTGGGAAACAGTAGAATATCAGCAATAGTGGGCCAAATAGATCCACCTGCTAATACCTCTAAATCTAATCCACAAAAGCCTGCTACTAAATTACTTCAAAACTGTCAAACTAGAAAACCAGGTTCAAGGGATCAATGACTCCCCAAGTAAATAAAATCAGGACAGAGCCACCAAAATTAGATATTGCATACAAAAGCATTTCTTACAAAGTCATCCAAAATCTCTGCCAGTCTTGACAACATGCTGTACAAAATTCCCATTATTCACAGACCAGTGACGGGAACTAATTAGATTCTAGAACCAACTCAAATCAGAATTGACTCATTAAATGAGCTCTAAGAGTGTCGAGCATCAGTGGCTGCAACAGTAGGGATTTCTCTTGTGATCGGTTCCTCTTCACTCTCTCTCCTGAGCTTCAAATTAGGGGCACGGGGAGTCATTTTCTCAACCTCCTCTCGGGTATAGATAAAAATCTTACGCACAATACTGCAAAACTCTCTGTTTTCAAAAAAAACAATTCATATATTTTATATCAGAAAATAACCAGGCTATAACAGAATCACCTAGTGACAAACAAGCTGTTCCTTTTAGATGGAATATTGAACATCGATACTTACTGCCATGGATCATCTCCTACAAGCATCATATCTCCCTCATCATCTGTGTAGACAACCTGCCAGCCTTTGTTTGGATCCGCCAGTTGTCCTTCAAAATTGAACATCAACTCAAGCTCATGGATGAGCTCTGAGTATCCTTCAAATTTTGTAAGATCCACAGCTCGCCCAAGAGCACTACCCTGCTTGTGCACCTTCATTGTAATGAAAAATATGCTTCTGAACTGTCAGAATCTTTCCAACAATATATAAAACTTACAAAATTCTAATTTTGTACTACAGAAATGTAAAATGATTACTACCTTAGTACAGCTCCTTGTAGTATTACTCTGAGCTCTGCACTGTTTTTCTTGTAATGGTCTCCAAGATGATTTTTCCTGCTCACAGCTCACAGCAGGTGTATCAGACTTGGTCATCCTTGTTGGCTCCAACTGTTGATCAGCCTCTGGAAATTGTGAATGCAAATCTTTTGGGGTATGAGCAGAAACTTGTAGGTCTTCCTCGTTCACAGAAACTCTATTTGTTGATGGATTTGGCTCACTGCCTGAGAAATTGTCAATCAAATGAAAACCAAATAATTTGCAATTATTGTCTGCAGGGCGTGAAATGACTTCAACTCCCTTATCTTTAGAAGCTTCCCGTGAAGCAAAACTAGGCTGATGCTCTGTTGTTCCCTGTTTATTAGCCTGCATGTTTCTCATTAAATTTCTGTCCACACCACAATGTGCCCCTGAAACTTCTGAATGCAATGGTATCATAGGCACTTTCCAGTTTCCCAATGCTTCCATTCCCAAGTTTGAGAAATGTGGGTACCCATTGAAGCCATTCCACCTCATATGTCCACTGGATTTGGGAGATGGTGCCATGGAGGCCAGATATTGTTTCCGATTAGACTCATTCAGTTCATGTAAGTTGTTAGGAAAACTTGTCACCCATGGGCCAGATGAATCTCCAATTTTACAATCTTGATCCTGAAAAGGTTTTCTGGAAAGCTTCATTTGCTGTGGTTCTTCCAGGATACGATTAGTAAATGGTGCACACAGTTCCTGCATTTCACTAATGCCCTGAAAACTGGGAAATGAGTCTCCATATGCTGAGTCATGCCTTTGCAGTGGAACCCAATTTTCAGAAACCAATCTTCTTTGAGAGCCTACACCTTCTGTTTTGACATCATCTAGTTTTGGCCCCCACACAACTGTCTTCTGAACATTCTCCACATCACTGTCACCCAAAGATCCTCCCAAGGTCATAACTTCTTGACCTTGCAAGACCCTTGTAAATCTATGCAACTGTGTAGAATCAACTGATGCCTTATCTGAGATGAAAATCAGAAAAAAGAACAAGAACACATAAGAAAAAAAGCAACGATGTCACTTTAATGCTGACTCTTTATTTATGGCTGACAAACAAACACAATCCTTACCGAGAACTGATGAATCTGGATTTGAAGGCAATATATTTAGCCGGGGCCTCTTGTTTTTGGCTATTGGCAAAGGATTAATTGCTGCTGGGGCCAAGGCAGGTTCTATTTTCCATGGTGAGACCCTCTCTGGTCGTGGAATAGCCGATATTTCATCCCATTGCACCTGAAGTTCACAAAATTGTAAGACTGAACAAAAGCAAGAAGTTGCACAGTTCTGTATTGACTAGATAGGGGCATAATTAAAGCTAAAGAAAAACTTTCATCTGTTCCATAAATACCTTGAGGCATCTCCACTTTGAACTCGGCCACCTCACAGGATCAGAATCACCTATACCAATGATGGTACCAGTAAATCTGTCCAACAGAAAAACTTATCAGCTATACCACACTGTAACAAATACATCATCTTAGAGAAGAAATTCCTGTTGCTGAGCAATTGGATTTACCTTGTATCTATAACCATCAAACAACTGCTAGTTACTGATCTCCTATATAGTACACTGAACATCACATTTTTATTTTATAAACTTACAGCACTAGGTGCGTTTTCAATTTCAACATATTACAAAGTACGGTTATTAATTACTTTGCTATCTATTATATCATAACCCATCTATTAATCCTTGTCTTGTCTAAATTACACCAGATTTTAAAGTAGAAGTGCTCAATTAGAAGACCTTTGCTCAGGGGCTTCTTCTCCCTCAAATCTCATCCTGAATCTCATGCCAACTGAGAAATTACTGTTCATGGCCTCCATGTATTGATCATAAGGAATTATGAATTCTGACGGGCTGGTTCTGCATAATATATACAGATCAAGATATCAAAAAAGATGAAACAAGAATTTAGACCATGCAAACAATATAAGCAGATTCAAGTAACAAACTGTCCATTTCTCAATGTAATCTAGAAAATATAGGAAGCTCCTGGGAAAATAATTTAATTTTTAGCAGAAAGGCTCATTAAGTAAAATAATTTGAATGGTAGGAGCCTAGGAAATTTCATCAGTTTTCGCACGCCCTGCCTAACAGTTCTCACCTTGGCTTGTAGTAGAGACTAAACATAGTCCTTGTTGAAACTGCGTGTGATGCAGTAGCAAGGACACCAAGATGCATGCTGTGACTAGATATAACTGAGGATGGAATGTTGCTTTGCTGACGCATGGCACGCCTGACACCTACACGTAATTCGCCATTTTCACCCCTGAAAACAAAAACATCCTACATAAATGATAAAGAGTGCAACCAAAAATAACATTTAAAGAAAGCTCTATACAGGTGACAATGGCCAAGCCTAGAAACCTCAGAAAGATGAAAGCATCTCCTGCTACAAGCCTTTTGGAGCTAACAAAGACACTCCACCCGGTTGTCAGCAAATGCCTCCTTGGCTGACCTATTATTGCGAGCAAACAAAATTAAAATGTGTTGGTTGTTAAAAAAAAAAGCCTTTCCAAAAAACTCCATAGCAATGATTAATCACTAAAGCCTCTTTCACATATTCTTAATTCACTAAATTAAGACACTCCAAAACTCAATGATATTAATGAAAAAGAAATTACAGTCTTAACCAGGACTGCCACATTTCAACATATAAACTAGAAGCAATGTCTTATCCAGCTGGTTTCAGTAGACACAAATTCATTTCTGTTGAAGTCAATGCATTTAAATGTAATCCAATTCCAAGAACTAAACAGAAATAGGCTGCAAATAATTATCAAAGGCTGGAAAAAACACTTAACAGCAATTAAGCCTAACAATAGATTGCCCTATTACAAGCACCTCAATATCAATCATCCACACAAATATGCCTCATTTTTTGTTATAGCAATGATAAAATACTATTTGTTGTCTAAAGACGAAGTCACAGGTTCAGGTTTGAGTTCGAGTATGCCAGTATGGAAAAAAAAAAGTGGGTTGTGTTCGTGTTGGAAATTAAGTCCAGATAACATGACATATAATAAACAAAACAACCATAAATAATTCATAAGTTTAAGAATATTAAAATTTAAATAAACTTTAAACATTAAAAGTTAAATAAAGCTTAAACCATTATAATAAAATAAATTTTAAAATGTTTCAAATTAAATACATTTAGATCTAGCCTTAATATAATTAATAAAATTATAATTTTAATAAATGTTCTTAATATAAAAGTAAAAACCTAAAACCTCCTGGAAGCTGTACAAATTTTAATATTTACTAGTTAAAACCTAAATTACCTTTTAAGCCATAAAACCCCTAGGAGAAACAGCAGTCCAAATTCCCAAAACACATACACCCTTTTCTTCTCTTCGATTAAAATACAAAGGGATGAGGGGGGGGATAGTAGTGCCCATACACTACAGCTCCTGCCATCTGTGCAAAGCAGAAGTTTTCTGTTTATCCGGCTATGGCAAAAAGCTTAGCGGTTTATCCAGCAGCTGACAATGTAGACAACACCACATCATTCTTGGCTTCCTGACTGTAATGATGCCATTGTAAAAATGCCCCACCATTAATGGAGAAACAGCATTTGTAACAGCAAGGTACAGGGATATTTATTTTTTCTTTCATGAAATGTGATGACAAAAGCAAAATCAGAGTTTTTTTTCATTTAAGGGTGGTTCACAGAGGGTTTAAACCAGGCCCAAAACCATGCCCTGCCTGCACCAACTGGACCATAAAACCAGACCAAGAATGAACCAAACCCAGATCCAGATCCTGGGGTCTATCTAAGCAAACCAATAACATAGCCTAAAGGCTAGAATACATTTGGCTGAAAACAGATGCATCCATCTTCTAATAATATGGGCTAAATTGAATAAGACTTCAAAGTTTTAAACAGAAAAATTCAACATTTCTTCCTAAATTTCAAATCCAATTTAATACAAGCAAACAGAGAATATGAACAAAGCCACCCACCACGGAAAATGTGCCGGAATCGCCAATCATTTCCATGTAGATCTTTTGCAACCAATTCCTGAGTTGGAGGTTGTTGACTCATGTCCTATAAAAAACAAAAAAAAATTCATTAGATGAATGTGTATGTCATGGTTAATACTATCTTAAACGAGTGCCCAAGGTAAAATAAAAATTAAAAATCAATTCTTGAACAATTGTGTGATTGGAAAACTAACCAGAGGTGGAAGGCATTCATCAGCATGTCTTCTGAGAACAGAAAAACCTCCATGTGTACTTGTATCAGAAGCAGTGAGAGTCTTACAAAAGGAATGCACAGAAGGCCTTGGAGGCGGTGGAGGAGGAGGATCCATATCAGTGGAGCACTCATCCTGCTGTGAAAGGAACAATCTATATCAGCACACCCACTTCCTGCTGCAGATTTTCTATATAGCATTACGAATGTCCAAGAATTTAGGTCTGAGATATATAAGGTCATATGGACCTATACATTCCAGACAGGCCTCACAATAAGAAGGATTGAAGAGCATACCTCTGCCTCAGGCACCAAAGTAATATGAGCAAAGACTTCATCAGTGTCTGGTTCAGCCTATAAAAAATGTCATAAGCTAAATAGTTAGGATACACAATTAGGAAATGGATTGAGCTTCTTCTAGATATAAAGAATAGGAAGCTAAGCACCATACTCCAGAACCATGCAAAATAAGATCAATCAACCGACATAAGCACAAAAGAATTGTTATTACTTTACCTGCAGCAGCACATTGATCACCCGGCAAAGAATTTTGGAAGGCAGGTCATACAAAGGCATATGTTGTTCAGCCTCCTGGTTCGTGGATGCTTCAACCTGCAACACAACACCAAATTTGTATAAACATTCATTTCGATTGATGTCTAGGTATCTGTATACAGCAGGAATGGAAGGAGGTAAAGCTGCGTTCATTACAAGAAAATTAAAATATCATCAAGAGGTATATTACTAAGAAGGGTAGATATAGATCTCCACAAAGCATATTACTAATTTAGACGAAGGCCACAGCACACAGTGATGATGATTTGGTGGTCTTTGCAATTGATAGTCAGTTTGTCAAAATTCAAACAGAATCCGAAGTGTATCAGGTGATTTGACATAATATACCCACAAAAACAGATAGTGATGATGCTTGTGTGTCTCGGTGAGAACCTCCACAATGCCATGGTACGTAAAATCGCTATAATAGTGTGTCGTGTGACTGATTCGATAGTGCTGAAACTCGATAGTGGGAAACGCTCGTAAATGTGTGGGGAACAAAGAAAACATATTTTTCACTGGCAACCTCATAATAGAGGCATTATATGTTGTGCCGTGTGACTGATCTGGTGATGGGTAACGTTCCTAAATGTACTGAGCTATTAGAACATATTCGTCGAGAACACCTTAACCGATACAGAGAGCCTATTCGATTGAACAGGAGGCAAAACATACTGGGAAAAATATAGAAATGCCATGCACACAACTAAAGAGAGCCACAGATGAAACCATGAAGATTTCTGGGCCATAAGTACATACCCAAAAGCTGCGAGAAGCTCTAGTAGTATGTGCATGATAGTCCAGGAAGACTTTCAATTCATGGGATCATGCTTACATTCACATTGAAGCCAGAAGCTATATATATGCCACTCCTTGGAAAAACAGCCAAATAACCAAAAACTGAAATATAAATACCTGTTCTATATGACCCTGGGGGAAGTAAAACACCCGCTCTCCAGTCCTTGGCACGGTAACAAGGGGACCAGCACAGGCATGCCAAAGCTCTTCATACAGAGCATCGTTGGCATCTGTAACAAAATTAAAAGAACAAACAACACAAAAACCATCAGAAAATTAAAAAGAAGCGTTCTAAATGCATTGTGCAGAAACCCCATGTGTCCAAACGCCCGCCTTACTAGAACAACAGCAGCAGCAACAAAGATCTCGTAGCACCAGCATAAACTAGCATTCTAAACGGGGTTACAACAAGAACAAAGATCCTAACATACCACAAAACCACACAATGCGCAGCACCAGAAGAAGCAAGACTCACCTGTGCAACAAGATGAATTAGTAGAAGAAGAATTCTGATGTCCATGTGGAGTCCTAGGACCAGCAGCCATGTGTCCTAAAGCAAGCTCAGATGAATAACTACTGTCTACACAACCACCATTACTGCTGCTGTTATTACTCTCCTTAGCAAGAGCTGGAATCCTACATGACAAGTGCCTAAAGCCTTCAGCAAAAGCCATTACCACCACTAACTTTAGCTGCAACCAATTCACTGTTCCTTCATTCCACTGTCCTAAAAGCACTAACAGATCTATCCAAACCGCATGTTCAACTCACACCTGCTCATATTTATAGTCCAAAAAATCCCAGGTAATTGTCTCACAAATCCGTCAACCCGGCTCAGAATTTCTCATTACCCATTTAAGATTTGGTCAGAATCTACATACCCATTAAACGATTTTGGATTCCCTTCCTTCCCTCTCCTCCTCCTGTCTACTCTGCTGCTAAGACCAGTTTGGCCAACCTGCGGGTAGAGTTAAGACATAACCGCAGTCGGCGGTTTTAACCCCCCTTATTTGAAGCCCGGCGACAGCGGTTGGCATCCCGGGAAACAACTGGCCTGCCGGAGAAGGGTAAAATAAAATTGAAAGTGCCACGCTGGCACCTTCTACGAACGAAAGGCGGCTGCACGACTGCCTATCGCCGGTTTCCACAGGCCCATAATCATTTGGCAGGATATGCATGAATAAATTAGTGGGTTTATCATTACCGGCATTAATTGTTTTTCACGCCTAAATTTAAATTAAACCAATTACTGCATGTCTACCGCGCGGCAGGCAGTTAGGTTGGCCCTCCTATTCCCGGCAGCCCCCTCGTTTTAACCCCCCATTCCCAAGGAGACTTCTTCAAACAAAACAATAACTAATTCTTTGTTTATTCAAAATTCTTGATTATTTCTTGTTTCCTTTTTCCCTGCCTTCGCCTCAAAATTGGGATGAGTAGGTGAGGGGGGACTACTTCTCAATACAATCCCCACATTCCAATATTACTTTAATCTTCTACTTCTATAAATGTTTTGAAATTTTATAAAATTATAAGTGGATTATTAAAAATTTATAAAGATTAATGTACAGATGTGTGTTTATCTTTGATTTTTTTCCATTTTAAGATTAGTGCAAAGTTGATGATGTGGGAGCATATAGAGATAAAGTAAATCTAGTGAAAGTGAAATAATGTATATAAGTGTTTTGGTGTGAAAATGATAGTTGTGGGTTGTATGGTGGCAGAGTATGATAGGAAGTTTGAGCATCCATGAGGGTCTTATGTTCGATGCATAACAACATGGATTGCGTGATGAAATAGAATTATCAATAGGCATTTATGGTCAATTGGCACATGCTTAGCAACGAGGGGTTAAGCACGTCTTAAGTTGCACTGTTTTAACATTAGTTGGTCCATGTGACAATTGCATGCATATGATAGGTGATGATTGGACAACAAGAATGTACTATTGGTTGGCACATGCCAAGGATAGTCCAATCTACTCTAATTGGAAGATTTTCTTGGATTGGTGGTAGATTTGGTGTATTTAATGAATTCAATTAGTTGTTGAATTCAAATGTGAGAATGGGCTATATTAATGAGAACCGATGTAATTTTAGCCACTAAAATTTGATTTTTTGATTTTAATCTGTCAATAAATAGAAGGTCTGATGGAATTTTAGCCGTCAAAATTTGATTTTAATTTGTGTAGAAATAGAAGGTCTATGTACACAATTGGGTCTTTTCAACAAAAGGGTCTTTTGACATTATATTTCCATGACCCATCTCAATTCCCTCATATTACTTCTAGTAAAATTGCATGAGTATTTTTTAATCAACATCTCATGTCAAATCTCATAATCCCTAATCTTTCACTTTTTCTTTTTGACGATGAATAATGAAATTTGCCCCAAAATGTCAATTTAAATATACTCAAACAATTTCTACCAAAACAATCTAAGTGATATAAGATATTTTGTCATCCATCTTTTAGCAACCCATGAGTGTGCATGTATAGTCGATTTCAAGTCTACAATTTATTATAAACTATAACCTCTGCCATTAATACTCAACAAAATGTTGTTAACTATCATATCTTCACACTTTTTTCATTATTATACGAATTTTCTATTATATATCTCTATCCTCATTATTATACAAATTTTCTATTAAATATATCTCTATCCTCATTATTATACAAATTTTCTATTATATATCTCAACACTACATAATTCTACATATCTCTATCCCCATTATTATACAAATTTTCAATGATATATCTCTACATTACATAATTCTACATATCTCTATCCTCATTATTATACAAGTTTTTTTTATATATATCTCTACAATACATAACCCTACATATCTCTATCCTCATTATTATACAAATTTCCTATTACATAACTCTACTTGCATTCACTCTTAAACCTCCTATAACCAACTACATCAATCAATGCAACACATTTTATAATAATAATAAAAAGTCCCCTATGATTAACCCTAAACCCATCATATCTATAAAATCCTACTCCAAAAGCCACCACCACCATCCTCTCAAGCTCCAACCCAGAGATCCAACCCCTAGAATATATGTGCCTTTTGACCCACAAGGCCTACCCCAAACCTTTATTGAGGATTCCTACTTTAAAGATGAATCTTCCTTTAACATATGCTGGAGTACATGAGCAAGGGAGTAAGTAGAATGCTCCCAAGGCCTAGCAGTGATTGATGTGGGCATTGTTTATAGCCAAAATGGCATGGATTGAACCCCCCCTCCCCCAAGTGGGCACATTAGTCTTAGTATAGAGATTCGAGGAGGATTTGGAATTTGGCTAGGTCGGACATGTTTGTAAAATGTGATACATGGTCGGCCCATGCTTTAATCACTTGAATCTCCCAATCATGGGCCCCACATTCTGCCTACCAACATTGTGACAACCTCCCCTCTATGCAAAACTTTAGCTTTACTACTTACTCGTATATTATTCAATCAAATGGTGGGTTCGGATATACCGACATCATTTCCATTTCTTTATTGCATGCTTTTCTTTGTTTGCTGCCAAAATAGAATAGAATAGAATGGCTTAGGTCAACTTACTTTTCTTATTCACGGGGGACAAATCTCTCTACACATTAAAATATCAAATATCTTTCATTTGCACGTTGGGATGTTTTCCCATCATCTTTACTTTTCCCTATGCCAAAATAGTATAAAGGCTTTTTCAACTATTTTATCTTGTATGCTTTGGACTGTGTAAGATATAAAATCTTTCGAGTGAAAAAGTTAGGTAGTTGACGAAAATTTTATGCACAGAAAAATAATTATTACTATTTCGTAAATAGTGAGAGAGGAAACGTCATTGTCGTCTCTTACTACTTTCTTGGCTCTTGAGATCCCTCCTTTGGAACATGTAACTCGGAAATTTATACAAGAGGTTGAATGTAATAGTGTTTCTTATGTTTTATTTTAAATTTGGTGGTCATTTATATGTCAAAATATTTCATCTAATAAGAAACATGTATTTAATTTTTAATAACTAGCATATATATTACTTATAATATATATATTAATAATATATATAGAAACGTCAAGAGATATCCTTCTTGTCTATTTAAAAAAAAATTAAAAAAAAAAAGTGAAATAGTCTCAAGAAGGATATCTCTCGGCATTTCTATATATATTATTAATAAATAAATAATATATGCTAGTAGCATTCACAATGGGACATGGATGACAAAATTATTATTGCTAGGGTTAGGGTTAGGGTTAGGGTGAGGGTTAGGGTTAGGGTTATGAATGTAATAGTGTTTATTATCTTTCATTTTAAATTTGATGGCCATTTATATGTCAAAATATTCCATCTAATAAGAAACATGTATTTAATTTTTAATAACTAGTATAGATATCTTGAATATCTAGGAGCTACTTTATTTATTTAAGCTATTTTATTTTAGTTTAGAACTTCTCTGAAGTTGCTCTTAGGACTTTGAGCAGCCATATCAACTTCCCAATGAATAGTAGGGGTCCTTCCACCCACTTTTGTAATTCCAGTACTCCCTTCCACCCACTTTTGTAATTCCAGTACTTTTGGATTCGTGTCACTGCACTGGTGCCTTGTTGAACAAAATAATTTAGGGGGAGGGATCAGATGGACCAACCGAAATAGAGGCTTTCCCTTGCTTGTCATTGCAGGAGATCCTTACATATAGACATAAATGTTGCATGTGGATTATTTTTAAAATATTAAATATCAATATTTTGATGTGTAAATGGTTGTCAAATGTAAGATAAAAGATAAGAGCTTTTAGTAACACACTCACACCATTAGACTCCACCCCTTATTATCGATGTAGATTGATTTTGGACAATAAATATAGTATTTAATAATAAATATAAATATAAATAAATGAAATAATTATTTTTTCACAATTTGTCTTGCTTCTTCTAAATGCAAATTTAGAAATTAAAAAATAAAAACTTTATAATGTGTAAAAAAGAAGATAAATAAATCATTAAAATTTAATTAAATTAGATTTTTTTAATTTAATTAGAATTACTAGTTGTGTTAATGTTATGTGTTCATGTCGAAGATGAGGTCCCTTATAAATGGCTTCATCTAGTTTGAATTGGATTTACAAAAACATGTTATCAATAAAAAATAAATATAAATATAAAGCAAATTAATATAGTATGTGTCTTTTTTTCATCAATTTATTAGTTTAAATTAATAAATCTCTTATTTAAAAAATAGATAAACATATGAAATAAAAAAATGTATATTTTGTTTTCATTTAATTTTTTTTAATTATAGAAAAGTAGCTCTTTAAAGTAATTGAAAAAGTTATGTATTTTAAGAAATAAAATAAATATAAAACCATTAAATAATTTACTTTTATAAAACTTTGACACAATTGATATGGCTATGTATTTAAGATACGAAGATATAAAGTAAATAATTTATTAAAATTGTAGATAAAGGATGTCTTTAATACATCTATCTAAAAATAACAAACAAGATATCTCTTGATATCTTTTAGATAGATGTACTTAAGATATCTATGTTGGTTTATTTATATATGTATACATATTTATACTTATTAAAAATTTGATAGTTTATTTAAAATTTAATCTTTATATGATTTTTTTTTTTTAAACTTTAGTTTTTTATATAAAAAGCAGCAAAACTAGGGTGTTGTCCCTTTAGTACAAGGCCCTGTAGGCCATCATCGACATAAAAACATTAACAACACTTAACATCAAGGTCTAAAAACCTAACCAACACCCTAAACATTCCATATCAAAAACCACATTAAAATCATAATACTAATACTAATACTAATGTCCATCATGAAAACATGATTTA
This sequence comes from Sequoia sempervirens, assembly GCA_007258455.2. Lineage (NCBI taxonomy): Eukaryota > Viridiplantae > Streptophyta > Pinopsida > Cupressales > Cupressaceae > Sequoia > Sequoia sempervirens. The sequence continues at coordinate 92,693,949 of VDFB02000003.1, forward strand.
AAACAATCTTAACCATGGACCACCAAGGGTCATACCAGTCATAAAAAACATAAAACATAAAAATAATATCAGTATCTATAGTGGAATAAAAAAGAAACGATGGTTAGTGAGGCCAGGTCCAACTGAAAAGCAGAACCACCCGCGACACTAATCCTTCTTTCCATTGCATGGCTTGATTAAAGTTATGGTAGCCTAATCCTCCATGAGGAACTTAAGAAGTTTCATGCTAACATCGTCCTCCTCAGCATTGTCCATGGACTTGTCCTTCTGCAACAAACACAGAGTGGTGACGGACCTGTGCATGATCTTCAGCGTGAAGCGGGTGACATCCTGAAGCCTTTTCTCCAAATTATCCACTTTGTTTTTAAGATTATCAACCTCCTCCCAAACAACTTCATTTTTGTTGCAAGCTTCCTCCATGGGGGCCTTTCCCTCAGCAATGTTTGATGCCCTAATCTTGACCTCCTTGACCCTAACACTGGCAGGACCCAAGGAACCCTTTTTTAGACTTTCAGAAACATGGGAGGAGCTACTAGCAGAAGCTAAATGGGCTTCCTCCTCCATATCCTTTTCCTCTTTACTCTTGCTCTCACTCTCACCACCGATATCAGACTCTGAGACCACCTTAGAACTCTTCCCTTTTTCTTGTTTGGTAACCAATCTACTTGACCTACGAGGGGTACTAGTATCCTCAGTAATTTCAATGCCAGAGTCAATTTGTTGCGGCCTAAATTTGGTTTTCTTTGAAGCTTTGGCTTTAGTGTTGGGGGTAGGAGCAATACGTTTCTTATCCTTTTTCTTAATAACAAACCATGTATTGGGGGATGTGTCCTAGGGAGGAGCTTTCACAATAGGGTTTTTTATACACTTTTTCTTACTGGGGCCAGGAGTATCCATAATGCTAGCAAACAGAGGAGTAGAGAAGACTGAGGCCTCTTCAACCATAATGGGCCGAGGAGGGTAAAGGGCATGGTGGAAATGGTAGAGTCTGAACATGAGCCCTTGGTGAAGAATGGTGAAATTCCTATCCAAATTCATGGCTTCAACCACATCAAGCATAGTATTTTAGAGAGAGTGTAAGAGAAAGAACAAAATTGAAATATTGTTGTGGTTTATGAGGTGATTGAGGAAATTAAAATGGTAATAATAATACACACCGTATCTCCCCTCAAGAATGAAGTGCTTCATACCACCATGCACACCTTGTCCCATGGCTTAGGAAGCACCTTGTGGTCATAGCCCCCACGAAGTTTGATAAGTTGCTCATCACCTCAAAAGAATAGGTTGAGGTTGGTCTAATCAAAAACTTTACTGGTTTTCTTCCATTTACACTCATCCGTAGCAAGACCCGTGGCCTTAGCAATTACTTCCTCATTCACTTCAAAAGAAATGCTCCCCATAGTCACCCTTCTGACATCCCAAGAGGTGACAAATTGCTTGGAGAGGCCCTCGTCAAACCCTGACATGCACTCCATGAATTGGGAAATTCCACCCTCTCTGCAAATATGCCAAATGGTGCCCTCTATCTTCCATTCATCACATTTGTTCGGCTCAACACGCACACAGTCTCCACCGATGGCACCAGCAAGTAGATAGTGATAAGTCAGGGCAGTGAAGGGTGGAATGAAAATAAGGATGCAAATTTCAAAGAAAATACAATAAATCCCCAAATTGGAAGCATCCACAAAAAAAAGATAGCCAAAAAGCAACTTGTAAATCATGAAATTAAGGCATTTAATGCCACTTCCCATAACCAGCTCAAGCCTGGAAATTCCCTCATGCAAGAAGTCCACAACACAATAAAAAATGAGGACAATAATAACTTTGAACGTCACGAAGGATTGAAAAAAAATTGCAAGGCCAATGGTTATGTCACAAAAATTGAAGGGGCTCAAAAAATAATGAACCATTTGGCCATTTGAACCATCATGAAAAGACTCGGTGATGTCCTAGTAGTGAATGTACTTGCCACATGGCCTTTCCATCCCACAGGCCTTCTCGCACAATGGCCAATTTTTTAAATTTGAAACCCCGCCAAAACCACTAACTAAAGTTAGTAAGCTCCACGCCATTGCAATAAAAAATAAGTTGTTAGCATCCATGGTGAACAAAGTTAGAGTCATTCCTCAGGAGGGACAGTGTGGGAAGAGGCAAGCAGCAATCCTTCCTCCAACAGCATAGTCCATCAAGGTCAAAACCCATAGCTGCCAAACTGTCAGCCACCACATTTCCTTCCCTAAAGACATGTTGAATAGTAAACTCCTTCAAACCATTAATTGAGACTATACAAGCATCAAATTTAGATTTTAATATCAATATTTATCTAATTTTGATAGAATGGATTAATACAATTACATATTAATAGATGGTATAATCTTGTGTGAAGTTGGGTTAATTTCTCTATCCACATACACTTATTCATATCCTTTATAGTGTATCTTATTCATGTATATACATATCTTAAGGAATTTTACATTTAAAGAATCCCCTATATCTAGACATTAGTTCCCTCATCAAAACTAGCATTTTCTTGTCTTAGGTCCATCTTGTGGCATGAGATCAATCCACATTTGTAGAATTGACCCACAAAATCTAAAATTTTAAATTCATTTTTTTGTTGACTCCTACCCATTTTATTCCTACTATGACCCAACTTGGAACATATTTTGTGTGATTCATTGCTACGTAGTGATATTTAAAGGTATTTAATGTAAATTCATTTATCATCAAATACCAAGGGCATATCATTCACATTTAAGGATAATTCATTATAAAAATATTTTGATTTAGAGCACTAAAAATAACTTAAAGAGGAGAGGTGTGTGAGGTGTGTGAGGAATCTACATCTGGCTCTAGTTAGGTTCCACACGAGGCCGTGGAGGAGGCTTGATCCTCCTCCACCTTAGTCTGAGATTTTGGTGGTACGAGGTCCATTAATGCCCTTTATTTTCTTTCATTTTGGTTGTCAAGTTGGTGCTCTTGTATGTGTGGTTTGTGGTTTTGGATTGGATTTTTCTTCGTCTGCATGTGTGTTTAGTCCAGAGGGGTTAATATAATTATGGAGGGAGATACAAACCCCCTAATGGCTTTTCAAAAGGACCTAAAGGGGCTAATGCAGAGAATCCACAATCAAAATCATTCAGGGACATTGTTACGAAGGAAAGGTGTTGTCTATCAGTGGATGCTAAATTTCTAGTGGAGGATTTTGAATATGTCAAAGAGAGGGGAAGTGGAGCACAAGGTAAGGACCCTTCAGCCTCCCCCAAAAAAGTCGTCTTAATTCTTAATGTTGAATTAGACAATGCAATTATAGAAGAATATAATAGATTGAAAAAAGTTGTAATTTTTTTTTGCTATTGTGGACACATCTAAGGTTTCAACTAGAAAATACATGGATGAATGGTTGCATAATGTTTTGGAAAAAAAACTAGGGTTTCACTACTCATATTGCATAATGGTGTAACAAGGGTTATTTGTAATCTTTTTTAAAAGCCAAAAATCTCAATTAGAAGTAATAAGGAAGCAATTTTGGTATGTGGGTGGGTTAGTATTTCATTCTTTGGCATGGAATCCAAAATCCCTAAATGAAGAGGTATTGCCTCTATCAAGCCCTAAATGGGTTGTGCTAAAACATGTATCACCTAGGGTTTGGAAATTCATTCCACTCCTACTAGAACCATACGAAAGCATTCTTAGGGTGGAAGATGCTAAGGCTTCACTCCCCCACTCAGATGCATAGGCTTTGTTATGTCTCCTCTTGAGAATTGGCATTCTAAAAATTTAGAAATTAAAGATAATAATAGATTAATCAGTTTTTCCCTAGAAATCCTAGGAGGGATCAATGCTTGTTATCTCTACCAAAGAGAAGGGCATATAAGAAGAAACTTCTCACTAATACGAAAAAGAACAATAATAATTATGCCCCAACTAGGGGTCGGAGGGCCTAGCTCGATTGGTTAAAGCATCTTGTTGGAGGCATGAGGTCTAGTCTCCCCCCTTCCTCTTGGTACTAGAGGGTGTGTCACACCAGCGTCACTAGTCACGTGAATTTTTTTTACCAAGAACACTGCAATTAATAGGGGGCTACCCGATTCCTACAGTCTAAAAAAAAAGCTCTGACTAGGGGTAGGGTTGACATCAAAGCCCCCTCTGTAAAACTTTCGAAGGAGAAGGAAGTAGAAAATAATACTATGGAGGACGGTAATGAAATTATGTCATCTATAAATGACTCTCCTCAAAAATTTGAGAATATGGAGACTGAACAAGTCGGCCTCACCTCAGACAATGAAAATAACCATCGGGAAGTAGATCTAGGCTCTAGAAGGAATAAAATGGAGAATCTATTTGAAAGTTTAAGACAAGAGTTAGAAATGTTTATGCTCGAGGATGCCTTGGGCATGTGAGAAACCCTCCAAATGAATTTTACAGAAGCACAAAACAATAATTCTCAAACTCCTATAGTAGGCATGACTCATAATAACACCTCAAGCAAAAAGAACACACAACAACTGGTTATGAAAAGAATTAGACAAAGAATAAATCAAAACACTTGTGAAAAATCTTAAACCAAAGCAAGAATAATGTAGAAAGTGAATGGTTTGTAACTAAATATAAGTTGCATGAACCAAAATAAATATACGCTAAGGATGTTGCAAACCAAGAATGTCTTGAAGAGGTGGAAAAATGTGACTCTGAAGGTCCATCTTGAGTCAAAAAATTGGTTGATGAATTCAAAGGACAAAACCAGTACACCCCCTTTCATCGAGTTACTAGTAGAGGTGCATATTGGTAGTCATTGGAAACAACTGAATGTTCTCCAAGAAAAAAAGGTGGGGAAACCCCCCTGGATGCCTCCTCTAGTGATTACTTGGTGAACGGTGGTGCAGTCCTTAAGGACAATAATCTCCAAGGAGATTATACAGAGCAAATTGAAGTTGAGGCTTTGGATATTGAGCCTAAAAATTTGATAATTGAGGCAAAAAACAAGATCGCGGCAAGCCTAGGTGATTTTGCAAGACATTCCTTTTTAGAATCTCCAGTGGATATAGGGGAGTCAACTGCCAAGGAGACCACATAAGAGGTGGATGTTTGGAAGGATGAATAGGTGAAAAAATCAAGGAGAGGCAGGAAGAAAAAATTATCTAAGAAGGTTATCCCTATGGGTAGGGGGAGCCTTTGCATTGTAAAAGAAAAAAGAAAGAAAAATAGTGGGATCATCCTTGTGCCCACTGCTAAGAGAATAGAAATAGAAAGTAGACTTCTTAAATGTTTTGACAGCTTCAGGAATGAGGAGACTCTAACTAGAAATAATCTTGATGAACATTAGTTGTGTGTATATTGGACTATACGAGGGTTAGAGTCCCCAAACAGAAAATATATAGTTACAAGATTCCTTAATCAAAGAAAGGAAAAGGATGTGGTTCTGCTTCAAGAAGTAAAAGCAGTTGGTTTCACTCTGGAGACCAACCTAAAGTTAATCTGGGGAGGGGCAACACAATTTGTCACCAACCACAAGAAGGGAAGGGGGGTTATCATTTTGCTTGCCAAAGAATGGGGGCAATATATGATTGTGTTTGGTTCCTCCCCTTGCAATAGAGTAGTTTGGGTAATTATTAAAACAAATGAGGCTAGTTTTTGCATATGTTCCATCTATGCCCCAAATGAATATAGGGACAAAATCATGTTGTGGAATTGGTTACTCGGTATGCAGGACATCCCTTGGATATTTGGGGGTGATTTTAACCTGGTTGAATGGGGGGAAGACAAATGTGGTGGGGTAAACCTAGAATGGAAAGGTAATGAGAGATACTTTTGGTAGAGGATGAAATCTAAGCTTCATCTAATTGAACTCATGGAAAGGCAAAAGAAAGAATGTTTCAGCATATGGTTCACTTGGTGGAATACACAAAAGGGGGGAAGGAGGATCTACTATAGACTTGATAGGCCTTACATGAATAAGGACTTCTCTATTGAACCAACAAAGGAAGGATGCATAGTAGAAGTGATTCCCTATACCCTTTTCAACCACCACCCTATTAAGGCTAAGTCTAGCTTTAAGGTTGGAAGGGAAAAGGAGAAAGGGAGAGGGGGCTTTCTCTTAAATGCCAAGCTATTGGGGGCTAGAGACTGCAAGGATGCCATTGTCTCCTTAAGGAAGATCAATAAGTGGATGCATAAAGGGATGAGTGCAATTGAAAGGTGGAACTTGAACGTGAAAGGTTGGAAGACACTCTTCTAGATAATTGGAAAAAAAGAGCTCTGGACAAGAGGAGGGAGGAATGCCTCTTACAAGAAAAAATTCTAGAAGTTGAATCCAATCTCCAAGAAGATCCCGAGAATGAGGAAATGCTCCTTAGCCTATCTCTAGCCAAGAATTCCTTGAGAAGGTTCCAAGAAAATAGAATTTAGGGGTTGAGGGTGAGAGCCAAGTTGAATTGGCTAGATAATTGGGACAAGGGCACAAAGTTCTTCTTTAGGTTCATTAGAGATAAGTAGATTAAAGAGAAAAATGACCAAATTTGGGCGGATGGTACCCCTTAACCAATTAGGAGGACACAAGGGGTTGAAATAATGCAATTTTTTATAAGGGTCTCTTCACCTTAGAAGGTGATAATGAAGCAAGCAACAAGGCTAAGGAGTACATTAAATATCTCATCCTAGAGAAAATCAAGGAAAAAGAAGCAAATGATCTTGGAAAAGGTATTTCAAAGGAAGAGATAAGGAAGGCCATCACCTCTTTAAAAAATGACAAGTCCCTGGGTGTTGATGGTCTTCCTATGAAGTTTTATAAGACTTTTATTGACTAGGTTTGTGATGACCTACACCTTGTGTACATAGAGGCTCTAGAGAAAGGCTCTTTGGGCAACAACATAAATAAAGGGATCATTAAACTACTTTTGAAGGATGGGGACAAAACATTGGTTAAAAATTGGAGGCCTATATTACTCTCTTAAATGTTTCCTACAAGATCTTGGCTAAAATACTTACCCACATATTGGTAGACATCTTACCAACCTTCATCAACAACACACAAACTAGGTTCATAAAAGGGAGGTACATATTGGAGAATCTCATCACTAGTTGGGAGGCAATGGAGTGGCCTAGGTAGACTAATCAAAATTATTTTATGCTCCTCTTAGACTTTGAAAAATATTATGATAGGGTTGAGTGGTCATTTATAATGCTAACACTTAAAGCTTTTGGATTCCCTAGAACCTTTTGTAGCATGGTCAATACATTGTTTAATGATGCAATGGCACAAGTGGATGTAAATGGGACCCTCACTAAGGAATTTGGCATAGAGAGATCAATAAGGCAAGGATGCCCCCTTGCCCCAGCATTATTTTTCATTACAATAAATGCATTACACTATATTTTAAGGGATAATGCCTCTTCCCCAAAGGTCAATGGTATTACCTTACTAGACAATAATGACCTCATCAACATTTAGTTTACAAATGATATTGCAATATTTCCCAAGTTGGAGGAGGCAAATATGAATAATCTAATGGACAAGATTAACATGTTTTGCAAAGCTTCAAGGGCAGAAATTGCTCTAGCCAAATCTTGCATGCTGGGGTGGGAAGAAAACCCACTTGATTGGTTAAAAAAGTTTAATCTTCAATGGGGGGCCACATAAGCAGATACAGTATCTTGGGATATCATTTATTGTTGACCCCAACATGAAGGAAATGTGGTTGTGGATCAAGGAAAATATTGAGAGAAATATTGATAAGTGGAACAAACAATATCTCTCCCTGGTAGGGAGAATGCAAGTGTGTCAAAATATTTTGTTCTCATACAACACCTATTTTGCATTTGTTTGATTCTTTAGTTATTATCAAAATAATGAGATTCAAAAAAGGAATAGGAAATTTCTCTAGTTTGATGGAAAAGGTAATAGGAAAAGGCATGTTGTTAGATGGGAATGGTGCTCTATTGATAAAATAAAAGGTGGCTTAGGCCTAAAAGATATAAGGTTACAAGGCATTGCCTTGGCATCCAAATGGATCATCAAAGCATTAGATGGTGAGGAGCCTTGGAAGGTCCTCGCAAGGTCGAATATCAAAAATGCAATCCCCAAGCAAGTGAAATCTTGGAAACTTTCCCCCCTTGTGTGATCTTCTCAGTAGTTCTCTTCCTATATCCACTATAGGCTCAAATGTGTTCAAAACCCTCTGGAAGGCCTGGGAGCATGTAAAGAACGATATCACCAATAAGCACTTCACCAAGAATAATAACAATGTTATTATGCTCAACATGTCCATTTGGTGGAACCTAAAGCATAAGGGTAGACCCTTAGTCCTAATCCAAGGATGCTCAGCAAAATGTTGGGCTCAAAAGGGAATCAAATGCTTCAAAGATATCTTTGTAATTGGTAACCTAAGTAGAAAAAACTGGGAAGATCTAAGCACTGAATATAGCCTTCTTCACAACAATTGGAGAACTTATTCAGTACTAAAAGAGACTTGCAAAGATCTATAAATTCTAGTAGAAACTATAACAGATGAATTGCAATACCAAGAATTTTAGTGGAGCGATGACACTTCTCTAATGAAAATAAATGCTAAATCAATATACAGTTACTTAACATAACAGATAGACATCACAAAACTTGTTAACAATGTTTGGGATGCAAATCTAAATAAAAAGCAATGGATAAAAATCTTTATGAAGAATTGGGCACAAGTATTGGAATAAAAAAAGTGCTTTAGATGGTTGTTGTTATTGAAAAATTTCCTTATAAAGTGGTATCTAATGACCTAGATGTGTGTAGTATATGCAGAGTACTTGAATCAATCAAGCACGTCTTCTTTGATTGTTTGTATGCTAAAGAGATATAGAATCTATTCTATGGTAATCTAAATCTATGGGGGAATAATAATGAGCCCAACCCTAGAAAAATACTTTTGGAACAGGATAATAAAATGAATAATGATCTTTCTTTATTTTGTGTCTGCTTATCCTCTGAAATCCTTTGGTCCATATGGAAAGCTAGGAATGATGACAAATATAAGGGGAATGGGAGGGTTCTTACTGAGTCTGCTAAAAGAATCATATGTCATAGTGTTGTTATGCAAGTGGTCATCACCATTGAAATTACCAAAGGAAAGTTCTAGAAGTTCTTGTAAAATGGCACAATCAATGTTAGTCTTCAGGAAGCAAGATACAAGCACACCTGGCGGGAGGGGCACCCCAACGTTGAAACATTCCTTAAAGCTTTGAATGATTTCTAAAGATAACTAAAAGGAGCTGAGAAGTATGTGGTGGCAAAAAAATTCAGAGCACCTGGGACACCCAATAGTTCTAGGAGAGAGGAGGATACCACTGTGGATGAAAAAATAACAACAAAGGTACTTGCAGGTTGGAGGCAGCAATAGGCAACAACAGACCCACATTTTGTAAAATTTTTGTAATCTCCTAAGATTTACTTTTTTGTAATTGATCGTACAAGGTGCATATATGTAAAATAGATGGAATAGCATAAACTGGTATACAGGTTATAAATAAAAATACAATGGTACAAGATGTAAATGTAGATAAACTGTTGATGACAGTGATCTGAAACATGATGTAAAAACAATGTAATTTTGTTTCTTCCTCCATACTTAATAAAAAAAGAGAATTTAAATATACATAATTATTCTAACACATTTACATGATTAAATATTGGGTAAAAGTACAAACCTATGTCACGCTTTATAAAGGAATCGGCCAACATGAACAAAAATTCTCAACTTCAATCGCATAAAAGTGGTTTTCATATTTTGAATTTCAAAATGATGTAAAAAAATTAAATGTAGAACTCTTGATGAAATTTATTCCTATAATTTTTTTGTTTTTTAAAAAATTGTTTTAATATTTTTTTATAAATTTAAGAGCAGATTTTGAATTGCTGAAAATTACAAGAAAAAGTGACGTTGAGTTGACGTCAAGAAAAAAAAAATTCCCTTGATTTTTTTCCAAATGGATAACTTTATCTAGTGCATGGAAAAAAAATAAAAAAATTGGTGTATATTTTCCTCGTAATAACATTTTAAAGTAAAATGTACCAGAATTTGATAGTTTTCATTTGATGTCAACTATTGCCTAATTCTTTTTTATCATTTTTAATAAACAAATTATACCCTTTTGAAGAGGATTCTCTCCTTTAGTGCACCATATATTTTTCAAAAAAAATAATGTTTTTGTATTTTTTTCAATTTCTAATCAACCTTATTTTTTATTTTAACCTACTTGCATTATTTAAAATAAAAAACATATTAAAAGTAACCAAAATACCAAAAAAAATGTATATATTTGGATTCTTGACTTCGAGCTCTACAAAAGGGTATTTTTAGTTTTTTGAAAAACATCATTTTGACTAATGAAATATCATGTTCAAGTGGAAATTTTAGAAATTTCTAAAAAAAGATGAGGTGGCTGCCAACAAAGATGCCACATAGATAGTTTCAGGTGAAAGGGTTTCAATTGAAACCCTTTTGCTCAAAACCCTTTCAATCAAAAACTCTCTTTTTTTATCGGTAAATGCTTTTGTCTAGAGCTATGAACCAGTGAGGCCACATATGGGGGACCTCATCCCCAATATCTCCATGTTATGCTTGCTTGCATTCTCGCCAAGCTCCCTGCAGGACCCGACATCATTCCTTTGTCTACTATGCCTACCTGCATTCCCGCCAAGCTCCCTGCAAGATCTAGCACCATTCCTCTATCTACATTCATGCCAAGCTCCTTGCAGACTCTGATGACAATCCTCTATCTGAACACCCCCACCAGCTCCACCTCTACATCGATCTCTCTAGATTTGACCCTACAACAGTGCCCAATCTTCTTCCAACCTCCTTTGTCCTCTAAGCACCACTCCTCCGTTCTCTATTGGCCATCGATCGTCACATGTTCGTCCCACCATCCACCGGTGGGATTTGAACACTAGACAATAGTTTCACTACTACTTGCAAATTTTTGTTGCACTGCGGGGTCATCCCCCTTTCAATCAAAAACTTACATATAAATTGAGTCACATTTTAAAGTGACAGAAGGAAAAATTTAAATTTTATAGTTTTAGGTGAAAGGGTTTTGCTTGAAACTCTATGTGCCATGTATAGGCCAAATAGTTTCAGGCGAAACTATTTAGGTCAAAATTATTTCTCTTGAAACTATTTAGTTGGATGAAAGTGTGACACAGGTTTGTGCTTTTATCCTATTATTATCCTCAACCATTTCCACCACCATAAAATAAGTTGTCCAAGGGGTTGACCCAAGAGAACTTGACCCTAGTGATCTAGTAGCCTTCTCAAGGTATTTCTAAATACATTAGCCCTTAAGAACTAGCTGCAAGGAGTAACTTTGAGGAAAATTGAAGAATGGAAGTACAAACTTAATCATATCAAATTTATTTGGCCATAGACAAATATGTGTCATGGAAGCAACCTAGATCCACACTTGCAAAGTGACCTAGATCTATTTGTTTGACCATGGAACAATCATAGTCCTACACAATTTTTGAGACAAAAGCTTGTCCAATTTGTTTATTTTTATAAATAAAATAATTATAATCTACAATACACTAGATATATTCATCAACATAGGTCTTGAGATAAGTACCCTAATCGATTGCACCTAATTTCTTAGCTTAGCATTAAATATTCAATTATCATTCCCATGGTTTTCACTTTAATTAATTTTGGTTGATTTATGTTGAGTTGTCTGCATTTATTTAATTATCCTATATTAGGCTCAAGGTTCAAGGTCATTTTCCTTTACATTTTTTATGAAGCCATCTAATCTTACACCTCCTAGGGTTTAAGCTTAGGGCTATACATTCTTTGATTTTAGGTTTTCATATATGTACTTTTTATTGTGTTATCATTTTAGATCTTGTTAGGGTTCATGTTCTTACATATTATCCATTCATTGTTATATATTTTCTCCTTATATTTGTATTATATATTTTGTGATATCACCTTTACCCACCCTTGGGTACCCTTTAGGGATTCATCCCGTGTAATTCTTGAATAATATTTTAATTTATTACAACTTACACACGTAGCGTCATAAGTTGTCACCCTTGACAATTTTTCATTATGTTTTCCTCCCCTTTAAGTTATTGGACCTAATTAAGCACTTAATTTCCTAAATTATGCATTCCACAACCCATTTTAAATATTTTTTGACAATTTGCAAGCATAAAATAAATGCTCTCATTTAATACTTTTCCCCTGACTCCTTAAACTTCAAAAAATAGGCATGGGACATTGGCGCCTATGTCCCCCTATTTTGGCTCTAAATTCAAATATGTCGGTGTCAATATTTTATTATTTATGTGTGTGTGAAATATGTATCAATCTAAATGAAAATCAAACACATATTAATAAGACATTAAATCAAGAAAACTGAAAAAAAGAACAGAATAAGCAAACTATTACTGCAACTTCCCTAAAATCGTCTTATCTCTCTCTAACTCCAGCATTTTGTTGTTTCCAATTGCTCTCAGATTCAACAGATCAAGCTCAACAAAATAGACAACTAAAGAATGAGATATAAATGAAATGCATGCTATATGCAAGATTTTGAAGGGTGATTATAGAGGAATGTTGGTTGCTCAATTCTGCAGCATAACGATGTGATGAAGATGATAGATGACGATTGAAGAATTATTTTGACAGAGTGAAGATGCTAGAAGAAGATTCGATTCAAATGGCTTGTGAAAGGTTTGATTTATAGATTTTTCAAAGGCAAAAGCTTAGTTGGCAAAGATCAACGGTTGAGATTCAGTCTAGTAAGATGAACGGTAAGAGATTTTTGAAAGTCGAGTGAGAGATAGAAGGTTTCCTTTCTTCAATTTTTCTCATTCAGATTCGAAGGAAGGTTTCCATTTTGAAGAATGAGTTGAAATGAGTTTTATAATTAAATAAATTTATTTATTTAATTATATGTGAAGATGAGATTAGAAATTTGCATAATTAAATAAGCAATATTTAATTATGTGTGAGAGACAAATTTAGAAGGCATTAAATTAAATATTTAAAATATTTAATTTAACTATGAAATGAAGAGGAGGAATATTCCATTTTGAATATAAATATTCAAACTTAGAATAATATGATAATTAATATAAATAAATTATAGAATTTATTTAATTTAATTAAGAGGAATATGGAAAATGTCAATAATTAAATAAAGTTATTTATTTAATTAAGGTAGAAGAATTATAAGAATGAACAATATAAATAAATAATTAAATTTATTTATATGTAGATGACTTTAGGAGAATTAATTAAATAATTTATATTTAATTAATTAACAAGCTTGATTAATCATGACCATTTTTAGACGTATACAATTTGAAATTCAAATATCTAAAGCTGACTGTTAGGATTTATTTTTTGGGAAATTAGAATAATATCATATAAATACCTAGTTATTGCATCATTTCAAATCTATCTAGAAAGTTGGAGAATTTATGATCAAGCAATTATCAAGAGCATTATCAAGCAAGTCAAGAGTAACCTTTAGAGGATTTATTCCAGAAATTCAAGATCCAAACATCATGTCAAAATGTATGTGAGTGTGTTCATGTTTATGTTTTCATATTGTTTGTGGAGACTAATCCTTGTAGGTCTCCAAGCAATTCAAGATATTCAAGCACATCAAGCAAGTAAGATCAAGACATTGAGGAGATGTGTATGACTTCAGTCCTTCAAGGAAGCCATTGAAGGGTGGGGAGTTTCATCACTTTGTGGATTCATCATTCCTTCCTATCATTTATCTTCTTATCATTGACATTTTCATTGTGGAAGTGGAAACACTAGCATAGGGTTTGACCAAGGTAAGCCCCTAAATGGCACAACCTTTTTTCTCTCTTTGAATGTGCAATTTTTAGGTCTGAAGAAGATTGAAGGAAGATTGAATATCAATTATTTTTTGTTGCAATTGAAACCCTACAAATTGACAACTCACGAAAAATTAGTTTCAAAATTATTCAATAGTGATCTAGCAGTGCAACAAGCGAAAAATGGAGGCTCTAATCCAACACTAGAGGATTGTGAAAGCATATATGAATTTTCCCTGCAAAGATAGTGGTTCTTGGAGTGCCTATGTCCTCCATTTTTTAGGTTCAAATTTACATCACAAGTGCACATTGTCTTGTTTAGCCCATTTTTTTAGTCTATTTTTGTTTGTGATTTCTCAAATCTATTGTATTTGCATCAGAATAGTAATTTGCATCATTAGGTCAATTGAGTCATTTCATTTCATCCTTAGGTTAATTTCAGATTTGGTGTAGGGTTGGTTGACTCACCTTTCATGCTATAAGTCAATCACACACCTTGTCCAAATCCCTCAAACCTCGTCGCATCCACAACAACACAAACATCACACATATCCTCCCCATGAAATTTGGGAAAGGTTTCAAAACCTATAATGAAAGCTCAAAGGTTTCCTTTTCCCACTATTTCAATACACAATATTTATATCATTCATCTTTTCTTATTATGGTTTTAGTATTTTATCCCTTAGTTTATACCATCCACCCTTGGATAGATCACTATTACTATAATTTTAGATCATGGATTCTCACAATCCTCTATTATTGGATTCTATTCATGATTCTATCACTAATTTTAACATGTTTATATGCTTGTGGCATGCAATCCACTTGTTTTTTATTCACTTATAACATTTTATAACACAAATTGTGTTGCATTATACATGGAAGCATTGTATAATCATATATGTACCTTCTTTGCATTTATTGATTTAATTATTTATTTATCATATATATTAGATATCCTTGCTTTACTTGTGCTTGATTATCATATTGCATATTTCTTCTATGGAGAGTGGTAGTGGTGTGCTTGAGCATAATTGTATACTACCTTTAAGCGCATTTTCTTCACATGATTTGATTCATGATACATCTATTTGGAGGATAATCATATATCTAGACCCTTTGTGGCTATGAACTGCCTTATTTCATACATGATTATGTGCTTCATGATGATCATTCTCCCACGCCTTATGTGATCCCTATGGATATTTATGATGGATTTTCACATAAACACCCCTGCCATAATGACAAAATACATATTGATGATATTGCATCAGCCTCTCATGTAGGCACTATTAATTTTTCATTGTCTTTCTACATTACATGAAGATATCATGAGCCTTAATGAGGAGTTCTTACATGATTAGTATGATGGTGTTACAAATGCTTTATTATGTGTTAAATCATTCTTGCTTGTTACTTATGAGTATTTGGAGAATGATATTTTATTGATTAGTGAGTTTAGATTTTATTTTAGTGATAAATATTTAAAGGTTTAGTTCATCATGTTTTCTCCACACTTCTTGCATGAGCTTGGCACATGCTTTCTTTTTTTACTTTTCTAAACCTAGTTCCCATGAGGATAGGATATTCATGGTGATATATTCTCATGATTTATCTTTTTATCCTTGTTCTCTTATAATTAAAATATCTTAAAGACATATACTAAAACTACCTCCCATCAACTTCCAAGCCCTCCTAAATAATCTAGAGTCCAAGACATTCCATTACAACAAAACTCTCAAACCATACAAGGCTAAATATTTTTACACTCATCATCATACACATGGATATTCTAATTATATAGTTATCACATACAAACATGAATTACAATAATTTCTAGATAAAGGAAATATAAACATTGAGTATACTCATGAGCTCACAAAGTTCCCTCATTTTATGAGGTGACCAATATGAAATTAACTCATGTATGTCAAGAAATTGGTCTTGTTCACCATAACACATCCTATATTGAGGTTCCACGTGACATATAAAATAAAAACAACTTGATATGAGAAATAAATTAGTTAATTAGATATCCTTACTCCTCCCTCTTAAAATTATGATGCATTATATTCTTTTTATTTTCCTTCCTTGGATTTATGTTCCCGCATTCTTAGCTAGCATATGGATGACACAAACATAG
Source organism: Sequoia sempervirens (assembly GCA_007258455.2). Lineage (NCBI taxonomy): Eukaryota > Viridiplantae > Streptophyta > Pinopsida > Cupressales > Cupressaceae > Sequoia > Sequoia sempervirens. The sequence continues at coordinate 92,709,923 of VDFB02000003.1, forward strand.
CTTTATAAACATTTTTTACGCAAGAGAATTTTTACATGCATTGTGTGGTTTATGATACTTATTCCTTGTGCTTTGTAACATCTCTACTTTGACATGTTGCTTATGTCATGCAAGGTATGATTCCCTTTTTCTATTCACCCATTTAATTTGTGTGTCCTACTTTGGCCCCTTTGATTGTGTTATATTTGTTGTGTTTTTCTATCCATGTTCCACCTTTAATGTTATTATTCATGTCTTTTCTTCCCCCATTGAAGGACATATTTTATCTTATCCTTAATTCCATCTTTCTTGGCTATTATAATTTTATTACATGCATTACTTCACTCACGTGCTTTTACTTGTGTTTACCATTTTGCTTCTTAGTTTTCCTAATATGTCATTTATTATTGATTTGCATCCCTATATTTATTATTTTTTGTGATCTACATTCCCTCATACTTGTGATGCTTATTTTATAACCCTTATCATGCTTTGATCACTTGCTTATAATGTGTGTCCTTCCTTTATGCTTATTATCCTTCTCATGCCATTATGCTATACCTATGCTCCTATACTTATGGTTTAAAGCTTAGTCAACATTTATATATCTTTCTTTTAGAGCCACCTCATTACACTAGGGGGTACCATGCTTCCTGGTGCATTAAAAAGAACCCAGAACTTGAACATTTCAATTTGGGCTTAAAATGAACAACAACTTGAACATTTTGATTTGGGTTTAAAATTAAACAAACAACTTGCACATTTTGATTTGGTGTACCTAAAATTGGACCAACAACTTTCATCTTTGAATTTGGTGCACTAAAATGAATTATATGTCATGTCTAGTAAACTAGTGGTTGTGTATGCTCTTTCCTTGCACTTCGTGTGATCTTGGAAATTAAAAGCACCATTTAGTTTGCAATCTTTATATGTACACCCAAGGTGTGACTATCTGCATATTCTCTTCCCTCACAACTCCAAAGAATAATCTTGGGAATCAAAAGCAATGTCATTACCATTTAATTCAATAGGATACCTACTTGGGGATTTTATCACCTTAAGGTTCGGTCTCAACCATGTGTTCAAGTGGGGTATAAAAAGGGGGGAGAACCAAAGACGTGTATAGGTGAAGAGAGCGAAGGATACCCCTCCAATCTCAAGCATCCCTAGATGGGCTCACTATTCACTTATTTCTACTATGAACCTTGTTTCTTATTATCTTTTAAGACCTTTTGGCCATCAACTTATAGTGGTGCAATGTACAGTTTTATGCATGAAGTTACTCACCATATATTGTCCCTTATTGAGGTGACCGATATTCCTTGATTAGGACATTGTCCTTTTTAAGGTGAGAGGTGTGAAGGTGGTACATGACATTCATATAATCTAGTCACCCATTCATTGGATGATATAGCTTCGATAGGTGGGCCCACTATAAGTTGATAAACCCGTTCTACTACTAGCTAGGTTGTGTATTCTTGGTGTGTCTTCATTGTTCAATACCAATGACACCAAATAGTGAGCTCTTGGATTGTAAGCTCAATCCCAAAATCCTTGGAGTCGGTATTTTATGTTGTTCTTTGTTGTTTTTATCACTTTCCAGATGAAAAACCATAAAATTGGTCTTATAAATAGTCAAAAAATTCAAAATCCTAGATTGATTTAGGTTCAAACTTGTAAATGTTGTCTTTGAGTCAAAGCAATGCTTTTGACTGTCATTTTGCATCACTTTTTTTGGCATCTCAATGCATCTGAGTTTTCACCTCAGTGCTTTTGTCTACAAATCAACACATCTATGTAACTCAACACTTTTATCTCAGAGCAATCTTCTATCAAAATTTTGAAAATAGAACAACTACGTGTTTGTATATCACATAGTGACATATTTCCTCCTAAACTTGTGGTTTTACTAAAATCCTATTGCTTCTGTTAGGGGCAGTACACCATGTATATTCTTAAATTGACGATTTTGGAGAGACACATTTGACTATCAATACATCAAACAACAGAGTTCCAAAAATTTATAGATTCCAATTTCACAAGTCAATCATCATAGGATTCAAGATTTTTATTAGATAGACCTGTAGGCATAATCAATCCTAAAAAAAAAAGCAAAAAACAAACATATTATATCATCCTTTCATCTTGGGCTTTCTTAGAAACACATTCCTTTAGTTTTGAACCAAGCGGAAACTCCATCCACAACAACAAAAAAAACTCATCCATTATCAAACCAAAATTAGACATTGTCTTTTTAGATCTCTTACCAATATCCCTTAGTTTAGCCATTTTCTTGGAAAACTATCATTTTCAAGTAAGTTGTTAAATTGGTATCAATATCTATGAAAAAGTATGATTAGTAGTCATTAGTCTACTCCTAAATTTATAAGTTCCTTATCATCTTCCTTCACTTAGACTCATTAGTGTAGGACAAGCAAGGATTGTCCTCAAAACCAAATAAAAAATGAGATCTAGTTAACTATTGTATTTTTTTAGGTTTCATATCCTACCCCCATCCATCAAGCATCCACGTCAAAAATTTGGTTTAAAATCTACTTAGTGTGTCTTTTTCCAAGCCCAATTTGAAAATAAAACATTCATCCACAACATATCATCCCAAATCTCACCCAAATTAGGAAGTCATAATATCTCTTATATGCCAATACAAATGAGGTCTCAGGTCAAAGACAAAATGTAGAATCTTGATCCAAACATGATAAACACTAGCATAGATCCATTTCAGGAAACCAACATTGAAAAATCAAACATGTATGATCCAAGAGGTGTCAAAGCACCACCCCCACTGAGTCCTAACAATAGTACCAACATCGATGGGTTTGTACGAGATGTAACGCCTGAAGATTTGGTTGAAGCACAAGAAGATGCTCATGCAATGAAACTAATTGTAACACTTCTTGTTGCTTTCCCAACAAGGGGCTAGATTACCCTCCACTTTCGACATAACACATATCTAAAATGTCACTAGTAACAATCCATCCCTGTCCTTGGGGGAAACCAATTTTGATAACAACATACCACATTCACTATGACCAAACCCCAATCTCACTACTCAAACACCAAACAATCTTCCCATTAAATCTTCAAAAATTACTATAAAAATCCTACAAATCACCATTCCTACCAATTCCACACAAGTAACAGTACCACCCATCCGTAATCAGGCTACCATCACCACCCTACATCTAGTCAATATATTCCCTCCACATCAACAAATAATCCATATATTCAATCATCTCATCCTTCACAAACACCACCACGTCAACCTCCACCTAACAATTCTAACATCTCTCATCCAATAACAAGCATGCATGCAAACCCATCAAATATACCACCTAATAAATACATCACCAACTCCATGACACTGCTTCCATAGGCTCCCAACTTCAATCCTAATTACAACATGCACCTATCTAATCAAAATACCTACCCCACTCAAAACACCATGACATCACAACAATATACAAATCCCCCTAACTGCATTCATCCACAATACAACATCCCCTCGTAATACCAAAACCATTTACAAAAATATGCTAATCCTAACACATCTAGTCATGTTTCCAATCCACAAAACCCTTCATATGGTCATCAAAATCCATTATCATCAAACTACCTCCAAGGTCAACAACCATCACATCTTGCATCCACTTATAATGCAACATATCCCAAAAATCTATCTCTTCAAATCCAAAATTTACAACAAAAAATGGAAAATATCCACATGGGGCAGCAGAAAAAGAGCTATGCAGTAGAAGACATATGCCCTTACCTGTTTGATAGGACTTTATATATGTTGCATTTTCCACACCACTTTAAAATACCTAAATTCAATGAATACAAAGGAAAGGGAGACCCTCGTGATCACATGAGAGAGTTATACGTAGCTTGTTTAGAGGTAATGCATAACAACTTATCTAATGCACATCTTCCCAAGAAGCCTAGAAGGGCAAGCCACGAAAGGACCTTTAATGAAATAGTTGATAAGTTTGTCTCACATTTCTCCTATAACATGGACCACAAAATGATAATGAATAACTTATGCACCAATAAATAGAATGATGGAGAAGCATTTTACTCCTTACAAAGGTGGAGAAACTTAGCTAGCAATCTAGCCCATGTCACATCCCAAAAAAAATAATAGTTGAGATTTTCATTCAAAACATGAACACTGAAGTAGGTTTCCACTTATGTTCAAATTACTTTGACGAAGTCATTGAGAAGGGGATTACTATCAAGAAAGCCATAATCTCAAAAGGACTTGTTAAAATCTTCAAAGAAAACTAAACCTATTCAAACTCTTCAAATGACAAATCCTGCTATTGGAATAAGAATAAAAATGTCATCAATGATGGTGTGGTTGATGCGTAAATGGCTCAAATTGTTCAACCCACCTTACACATTCAAGCACCAAACAACATTTAGACATCAAGAAATATACAAGATAACACACAATGAGCACCCATAGACTCAACAACAACCCACAATGAAAAGTTACTCCTTTAGGAGAACCCGTCGAGTCTGTGTTTCAAAAACTAATCCAAGCGAATATAGTCACTCTTCCAGAAATCAGACAATTTGAACCATAATTCAAACCAATGTGGTGGAAATACATCAATTTATGTGATTACCATAGGATAAAAGGACACAAAACTCCAAACTGTTTCAAATTGAAGCACCTTATATAGGACTTAATAGACAAAGGTGATATTGGTGTTTAAAACTAGCAACATTCCTCAAACAATGATCGTGTGATCTTCAAGGATCCCTTACACAATCATGGAAAAGGAAATTCCTCTAACCAAGGTAGTACCTCATGCAACAATTCCAGTTATACAACTGTCAACTATAATTACATAGTTAATCATATTGAGGAAATCAACAACCATGTGTCAATTGCCACTATAAATATACAAATCTAGAATGCAATGTTACAACCCACAGATGAAAAAATCACTCCATAGGGAGCCACATATTTTGTAACTCTTGTGCCCAAGATCACATGGGTGACCACCCACCAGCCACTAGGGGCTAACATTTTGCTCCTGTTTAGCCTGCCAGGAGCCCAAATTGGGCCTTTTTTCTTTAGAGCATAACCTTTCACCAAGATATCAAAATTTTACAAACAAGATATCGACAAAATTTTGGTTCCACGTACTTCACAGGGCTGTAGGTCATTTTCCGCATTTTTTTGTAGGTACAATTTATTGGCAATTGAAGTCAAATATCCCATTTGGACCTCCAAGCTCATAACTTTTTGCTTAGATCTTTGTTTTTCATGATTTTTGTGCCATTAGAAATGTATTAAGGAGCTCTATTATTGTGTCCATGCACTTTTTCCAAATTCAGCCATAGGTATTATTTATTTAGTATTTTACACATTTAGTATTGTGATTGATTAGTTGGGCATCCTAACTCTTGGAGAGGTTCTGTTAGTTTGGGAAGGCTTCATTTGTAGTACAAATCATGTTTGGGAGTTTCTTATTGCTATTGAAGGCTAATTTATTTGTAATTTTGGAGATTTATCATAGTTCATTATGGGGCTTTCATTTCATCCTTCTTTGCTTATGTTGAAAAGGGGAAACTATAAACAATGGAGATATGACATCATAAAACATATTTGTTCACTTCATTTGTTGCCAAATTTGTATGATATTTTTCCCTCTCCAAGTACAACTAGTGAGAAATTTTATTGGAATTGTAACAGGGAACATGTCTTAGGAGTTATTACAATTCATATTAATGATGACACTTTCAATGCTATTGATCATTTTGAGTGTCCTCATACTCTTTTGACTAAAATTTTGGAGATATATGGAGATCCTGATACTAAACCATTCCTAGATTATCCTACTTTAGATTGTCAAGTATGTCTCTTCATTTTCAGACAAGATACCCTAATATGACTATGCTACTATGAAAGAGTTTGAAGATTTGTAATACTTTGAATCTTCAGATGAGGATGACAACATTACTTCATATGCTCCTTCTTCTCCATCAAAGATAGTTATTATACCTTCACCTTCAGAGATTCCTTATGTAGAGTCATTGATTGAGACTCCCATCATTCATGTTCAGTAGGACTATTCATCTTTTGTTGGTGATTCATTTAAAACTTCCACTGATTCATTACAACATCTCATTGTCTTCTTGATTGGGATTCCTATCTATCAAACATTGTATCCTTGTTTGTGGAGTCTCACATTTTAGATTTGGAGGACACATTTGAGGGGTTGTTTCTCCTCTTTGATGATATTCATTGCATGATTATTGTCAAGCCATATTTATCTTTGGATCTTGTTCAACATTCATTTCTGCATTGTCTCAGTTTGTCACCTTCTTCATTTATTGGGCATGTGCCTGATTTAATTGTGGATCTTCATCTTTAGCAAGCAAGCAGACATATGAGCAACTTTCAGAGACATCATCATACATATTTATGCTTCTTCATTTTAATTCTGTAGACACGCAAAATTAGCATTATGCATTTGATCAAAATCACACTCATCCATTCATCAGGGTAAGTTCATCAACTTAAATCAAATAAATCAAACTTGATCCTATCATCATCTCTTTGATTAAATAAATCAATCATTTATTTAATTAAATCTCAGAGCATTATTCATCTCCCTTTGATTTGATTTAAATCCCTAAATCAAGTCAAAGTGATCAAATCTGCTTAATCATCATCCTAGCTAATTAATCCTGATTAAATATAATGCTAATCCCATCCCACTTGCATTCTCTAGATATCTCCACTTGCACAATAAATCAATTTTATTGATTTATTAAAAAGCCTCATTTTCCCTCAACATGACAAGTCAAACATGGCATTTATTGCTCTTTTTCCTTGTCCCCCTCTCAAAATTTATTGCAAATTTGAATTCAAATTCTCCCTCTCATGGGCACTCTTCCCAAATCTTGCACAACCATTGACCACTCATCAATTGACAAGTGTCATCTTCTCATTGGAGGATCTTTAGTCCCACATTCACCATCTTGGCCAATCTCTCATCAACAAAATCTATAAAAGAAGGCTTCATCCTCATTCATAGGATCCACAATTTTATGCAAGGTTACTCTCTTCATTTGAGATTTGATCTTGTTCATTTCACTCCATCATCTCCATTTGCATTTTATCATTTTGAGCTTTGATCAAGGGTTGGGAAAGGGTCACTAGCACATGTGACACCAATCCAACATGGAATAGGTGATTATCTTGCTTTTAAAATGTCTTCTTGATGCTATTTTTGTTACTTGTGGCATTTCTTTAGCATAGATATTCTATTTCATGGAGGTATTTGCAGATTTGTATGTTTAGACTAACCCTTCTAATGAGTTTTTGAGGTTGGTCTTACATTGCAGATTTGGGGTACTTCATTGTGGCGCTAGAAGGAGGGCCTTGAGAGATTTTTTATCTCTTTAATGAAATTAAAATCTTGAAACTTTCATATGATCCTCAAACGTAGTTTGATAAGTCATCCTTCATTTCACATATTTTGAATTTTTTTTTCTTTTTCTAGCAGCCTCTATGAACTGTATTGTTTCACTTGCTTAAAAATCTATTTCCTGTGTACTAGTGCATTGATATACACTCCAAATGCTAGCGTAATGGTGTATTGTTTCACTAATCCCTGTGATTTGTAGATAATCAGGAATATTGTGTTTATATGGTAAAGATGACTGGTATTTGTTATTCTATGTCTCAAGAATCAGGAAGGAAATAACATGATTTGGAATTGATTTGAGAAACAAAAGAATGCCCTTGCAAATCAATACAGGATTTTTTTTTTTGGATAGTAATTTGATTCTGATCATTACACTTAGATCCTCCATTGATTGAGATTTTATGCTTATTGTAACACTTATTCATGCGCGTGTACTGTTATTTGCTCGCATCTATTCTCTTTACACATTATGATGTCTTTCTGTCTGTCACTATTTCCTGCGCATTTATGACTATTCTTAGGCGACCTTGTTTTTGATTGTTTTCTTATGCCGATAGATGAAGTTCTCTCGGGCAGCTGATGTATAAGATGCATCATTAATATAAGATACTTGGAAGCGGCCACTGTCCCAGAGGACTCATGATCTATGGATAAATTATGATAGAAATTGGGTTCACACGTTTCCTATGAGCTTGTTCAACAAAATGGCTGCTTGTCTGCGAGATAGAGCATTTCACATCAAATTTATTATAGACATCTGAGTGAAATCAATTTTTGTGGATCCTTGTCTGCTCCATCAGCCAGGTAGTTAATTTTATAGCTACCAGTGCTCTTGGGCGAACAGCGCATAAATGAGTCTTCCACTACTCTTATCCTTCGATATAAATTTGCCCATCTGCTCCTGTCTTATGGCTTATCCCCTTTTCTTACAAACAGCCACGCGAATCTTCACTAACAAGTGTATAAAAACCTTCTGCTGTCATATGCGCTACTGATGGATATGTATTTGGTGATGGGAATCATGAGAATGACCAGGCGCGTACAATTTGCAACTACCTTTGAGCTGTCCCTTTTGAACGGTAGGAAAATATCAAACAGCAAGTTATATTTCAAATGCTACTGATCTGTCCTCCAGCGTAGCTTGGTAAATGCGCCCCTTTCCACTAAACTTCCATCATGCCTGTCAGCTTAAGAAATGTAATTTTTATTGTTTATTTTCAAACTTTGACTTGACTAGTCATTTATAGTGATTGAGTTAAATAGGTCAGATCGATGGAACCAGCCAAGCATCCGGTCTTATCACTCAGAAATGCAGGTAAGTACGCAGGTGGTGGTAATATTCTACCCCTTCACATTGAATGCTAATTCCAAAGAAATGATAGGTTCATGAGTTTCTGTATCATTTCGATGGAACCTAATATCCCACATGGCGTAATAACAAGGAAACAGTCAATGCAAGCTAGTAAGATAAACCATTGTTATTTACTCTACTGCTAGCTCGCAGAACATTATATAGCTCATAGATGTTGTTATTATTGAGACAGATTTCTTGTAGGGTTTTGAATTTTGGAAAAGTCTTGAACATAGAAGGATTCAAAATTACAAATAAAGGGAATAGTCTTGTGGTTTGTTTTTTCTTTTCTTTTTGGTCAAAGAGTATTTTAAAATTGGTGGAAATTAAGGTTCTCTTAAAGTGCTTCGTTCATTAGTCAAAATCATTAGTCTTTATTTTTATTTTTATTTTTTTAATTTTATTTTTTGTATTTTTGTTTAAAGTTAAAGACTTAAAATGATGACTTGATTCTTGTATGCTCTTATAGGTACAAACGAACAACGAAGGTACCAAAAGCGAACAAAGGCAAGTGAACAAGGTACAAATGAACAACAAAGGTACCAAAAGTGAACAAAGGCAAGTGAACAAGGTACAAATGAACAACGAAGGCAAGAAGGTACAAGGAAAGCGTAAAGTCAACAAGGAGGAGGCTAGCAAACGAAGACGAAAGGAGGATGAGTTTTTTTTTTTGAAAACACAATGTGTTTTTTAACACTTTAAGTGTTTGATCAACACTACTTCACGAAGTTGTTTATCATTTCGTTTTAGAACACTAATTTTCATTTGGGTCTAAAACGAACAATTTGATTTTCATTGCAAAGGGCTTAAAATGAATCTTAGGACAAACTCACTAGATTTTGTTTGAGGTTAAGAATTGAACAATCAAAACTCAGACTTCATTTTGGTGCTTAAAACGAACTCACAATTGCTTTGAAGGCTATAAAATGAACAAGTGCTTGAATTGTGTGATTTTGTCTTTTGAGTGCATATCCTCTCCCCTTGCGCTTCGTGCGATCTAGGGTGCAAGAGAAACACTCAAAATACATTTTATTGCTTTGAAACACTTCAATTTGGGTTTAAAATTGAACATCTTGCATGGCGTGAGTAGGGGCATTTTCTGCACATTCTCTTTCTTTGTGCCATCAAAGATCGACGAAAGCTACGATTGTGTCTTTTGCTTGCTTT
>VDFB02000003.1:92730479-93169846 GCA_007258455.2 Sequoia sempervirens
TTCCATCACACTAAGTACAACGCCATCCTGTCCTTTATACCTTGATGCATCATGCTTGTATGCAGTTATCAAACATAAAGTAAGTGACCCTTTGAAAATCCCAATCCTTGATAAGCAAATCATCATCCATCATCAATCATCATCATCATCTATCATCATCATCTCTAATAAAGTCTTGACCAATCATGGACTTGTTGGATCCTCTTGTCATCATCTCATTTCTGTGCTAACATCATCATCACCAATGCATCCATCATACATCTTGCATCTTGCATACATCTTGCATCCACAAACCGTCAGCATACCACATATCATTCATATCATACATCATAGGAAACATCGATCATTTCACATGCATTGCATAATCATCATCATAATATAGATCTGTTAGTCTCTCATAACTCATCCATTGCATAATCACAGCATATCACATCATCCATCTCATCCATCTCATATCATATCATTATTTAAGTTGTTTAGGATAATATAGATTTGTTATTCCTAAGCATCTTAAAATCATCTCATTTGCATCGTCATCCATAACCATCCATTTTGAACCTCTTTATGAGATCGACCCTCAAATTGAATCTTTTCGCTCGATCTCTCGAGGGGGCAATGTACCAGTGTACTTTCCGCTGGGCATCCGAAAAATCAGAAAATTTTTAAATTTCGATGCGGCAAGTTTATTCTTTGAACCAATGCAACAAGTACATTGCTTCAAAGAGGGGCAAAATGTAGACACGCAAAATTAGCATTATGCATTTGATCAAAATCACACTCATCCATTCATCAGGGTAAATTCATCAACTTAAATCAAATAAATCAAACTTGATCCTATCATCATCTCTTTGATTAAATAAATCAATCATTTATTTAATTAAATCTCAGAGCATTATTCATCTCCCTTTGATTTGATTTAAATCCCTAAATCAAGTCAAAGTGGTCAAATCTGCTTAATCATCATCCTAGCTAATTAATCCTGATTAAATCTAATGCTAATCCCATCCCACTTGCATTCTCTAGATATCTCCACTTGCACAATAAATCAATTTTATTGATTTATTAAAACCTCATTTTTCCTCAACATGACAAGTCAAACATGGCATTTATTGCTCTTTTTTCTTGTCCCCCTCTCAAAATTTATTGCAAATTTGAATTCAAATTCTCCCTCTCATGGGCACTCTTCCCAAATCTTGCACAACCATTGACCACTCATCACTTGACAAGTGTCATCTTCTCATTGGAGGATCTTTAGTCCCACATTCACCATCTTGGCCAATCTCTCATCAACAAAATCTATAAAAGAAGGCTTCATCCTCATTCATAGGATCCACAATTTTATGCAAGGTTACTCTCTTCATTTGAGATTTGATCTTGTTCATTTCACTCCATCATCTCCATTTGCATTTTATCATTTTGAGCTTTGATCAAGGGTTGGGAAAGGGTCACTAGCACATGTGACACCAATCCAACATGGAATAGGTGATTATCTTGCTTTTAAAATGTCTTCTTGATGCTATTTTTGTTACTTGTGGCATTTCTTTAGCATAGATATTCTATTTCATGGAGGTATTTGCAGATTTGTATGTTTAGACTAACCCTTCTAATGAGTTTTTGAGGTTGGTCTTACATTGCAGATTTGGGGTACTTCAAATTCCTATCAGGAATGGGAAGTGTTCCTTCATTTGTACTAGTTTTGTTTCTTTCGAAAGGGAGACAAGTTGTTTGTTGAAATTGGATCATGTTTTGTCTTTAGGCACTTACCATTTTTGCAGGTGATTATACATTTTGGGGGGCTACAAAGTATCTCTTTCCCTCTTATGGGGGGGCTATTGATTGTAATGCATATATGTGATGGATGGTGTACTTGGGGGTATCGTGGAGTCCTGCATCATTCATCACTTGATTGGCTCTTTTCTCTCTTTTGGAGAGGAGTTTTATCCCACTGGGTTTTCTCATTTTCTCCGTTTTTGAGAGATTTCATTTGCATTTGTACACAAGTACCTAAAATGGCATTGTAGTCAGGACCTATCTTTGCATATTTTTTGCATCATTTATATAATAATCTTCTCCCCAAGTTGCACTTAAGGGGGGGTGTTGGTGTGAATATATGTATTGTACCTAGTAATTTACCTTGCTAGTGACTTAGGGGACTTATTCACATGTTAAGATTACTTAGGATATAATATTTCTTCTATAATTCTTAGTTGTCATGTCTAAAACTTATCTTTAGATCGCTTTTAATGCTTGATTCCTAGGTTGTTAGTTGCCACATGTCATAGGATTAAGACACATTTCACAATCATGTTTAATAATATTCCTCACCTTTCCTATATAAGAAAGGTCATTTTACTCACATGTAACATAATTTGTACCTATCCTCTTGATAGGTCTTAATATCAAGCAAGATCATATTCTTGCATACCCTCTTGTAGAAGGTTTTCATTGTTTTTGCAGATGGTATTGGGTATAAAGCTAATATTCAGCTCTTAAAATATCAGTAGGAGAATTGATAAAACCACTAACTAAATGGATGTTTCAAAGAACCATATAGGGGGTATGTAATCCATTTTGAGGAAGGTGCCAAAATTAATTTGAACGGTAAAGGGGATTAAATAATCATGTTTGAAGGGGAGAAAGGAGGGACATTGGGCATAAGAGTATGTATTTATAATAGATCAAAATATAGACTATTGAGTGGATGAATGAAATATAAATAGTTGGGACAAGGAGGAAGTGGAAAAATGATTGAAATATTTCACATTGACCATAGTCATTGGTTGTTAGGGATTATCCATTTACATGAACAATGAGGTAATTGGGAAACTAAAATACACTAATCTAAATATGATATGGAAGACATGGTGCTTTATAAGTCTAAACATAATAATGAGGGAGAGGAAATGAGAGATGCCACTATAGTAATAAATTAAAGGGAAAATAAAGTTAGAGATGGCTATAAAATATAAAAAATAATACTTCTAATATAAGAAAATTATAAGAAATAATAGGAATCAAATAGCTTAATCCCATAATATAATTAGGGTTGAGAATATAGGCAACAAAGTGCTATAATCAATAGATTTGAGTCCAAGGACACTAGGTGTTAGCATTAAAGGAGTGGGAGTATGTAAAATAATAGAAAGAGGAAAAATAGATGTCATGAGTGATGAAATAAAAAGGTATAGTAAGAAGAGGGAAGAAGTACCTACTTGAGCTACTAAGGATGATAAAAGATAAGACTCTATAATAACTTAATGTATATTAACTGCTATCTTAGTGTTTGAAGTATTCAAAACCATACTAGTGATTGACTTTCACTGTTACACCCCAATTGTGTAATTACTATTTACTATTATTATGTAGGGTAAATGTGAACACGATTGTATTTTGATGATGAATAAATTGTGCTTGCACCTTGTTATCAATAAATTATGAATGAATGTTTTTTCATTTAATGATATGTTGAGAAATGCATATATATGAAATTGATGGTTATTGAATTAATATTCTAACTATGAGATGAATTATGTGTAATGCATGCTTTGTTGAACAACTGACTACCATGTGCATGTGTTAGTTGGATGCAGGTATATGTTCAATTCCTCGAGGTGGAGGGGAAGTATCACTTAGGAGAAGGTCTTGGACGGGTAACCAATAACGTAACCTATACGAGCTTACACACACAATCATAGTAGTATTATTGAGTGAAGTTATTTATGTTGGAGAATTTTTAAGTCATCCTTCACTTGATGTGTTTGCATTAGTAAGGGTCTTTTTTACTATTGAGTTCATTATTGGCTGATGTTTATCTATTTGGAATTTATGATTTCTTCCCTATATTGCTATATTGATGTGTTGTACATACGTGGAATATGTATATATACACATATGTGTGTCAATGATAGACCATATGCATGAAGGAACACATACGAGGGTATATAGGTAGACATGCCTATGCACACTTATGCCCGAGTTGCTCATGTGCATGGAACTATCAAAGGGAACCAACGCCATGCATATGTATATGTATAGATATATCACACATAGGAGATTATCAATACGATAGTAATTATGTATGACTTTGTTGTGTAATTGAGTGTGTACATATATATATATATACATATGTATACATGTACATAGGGGAAAATGTATATATATATATACACACACACAGTCGATATATTGTTTTTGATTAGAGGTAAAAAGGTTTTGAAGGGGCCCTGAAACTCTATACAAAAAGAACAGCTGAAGCAAAAGATAACTACATAATGCAAACATCAACCAAAACACAACAAGCCATCAACACAACATCAACCAAAAAGGAAGGACAAAAGCAATAGAACTACATATTCTTCAGGATACTTGCAACTTCCATGTTGCACACCACAGTCTTTTGATAGTCATCGATATATTGTTATTAAAATATGATTGCTATTTTATTTGTATTAATTTGTATATCGAATGTATACATACTTTTGTGGCATATGATATATATAAATATATATTAACCTATACCTATACATATATGTGTTGATATACGTACATACATATATATACATATATATATATGTATATGTATATGTAAATATATGTTATGAGGTCAATTATCATTAACAATGCTTTGAGGCTGATTTATTACTAATAAATCATAGACCAATTATATATAGCATATATAAGCATTTTAAAGGGTTGAATATATCACATATTGGCAATGAATAAAGAGCATGCTTCGTGCAATATAAAGCACAACAAGTAAGTCCATTTGAAGAGAATGACTTAGTCGATGCATTGAGATTAAATACATTTGACTTAATAAACTATATTTACTTTGGATGCCACATTAGTGAATTGAATATCAACTACAAAGTAAATGAAAATGTTGAATGATAGGAAAGGTTTCTCCAAATCAATGAATTGGTCAAATCATTTTTAAGAGACATGGCAACTCATCTTGGACCGATTTGACTTATGCTAAGTGTTGTATTTGAGTTATTGACTGATTCAAATGTGTGAAATGTTGCACCAACTATACAAAGGTTGCTACTTGCTTTGGTGCCACCTTATGAATTATGTTTGTTGTAGATTATCTTTTAAGAACAATTTGAATGCCTTCTTTTTACCATGTGTTGTTTTGAAATGGTCTTATGATGCTGTCAAGTTTAGAGGGCGATTTGTAGCTTTAGTTTGCTGAGTACACTCTCAACTTACTACCACCATTTTGATAAGTTGAGTTAGTCTATATGAGTGGTGTTTGCTGTCAAAACTCATACCTTTTTGTAGATTGAGTGGTCTCCAATCTACTGTATAAATAGGGAGATTGAGCTCTCATTTGGGACACATTCCTTAAGCAATCTTTTGCATTCTATTTTCATTTCTTATTTGCTTTACTCTGCTATATATTGAGAGAGAGATTTGAGTATAGGCGAGAGTATTTTATCATATTGAGAGAAGTATATTATCAACTTATGAGATAGAGGTTATTGTGGCTTTGTTTGAGAGATCAAAGCTAAGCTAGTTGTTGTTCTAAGAAAGCTAAGTTGCAGCCAATCAATTGGATAGCGTATTATAGGCATGAGGATTATCTTCCTTTAATTGTATTAGATTTTGAAATATTTCTTTAATTAGTCTATTGTGAATACTTGCATTTAGGGAAAAATAGTATTTTCTTTGAAAGAAAGTAGAAGTTGTTTAGTAAATACTCCATAATAGGAGGGACTATTGTCATAGGTATTACTATACTAGGTATGATTAAACAAGGGTGGCTTAAGGGTTACTCATAGCTAGATATTTGATTATGCTAGATAGCTAGTGGGTTACTCTTGGGATTGTTGTCCATTAAAGGGAGGGAACTTGTATTTTTTCTTAATGAGTAGAGATACCCTAGAGTTTGTATAAAAGGCGAAGGGTTAATTATGGGGGCTAAGCTTACCCATGGGAGGGATTACCTATGTATAGATTATAGTGGTTGTAAGTCAAAATGAGCTTAAGAAGTGTAAGTGAATAGATGACCTTAACTCGAAGTACTGAGTGAGAACACTTTGGCCAAAGTAGTGTGATTTCCTTTGGCTCCACTATTAGTTCACCGTGTCCATGTAGTATATGCTAGTTGCATATTGTAAGATTACAATTTCTAGACATGTAGGGCACAACTCTAAGCTTAGTGTGGTTTGTCATACGTGGTTACTCAACCAATCTCTTCGTCGAAGGGTAGGGCCATCTATCCTATGATATATGTGTGGGGGACCACATATGAGTCTGTGGTTGGTAGAAAAGTGATTGAGTGATGCTTCTCCTCCTCAACAGGTGACAGGAGACCAAGGTTTTGAAAGGCAGATCCTTGACCATCTATATCGATTGCTCTGAAGCTTGATTGAGCTATGTATGTAATTGTGTACATTCTTGGAATATTGTAATTTGTGAAATTATTATATTGAAATGGAATCCTTATTGTGTATTGTTATGGAATCTTTGTTCATATGTTCTCAATAAAGAAAATAATTTTTTTATTGCAATGGCTTGTTACATAGTTTATTTACTCTCACAGTGAAAGTTAGGAAAATTTACTTCAATGAAGGGTTGGCATGTTACATTCACCCTCTTATTCTCACAAGACTTACTTGGGTTTATATTGAGGCTTCTAAGGTTGTCAAGGTGGAAACATTATTCTCTCATTTACTTGTCACCTTTGAAGATAATGATACTTCTTGTTTCAACTACACTATTGGGGGTACAAATGAACTAGTGTGATTTAAAAATATTTATTTTTATTTTTGAAAAGTCTTTAGGCCACTTTTTGCATTTTAAATAACTCATCACCATGCTTAAAAATGTCCAAGGCTAGTGAGCAATGTGAGTGGAACCTAAGAATCTTTCACTTGATCTTATACATAGTCTATAGAAGGGGGATATAGAGTGTTTCTATATGATCTAGAGTTATGTGAGTTTCAACTTAAGATTGAGAAATATCCTTAATTGAATCACAACAAGACACTTCCTTGAAATTTAACTATTTTTCTACTTGTTCTCCTAAAGGAATTGTGGGCTTGATGTTTCTCGCATTGTAATCTAAAATTGGGGAGTCATACTCATCATACTATAGGTTCTCCCATGTTTTATCCATGAACACATCTATGAAAGAGTGCCTGAGCTCCATGATGTCTTACTTGTACTTCTAGAAAATATGAAATTTATCTTTAGTCCAACCCTTTTCCTTCATATCTTTCCTTAGCCTTATACTAATTATTTTACTTAGTTCATAGACATATTTCTTGACATAAATACTCTCCTAAGGTGGGAGAGGATTTAAAGGAAGTTAAAAATTTAATGTACATACTAGTATCATCATTGGGAGGGTGGGTTTTCCTTTCTATATCTAGCTAGTTCTAATAGATTAATTTTTCCTTGGTTTTGAGCCTTTTAATACATTTCACCATAGCACTTACTAGGGAGTAATACCAATAGTCTTTTGTAGGCTCTAGCCCCAAAAATACCTTATTGATATTTAATGAGATATATTATTTTTATGTGTTGTAATCCCTCCAAGAGAAAATATGACATTATATATATTTTTACACCCATCTCGATGTTCAAAATAAATGGAATTAAGGGCATTACACTATATATAGTTTTATTTCATAAAATATTTCTCATACCATCATTTAAAAAATTGTAAATGACTGCATTCAATTTCTAGCAAACTCTCTCTTTTCTTCTAGTTTTAGTAATTCTACAAATGTGATCTCCATAGCATTAAAATTATATCAAACTCTCTTTTTTTCTTTTAGCTCTACTAATTATGCCAATGTGATCTCCATAACTTTGCTTTCTTCTATTTCTAACTACCCAATCACCTAAAAGGTAGGGAATTCTAAAGAGATGGAAAATATACCTCTTTACCACATTCTACAGTATAAGGGGATGAATAAATGGCTTTATCTGAAGTTTTTGATTAATGATAAAAAAGTTTTGAAGGGGCCCTAAAACCTTGTACATAAAAGAGAAAAGGCAACAAAGATAAAGCAAATTGGTTGCCCAATCGAACACCAAAAAATAGGCTGATTACAGAACAATTAGCACCCCATCAACATATAACAAAAATCAAAAACAACAAAACTAGAAAAAAAGAAAACAAAACAAGCAACATTTAGAGGAGTTCCTTAAGCATTCTGGCTACTTCCAGATCCTTAGAAATAACCCTATCGTGCATTTCCATGACCTCCTCCACGTCCTGCCTCAGCACCATTTTACATTTCTTGGTTTTGCTCTAAGTATGAATGCTCTGCCCCATGCCCAAGTCCATAATCTGCAGCTCCTTATCAACATCCTCCCCCACCTCCTTATTCACTGGCTCACTAAACAAAGATCTTCTAGTCCATTCCTTCACCTTCTCATTCATAAACACAAGCCCTTCAGTCGAGGATTCAAGTTTCTCCTTGTTGAGGTTGATAATTGTGTCAAGGTCTTTACGTAATAGTCGATAGTTCCTTTCCAATGTTGATAACCTCGAGCCATAATCTCTCTTCAAATTGGCCATGTCCTCCACCATAAAGCCCAAACTAGAATTCAACGATTTAACCAGATTGAAAATGGAATCCTTTTCCATTAGGCTTCTGAGAGTAGAAATATTGCATCGAGAAATTGTGTCATGTTTTTTATGGAGGTCCTAAACCTCCTGAACCAACCACATAAGCAAATTGAAGGAAATACCATCCCCTTCTTTAACTAGACTAGAGGCTTGTGTATAGTCCATAATAGCCCAGAATAATCCCCTCCCTTGATGGGAACGCATGGGAGGATCATCATCATGAAAACCTTTAGGAAAATCAACTTTGGACTTACCCTTATCTTTAGAAGCTGACACACCAGGAGACTCATCCACATCCACTACACTGTTCACTTTCCCAGCAATAGGGGCATCTCCAACATCATCATGAGCCAGGTCCTTATTCCCAAAATCCCCCACCTCACCGACCTGATTAACCCCTAAAACCTCTGACATCTTTTCCACATCATCCTTGGAGCACACCAGCCCCTATTTCTTAGCCTCCCTCCTATTGCCTTTATCCTCCTCAGCCTCTTAATTGCAAGCCTCCTAAATTTTGTGTTTTAACTTGCGGGTTGGAGGGTTTCACATTTTTAGCAAAATATTTCTTCCCACCAGAAGAAGGGGTGTAGTCTAAGTTAGTGTGGTAGCCATCCAACCACACATCAGACTCCTCAATTTTCATCCTCACACTCTCAGCCACCTCCTCAATCTGGCATTTCCCACTCCCCTTCTCCCTCTTCTTCAACTTGATAGAAACAATAGGACTAGGGGCTTCAATAACACAGTTAGTATGATCCACGATAAGCAACATTAAACCTTCATGTAAGAAAGGGTTCCTCATATTCTTTCTATAATTCACAATCCCCTCTTCCAATGAAAGGAAAAGATAAAAAGGGAAAGAGATGAGCTTACCATGATGGAAGTGATTGAGCATCACAAAATGATGGCCATACAAAGCCGAATACCTGTCATCCAAGGTGAAATAACACATCAGTGCCATGGCAACCTCATGTTAGATAGGTTTTATTTTAGACCTATCATATCCCCCACAGTCAAGCCTCACCATTTTTGCTCTCTCTATCCTGAAGAAAATTCAATCTAGTTGACTCTGAAATATTTTTATCCCTATAAAACTTTCTTCCTTCGGTCGACATCCCAATGACCTCCGCAATGAATTCCTCATTGATAGTGGTATCCCTGCCAAACATGCTCAAACCCCAGGCATGCTAGGCCTCGACAAACTCCTTGGAAACATTTATTTTAAAACCATGCAGTTTCTCTATGAAAGGGGTAACCCTACCCTTCTACAAAATTTCCTGAACTTTGGTATTGGCTTTGAACTCATCGCACAGAATAGGCTCAGTCCTACACCTATCCCCACCCATAATCGAATGAAAGAACTTCACAGAAGCAAGAACATACAACAAACAATTGCAACTAAACACCAAGACAAGAGGAAGAAAAGTGCCCGGAAAGTGTGTGGGCTTGCCAATTGTGGTATTGAAGACAATAGTGGTAAGGAGCCTCCTACATTTATAATTAGGAAACCCACAAATTCCAATGAGCTTCACAAGTATGAGGTGTCTAATCAACCAGATTTGAACATAATTACCATACAAGCCTTTAGTTGAGGAGACAACTTCCTCCAACGAGCTAGGATTTGTCATTATTAAGAAAGGTAATTAAATCAATGGGCAAGTTATCATTAGCCTCCTAGTATCTAGTTGATGTCACCTCGAGATTCACCATCAAGTCTGCCACCCCATTTGCCTCACAAAAGGCATAGAAAATATACACCTCATTAAAATCATGCAACATAGACCGAGCATCCAAAATAAATCTTTCAATTGTCCATGAAGGAGGTGAACAATTCCTTAGGCAATTAATTATATTTAGAGAGTCCCCTTTGAACCATAACTCAGAGATACCATTCTCCCTAGCCAGCTTGATGCCATGATAGGTTGATGCACTTTATTTGAAGTTATTATGTCTTCCCATAATGCTTTTTTTTAGATGCAAGTTATGTTCCTTTTTATAGTTATATCCAATCCTTTTGATGATTCTTATAAGTTTATTATTGGTAAAAATTTCTAGCCCATTTCCTTGTGTCTATTGATTTTATGATGTTTTGTAATAGATGACATAATTTAGAGTTAATTATGATGCTTTTACACCTACAAAACCCCTAGCATTTTTAGAGATAATCATATGTGGGACTCTAAATATTTTGATAATACTTTCTAGGAAATTAATAATGATTCCTTTACTAGATCCCTTCAAAGATACAACTTCTATCCATATTATGAAATAATCTATATTAGTGATGATACATTTATCCCTTATACTAGAGTCTAAATTAATCATACCAACAAAGTCAAGAACCCATTGAGAAAATAGTTGATAAATAGAAATTTAGTTTAGGGGCAGCACCAAATTTCACTTTATTACTATAGAATTGACATTGTTGACATTTTCTAACCTATTGGTGACAATTGACAAATATAGTGGGATAATAATGGAGCACTATAAGAATCTTGATGGGTATGGTTTGGGTAGAAAATCACATTTTTTTATAACCCTTAGGGAAATTATTATAATAACACTATAGTGCTTTAACATTTGAGACACACTTGAGCAACATAATATTGAATTTCCTCTTAAAAAGGATCCCACTGAGCAATAAGCAATTAAAAATTCGCTATAGTTGATAGGCCCTTCTCTTATAACAAGATAGATTCCTAGATATTATCTAGATTTGAAAAATATTTCATTGATCCATGATGTAGGTTCAAATTATCATTTGGAAAGACAACTTTTGGTTGTTGGTTCTCATAATTTGTAGTGTTAAGATTCTTTGCTATATGTTGACATAATGACTAACCTTTAATCAAATTCATTCGTTTAATATCTATATAATTTTATATAATTCCACTGATTTAATTGGCATTCTTCTCACTAATATCACCACCCATGATGTATTTGTGGAATTTTGAATATACCATATATGTTTTTATTTTTTTATTTGAAACCAAGTACCCATTTTTTGAGTCCCTTGACTAGTAAACCTATTTTTCTCAATGAAATTATACTCGGCCTTGTAGTGCTTCAATGTTTTGGAGAAGAAAATAGTACGATGTTCTTTTTTATCTTTATCATAATTTTGATTGAGAGTAACTATATACTATAGTCACCTCCATAGCCATACATAATAAAATACTTAGATAAATCTAGGTTCATTAATGAAGGGGTTGTTGCAATAGCTTGTATAATTAATTCAAATACTTATTTACCTTGTATTATCTACCTAAAGTCTCTCTTTTTGAGAATTAATATTATAGGCCTTGCCAATCTTATAAAGTTTGAAATAAATTTCTCAATAAAATTTGGTCTTACTAAGAAAAGACAACATATCTTTCTAGTCTACTAGTGTAGTGAACTCTAGAACAACATGAAGTCTATTAGGATCTATTGTAATTTCTTCTTTTGATACCACATGATAAAGTATCTTTACTTGGGGTATAAAAAATGCACTTTAATTAGGTGAGATGTCAAGTTCTTAAAACTTATAATTTTTTTATCCAAATGCTTGAAGCGTTCCTCCTTTTTATTGAAGAATACAATGAGGTTATTCATATATATTATAAAAAAATTATTTATAATCTTCTTAAGAGAAAAATCCATTACCTTTCTAAAAGTATAAAAATTATTAGATAATCCAAATGAACTTTTCTAAGGAAAATCCTCCCCAATTAGTATTGAATGCAATTTTATGTTGATATTCTTCCTTTACCCAAATATTATTATATACCAATAATCTATCTAGCAAGGAAAAGTATTCTAAACGGGCCAATATTTGTAATATCTAATCCATGAAGGGGAGATGATAATGATCTATGATGTAAGATGTATTGAGATCCATAAAATAAATACAAATTCTTTTTTTTTGGAAAAATGAGTTAATATTTTATATTTTAATGGGTCAACTTAATATTTAATTTGAAGAAAACAAAATTAGAAGAAGGCTATAACACATGGCATATTAGCATATGGGAGTTACATTGCATGAAGTTGCATGTTGGAGGTTACATAATTATGATTCATTCAATGATATGATTTAGTGGAGAATATTTGAGGGAGAATATAATAATTTTATAAAAATAAAATGAAAAACAATAATGCTATTTATGAGAAATTCTATGACAAAGGTGGGAGTTACTATGACAAATTTTATGACAGCATAATGTTATTTGAGGCATATTATATGACTATAAGGGGGGTTACATATGACATTAGTTAATTGAAATTTATTAGGGAATCTCTCTTTAAATTGGAAATTATGAGAAGTTCTATGACAAAGGTGGGAGTTACATATGATAGATTTTATGACAAAGCATAATGTTATTTGAGGCATATTCTATGACAATGAGGGGGTTACATATGACATCAATTAATTGAAATTTACTAGGGAATCTCTCTTTAAATTGGAAATTACGTGTACATTGGTTAAAATATTTTTACAATTCTAAAACCTATAAATTGTGGAGATGGAAATGCAATTGGTATGTTTTTTTGGAGTTCTTTTAATTTTGTAAGAAATAAAAAGTTAGAGTTAATTGGAGATTTTGGAATAAAGTAGGAGGAAGAGCTAAGAAGAAATCCAAGGTGTTTGAAGATAAAAATCAGAAAAAGTGGAGTTAAACCAAGATTTTTTGCAAAATAAAAAGTTAAGAAGAAATCAAAGAGGGTTGAAGATGAAGTAAGCAGGTCTTCCTCTAAATACATAATTAAACTTGGGAAAAAAACTAATAAATCTTTCTTTTTAAATAAATTTGTAAAATTTTAATTAGATTTATTTATTAGAGAATGAAATCTAAATTAATTTTTATTCATTTGGAGAGATTAAAATATAGTTTTAAATATCATTGTATTAAAAATTATAGTTAGTTTCAAATAAAATTGTAAATTTTGAAGTGAAAATTTTATTTTATTTTTATTAAAAATCATAAATAAATTATTTAAATTTATCTTTAATGAATTTGTCAAAAAATCGCAAATTAATTTTTGATAATTAATTTTATTTAATTAATTAAATTATTATTTATTTATCATTTTAATAAAATGCATATATAAATCTTATATTTTTATTTAAAAACATATAAAAAATATTTTTATATAAATTTAATAAATATAAATAAAATTTTACTTTATACTAGATTAATATATATAAATTCAATAAACACATAGAAATATTTAATTAAAAACTAATTTAAATAAATAATAATAAATTAATTTTTTTAAAAGAAAAATAAATTAAATCATTATTAGGGGGCGACCTGTTATGCGCCGGCCCATGATCCCAATAATAGGATTTAGATTTTAATTATTAATTTTCTTGAAATTTAGATTTTAAAAATAAATTTTTTTTTAGCAAAAATATAATTTTAATTTTATTTATATATTGAACTAAATATTATTTTATTTTAAATATATTTAATAATATTTTATTTATTTAATATAATAATATTTATTAATTTTTAAATATTAGATATTTATTTTAAAAAAGAAATAATACATAAAATTATTATTTTGATGCAATTTTTTAAAAATAAATAAAATAAATATTTAATTAATTTTTTTATTTTCAAAAGAGAGACTATTTTTTTTTAACAATAGTCAATATTTTGTTAAAAATTAGTAAATTATCAAATTTCTTAAAATAAATTTATTTCTTTAATACATTTATGTTACAAGGTAAATTTATAAGTGAATAAATAAAGATAACATTTACTTAAAAGAATTAATTAATTTTATTAGTTAAATTTCAGTTTTTTGAATTCATCTAAGCATTTATTAGTCAATTTGAGGTAAAATTAATATTTATTTTGTAAATAATTGAAATTAGATATAATATATTTTATTTCAAACAATAATAGTTTATAGTTAAGTTTAGTAAAAAAAGTAATTAGTGTTATATAAAATTTATATTTCAAATGAATTTTGGAAGTAATTAGTATTAAATTTACATTCAAAGATAATTAGAGTCAATGAGTAACTAATTCTCAAGTATTTTCCAAAAATAAGTAAGAAAAGAACATTTGAAAATAGTTTATTATCACTGAGTTTTATAACGCAAATTATTTAGTGTGCCTAATTTACCCCATTCTCTTAAGTCAATTAAATTATTATTACTTAATAGTTTAATTTAATCACTTTCCCCTTTCTAAACATGAAAAATTAATTATTCAAAAACATCATTAGATCAACAAACAAATAAAACTCTTGTGCCAACTCTTGTGCCCTGGTTATCTCCTTTCACCGGCCTTTTCCCTTTCGATGCTTCTAGAATTGGTTGCCAACTCTTGTGCCCTGGTTATCTCCTTCCTGTTCTAGTGATCGACGACTTTTGGGTGGGCTCTATGGGTGGGGACAGAGTGTCGTTGAGCCAAACAGGTGTGACGAGTGGAAGGCGGATGCCACTGTTTGGCACATTTGCAAAGAGGGTGGCATTGCCCAGTATATGGAGGCCATGACTAGACACGATGAGGGCCTATCAAGTAAGTTTGTCACCTCTTGGAATGATGGTAGAGTTACCATCGGTGGCATTTCCTTTGAAGTTTCTGAGGAGGTTATTGCTAGAGTTACGGGGCTTCCGAATAGTGGTCGAACCTGGAAGAAAACCACGAAGGTGCCTGACCAGATTAGTCTTAACCAGTTCTTTCACGGTGAGGAGAAACCAGTCAAGCTGTAGGGTGGCTATGACCGTGAGGCGCTCTCAGAGCCGTGGGATAGAGTTTGTATGGTGATCATGAAGTACTTCACACTGGAAGGAAGGTATGGGGTTTACAACTATTACCACTTTAATTTCCTCAACCACCTTAGGAATCACCAACATAGCTCCATTCCTTTTTTCCTGTTTCATTCTCTGGATAGCACTATGGCAGAGTTTAATGAAGCCTCATTTTCTGGAAAGAATTATACTATCCTGCACCAAGGCCTTATGTCTAGGCTTTATCATTTTCACATGGCCCTTTTCCTTGCTTGGTCTATCACTGTGCAAGAAGTCCCTTGTCTGCCCGCTCTTGATGAAACCCCGGTTTCCTCTACTCCCCCCTTTGCTACCATTCTGGATGTGCCAAGCTCGAGCAAGAAAAAATGCCTAAAATATCCTGCCTTGAAAGCCATTCCCCATGGCACGTCCCCTGCGAAGGGTCCAAGGGAAAAGGGTAAAGAAAAAAAGCATCCTGCCCCTACCCCGAGACC
Source organism: Sequoia sempervirens (assembly GCA_007258455.2). Lineage (NCBI taxonomy): Eukaryota > Viridiplantae > Streptophyta > Pinopsida > Cupressales > Cupressaceae > Sequoia > Sequoia sempervirens. The sequence continues at coordinate 92,746,288 of VDFB02000003.1, forward strand.
TAAGGCCAAAGCCTCTAAGAAAACTAAATTCTTCCTCCACCAAATTGATTTCGACATCGAGATCACTGAAGAAGCTAATACCTCCCGTAGATCTAATAGACTGGTCTTTAAGCAGGACAAGGTGGGAAGTCTTAAGGAGGCTTCAAATTTGGATAATGAAAATGGGAGTGACAATGGAAGCCAGGAGAATAAGGTGGCGGGAGGGGAGGACTAGTCTGTTTCAGTGAGTAGCGCCTCCCACGTGTTTTAAATCTTGAAGAAGGTCCCTACCAGTGTTAATGTGAAGGAAATTAAACCTCGGGCCTCTAATATAGCTGAGGGAAACGCCCCCTTGAAAGAAGATTACAATAAAAAAGAATAGGCTTGGGACGAAATTGGCAAGCTGAAAGGGAGAATTGAGAGGCTGGAAAAAAAGGTTCAGGAGGTATCTCACTTTGTCCTGAAGGTCATGCACAGGTCAGCGACTAGCTTATACTTGTTATAGAAGGACAAGTCCGTGGATGATGGCGAGGAAGACGCTGGCTTTAAGGAGCTACTCAAGTTCCTCATGGCGGATTGGGTGACTGCTATACAGGACAAACCATGCATGGAGGAAAAGAATTAGGCTTTTGGCTCTTTATGTTTTTTGATAGTTTCTCTATGAATTTTAGTATGTATATGCTATTTTTTAACTGGTTTGACCCCTTGGGGTCTTTGGACTCGATTGCTCTGTATCATGCCTACATGATGGACTCTGTTTATCTTGTGTTTACTATTGTTTTAGGGTTTTTGATATGACTTGCTGTGGGTGATGGCTTGGTTCACTCTGTTGTCACTGTGCTGTTAATGTGTTTGCTCTGGATGGCCTTTGGTGCCTTGTATTGATGGGACAACACCCTTGTTTTTGCTGCTTTTTATATAAAAAACAAACAAATACAAATTTATTTGCTAAAGTCAAACATGACTTGCACATTCAAACTTAAAATAAATTTAATTAATTAATTACCCTCATCCCCTTTTTATGATTGAGCAAATCACGACCACCGATTGCTCACTCTAATTGGCTAACTGATCCATCTATTTCCTAACTAATCCATCTATTCTTCAATCCCACTAACCTCTCAATCTATTTCCTCAATTCCACTGAATACTCAACTTGATTTCATCAATCACACCAATTATGAAATCTAAAACCACTAATTCTTCCAATCTAATTCCTCTCAATGGTTTTGAACCGTTGAACAAGATATTTTTCAACTGAATCTTGATCATTCATCTTGAAACGTAAAATCTATAAAATAACCTTCTACCTTCTCACAAATCATCTAGAATTTACATAAGCGAAGCACTGCACAATTATCTCTTGAGCACGTTACGATTTATCATCACAATTCTAGTTCAACCTTTACGCACATTGAAGGTTTTGCAACACATAATGGAGGCTTTGCATTGATTACAACAATTTGACATTCAACATCAAATGCAAATGTAACTTCGACATGGGATGGTATATGCTTTTTAGTTTTGAATTCATTGTGTTATCTTAGGATTTCATTAGTTTAGAGCTTCATTTCATGAGTAATGGGTTTTGGGATTCTTAATCCTTTTTGAATTAGTTTAATTTATTCATTTTTCGTATGCTTCATCTCCCCCTTATGACATTTGGCATGCTCAGTGGGACCTCAGTCCTTGACATTAACGTTTTCGTGAGTTTATGTGAGCAATTGTAGGTTTCAGAATGCAGACGCCATTTTTTGAAACGTGGTTGAAAATTTTTAGGTGAAAGCTACAGGATTTTCATGTGCTTGTTTCCTCATTTTTACCGCTACTACACTAAACAGGGCTACTTTTAACATTTGGACTACTTTTCCAGAAATAGTTTTGTAGTTACACATGTTTGGACCACGTTTGACTAAGATGACCGCTATTGCTTTGTTTGTTTTTTTTTTTTTCCAAGCAGTTTTTTTAATTTCTAATGCTAATGTTTAACTGTTTGGGGTTTGAGAGATTTCTAACATTGATTGTGTAGTATTTGCAGGAATATGACACGTTTTACATCAAGAACGACTAACGGTTGATGCTAAAGATTATTTTATTTTCTATTTTTACAAGCTTTCTTAGTTTAAAAATATATTTCGATTTGGTGTTGTAAAAACTAAACCCACAACTTGCACACTTCAAATTGGTGTTCTTAAAACTAAACTTTCAAAGCTTTCGTAGTTTAGAAAATCTTTCAATTTGGTGTTTTAAAAATGGACCAACAACTTGCACACTTCAAATTGGTGTTTTTAAAACTAAATCTTCAAAAGCTTTCTCAGTTAAAAAACATTTCATTTGGTGATTATAAAATTGAACATTTTGTTGATGAACGAATGCTTTTACTTTTTTTGACCACATTAATATGAACGAGACCATTAGAAAAACTCAAGATTGGTGCTTAAAATTGAATAAATCCATTTTGATTTGCACCTTTTCTATGTTTGACTGAAGTTTCAAATACTTTCGATTTGGTGCACATAAAACATGAATTGATATCTTCACACGTCAAAATTTGGGATTAAAAATCAAATTGCTATGGTTTGTATGTCGTGTTTTCCGTGCTTGGAAAACCAAGCATGTATCCTCTCCCCTCATGTATTTTGATGATCTTGGGTGACAAAAAGAACTTTGGGTTTCACACTTGTTTTATTTCAAGCATCACCCTTAAGAGAGAACCTACTAGGAGACACATCCCACAATAGAGAACTCCTAGTGATTCTTGCAAGCACATTTACCAAAGGGCTTTAAATAAAGGTTGTGAAATTGTAATGAAAGTAGCTTCAATTCGGGCCGACAATATACTGCACCTAATCCATCTTTGGAAGTGGAAGGGAATGGTTTAATGCCTTAAGTGACAAGCAAATTATAGTGTTTGCATGGTTTTCATGGTTGTCACTAAATACCTTACTTTAGAAGCGATCCTTGTTTTCTGAAACATTCCTTGAAAGTGGTGCATCAAAACTTTGCTTCTGAGGAGTTAGTCTGATTTATGGTTTACTCCATAAATTTCATGTAAAATCATCCCTTTGGGGCATGCGGTAAGCCTACCTAAAAGAGCGTACCTACTTAGGGTGACTTGATTAATGTATGCCAAATTTTATTTTCTTAGAAATCAAACACTTAGCGTGATTTAAAAACAACACAAAAAAAAAACTGAACTTCATTATCAAAATCTCAAACCCTTTGGACTTAGTGTGAATATGTTATTTTCTTAGGCATGATTAATGGTTTTAAAAATTTATTATTATTTTTAAAGGTAATTTGGGCCCGCCAAATGGTAATTCATGTGCATTATAAAATATTTGAAAATATATTTTTTCCCTAAATGTGCATTATGTAATTTCGCTTGAAGGAAAGCCTTCTCTCAAAGGGGGCTTGTGGGGATACAAAAAGCAGGTTTTTTTGTTGGAAACAAGGGCCATTCATGTGAGAAGGATTTGGAAGGAATTTTGAAGCCAATAAAATGATGGAATATGTTATTTCTACCTCCTAGAAGTTTCCAACAACAATCTTCATGCCCCTGCAACATTTTTATACTATTTGAAGCATTTTTTTATTGTCCACCAACCATAAAAATGACCCAACAACTACTCCAACACCTAAAAAACAACTTTGAGATTGTTTTATGTATTTTATTACCCTGACATGCTCTAAAATGACCCAACATTTGTTTTCACGACCTGCACATGTTCTCAACTCCACTGTAGTTGATAAAATGTTTATTCATGGTTAAAATGTCTTCAAATATTTTGATGAGATCCATGAATGATTTTTTGTATCATTTTTGTCTATTTTAGAAAATTCAAATGGAGGTTTGATGGTGTAAAACTCAAGTTTGGAATGCAAAATGAAGTGGGTAATATGGATATAGTTGTTAAAGCACCGTGAAAAAGTTTGAAATTATTTACATAGAGTTTGTTATGCCAAGAAAGAGGTTGAAGAGGATAAATAAAATGGGGACATCCAGACAAGTGATGGAAAGTGTTCAATTTTGTAGAAGAAAAGTGCAGAAAATGAATGTCTATAGGACAACTATTTGACAAAATGTCAAACTAATTGCAAAGAAAAGTGACGAGCTCTAAAGACTAATATGCTTGGGTAAATGACATTTTTTAACTATTAGTAAAATGGGTATTTACCTAGATTTGAAAATTTTCACATAAAAGTAAAAATACAACAGTTAATTAGTTCTTACATATAGGTAAACAAGTTGCACAAAATTTCAAACAAAGTAAACAAAGAACAAATTTCAATTACAAAGGGAGTAAAAGCAAATAAAGGACATATAGATGCTAAGGCATATTCCAGATTCCAAATTCAATTACAAAATATGAGGGTTCAACTTATGCCATGTGTCAAGTGGCTAATGAATCTAAGATGTTCCCTCTGAACTTTATACTGTAATTGTTGTGCCATTCAAAAGGTTCTTAACTGGTTTTGGAAGTTCAGAAAGAGAAGATATTTTGTACATGGATGTGGGGGTTCTTTGTATTAGGTGAAGGTTTGTGTCTATAGGTCATCACATCATAGTGCTTTTGTATCTTGATTTGTGGCATATATGAATATACACTATTTTGTAGTTGTCTCCAAGCTGAAATGTAATGTTGTTTGACTAGGAATAATCAAGGATTACTGCTTTCTTCCTACGCATTTACTATAGAGAACTATTTTCATTATTCTTTCATGTACAAGGGATAGATTAAATTCTCTCATGAAAATGGTAATAATATTATACTTTTATATGGATTGTTAAGTTTGAATGTATAGCAGGATTTAGAGATCTTATTATCATCAAGTGGTAATATAACAAAAGTGTTGGGAAAATGTATCTCAACCTTTCAATCACATAAGGTTTACTATTGATATGTAAGCACAAGGGGGTAGGTAGGAGGGGTACTCCCCCACGAGGGGTTTGGGGGATCATCCTCTCGACAGGGGGTACGGGGCCCGCTCGCCCTGGTGGGGGCTTGGGGGTAGCGCCTCCAAAAGCCAAATTTTATGTATATTTTATTATTGCAAATTTGGATTGTTCATTATTAGGCCTTAGATCCGATGATAGACATTTTGTTGGCTTGATTTTCCTTAGGCGACAAGCCTATTTTATGAGGGAATTATATTATGACTACGTGTTATGATGTATTTTGAGAGTCTGATAACAGTCGTGTTGCCTCTAGATCTCTGGTTGGTGATGCTCCTATGAGAAGCTTACTCTACAAGTATATTGTAATATTTGTGATTTCTAAATAATATATTGGGTAGCTTTTGGAGTGTGGGGTTTTTCTCTTAAAAAGGGTTTCCCCACATAAATCACTGTGTTGTGGTATGCATGATATTTATGTTTATTTTTGTTTAAGTTTTTGTAACTGTTAAAAAGATTTGAAAAGTTTTGAATTATACTCATCTCAAGATTAGTGTAGGAAGTTGTTTCACTACCTTAGCTTCATTACAAGTGGTATCAAATCTTGATCACCTTTGGTTTCAGTTGTGGGTTGTTGGGTTTTTTGAACTAATTCAGATTTGAGTGGGAACTTGTGCAGAAAATACTTTGTGATCTTGTTGTAAGAATTTTAGATGGCAAGTTCATTGGGGAGAATAAAGGTGGATAAATTTTCTTGAAGTAATTTTGATATGTAGAAGTTGAAGATGGAGGAGTTGTTGATAGATTGATATCTGTGGGATATTATTGATGAGAATGTTTCAAGGCCTATAGATCCTACTTTGGCTACTCAATTTGATGTTATGGACTGTAAAGTCAAGGATCTAATCAAATTATGCTTGGTAGACTTTGTTTTAATCAATTTCCATGAAGAGACCTGTATACATAAACTATGGAAGAAACTAGGTGAGATGTATCAAGCCAAATCTTTAGTGAACAAGATTTTCTTAAGAGATTATATTCCTTGAGAATGGAAGAGGGTGGATGAATTACAAACCACCTGGAAGCATTTAATCTATTGGTGATTCAATTGACATCATTTGGTGTTAAAATGGATGAGGAGGAGAAATGTTAGATCTTGCTTTGTTCTTTGCCTGATTAATGGGATTCTCTTGTTATGGATATTGGGAGTACTATTATCTTGAAGACTAAAGATGTGGCGAGTTCTTTACTTTCTGAAGAGATGAGGAAGAAGGTATCCATTAGTTCCAAGGAGGCCCTAAATGTTCATGGAATACCTAAGGAAAAAGGAAAGAAAAATGAAAAGCATGATAAATCCAAGTCCAAGGGGAGATCCAAATCTCTTAGAAAGTTCAAAGTCATTTGTTGGAACTGTGATAATCCTAGACATATTCGTAAGGACTACAAAGAAGAAAAGAAGAATAAAAAGAAGAGATTTAATTTTGATTCCAATTTTGACAAGGAAGATGGCGACGCGTTCATTGCAACTTTGGCAACTCGTGCAAGTAATGATGCATGGTTAATTGAATTAGGTGCATCTTTCCATATGACCTTTAATAGAGAAGGTTTTTGAATATGAAGAATTTGATGAAGGTAAGGTGTACTTGGATGATGATTCTTATTTAAATATTGTTGGCCATGGTAATTTAGAATCAAGTTTCCTGATGGTAGAATGAAAAGGATTAATGGTGTGTTGCATATCCTTGGATTAGAATGAAATTTATTATTGGTGAGAAAACTAATAGATGCAGCTGTGTAGGTAGTATTTTTTGATGCAGGATGCAAGATGGTTAGAGGTGCTATGGTGATTTCTAGAGGTATCAGATATAGCACATTGTATAAGCTTGATGCATGCACTATTGAGTACAATAGTAATTATGTGAAAAGCAAGTCTGTGGAAGAGGTGAGGGTTTCATCTTTAGTAGATGGTCATGGCTTCTAGGTACCCAAGGGTGATCTTTCTTCTGAATCAAAGTTACCTACAGAGAAAATTATGTTATGCACCAAAGAATTGGCCAAATTGGAGAAAAGGGTCCAAGGACCTTGAAAAATAAAAAACTTGAAGGGTTGTCTAATTGTAATCTTGAATTTGATTTATATGAGCATTGCATTTATAGAAAACAAAACCACATTTAGTTTTACTTGAGTTCTCATAAATCTTGTGGTGTATTGGATCTTATTCATTTTGATGTGTTTTGTCCTATAGATGTTCCTTCAAATGGTAAATCCACATATTATGTTTCATTTATTGATGATTATAGTAGAAGGACATTGGTATATTTTTTAAAGAGTAAATATGAAGTTTTTAGTTGATTTAAAGAATTTAAAGCAATAGTTGAGTTGTAGATTGGAAAGAAGATAAAATGTTTGAGGATTGAAAATGGTAGTGAATTTTGGTCTAATGAATTTGATAGATTCTATAAAGATCGTGGCATTTATAGATAAAATACAACTCTATATTCTCCATAGAGGAATGGAGTTGCAGAAAGAATGAACATGAAATTTTTGGAAAAGGCTAAGAGTATGTTGAGTGGTGTTGGTCTAGAAATTTTTTTTTGGGCTAAAGCTATTTCCATTGCTTGTTACCTAATTAACGGGTCTCCTATATCATCTCTTGTTGATAAGATGATTATAGAGGCATGGTCAGGTCACAAGCCTTCATTGAGACATCTTAGAGTTTTTGGTTGCGAGGCATATGCACATGTGATAAAGGAGAAGCGAACAAAGTTGGATAAAAAGGTTATGAAATGTATCTTCATCAGATACAGTCATGATGTGAAATGATACAAGCTTTGGGATCCTTTTGCATATAAGGTAATATATAGTAGAAGTGTTATTTTTAGAGAAACTAAGCCTTCTTCTGTTACATTATAGCCAGAACAAATTAAACAAGAAGATGTGATTCAATTTCCTTCTACACCTCAAAAAGTTGAATCAAGGCCCATGAATAGACAAGAAGTTAAGGATAGCTCATCTAGATCTAAATCTTTAGAAGAGGAGGAAGAACCTCCAACTTAGCTTATTTGTAGGTCTACAAGGCATAGACAACCACCTAAAAGGTATTCACCTAATGATTGGAGATGCATTTTTTCTTTGAATACTAATGTTGATGAACCTAGATCTATAGAAGAGGAATTTGTTGAAAATGAAGGTAATATTGTAGCTTAAAACTTGTAAAACTATGAGACTGTAGATTTAGTTAAGTGTTCTTTGTCACAATTCTTTGTGTATAATTAATCTTGTTTAGATCAATTTTACCAATTGTAGAAAGAGACAGAAGATTGTAGAAGAATGAGACAAGAAGATAGAAGAGACATAACATATACATGGAGAAACCCTTTCAAGAAAAAACTCCACCAGAATCAATAGTGCTTGTATTATTTAACCTTAGAACAAGATTACAATAATACTATATCAATCCTTGATTGATATGCTTCCTTGCCTTCAACAATCCTTCTTCATAACCTACAATTAACTCTCATAGAACTCTCATACACTTCCTGCAATTAATAGACAAATATTAGCATGTAAACTCATAAGAGTTGTACAATACAAGAGCATAAAGCTCCTCACAAAAATCTACGCCTAGATTGGGCAAGTAGAGTTCCACAATGTAATCTGAAGTCAAACCAAAGTCTTCCTCAATTTAGGCATCCCAAACTGAACACTTAACTGAAATTTGGTCAAGAAAATATCTTGCAAGCTTCACCTCAAAGTTGGTGCCCAGGAATGGGCCCACTTGACTAAGCCTTGTAAATATCCTCTCATGCAAAAGGTGTTAATTGAAAGATGCCAACTTGGGTAACTAAGGTGGTCCCAAGTCAATCTTAGTTAACTGAAACATATCTCTCCACCAATTCATGCAAACATTATGCATGATTGATTATCCCCACTTAATTGAAAGTATCCACGTGTTATTTGTCATGCAACTAAAGTCATTAGTCATGCAACTAAATTCAACTAAAGTCAACTAGCATTCAACTCAAAATAACTACATGCAACTAAAGATAACTAAACCATAACTAAACTAAACTAAACTAAACTAAACTGAAATGAATTGAACTAAACTAAACTAAACTGATATTGAACTAATAGTTCCACTCCACTCATGTTAAATATCAATCCCTAATTTGTAGGATCAAAACATGCATTACTGAAGTGTTATCAATCCTCCAAATAGTTAACTGAAGCAAGGTGGGTTCCACTTCCATGTGGGTACCCCATGTGCTCCTATCTTGTAGGAGCTCTTCTTGGACATCCCCACACGTTCCTATCATTTAGGAATAGTCAAAAATGTCAATTTACATGTTCATTTCATTTGAATTTAATCTCTTTCTAATCCTAGTGTTGGGGAACATTTTCCAAGGACTTAGGAGATACATGAAATATGTTTAGGATTGCAATTAAATGGCATCCTATTCCCAACAACATTAGGTATGAATGATGTAAAATCCTGGAACATTGTTATGGATGAAGAAATGGAAGTTTTGAAAAAGAATGATACATGGGATCTTGTAGCATTACTTGAAGGACAAAAAACCATTGGTTGCAAATGGGTGTTCAAGAAAAAGATTGGTTCATATGGAGGTATTAAGAATTACAAAGCAAGGTTGGTTGTGAAAGGTTACTCTCAAGTTGAGGGTGTTGATTATGGTGAGATGTTTTCTCCTATTGCAAAAATGACATCCACTGAATTTTTGCTTTCTATTATTGTTGCTTATGATTTAGAGGTTGAGCAAATGGATGTGAAAATCGCTTTCCTTCATGGTGACTTGGAGGAGGATATTTATATGAAACATCCAGAGGACTACATGGTGAAAGGTAAACGTAATTTGGTTTACAAATTGAAGAAATATTTGTATGGATTAAAACAATTTCCTAGGATGTGGTACCAAAAATTTGATACGTATGTGCTGAGTTTGAGATTTGAGTGTTCTAAATCAGACCATTGTGTTCATTATAAAATTGATGGTGATTGTTTCCTATTTATTACATTATATGTTGATGATATGATATTTATTGGTAAAGGGAAAGGTATGATTTCATAATTTAAATCTCAACTTGCTACTAAATTAAAATGAAATATCTTGGTGCAACTATACACATTCTTGGGATGAAAATTAGAAGAGATAGAGTGAACATAAAATTTTGACATGTAGGATTGTAGACCATTGTGTACTCCTCTTTTAGCTAGAACAAAGTTATCTATTTCAGATTGTCCAACATCCCCATCAGAGATGGAAGACATGAGCATAGTGCCTTACTAGAGTGTAGCTGGAAGCTTGATGTATGTTATGGTTTGTACTAGACCAGACATTGCCTGAGCAGTTGGAGTTTATTCTAGATATATGTCTAGTATTGATAGAGTTTATTGGGATATAGTTAAAAGAGTCTTTAGATATTTGTGCAATACCTCAGAATATTCCTTGTGTTATCATAGTAATATGACTAAAGATGATATTTCCCTTGATATTCATGATCATGTGGATTCATAATGGGTAGGTGATGTTGATAGCAGACGACACTAGTGCTTATGTGTTTACTTTATTTGGTGGTGCAATTAGTTGGATGAGTAAGTGGTAGGCTGTGGTTGATTTTTCCACTACTAAAGTTGAGTATATGGAAGCTACTCATGCTTGTAAAGAAGCCATTTGGCTTAAAATATTGTGTTCAGATATTAGAATAACAAGGTGTAGTGACAATTTATTGCGATAGTTAGAGTGCGATATGCCTAGCTAAAAACTTGGCATTTCATGCCAAGACCAAGCACATTAATGTACACTATCATTTTGTTAGAGATATGGTTGAAGATGGTAGGGTGAAGCTGGTTAAGGTAGAGAATTTGATGAATGTTGTTGATTCTTTAACCAAGCTTGTGCACACATAGAAGTTCAAATGGTGTTTGAAGTCTATGGGCCTTTCAACCCCTAGCAATTAAGAGACGATGTTTATACACCCTCCTATTGCTCTTGCAAGGTGTTCAATAAGTGGGAGATTTGTTGGGAAAATTTGTCTCAACCTTGGAATAACATAAGGTTTACTGTTGATAGGTAAGCATGGGGGTACCCCACCACCCCCCCCCACAAACGAGGGGTCCGAGGGGATCATCCCCTTGGAGGGGGGTCTGGGGGCCACACCCCTGAAAGCTAAATTTTATGTATATTTTATTATTATAAATTTGGACCGTTCATCATTAGGTCTCAGATCTAATGGGAGATATTTTGTTGGCTTGACTTGACCTAGAAGACAACCCTATTTTATGAAGGCGTTGTATTACAACTATGTTGTGATGTATTTTGAGAGTCTAATAGTGGTCGTGTTGCCCTTGGATCTCTAGTTGGTGATACTCCTGTGAGAAGCTTACTTTGCAAGTATATTGCAATATTTGTGATTTTTGAATAATATATTGGAAAAAAATTGGAGTGTGGGGTTTTTCCCTCAAAAGTGTTTTCCCCACACAAATCACTATGTTGTGGTATGCATGATATTTATTTTTATTTTTGTTTAATTTTCTGTAATTGTTGAAAATAGCTGTAAAGTTTTGCATTATCCTCCTCTCAAGATTAGTGTAGGAAGTTGTTAAGCTATCTTAGCTTCCTTACAAAAATATCATTAAGATATGTTTTACATTTTGATATAAGATGCAAGATACATGACTCTATAGCCCATACTTAAGCATTATTCAGTCATGTGCAGTTTCTGCTTCTATAATGGTTCAGACAATTCATAAATTTCAATGATTCTTTTATTTTAAGTTTAATTCATTAGGGTTTTTGTGTCTTCATGGAGTTTAAGGAATGTACGGGATATTCCTGATATTTGTTCATTTATTAATCCTCTATATGTTTGAGATAAAGAGATGTGTACTTTATTAGTTCTCAAAATTGTTCAAAGTATCAAGGATCATACTTAGATGTGGTGAAATATATAACACTATCTATTCATATATCCAAGAACATATTAAACATCCAGTTTCTAAGGGTTTGTGGTTGCAGTGTGATGTGAGATTAGCACAAGAATGAGCTTATGAAAGTATTTGTATTTTATTGCATTGTTCTATTTGGACTTTATATCATTCCTATAACATTGTCTATAAAAGGATTTATTAGTCTCTGAGTCCCACAAAAGGATTACTTTCCTGAGTCTTGTGAAGCTTAAAGTGAAGAAGGTTGGGTCCAACCTTGTTCATTGGTATTCTCTTGTCCTCTGTTTGATTATTGGGAAAATATTTTCCTTAACCTTTTGTTCCCTTGGTATAGGCATTGCATTTTCTCTTAGAATTGAGGGTTGCAAGAGAAAAGAACCAACAATTCTTCATAAGTTTATTAATGCTACTCAGATTGGATTGAATTATGATAGAAAACATGATAAGTAGTTAGGAAGCAATGAATTGGGCCAAGAACACTGGTCAAAATGTTGGCGTTCTTATGTTGGATTTTGAGAAATCTTATGAGAAGGTTGAATGGAAATTCATTAATATAACCTTTGAGGCCTTTGTGTTCCCTATAATTTCTATAAAACTATCAAGGTTTTATTTAAATATACTTGCACACAAATTTATGTTAATAGATCCTCATTGAGCTATTCTCCCTACAAACATTAATTAGGCAAGGCTACTCTCTTGCCCCTACATTGTTTGTGATTACTTTTGATTCCCTATACTATCTATGAGAACTAGTAATGTTGGTGAAAAATTCAAAATGGCTTCTCCTTCCAAATAATGATAATTTATTGAATGTTAAATTTTTAGATGATATTTCACTTTTTATGGAGATGAAAGATAATATGTTTGATAATATGACGAATAGGCTTAATTTATTTTATATAGATTTTGGTGCAAAGATATTTGAGAGTAATTCTACTCTAATCAATTGTTAATACACTCTTTTGTAGTGGTTTAACAAACAAAACCTTATGTGTGTGTGTGTGTGGGGGGGTTCTAATAAGCAAGTTAGATATTTTGGTATACCTTTTTCATAAGAACACATGGAACTAGATATATGATAAAATGGATAAGAATTTATCCAAGTGGAATAGACAATGCATGTCAATGGTGGGCATTTTTTAGGTTTTTTAGAAATTCTTATCCTCCTATAGTATTTACTATGCTTCTATCTAGCTCCTTAGTTGTTATTATATTAATGATATTTGAAAAATCATTAGGAAATTTCTCTATATTGATGGGAAAGGTAATGAGAAAAGAACTATAGTAAATTGGAAATGGTGTTGTATGGATAAAAAATTAGGGTGGTATTTAATTAAAGGATTTAAAGATCCAAGGTGTTGCTCTTACAGATAAATGAATAATTAATGCCTTAACTAGAGACAAACCTTGGAAATCCTTATTAAAAGTAATATTCAAAATTCCATTTAAGAAAAGCTAAGTCATGGCAAGGGCTTCAACCTCATGATATTTGCTTTGGTAGGTTCTCTATCGCTCCCTCTAACTCTAATATTTTTAGGAGTATTTAGAAAGCTTGGGAAGTTGTGAGAAGTTAAATTAAAATTTGAAGTGCTTATAATAAAGAGGATACACAATTTCTAGTTTTAAAGGTCTATGTGGTGGAACCTCCAGTGGAAGAATAAAATTTTCTTTCTCTTACAAGGATGTTCTGCTAAATGCTAGAATAGTAAAGGGATTAGTCTTTTCAATGATATTATTGATGGGGATTATCTGAGAGATCAATAGTGGCTTAGCAATAATTTCGAGTTGCCTCAATCCTAGAAAAGAAGTTACTCAATGCTTAAAAAATCCTATTGTAAAATGAACTTCCCCATTAAGATCTACTTGGAATATGAAATATATGGAAATTTTTGGTGGATGGATGAGCATTAATTTTTGAATATCAACACCAAAAGCATCCACCAAATGTTAAATGATTCATAATAGGTCACTAATCATGTAAATAATAGATATAATCTTGAGAATAGTTCTATTCAATGGGTTAAAGTTTTTAGTAGTTGTTGGTCTAGACTTCTTAAACCAAAAAAATCCTATTTTAAGTGGCTTTCTTTACTTGAGAGGTTTGATATGGGAATGAACTATTTAATGTTTGACCATATTAAGAGGAACTATATTTTTTTTAATTTGCATGAATCTATTGATCATTTTTTTTATTGTGACTTTGCCAAATACTTACTTTATCTAAAATTAAGGGTTGGAATAATAGGGATAATTTATCTTGGTGTGAAATCCTATTTAGGTATGTTGAGGGGATTAATAGTAAATTCAATTCATTTTGGTTTGTTTTAACCACTAAGGATTTTTAGGTCTCAGGAAATTGGGAAATGAGGATATATTTTAGGGAAAGATGAGACACATTACAAAGTCTTCTAAAAGACTCATGATTTATCATGTTTTGATGTAGGTTATTATATGATTAAGATATCTAAAGACAAGTTCATGGAGCTCGTGGATGAAAGAAAATCTTGTATTAAGATATTGGAAATAAAATTTATTAAGTTTAGGCCTCATGATGCCATATAACCTAATTATAAGTTCTTTAAATAGTATATGCAGTCTTTAGAAAAGTATAAAATAACTGTAGAAGATATGAGTCTCAAAAAGAAAGATACATGCTTTGATGGTGCTAAAATAGAGGTGCTTTGGGAGAATGACAATCTATCTACTATCTCACCACTTTTGGGGGCTTTTTAAATTGATAATTATTATGAAATTTGTAACAATAAAAACTAAATATTGTTGCTTAGAATCAGGATGTGAACCTTTTTGATCAATTATAGATGCATGATATTTTTATGCTAATTCTTCCTTTGGTCTTTATGCTAGGATATAAATTGTTAATATTCTTTAGTTGACTTAAGGATCTTGTCTTTTTGTTTTGGTTACCCATGGTTGGGCCTTGTGAAATCATATTGTAACCTAATTTTTCTTTAGTAATATATTATCAATTCAAAAAAATCCAATCTTATCTATATTTTTTTACAAATTTTGGGCGTTAAGTTTTTTTTTTTGACCTTCTTTCTAGATGCCTTAGGTTGGAGCTTTCTATTCAAATAAAATAGTTATTGGTTTAGAGAATTTAATTGAGCTTACAATTTATTGAATGTATTCTTGGTGTTGGTGAGCTCTTGAAGAAGTTGGGTCCACTGTTAGGAGAAGTGTCATTTTACAACTTTAAAACAAGTACCCATCCACTTTTAGAATAGGTACCCATTTTAAAGTGGGTACTCATACTAGAAAGTTTGAAACTCACAATCCATGTTTTAATTTAGATTTAAGCTTAGAAAAGGCATGGTAACCCAACCCTTTAACCTTGGACTTGCAAGTACAAGGTCATAGAAATGTCAAGAAAAAAAATCAACTTTGGCAATATAGTGGATGGGTTTTTTTTTTTAGAATTGTTTTGTGAAATTAAAACCCATTATAGATAATGATGTCTAGTTTTAAAATATGTAATTTGTTTAATGATTGGATTATTTTGTCTATTTTTTAAATAACTTATAAGGAAACTGATCCAATACAAAAATATCAAATCAAATTTTGATTGGTATGATCTGTATACATGCATTGTATGATCCTAAAAAAGTGACTTTTTAAAAGTGGCGCTAATGTTTTGTTTCACTTTGGCAAAAATATTACTAGGGAAAGCTTTAGAAGGAAGATTTGGAAGGTTTTGTTAAGTTAATGAAAAGCTAATACTAAGCTCTTATTGATCATTAACATGTTTGGCAATACTTTTAACCTAGGCACCAAAAATAGATTAAAAAGTGGGGGACAAGTTACTTTCTCTCCTTCTACACAACAAGCTTAGGGTTTGGGTTTGGTTTTTTGTTTTCTCAAAGATATTTTTCAGGTTCCTATGGTAGCCAAGACTTTTTCAAGCACCGTACTAGAAGGAAATAATAGATTCTTGGTATTCTTTGACATTCAACCTTGAGTTTTACAGGTATGCAATGTGTGCTTGCTATTTGATTTCATTTATTGGATTTAAAACACATTGTTTTGAGGTAGTTACACATAAAGGGGTATCAATGATGAGTAAAGGAAACATGAGAAAGATTGTTTGGCTTTTATTGATCATTATTTTTCAACTAAAGGAAGACATTCACATGGTTGCCAAACTAATCCAAAATAGTTTTGAGTCGCATGCCTGAATATATAAAATTTTAGAGGGATTAACTAGATCATATGTTAATGCTTGAGAGGTTATCATTGATCATGAAAACCCTAAACAAGGTTTTTTGTGACAAGCATCATATACAATGCTCTTAGTCTAGATTTGAATGCTTTCCTTTTGTTGGTTTCTTGTCAAACTTCAAGGAGAGATATGCATGGACTTATCACTTTATGGAAGGAGTTATTCCAACTTTGAATCTAATTTGAATACTTCCTAATCAACAAATAGTATAGAAGAACCTGCATCTACTTCCACAATATTAGAGCCAGAGTTTGCAGCTAGTACCCTGAACCTTCCTGTCTATTCTTGAATAAGTTCATTTGAATCCTTATTGTCATAAGATAATGATGTGGAGTCAAGAAAATAAAGTTCAACATCTAGAAAAAGGGACATATTCATCAACATTTTATCAATAATTTAACATAATTATTCTCTAAAAGGTCTTGAAGTGTTGCAAAGTCTAGCAAGACCTCTCCATTAAATCAATTGTCTCTTCAATGCCATATGAAATCAATGATAATTCTGAAGATGAAAAATATTTGATCCGTTCATCCTTTTTCAAAGAGCATCCCAAGGGCGATCGAGGAGATGATATAATGATTTCTCCTTTGGCAGGGGGAATACTTGTTGATCACTCTTATGTGGTAACCATTGACAGATTGAATGCTCATAGTTTGTATAGGACCTTGCTATAGTATAAAACACAACAAATATTTTGGAGGGACCATGGATGAAATTAGAGAATGGAATTCCTCATCAAACAATAACATACATGAAGGCTCTTACAAAGATGATAGGTCGTGTGAAGGAAATTGAAGAACATATGTATTTTAGAGTTGACAAAGGAGCTCTTGTAGTGAAGTCAATAGTTAGCACACCTAATGTTCCATTTGGGACTAATTTTCAAATTAAAATTCAATTTTGTATAAGACCAAGTCCCAACATTTCATTGGGAGAAAAAAACCTCGCATCTCTATATATCATGGAGAATGAACTTCTTGAGAGGTATAATGATGAAGTCCATAATAGTGAATGCTAGTCAAGAGGGATTGAAGGATAACTACAAACAATATGTGGATGTGTTAGAAAATTATGCAAGTTGCATCGATGATCCCACATCAATAGCCTCTAAAGAAGAGGAACAACCTCAAAGTGACTAGAAGCTAGGAAAGGGATATTTTGTTAATTTCCCAGTGCTTGCATGCATAATATCACTAGCAATAGTTCTCTTGCATATCTATTTTCCTTGGACAAAGATAAACAAGGTCTTAGGATTTTTCTACTTGGACTTTCTAGACTCTCTTGAAGAATTCATAACCTCATCCATTCTTATAATGCAATTAGAACATTTTGTCAAGTAGATCTAGACATTCCGACAAGCTAGAGTTTGTAGAGGTTTTGATCATGGTGTAAAAGCACAGGGTAAAGGATGGATCTTAATTATGACATAGGTTAGTGGAGAAAGTCTTTCTCCATTGGATGAAACTAGCACACATGATCCTTATGTTGATTTTACTTGCAATGGAAAGACACAATTCAATATTTTCCTTCATAGATTAAAATGCAAAAAAGAAGGAACTTGGTTATTAGTAAAGATTACACCAAAATCTTAACATTTAACAAAATGAACTTTATATTCAACCAAGACCATCAAGTAAGGTCTATTGTATTTCAAGATGGATTTATTACTTGTTGAAATCTTGAAATTGTTGACCACTTTAGAGTTCAATAGAAAATGGCATGTGCATTAGTGAGAATGTCAAAGGTAAGAGGGAAATTTCTTAGTAACAACATCATGAATAGTATCTCAGAGATGGGGGGCTAAAGTTTTTTGGCCAAATTAATCTTTTGAAGTCTTTCAAAAGTGTTTATCATTGTTGATAATGATAGTCATAATAGTCACCATATGAATCAAAGGACCATAACATGGAGGGGAAGTATGATGCAATGACAGAGGATTCACAACTCAACTTGACAAAAATATCAACCAAATCTTGTTGTCCTTGCAACTAGGACTCATCCTCCATTCACAAATTATTGATTTCAAGACACCAAACTGAGATCAAAGGAAAAAAATTCACTTGTAGATTCCTAAAAATAATTTAAACAACATCAATTGACTGACTCAACACTAATTCCAAACCTTGACAACTCCAATAAGGGACTTCTCAAAAAGGACTGTCCTAACTGGCCTTTGAAGGGCTTCTTGTCACCTTTTAATTATATTATGCAACATCAAAGGAATCTTCTTGAAATCTCAACTTGTTTCAAATTCCTTTAAGACCCCACACTTTAACATTCTTTCATGACTTTATGACCCTTCAAGATGAAATACAACCAACTTTTCCAATACTGCGCCAAGGAGGACTGCCTCCAAACTGTCATTCAATAGGATAGTCAATAGAGCAAAAGCCTCAACTTATATATTCCACAAATAATAAATAAGAAGGGATCAAAACACTCCTAAACAACCTTTCAAAACCTTATTACCCAAAAAGGACTCACTTCCTATAATCAAATCCTTGAAAAACTTCAATGTATACTATATTTTACAGACTTTTCACAAATTTCAATGCTAGGGCATCGTGGAAACTTCCCAAAACCTTTACCAACGACTCTGCAACTTAAATCCTTTAAATTACTTATCAAAACCCCTTATTACCAATTTACAAATATTTTCAACAGTTAAAAGTTGAGATATGCAATTTTGAATGTACACTGTTTACCCTAGAAGAGGGTTTTACCCATCCAAAAACATCAATATATTTTGCAAAACTAAATGAATTTAAATGAAACCAAAAACATTATGAAGTAGATTCATATGGATTTAATTTCAAAAGGAGGAGGAGGGGATTTTAACACCATTAATTGTCGTACAATGGCCTGAAATCTAGAAATTATAGGAAAATAATAGAAAATCAGAGAATTTTATTGATTTCTTCTCTTATACATCTTCCCTCAACCTGCCTCAAAGTTTGTGAGGCTTCAAAAAGCTTTAAATAACCAATTACCATGCCTAAAAATTATTCTTCAACTACCTAACCTTTCACCTTCGTCTATTTTGCAATTTTATTGCATTTTACAAAATTGTCTTGACAACATTTTGTCAAATTTTGCAACTTTAACATTTATGCCCAAAATGACCCTACATTACAATCTAAGACCTAATACAAGCTAAATGTGGCCATTTAGGCCTTATTTCAACATGAAATTAACTAGACTAAGTCAAAATGCTAAAATTTCCTCATGGAGGCATGATCTTGCAAGGATGCACCTGCACCACAATCACTAAAAATAAGATGATAGTCTTTGGTGTCTTAAGTTGTGAATGGTTAAAGGAACAAAGGGGAGATGTCAAGGAGTGTGAGTCAAAAGAAGAGAGAAATAAAAGATGAATTCAAAGGGGGGTATGAGTTAAGTATGGAAACACCCTTGATAGTAAGTTTATGGTATTGAGTTTATGGATTGTAGTTATGTTTCTTGATAGTAGTTTATAACCATGTGTATAACTCTTGATTGTGTATTGGGTAGTGATTCCAATGACTATCTAAGATCCTATGTAGAGTGTAAGATAGAGAATTAAGGAACTTATGACCAATCATATCAAGTGCAAAATAATGCATGGGCCTAAAATTTTATAGTAAAGTAAAAGTTGGGACTGTGTTAAAAACTCTTAATGCTGCCAAGCTTCATTTTGTACTGTCAAGTTCCAAAAGTGATAATCTTATACAAATAATAGTCCTTCATGGGACAAAATTTCAATTGAACACCTGAAATAATGAGAGGGGGGGTGAATCAATATTCCATTAAACCATTCAGCTATAAACCATCCAATTATTAAAGCATATTTAATTGCAAACAAGAATGACGACATTGAAAAGAGCATGACACCATAAGACACATCAACACCAGATTTTTACATGGAAAACCCAAAGTGGGAAAAACCATGGTGAGGATTAGCTCACAATACAATATATCTAGATATAGAATATTACAAGGGCTCACTTCTAGGACACACTGTCCTTAAAGGCTCACAACTTGAAATAGTTTACAAAATAGAGTATGGCTGACTGCAAAGGGATGAACTGAGATAGAATGAACCTTCCTTGTGTTAGAGTTTAGTTTCGGTGAAGCACAATATAAGAAAAACTTCTCTGCAAGTGTATACAACACATCTATCTGCTTATTCATACAACTTTACACATTTGTAGAATTAGCAATTCTCAATCACTTTGATAATTTTCATTTCATTTGCTCACACACTATCTTCTCTCCTTCCTCTCTTTTTCCTCATCGTCCATATCAAAAGAGTTCACATATATATACCATATATAATCAAGTACATCAATTAGGTTGACCTGATTGGAGTAACCCCATTTCAAATCAAAACCAACTCTGTCGGCATAAATCTCAAACACAAATTCATCTTCACATGTAATATATGATATTAGTCTGGCATGGACCTATGACAGATCCATATAGCATTCACAACACATATTTAGTATTCTTAACACCAATTGATAATTAGGTTGGCCAAAGTTAGATCTAAAACATTAAACCACCAAACACATATGCAATTCATCAAACGTGTAACAAAAAAACTTGTTAACACATCGAATTATTCTTTAGATGACACCAAGCAACTTATCTTCAACATGACAAAAAAAAATAAATAATCCTAAGAAAATATGGAATCTCCCTCATCAATGCACTATACAGAAACTCACTGTAGACTTTAGAGCAAAACAATGTCATTCATATCTTTTGTATGCCTTCACATATTATCAAAAAAATTCGGTGTAAGATGTATCTTGTAGTCACAAACCTATGCACAAAGTCTTGTAGAGATATCTTTCTTTGAGGTGAAATCCAGACCAACAAACTTACATACTGAACCAATATATAAGCAAAACATTATTTTCCAAACTACTGGTAACAGTATCTTTCCAACCGTAAAGCCTAGTTAACATAAATCTTGTCAGTAGATGTAAAATATGTTGAGATAGATCATAATATCATCTTCTGAAAGAGTCTTACAAAATAAGATAATCCAGACCAAAATACTGAATCAACAGACTTCCATTACTGGAGCAAGTAATGAACTATAGAAGTAACGTATAACATTGAAAATCATCCAAATTCCATTTTTGATGTCAGTGACAACCTTCCAATTTCCAAAAATCTCTCCCTTTGTCATTGATGGCAACACATGATGTGAAAACCATCAAAGAAAACACAATAAATCTGAACACACTTTCTCATGATTTTACTTTCTCCCTCTTAGTAGATAAAATTTTCACATCCTCCTCTTTTATCTTTCTCTTTTATCCTCTTTTCACATCCTCCTAATCTCCCCCTTTGACATCAATGGAGAAGGATAAAAAGATATTAAGTGCTTTGATAGTTTCCATTACATACCTGAATTCTCCCCCTGAGGAGTACATCCAAAACAACATCTGAGAGTAATCAATTAGAGGCTGTTGTCCCTTGAAGTTCACTAAGAATACCTGACCAAGAGGATTTCCCTTCATCCCAAACCTTTTTTTCTTCTAATAAGGCTCTGCATAGATAATTAAGGTCAACAAGGATGTCCTTTCCTTCAACTAAAGTCTCGAGAGTAACATTTGAGTTAAAAATCCTTTCAACTAATGAGAGGGCATAATAGATAAGTGTACACTTAATCCTGATTAGATCTCTAAGCATCCCATACTGTTCAATCATCTCTCCTTTCTCCTTATGTGATACAAGATATTCTTCATGCAAGTTTGTTAATCCATACCAAGTTTGATCATCTAGATCAAGAGTAGGATTAAAGGTGCTAGAAGCATATTTTATTTGAGTCTCAATAGTGTCCTCAACAGCCTTGAATCTATGAATCGCATCAAGCCATGTCCAACAAAATGAGAATAAACTTCTAGCCTCTTTCCCACACTTTTGAACCTCTTTAAGTCTGTGACGTGCAGTGCTATGTGTAGATTTGCATCTATCTACAATTTCCAACAATCCTTTATCTTTGACCCAAGAGACTATATCACTTATTGCTTGACTCTTCAGTTCCTTGAATTTATCAGTCAATGAATTTGTGCTTTCTGCAATAGATTGAGAAGAACTGGTGACAGTTCTAGGTACAATATGAAAATGTGCCTTTTTCCTAGCTAGCTACTTAAGTCTCCTTGGAACTAGCTCAACTTGAGCAACTAATGCATGGACCTCAGTGAATTTTCTCTTCTCTCTGAAGGAAATCATTGATTTACTAGAGAAAAACTCATATTTTAAAAGAATTTCTCAAACTATTTCAGTGTAGGTTCCAAATCTAGGTCTGCTGGTATCATGAGGGTTATTGATTAGCATTTGAATATAGCCAGCAACATAATCCTTTTCAATTTCATACCCTAGCTTAGGAATCCATGAGCTTCTTGGTTCAACTACCTTGATAATGCAACTATTAGTGGATACCAAAAATGTTATATCGTCCTTATACTTTGTATGGAACTCTCCTTCTGTTCATTCTTCTCTGAAACTTTCTAAAGAATGTAACAAGAGCATCTCCTTGTGCATCCAAATCACCAATATTTCTCATTAGATCTCTGATATGATGAGCAACTGGTTTGGTGTTTGACCAAAAAACTTCTATTCTAGGAACTTCTCTCATAAAGTAGAAATTTAGGCATAAAATCAAAGTTCCATATCTAAAAGTACATTTCTTTTTCTTAATATCATTCAAATTTTCTAGCAATTATTGCTGGAGTAGCTCACAAAGATCATACTCTGTCCTCAACCATTTCTACTGCTAAATCAATTACAGAGGTAGAGACATCATTATCACCAAAAATTAGGTGTGAAATAACCAAACTTACATACTAGACAACCGGATTAGTAATTCCAGTACCTATGTTCTTCATTAATCCCTTTCCTTTGTCAAGATTATGTTCAGGAGTAGGTCTGGTGGATAATAACCCATTAACATTTTTAATTGCTTCTCTGGATATCATATGCGAATTGTCAAGCCACACAAATTGATCATGAAATCGACTAAGAGCTAGTCTAATACATCTTTCTTCATTACTAAAGTCTGGAAAACAATCCCACACATCTAAATTCATCTCCGTAAGTACATTGTATTCTAGTTTCAGGGTAAAGTCTTTAGTTAATTCTTCAATCTATAATATGCAAGCTTTTCCATAGGTAGGTTCTTCCAATTTTCTATGAATATATATCCCAATGTATTCAATTGGAATAACACCAAGTGGAACATCCAAAAATGCACCCAAAGGATCGAGTTCTAGGGTTTTAACATGATACATTTTAAGTTGTGGTTTTGGTCTCACTGAATTGTCTACTACTCAAGGTATATCCATCACATTCAACCAAATTCAATGAACAATTCAAACTGAATAATCTATAGCAACAATGAATTACCTCTTGCTTGCACACCAATGCCAAACTACGAATTTATGTGGTATGGAAACTATGGTTTCTTCAAGCTTTCTCTGCATGCTTCTTCTCTTCCACATATGCCTTTCATCGAATGGGTTTTCTTTAATATACTTAAATTTATTTCTTTTATCTCAATTGCTTCAGTAATAAATGTGTCAGAATGTAAGTAGATGTCCTCAAAATTAGTGTATACTTCCATCTTTTCAAACTTTGTAGAATTCATTCTTCACATATGTGCATCTAAAAATTCCTTTCACATGAATTCTAAATTCATTACCTTAATAAATGTATTTATGTCATGACATGGCATCAAAAATCGAAAAGGGGATATTAATTTTTTTGATTATTGCTCCCCCTTAGCCACTGCCTAGATTTAATTTTTGACAGGATTGTTTGCATTGCGGGACGACACAGATGAAATTAACATTTCTGATTCTCCTTCCTTTCTCCAAATCCTTTCAATTTCATTCTTAACCTCTGCCGGATCAATATTAATGATTGGTTCATATTTCTTTATCGAATAGTCACTTTTCATATTTTTGCTTTTGCAGTCTCTGGTAAAGTGTCCTAATTTGCTACAATTATAAAAAACAACATTCTTCCATCCAAATTTTCCTTTATGCAATCTATATTTGCACTGGTTAGACTTATGTCCAAATAAATTGCAGTGATAACATTAGCCATTGAATAGATAAATCATCTTGTTTAACTTCTGACTTTTTCATTCCATAGTTTTATGTCCATTCCTCTTGAAAACCATTGACCAGAGAATGATGAAGTATTTTCATTCATTCCATCATTTTAATTCATTTTATTTTCATAATATTTTTCCCTATGCCCAAACCTATGTTGGCAACACAAGGCCAGACAATTGAGAGGGGGGGTGAATTAGTTGTCACAAAAATTATACTTATTAAACTTATTCTCAGATTTGATAAATAAACATGAAAGCATAAACCATCGCCATATCAAAAACATACATAACACCAAGATTTTTATGTTGAAACCTTGTTATGGGAAAAACCATGGTGGAGGTTAGTCCACAAGATTATACCTTGTTAAAAGTATAAAAGTATTATAAATGGGGAATGCACATGCATTTAGGTACACTACCTAGAGCTCACTGCTCAAATACAAAAGGCTTACTTCCCAAAAGAAGACTCACTGTCTTACAGTCACATTCAGATTACATCCAAAAGATTTTGAGCTGAGAAAATAACATCTTGTAATGCTTGATTACAGTTTCAGTTAAGCACATAAACTCTTCTTCACACTTTACTTCTGCCTTTGAAAGATTAGAACATTATTCACAATTAACACACAACATACATCACACACCATACTGTCAAAAGGTATAAACAATCGATCATATATATCCGCAACTAAGGATAACACCAACTACATGTCAGCCCAACAAAATATGAAATGTGTACAAATTGTCAGCCTAAATCAATAAACAATTATCAATGCAAACAAAACAAAGTCGGCCAAAATATAGTGAGGACCCAAAAAAACATCCTCAAATATGAAACACCTTCAAAAATTATGCCTCGAAGATCCACAACACGCTACAATCACCTTGTTGGCCATGATCATGAAAAGCATGAACTCACAGAATAAAATCACCAATCACGAGCACAACGATCGATGCAGACTGACAACATAGATAGAGCATGATCTAGAAACATCCACAAGCATCATGAATCACTACAGAAGCATCCACAACAACTCAAATTACTATAATCACATCATCTTCTTTCAAGGACACCAACTAAAGCAACAAAACAACTGTCAGAACACAAATACTCATAACTCAATCAAATCTTCATGCGGACCTCTAAAATTTCATGTGGATAAACTAGATATACTTGTCAACAACCCCTTTAATCCACAACCTCTTATCATCAATATATTGAGCTAGCCACCATACTGAACTTCATTGCATCATCAACAACCTGCAACTTATTTTATTACAATTTTCTCAATATCCTCGACATATACAACATTAAAGACATTAATGGAAATAGAGTTGACATCAATGACAACCACATATCAACAATATCCAACAACCTATTTCAAGAATAACAAACAACATTAAAAGATAAGTAGCTTTGAGCATTAGGTTGTCTGATAGGAATCCTTCTGGTATTTCTTATTAGATTCTTAAATTTTCTACCATTGCTTTAAGTCTTCATGTCAGGGAATTGGTTTTCTTTTGAACTTTGTCCTTCAAATCCCAAACCACTTTTGTCCTTAGAGGGTTTCTATCCTGCAATTAGTTCATTCAACATTGTAGAGCTTGTCACAAATTTATCCTCATGTCTTCTTGCCCTTTCCAGATCTGATTTCAAAGTTACTACTTCTTGTTCAAGCTTTGCACATTCATTTGTCTTCTTTTGTATTTCAACTTTTTGACAGTATTCAATTTTTCTCTTTTCTTCCAATTGTTCTTTTAGTTTGGTGATGTCCTCATCTGATTTCTTTAATTGATCACTGACTTCTTCATATCTTTCCTTCAGCTTCTTTAGGATAGCATAGGCCAAAATCAACTGTCCCCTTCAAGTACCTAAAAATCCTCTTCACAGCTATCACATGAGATTCCTTAGGATCAACTTAAAATCTTGCAACAATGTATACAACATTCATGATATCAGGTCTAGTTTGAGTCAAATAGAGAAATCCACCAATCATGGATCTGTATCTAGTCTGATTTGTTTTAGGAGAATCATCATCTTGTATCAACTTACATCCCGTCACCATAGGTGCACCAACTGGCTTTGAATCTTCCATACCAAACTTCTTTAACAATTCTTTCACATACTTGGACTGAGATATAAAGATCCCTCTATCTACCTGAGTAATTTGCAATCTCAAAAAGAATTTCATTTCTCCAATCATATACATCTCAGACTCACTCTACATCTCATCAAAAAAATTCATGCACAAACTATCATCTCCTCCAAAAATGATATAATCAACAAAGACTTCAACAATCAAATCTTTATCATGATCAATCTTGAAATACAAATTACTATCAACAGTACCTTTATTAAATCCAAGCTTCAACAAATACTTATCCAATCTAGCATACCATGCTCTTGGGGCTTGCTTAAGTCCATACAATGCTTTCTTCAACAGGAAAACCATATCTCCTTGATTAGTCAATTGAAATCCATCAGGTTGCTCAATATACACTTCTTCTTCCAGTTCACCATTTAGAAATGCTAACTTGACATCCATCTAATAAACCTTGAAGTTTTTGTAAGCAACATAAGCAAGAAATAGTCTCACAGCTTCAATCCTAGCAACAAGAGAAAATTTTTCTTCATAGTCAATTCCTTCCATCTGAGAATATCCTTTACACACAAGTCTTGCTTTGTTTCTAACAACTTCACCTTGCTCATTCAATTTATTCCAAAAGACCCATTTAGTTCCAATTACATTTTTGTCTTTATGTCTAGGAACAAGAATCCATGTATCATTCTTCTCAATTTGCAGTAGTTCTTCTTTCATTGCTTCCACCCAATGTTCATCTTTGCATGCTTCATTGACACTATTAGGCTCGGTCTTTGAGATCAAATAGTATTCTTCTGCAATTCTTCTCCTAGTTTGAACACCTTTGTTCTTATCACCTATAATTTGGTCTTTTGAATTATTTAGTTTTACATACCTTAGAGTCTTAGGGTATTCTTGAACTTCAGGCTCTTGTGATCTCACTTCTGCACTTTCACTAGTTTCTTCCTCTTGATTTTCCAAATTCACTGGAATGATCTGAGCTTGATTTAGAGTCTGAAATTTCTTTCCTTTATCTGAACTGTCATTCTGATCGTCTGAATCATATCTGTAGGTTCTGTATGGTCTAACTGTGTCTTCATCAACCTTGACATTAGCACTTTCAATTACTTTCCTCAATCTCTTATTGTAGCACCGGTAGGATTTACTTTTAGTAGAGTAACCAAGAAAGATTCCTTCATCACTTGTAGCATCAAAATTTCCTATATCTTCATCTCTTTTGATATAGCATTTACTCCCAAAGATTTTGAAGTATCTAACAGTAGGCTTATGACCAAACCATAGCTCATAAGGAGTCTTACTGGTATCACCTTTGACATGTACCTAGTTGAGAGTGTATACAATAGTACTCACAGCTTCTCTCCAGTAGATATGCAAAATATTTCCTTCTAGCATCATGGTCCTAGCAGCTTCTTGAATTGTCCTATTCTTCCTTTCCACAACTCCATTTTGTTGAGGGGTCCGCGGGGCAGATAATTGTCTCTTTATCCCATGCTCTTCACAAAAAGAATTAAACTCACCGGAAGTGAATTCACCACCTCTATATGATCTCAGACATTTAATCCTTAGACCTGTCCTTGTCTCAACCATAGCCTTAAAAATATTGAATTTCTCTAGAGCTTCAGATTTTTCCCTTAAGAAATTAACCCACATCAATCTAGAATAATCATCAATAAGTAACATGAAATACCCGTGTCCTTGTAAACTTATGACTCTAGAAGGACCACACAAGTAAGTATGCATAAGCTCCAACACTTCATTTGAACAATGCTATTTGCTCCGGAATAAAACTCTAGTTTACTTCCCTTACTGACATTCTTTGCATATAGCATTAGTAGGTTTTATCAACTTAGGAAGATATCTCACTGCCTGAGTAGAATTTATCTTGATTATATTGTAAAAGTTTACATGACACAATCTCCTATGTCACAACCAACTTTCATCAACTTGAGCAATCAAACAAATTTTACCAGTAGCATTTAGGTGAAAGATATTACCTTTTGTTTTTGTACCAGATGCAATCACATTTTATGAACTCCCCAATATTCTACACTTTCCATTCTTGAATTGAATATTGTATCCCTTGTCAACCATCTGTCCAACACTTAAGAGATTATGCTTCAAACCTTCCACATATAGAACATCATCAGTATTATGCTTACCATCAAGAGAAATGGATCCTCTGCCACAGATTACACTAGCTTTGTCATCACCAAATCTTATGACACCACCATCATACTTTTCAAAGCTCACAAATTTACTTTTATCAGCTATCATGTGATGAGAGCATCCACTGTCAATCACCCATTCATGTTTTTCTTCAACTTTTGCAGCTAGAGCTTTCTCTACATTTATGCAACTAGTAGATTCAGTAGGTACTGGATCATTTTCTTTGATAGCAATAAATACCCATTCATCCTCACTTAAATTCCCTTTATCGGATTCATCATCTGTCACACCTTCATCAACAACATAATAACACTTTCTTTGGAATCTAGGCTTGTTAGGTCTTGGCTTAGGAACTCTTTCCAGACACCTTGAGGCAAAATGACCTATGTTATTGCAAGAAAAAAATTTAAGAGGAAATTTCCCTTTATACTTACCTTCTCCTCTGGCTACCCTTTTGACAATAAGTGCTTCAAGCTCATCTAGTTTTCTCTCTTCTTCTTCAATCTTTCTCATTTCTTGCTCATACTTGGACATTTTTCTAGAAGAACTTTCTCCCGAATTATATCTCTGCTTATCTTTTCTGGATATAGTAGCTTTGAATGTAGATTCTATCATAGGAAGAGATTCACCAAACTCACTTAACTCAAAAGCAACAGGCTTACCAATCAACATGTCTCTGGTTACATTTGTCACAATCTGGATGTCCTCAATAGCAACAACTTTTTGTTTGTATGCAACAAGTAAGGATCTGAGCATTTTAGCAACAATCTCTAATTCTTCCAATGTTCCACCAACACATCTAATACTACACACAAGTTCATTCACTCTCTGCATAAAAGAAGTGATGTTCTCATCTTCACCCATTCTCAATGTTTCATATTTCCCTTTCAAGCTTTGCAACTTAGCAATCTTCACATGGGTATCACCTTCATACAAAGTTTCCAACTTTTTCCAAATCTCATAAGTAGTCTTTACCTCCATTACACTTTTCATCTCAGAATCAGTTAGAGCACTCAACAATGCTTCCTTAGCCTTGATATTGTACTCGGCTTCCTTAATCTCTCATGCAATAGAAGGACCATTCTGTGGGATGATATACCTATTCTTTGTAATTGTCCAATAAGGTTCACCAATGCATCTCAAATGACACTCCATTCAAGTCTTCCACAGAGAATAATTAGTTCCATGAAATGTCAGACTATCCTTCTTATATGTCTCCATCTTGGATCACCTCAAGCGGTCAAGCTTCTTTGGAGGAACCTGCTCTGATGCCAATTGTTGGAAACACAAGGGTAGATAACTGAGAGGGGAGGTGAATTAGTTGTCATAGAAATTATACTTATTAAACTTATTCTCATATTTGATAAATAAACATGAAAGCATAAGCCATTACCACATTAAAAACACACATAACACCAATATTTTTACGTGGAAACCCTGTTAGGGGAAAAACCACGGTGGAGGTTAGTCCACAAGATTATATCCTATTAAAAGTATAAAAGTATTATAAATGGGGAATGCACATGCATTCAGGCACACTACCTAGAGCTCAGTGCTCAAATATAAAAGGATTACTTCCCAAAAGAAGACTCACTATCTTACAATCACATTCGGATTACATCCGTAAGATTTTGAACTGAGAAAATAGCATCATCTAATGCCTGATTACAATTTTGGTTAACCACATAAACTCTTCCTCACACTTTACTTCTGCCTTCAAAAGATTAGAACACTATTCACACTTAGCATGCAATACACATCGCACACCATACCGTCAAATGGTATAAACAATCGATCATATATATCCACAACTAAGGATAACACTAACTACATGTCGGCCCAACAAAATATTAAATGTGTACAAACTGTCGGCCCAAATCAATAAACAATTATCAATGCGAACCAAACAATGTTGGCCAAAACATAGTGATGACCCAAAACAACATCCTCAAATATGACATACCTTCAAAAATCATGCCTCGAAGATCCGAAACACGCTACAATCACCTTGTCAACCATGATCATGAAAAACATGAACTCACAGAAGAAAATAACCAATCGCAAGCACAACGATCAATGTGGATTGACAACACAGATAAAGCATGATCTAGAAACATCCACAAGCATCATGAATCACTACAGAAGCATCCACACCAACTCAAATTACTAGAATAACATCATCTTCTTTCAGGAACACCAACTAAAGCAACAAAACAACTATCAAAACATAGATACTCATAACTCAATCAAATCTTCATGCGAACCTCTGAAACTTCATGTGGATAAATTAGATATACTTGTCAACAAACCCTTTAATCCACAACCTCTTATCATCAATATATTGAGCTAGCCACCATACTAAACTTCACTGCATCATCGACAACCTGCAACTTATTTTATTACAATTTTCTCAATATCCTCAACATATACAACATTAAAGATATAAATAAAAATAGTGTTGACATCAATGACAACCACATATCAGCAATATCCAACAACCTATTGCAAGAATAATAGACATCGTGAAAAGATAAGTAGCTTTGAGAATTAGGTTGTCTAATAGGAATCCTTCTGGTATTTCTTATTAGATTCTTGAATTTTCTACCATTGCTTTGAGTCTTCATGTCAGAGAATTGATTTTCTTTTGAACTTTGTCCTTCTTCAAATCCCAAACCACTTTTGTCCTTAGAAGGTTTCGATCCTGCAATTAGTTCATTCAACATTGTAGAGCTTGTCACAATTTTATCCTCATGTCTTCTTTCCTTTTCCAAATCTGATTTCAGAATTACTACTTATTCAAGCTTTGCACATTCATCTCTCTTCCTTTTTATTTCAAATTTCTGATAGTATTCAATTTGTCTCTTTTCGTCCAATTGTTCTTTTAGTCTGGTGATGTCCTCATCTGCTTTCTTTAATTGATCACTAACTTCATATCTTTCCTTCAGCTTCTTAATGCACTCATTTGCTTCCTTTAGGCTATCCTTCAAATCTTCATTTTCTTCTATATGTTCAACAGGGATCTCTTTCAAAATACTGAGAGGGGGGGTGAATCAATATTCCATTAAATCATTCAGCTATAAACCATCCAATTATTAAAGCATATTTAATTCCAAACAAGAATGAAGACATTGAAAAGAGCATGACACCATAAGACACATCAACACGAGATTTTTACATGGAAAAGCCAAAGTATAAAAAACCATAGTGAGGATTAGCTCATAATATAATATATCTAGATATAGAATATTACAAGGGCTCACTGCCAAGACACATTGTCCTTAAAGGCTCACAACCTGAAATAGTTTACAAAACAGAGTATGGCTCACTGCCAAGGGATGAACTGAGATAGAATGCACCTTCCTTGTGCTGGAGTTCAGTTTCGGTGAAGCATAGTATAAGAAACACTTCTTAGCAAGTGTATACAACACATCTATCTGCTTATTCATACAACTTCACACATTTGCAGCATTAGCAATTCTCAATCACTCTGATACTTTTCATTTCATTTTCTTAGATGCTATCTTCTCTCCTTCCTCTCTTTTCCCTCATCATCCATCTCAAAATAGTTCACATATATATACCGTATATAATCAAGTACATCAATTAGGTCGGCCTAATTAGGGTAACCCCATTTCAAATCAAAACCAAGTCTTTCAACATAAATCTCAAACACACATTCGTCTTCACATGTAATATATGATATTAGTCAGAATGGACCTATTATAGATCCATATAGCATTCACAAAACATATTTAGTCTTCTTAACACAAATTCATAATTAGGTCAGCCAAAGTTAAACCTAAAACATCAAACCACCAAACTCATATGCAATTCATCAAACATGTAACACAAAAAATTGTTAACACATCAAATTCTTCTTTAGATGACATCGAGCAACTTATTTTCAACACGACAAAACAAAATAATTAATCCTGAGAAAATGTGGAATCTCCCTCATCAATGCATTGTACAAAAACTCACTGTAGACTTTAGAGCATAACACTGTCATTCATATGTTCTGTATGCCTTCAAATATCATCACAAAAATGTGGTGTAAGATGTATCTTGTAGTCACAAACCTATGTACAAAGTCCTGTAGAGATATCTTTCTTTGAGGTGAAATGCAGACCAAAAAATTGACATACTGAACCAGTATATAAGCAGAACATTATTTTCCAAACTACTAGTAATAATATCTTTCCAACCCTAAAGCCTAGTCAGCTGAAATCTTGTCAGTAGATGCAAAAAATGTCAAGATATATCATGTAATATCATGTTTTGAAAGATTCTTACAAAATAAGATAATCTAGACCAAAATACCAGATCAATAGACCTCCATTACCAGAGCAAGTAATGAACTATACAAGTAATGTATAACATTGACAATCATCCAAATTTCATTGTTTTTTATTATATAAGTAACATTTACAAGGTGCTATACCCTTTACACAGAGAGCCCAAAGGGCAAAAAAGGAGCTTAGTTCAAAACATTATAAAAAAATCTATAACCAAAAACAATGGAAATAGAACACAAACACAACATATTAACAACAAAAAACCAATACCAACTAGACCCTAACACTAATTGTCTACATTTTCCAATTTCTAGACTAGGAGATTCAACACATCATCCCCAATCTAGTTGGGTCATTCTCCCTCAACATTTTTATCCACTTCCTCCTTGACGAAATCAGATAGAGTAACAATAGATCTGTGGATCATCTTAACTGCGAACTAGGCCAGAGAAATGAATTTCCGCTCCAGCTTAGCAACTCGATCTTGCAGCACATTGAGGTCCTCGTTCTTTCCCTTCGTACTCAGGATCTCCTCTTTCCCACCAGCTCTAGAGTTAGAGGAGTGAGTGGAGTTCTCCTTAAGCCTCCTGTTCATGTCCGAAAAATTACTAGTGCCTTCCACAAACCCTTCATTTATTTCTTCAACAGTGTGTTTGTTGCCATCAGTCCTGCCACCAATCTGCTTTGAGTCATTGGAAATCTCATCAACTAGGGTACATTTTTTGTTCTTCACAATCCTGTGGGACCTCCTCATACTAGAATGTTCCAACCCCACATCAAAACTTGTAGCCACCATGGTATTGCCCTTGGAGTCTTTTTCCTCAGCACTCCTACCTTCATTGTCAGAGGCTGACAATTCCACCTGCTCCTAGAAATTTTTTTCCCCTTCTTCTTGGAAGTGGGTCTATTTTCCTTCTTTATGGGTTTGTTTTTTAGCTCACATAACCCGGCCACTACATTAGACTGGGCTATACTAACCATTATTTTCTTCTTTTCAGAAGGGGATTTGGGCTTAGGTTCAGAAATAGGCTCAATTTTAGGAGTGGGGGTTTTCCTCTTAGAACCCTTAGTGGCAGTAGGGGAAGGATTAACAGGGGCCACATTAGGGGGTTCTAGTTCTTCAACATGCACAACAGAGATGGGTTTGGGTAGGCACAAGGCAAGATGAAATTGGTAGATCCTAAGGATTAGGCCTTGATGTAGAGGTAAGGGGGGTGGATCATCCAGGTTGAGAGTGACAACCTCGAGGGTTTCTTAACCGAATTTTCTAGAGAGGTTAGTAGAAAAATGGAAAGCTGAGGGTCATCTTGTGCCTAAAGTGGTTTAATAGTGGCAAATGATAAAAATAGAACACCTTGAACTGACATTCTAAAGTAACATATTTCATTAAATCAAGACACACCTTGTCCCATGGTTTTGGCAGTGCCTCGTGGTCAAAACCAGACTGCTTCCGGACTAGCTTCTCACCACCTTTGAAGAAGGCATTGAGGCTTTCCAAGTCTTGAATTTTGGTGTGTTTTTTGTATTTCTTTCCATCACAGGAAAGGCCCATCGCCTTGCCAATAACCTCTTCATTCACCTCAATCGAGATGCCACACATGGTGACTCTCCTATCCTTCCATGAACCAACAAACTGGTTTGAAAAACACTCATCGTGGCCCACAAGATTCTCTAAAAGTGGTGCTAGACCACCCTCATTACAAATGTGCCGAGTAATGGGGTCCCTATGAAACTCCTCAGAATTATCAAGCTCATTTCCTATTATATCGCTACCCATCACGACCCACAACACACAGTAACCGACCCAAAGAAACAAAGTTAGCCATAAAAGTGACTACCCGCTGGTGAATTTATCCTTTTTAAAACTATCATTCCTCCTCCACCTAGGATAGCAAGGAGTAATGAAAGCAACCTGAATTTTACACACTTTAGTGGTCATTTCCGATGATGCTAGCTCTGTGGGGCTATGATTATCACGAAAGAGCCATAGGATAAGCCAATTGTTAATTAAATCTAGATAATTAGTATTTGCTATATCAAGGGTCATTTTAAAGTTACACATTTCCCAATGCCAACTATTCGCGGGGGGGGGGATTTGAAATTTTTAAGTACAACTCAAAATATCTTATGCAAATCATAAGATAGCCTAAATTGGAATTATTAAAAAGACTGGCAATTAATAACTTATTACACACATCCCATGATATATGATGGGATGTGTAGTACAATTGAGAAGACAACCCATAAAATTTAAAGGCCCCACCATACGTAGTAAGGAAGTAAAAAATCCACATGACATCCCTCTTTAGCCTTGCTACCTCACTTAACCAAATCCACATCACCAAAGGACCCGTCAAGTGGAGCTACCTATACCCATTAATACAAAAATTGTTAACCATCATTGAATATTATTTTCCTTTGTTCTATAAGGATTAATCCTTGTATAGTAATAGGTAACACCTCAAGCCTCTTCCAACACTTGCATAAATTCCAATTGGACCCCAAGTTAGCCAGGCTATCGACAACTTGATTACATTCCCTGTATATGTGAGTCAAAAAATTTCTATCCAATTTTGAGATCAAAAGGTTTATGACAAGTAAAATTTCTTTGATATTCCAGCTAAGCAATCGACCTTGATTAAGAGAGTCAATCACAGACAAAGAGTCTCCTTCAATGTGTAGGTTTTTTATGCCCAGAGTGACATCAATCTTGATGCCCTTGAGAAGTGCCCAAGACTCAGTTGTTATAGAAGAGTGAATACCAATTCCTCCAGCATACCCAGCAACCAAGTTTCCCTTGCAATCCCTAATGATACCCCCAATGCTAGCCAAACTAGGATTCCCCTTAGTCGTGCCATCAAAATTTAGTTTAAACCAATTCACATTCAGGGGTTTCCAAACAATGTTCACTCTAGCCATGGACTTGGAAGCCTCAAAGGAGTTGGTCCCAAGATTGAGATTCTAGGAATTTTCCATTTTAATCTCCCACTCTGTTGGGGCTTTGTTTGGAGGTTTCCATTTGTATAGGGAGATACTTTCAGAGATAAGTCTAGATCCAGTGCCAAAGACTTCCTTGGGACTCCTTTCAATGTCTCTGAAGATTCGATCATTCCTTTCCTTTCAGAGGCACCAACAAATGATGGGGGGAGTTTGTCTCCATATTTCCATAGGAAGGGGATGTTGGAAAGGACTAGTCCAACCAACAATAAAGAAATTCAAATCCTTATTCAGGGTCTAGTGAGTGGCCAACTTTTGAAAAGCTAGGTCCCAAACCTCAACAACAAATGAACAATGCAACAACAGGTGATCAACAGATCCTTCATTGCATTTGCATAATATGCACCTGTTAGTGATCATAAAGCCCCCTTTTTTTAGGTTATCTTGGGTTAGAATCCTGTTATGACAAGCCGTCTACTAGAAAAAATATTTTTGGAGTCAAGTGTCGGTTCCAAACCTATTTCCAAATCATGTTTTGAGTGCCTTTGTCCGATAGAAGACTGTAAGCCATCCTAACAGATAGGTTGCCTTTGCTTTCCAGTGACCAAAAGAAATTATCTTCAAGATCAGATAAGGGGATTCTGGAGAAGGAGAGATCCACTTATAGGGAATTAGCTAGGATTTTCAAGTCAGGGGAGAGAGGGCAGCATAAGCCTAGGTCTTTCTAGCTCCTGGCACCAAGGGGACCAATAAGGTAGTCGTAGACCCTCAAGCCAAAAAATGGGTTGCAGGAGCCATGAGGTTTTTAAACTGAAAATTGGCCAAGGAGGTTTCAAGTAGCCCAAGATCTTCCTAGAAATAGATACAATTTCCTCTACCAAGCTTCCAATGAAGACCAGTTTGAAGTAGCTGGACCTCATTCTGTAGATATTATTTGAGGCTAGGGACCTGTGAGGGTGATCATTCCCAATACATGTGATGAGAGGGTTATTGTCAAGTTATTTGGCACTCATTATCCTACACTAGTCCTTTTTGTTTCTTAATTGGTCCCAACCAACCTTGGCCAACATAGCTTTATTTATAGATTGGGCCCTTCTAATGCCCAACCCTCCCCTAGCTTCGGGGAGGAAAACTTCCTCCTAACTGAAAAGATTCATTTTCTTCTTATCCTCGGTGCCAGACCAAAGGAAAACTTTGAATCTTTTCAAACTTATCAGCAATATAATTGGGTATTTTGAACATGGATAGAAAATAGATTGGGATCCCTTGAAGGGCAGCAGTGAGGAGCTATAGTTTACCAGGATGACTCAAGAGGGAGCCTTTCCATCCAACAAGTTTCCTTTGTATCTTTTCAAGAATAGTATTCCAATAAGAGGGAGTGGATTTCTTGAAAATGAGAGGGAGGCCCAGGTACACCAAAGGAAGGAAGGCACTCAAACAACCTAAAACAACAGTCACACGATCCTATAGAATAGGAGTGCAGTTAAAAAAATAGATCATACTTTTATTATAATTGATACACTGACATGAACAGGCCGCATAGAGATTGAGGAAACTTTTCCATTTCCTAGCTTCCACCATCGAGGCCTTCCCAAATAACATAGTGTCACCAAAAAATTGTTGAATGGAAGCAGGTTCAAGGGTGGAGGTTGGTTTGACACCTTTGATGGAGCCCTCCAATAAAATATGAGTAACATTCCTACTTAAAACATCAGTCACCATTACAAAAAGATATGGGGAGAGGGGATCCCCCTGACGAATGCCCCTCCCAACGCAAAGAACCCATGAGGCACTCCATTGACCAGAACATAGTACAGAATAGTGGTAACACATTCCAAGATGATGTTGATCAATTTTTGATTAAAACAAAACCTATCAAGAACTTTGGGAAGAAAGTCCCATAACACTTTATCGTAAGCTTTAGAAATGTCAAGCTTCAGAGCCATACTAGAATTATTACACCTATCCATAGAATGTAAGATTTCATGAGTGGATATAGCCGCATCCAAGATATGGTGACTAGGGATGAAGCCTTTTTGACTTGGGCTTATCATTTTATCTAGGAGGGGTTTCAAGCTGTTCACTAGAATTTTGGAAAAAGTCTTATAAATAGTGTTACAAAGGCTAATGGGCCAAAAATCCACCATGGTCTGAGGTTCCTCAATTTTAGGCACAAGGGCAATGAAGGTATGGTTTAACTATTTGAGCAATTTTCCAGAATTGAAAAAATACTGATCCACTAGAGTCAGGTCCTCACCCACGATGTCCCAAAAGATTTGAAAGAAGGCCAAGGGGTAACCATCGGGTCTAGGGGCTTTAAAAATCTCATACTAAACACATCATACTTGACCTTATCCAGAGTAACAACCCTCATAATAAAATCATTGTCCTCAATGGATATGGAGTTAGGAGTTGGTTCCAATAGTAGAGCATGCAACACCAGGGTGGGAGCCTCAAAAGGAGCAGAGAAGGTTCTATTGAAGTGGCTAGTAGCCAATAGCCCAATCTGTAGGGGATGGGACACCTACTCCCTTGCCTCATTTTCCAGCTTTTTTTATTTGATTTATTTTCCTATGTTTGAGGGCCAAAACATGAAATAAAGAAGTATTCTGGTCTCCCTCAGTCAGCCATTGTATTTTGGATTTCTGCTTCCAAAATATTTCTTCTTTCTTTAGTATTTTTTCCCATTCCATACGTTCAACCCTTTCCTATTGATAGTTTGGAATATATGTATCACCTTCCTCCATCCTTTTTTGTAACTTATCAAGCTTGTTAGATATAACTTTTTTTTGATGGAACACATCCCCAAAAACTCTCTTGTTCCATCCTTTAACCATATTTTGTTTGAGCCTATGAAAGATCTGGAACATAGGGGAGCCATGCACCAGATATTCCACCAAGTAGCAATCTTATTCCTAAAGTTAGGATGAGAGTTCCACATGATCTCGAATTGAAAGGGGAATACACCAAGAATAAAGTGTTCATTTAGGGTCAACAATAGGGGGTTATGGTCAGAAACAGTCTGGGGTAGAGCCAACATATTAGCATAAAGAAAGGTAGTCCAATTAGGAGAAAAAAGGAATCTATCCAAATGGACCTGGATCTGGCCAACCCCAAGGGGTCTATTGGACCAAGTATAAGACTAGCCCCACAAATCAACATCCACCAGTCGAATATTGTTTAGGAAATAAGCTAGGTTAGACATGCTGTCAGAGTAATCCATAAGCCCACCATTCTTCTCTGAGGGGTATAGGGGAGAGTTGAAATCACCAGCCACCATCCATCTGTCACCCTTATTAGTCAAAATCTAGTTAGATATTTCCTGCCAGAGGGTTTTCATCGCATTCCTAACATTGGGAGCATAAATGTTGATCAAAGACCAGGAGCTCCCAGCATTGGAAGACCTGACCCCCACACTGTTCCTACAATAGAATATTAGAACTAGAGATCCTCATGGGATTCCACATCACAGAAAGACCACCCGAAGCCCCATCCACATCACTATAAGCATAGAGGGCATTCAACCAAATATAATTTGCTCTAGGTTCAAAAATGGTTTCCTTCATCTTGGTTTCTTGTAGAAATAAAACATCAATTTTGTGTTCCAACACATAGTTCTTCAGGGCCAACTATTTGTGGGGGATATTTAGCCCTCTCACATTCCATGAAAGGACTCTCATTTTGAAAATTTCTTTGAGGACACTTCTAATATCCTCTACTTTCCTATCACAATTTCCTTTGTTGTTTCTTTGTAAGGGGTCAGCTGCTGGTTGGGTCCTCGAGGCTTAGACTTACCACCCACATCTAATTTTTTATTATTTACCCTTCCTCTTAGTGGTTGACCAAAACTCATCTTCCACAAGTTGAGAGTGAGTCACCTTAATAGTCTCATTTAGTCCATTACTAGGCTTATCCAATGACACTCCATCCTCCTGAATCTCACCTTCCTCCACACCCAAAGTGGGTGAGGGAGGCTTTTCCAAAGATACCTCTGAATCCCAAGTCACACCAGAGTTTGGAATTGGGGTTTTACCCACCAGGGAACTTGTGGGGGAATGACCATTGGGCACAACAATGGAGTTAGCCAGGGACTCAACCGGATCCGTTAGAATAATAAGGTTATCGGGCCCAGTCTTGGTTAGGGACTTAATGATCTTGAGAATATCAGCTTCAAAAGGGAAGTCATTAACAGGTAACTCTTCACTAGGAGCACTAGGGCTGGGGATAGGTCTAATCATGGACTTGTAGTCCGAAATAAGGTGGCTCGACTTAGCACATTTTTGGCAGTAAATCACAACATTCTCATAGAAGACTTGTTGAGTCCAAGATTCGAACTTTGAACAAAGCTTCACAGAGTTTGGTAAAGTCTTGTTTATATCAATGCTAACATGAAAGTGAGAAAAAACTAACCTGGACATGGATTTGGTGATAGAGTATGAGGTGATGAACTGGCCCAAAGTGTCGCCAATGCTCCTAAAAACTGATTCCTCCCAATATTCCAGGGGAAGACCAGGGAGATGCACCAAGACAGGGGCCGACCTGTTGAGATCAACAATAGGTTCAAACCCCAGCTTCCAGTGGCACAACGACAATGCATGCTTCCCATAGATCCAAGGGCCTGAAGAAAGAACCGAGACCACATCCTCCTCTGCCGTGAACTTAAAGAGGAAATTTACACCGGCCATGGCACAAACAATCATGCTGCCCTTCAAACACCATTTTGCAGAAACCCATCTATGAACCATATCAATAGAGGGTTGAAAGGACAAGAACTTTCCAACCACAAAATGCTCCATGGAAGAAACAATCATATTGCTAATAGCTTCAGGGATAGGAAAACCAGTGCCTAAGACTGAGATATCCTCTTCAGGATCAAGAATGTGACATTTTGAAATTAGGCTCGTGTTGATCAACATGCCTTTCCATCCTTTAGACACCGGGGTTAAAGGAATCATAGGCACTTCATTTACAGTCTTGCTAGGAATCACATGATCCCCAACAATAGGCAACACATTGGAAACCTCCAAGGATGACACCACATTTGCTGTAGCGAGAAATCTAGTCAAAAGAGGATAGGGGGGTACCATGGGGCACCCCCGACATGGGCTCAACCATGCATGCAAACAATTCAAACCAAGGGAGAGTGGGAAAAAAATTCATCAAACCTCTCCAAATTCCATTGTTGACATCAATGACAACCTTTCAATTTTCAACACTTTCTTCAAGATGACAACATCAAATCATTATGAAAGCATGGCAACACATCTAGGAGCAAGTTCCTAATATGAAAGGATAGTCATTCATAGTCTTGGTGGTAGTATAAAGACTTTAAGTGACCTAAGGATAGTGGTTATTATGACAATCATGAAAGAAAAATGCACAAAACAGTTAATTTGATGACACTTATCATCAGTTTGAGAGCTAATAAAGAGTCCATATGGTTATAGATTGATTTAAGGGAAGTTTTTAACCCATAAGATTGTAGTTATGGATAGTTTTGAACCCAAAAATTAAGGCCTTTTTTCCTTGCACGACCAAAACTTCTAGAACTTCATGAAAGGATGACAAGGATAGAAAGTTAAGATTTTCAAGGGGTAGTTTAGGCATTCATGAAAGAAGTCAAGGTAGTTTGGTGGAAGTTTGAGAACATCTACGGGCAGTTCAACTTCTTCCCAAAATCTAGAAGCCTCATATATAGTTGGAGCACATTTTGAGGAGCCTAAAGAGACCAAGTCATTGAAGGAAACCTCTTGGGTGTGAAAATAAGGTTACCCTACTTTTTAGCCTTACAACTTAGTCAAATTTAGTCCCTGTATGCTCTCCCATGCTTGGGATGAGATATAAGACCCATAGGCTTTCATTTTTAGTTAGTTCTTTCTTGTTTTTGAGCTCTAGAAGCAAAAAAGCAGAGCATTATAAATCAAAAAATTAGTTTCTTGCTCATTTTTGGATACATGTATTATAACCTATGAAGGTTATTTCTAGCAAAAGAATAAGCATTGTAACTATTTTCAGAATTGTATGCTATTTATAAGCATTTTTTATTAATAAGACAAGCTTTCTTTTACCTTCTCAAAGTTGTTTCATTGTGCAAGATTCAAAATTATTGATGAAATCTTGTGGTGAGGTCTTTTCCCCTTGATTTTTGTCATGTTTTTCATTTCCTTTTATGCAAAAAGTATGTACTTTTGCAGGTCATTACTCTCGTTTAACCATCTAAGGGTAAATTTTAAGTTGTGAGAACATTTCTATATCCTTCTAAATATTTTCCTAGATATCAAACCTAGTAATGTGATACTTATGTAAGAAACATGTGAAATTTTGGGTTGTGTATGTTGCAATTGAGTTGTTGGTCATATTGTGTTCTTTTCAACAAGTGCAGGTCAAAAGTCATTTGGTGCATCACCTTAGTAGAGTTTAGGTTTCATTCTATGTTTTCCTTCTCCCTCTTCTCTATAAGCAATAGTAGCATAGGTTAGATTAGGTGAAGTCTCAAGGGAACCAACCCTCTCTAGAGGTTGATCTCCACCATTTAAGCCCACACTCAGGGATATCTTCTTATGTTTCACAAGGTGGCTGAGTGATTTCATCATCTCAGCAAGGATACACATTTCAGTGACAACAAGTGGTTTATATACATGCCTATTAAAAATTATTTTGTATCATCCGAGTATTAGAATAAATTACATATTTTAAAATTAGACTCTAAATACTAAATTTCAGATTATTGGAATTTTTAAAGATTTGATGTGTAAGTGCTTCAAATTTTTAATCCAATTGTGACAAATTTTGAAAATTAGGAAAAACACTTCCACTTTTTGAACCTTTTGTGTACCCAACTTCTTGCACTTAGATGTCCCTTTTTCTAGTCTCTTACTGACTTAGATGAACACTATAGTTACTATCTTTTGTGTCTACTCCTTGAGTTCAACTTGATATTTAACTTAGGCCTCCTTCAAATTTATAAAAATTACATGCACCTAGTAATCTTTGGGCCTCATTTGATCCCATGTCATTTATTATGGAGGTAATATATGCAATCAACATTCATTTATAAGTCAGATCATGCTAGGATCTCATTCTCTTCTTTGTTGGATCCAAATTTTTATTTTATCTATCATTCATTTAGGTTGGTATAATGATCCTCTTTGGTCATTTACATTTGTTGACATATATGTGTTGGTGTGAATATACGTCTTGTACCTAATAATTTACCTTGCTAGGGACTTAGGGGACTTATTCACATGTTAAGTTTACTTAGGATATAATATTTCTTGTAGAAGTCTTAGATGGCATGTCTAGATCTTATCTTTCTAGCTTTTAATGCTTGATTCCTAGGTTGTTACTTGTCACATGTCATAGGATTAAGACACATGTCACAATCATGTTTAATCCTATTCCTCACCTTTCCTATATAAGAAAGGTCATTGTACTCATATGTAACATACTTCATACCTCATCATTATTTTGATAGGTCTTAATATCAAGCAAGCTCATATTCTTGCATACCCTATTGTAGAAGGTTTTCATTGTTTTTGTAGGTGGTCTTGGGTATAGAGATAATCTTCAGCTCTTACATGGTATCAAAGCCAATCCTTGAAAAACCCTTCTCAAATCTAAGGGTTGATCTATTGCTAGTGAGAGATATAGGTTATTTTTAGTAAGGTTGAGTATGCTCTTCCCTTGCACCATATGGTGAACCTAGGAATCAAAAAAACTTGAAAACACCAGATTTAAGGGTTTTTCTATGTGGGTCTTCATTGCAGGTCATTTTTGGCTCATGTTGGAGGATATCTAAGCTCATATTTGAGTTCAGGGTGGCTGAGAATGTCAAGATTAACTTTTGTTTCACCTAAATTTGACATTTTTTGCCAAAGTTGCAAGGGTTTGAAGATTTCAAGATCTGGAGGTTGTAGAGCTTTCAGAACATTTTCAGCCCAAATCGACCTTGCCATCATCTTCAAAAGGCCTAAGAGACAAATTTTGATATAAAATATTCCCATATTCGGCCTCAGGTGTTTTTGAGGCAATTTCTTTTACCTAGGCAGGCAGTCTGACCCCTCGAGTAAGAGGTATGATTATGTAGAAAAAAATTATTTAAAAATAATTGAACTGCATATTATATTTCTACAGGTTATTAAAAGTTTTGGTTGATTAATATTGTTTTCGAAGATATATTATTTATGGGGCTCTAAAAAAATTTTGTTAACTTTTTTGGGGTTTTTGGCAGCATTTATTTATAACGACATGGTCATATCTATTAAGCT
The DNA here is from genome assembly GCA_007258455.2 of Sequoia sempervirens. Lineage (NCBI taxonomy): Eukaryota > Viridiplantae > Streptophyta > Pinopsida > Cupressales > Cupressaceae > Sequoia > Sequoia sempervirens. The sequence continues at coordinate 92,790,242 of VDFB02000003.1, forward strand.
GTCACCTCTGTCTGGGTTGTCAAATTCTGATAGGTCATCGAGGGCATTAAGTTTCCTGTCGGCTCACATCCATCGATCGAACGACTGCTTCCTGCCAGCTCTAGGTTCTCTGTGGAGGTTTTATTGTAAGCGTTGGGCACTCTATCATTTAGTGGCACGAGCACTCGCCATTAGTGGCGCTACCAGAGACCTCCACCCCAATATCGCCCTTCGAGCGACATTTTTTATTTTGCAACTCCTACGTCCAAGGTCACAGGGGTGACCACTCGCCAGCCCCCAGGTGCTAGAATTTTTCTCCTGTTTAGCCTACCAGGTGCCCAAATTGGGCCTTTTTTCCTCTGGAGCATAACTTTTCACCAAGATATCAAAATTTTACAAACAAGATATTGATGAAAATATGGTTCTACATAATTCACAATGGTGCATGTCATTTTTCCTTATTTTTCTGCAGGTATAATTTATTGGCAATTGAAGTCAAATCTCCCATTTGGACCTCCAAGCTCATAATTTTTTTCTTGGATCTCCATTTTTCATGATTTTTACAACATTAGAAAGGTATTAAGGAGCTCTATTATTGTTTCCATGCAATTTTTCCATATTTAGCCCTAGGTTTATTTATTTAGTATTTTTCACATGTGGCATTGTGACTAATTACTTAGACATCCTAACTCTTGGAGAGGTTCTGTCAGTTTGGAAGGCTTCATTTGTAGTATAAATCATGTTTGGGAGTTTCTAATTGTTGTTGAGGGTTAATGTATTTATAATTTTGGAGATTTATCGTAGTTCATTATGGGATTTTTATTTCATCCTTCTTTTCTTATGTTGAAAAGGGGAAACTATAAACAATGGAGAGATAACATCATAAAACATCTCCATTGGCTTTATTTATTGCAATGCATATTAATGATGACACTTTCAATGCTATTGATCATTTTGAGTTTCCTCATACTCTTTGGACTAAAATTTGGGATATATATGGAGATATTGATACTCAACCATTCCTAGATGATTCTAATTTAGATTATCTTGTGCTTCTTCATTTTTCAGAAAGGATACCCTATGACTGTACTACTATGCAAGAGTTTAAAGATTTGGAATACTTTGAATCTTTAGATGAGGATGACAATGTTTCTTCAGACACTTCTTCTCCATCAAAGATAGTTATTATACCTTCACCTTCAATGATTCCTTGTGTAGAGTCATTGATTGAGGCTCCCGTCATTCTTTTTCAACAAGACTATTCATCTTCTATTGGTGATTCATTGAGAACTTCCAATGATTCATTGCAACAAGTATCTCATTGTCTTCCCGATTGGGATTCCTATCTATCAAACATTGTATTCTTGTTTGTGGAGTCTCACATTTTAGATTTGAAGGACACATTTGATGGGTTATCTCTCCTCTTTGATGATAGTCATTGCACAACTATTGTCAAACCATCTTTGTCTTTGGATCTTGTTTAACATTCATTTTTGCATAGTCTCAATTTGTCACCTTCTTCACTGATTGGGCATGCACCTGATTTGATTGTGGCATCTTCATCTTTAGTGGACAAGGAGAAATATGAGTAGATTTCAGAGACATCATCATACATATTTATGCTTCTTTATTTTAATTTCTATCCAAAATGGGAAGCGTTCCTGCATTTGTACTTGGTATTGTTTCTTTCGAAATGGAGACAAGTTGTTTGTTGACATTGGATTATGTTTTATCTTTAGGAACTTACCATTTTTGCAGGTGATTATACATTGTGGGGGGCTAAAAAGTCTCTCTCTTTCTCTCTTATGGGGGGCTATTGATTGTAAAAGATATGTGATGAATGGTGTACTTTGGGGTATTGTAGAGTCCTCCATCATTCATCACTTGATTGGTTATTTTCTCTCTTTTGGAGAGGATTTTTGTCCCACTGGATTTTATCCTTTTCTTCATTTTTGAGAGATTTCATTTGCATTTATACATGGGTACCTAAAATGGCCTTGTAGTCAAGACCTATCTTTTCATCTATTTTACATCATTTGCATAATAATATTTTTCCTAAGTTGCAATTCAGGAGGGGTGTTGGTGTGAATATATATCTTGTACGTAGTAATTTACCTTGCTAGGGACTTGTTGATGCCTAAAATTACTAGGAAAACAACCTTATGGGAAACTTAGTTAATGGGGGGACCAATTGCGCTAAACTGAGTAACCTCTGGGTTTTTAAAGAAGCTGACTCCTTTTGTATTTGGGGGGTTTGGAATGGGAAAAGGAAGAAGATATATAAAATAAATTTTAATCTAAGGCAATGCACCAAGAGTTAAGTATGGACGCGATAAATATTCCTTTTAGATGAGATTTAAGGGCCCGTTCAACAATCTGCATGTCCAGACCTAGTAATTTTACCAAATAACATAACAAAACTTCCATACACATTTACTAAACAAGAAGAGTTCAAGACATTATTTGAATCAACAAATTTATATTGAAATTATAGAAGTATTACAAATAAAATACTAAGTACAAGAAGCAACACAGGATAATGTTTTTCCATTAACTAAGAAACAAAGGGGCTGAATAATATGGTATAGTCTGTGAGTCTTAATACAATAATAAAAAACAATACAAAAAGGCCTACAGTCTTTTCACTTCTTTCTGTGATTTCCCAACCCTTTTTTCAAGAGCTAAAGCAATATATATAGATCACCCACCACTAGAGAGTCAATAACTGAAAAGATTCCCAGGCACAGGCAATGATGTTCGTCACAATGATTCCCTAGGCCGTTGAAACAAAATAGATTCTGAAACATAGAATCTAGTCGCCTTTGAAAAGGATGCGCTCCTCTGCAAATGATGACTGTGGTCCCAGAGTGGGAGCAACGAAATTTCCATGAAGACACATGTTGCCTACCCAAAAAATTGGTTAGGACACGTGGAGAAAGGGCGGGGCTTCATATTCATTCCTGCCTTCCTTGCGAACAAATTCCCCACAGAGGAGACACATGGAGAAGTCTTTGTTTTAAGCACTGATTATGGGGTCCGCCAAAGGTCACCCATGGATTATTGCAACGTGGCATGTGGGCGAAGCTCAGAGGAAGAACAAAGAAGAGAGGGCTCTCAAAGGCCTGCGCTGCTGACATTTGGCGAAAGGGAGGGGCTCGATAGAGAAGCAAGGGAAGAAAACCTTCCAAGGAGCATGCAACGGACATGTGGAGCAAGCGAGCGAAGGCACTTCAAAAGGGACCTAGAGATATTCAAACACATGAAGCGTGGGCCAGGACCGATGCAAAATAGACCATGACCACCCAAAGGAAGATTAAGGATTTTAATCCACTGCTTTTGGCGACTATTAGGGGCATTTTGCTTACAGAATGGGAACCTGAAATTTTTGGTGTGAAGACCAGAGCCTTATCCATTGGGAAATGATCAGAGCTTTGAAAGTGCAATCTGCAGAGGTAGCCATTCAACCTCGAATGACATCGATAGGTTGCGTAGATTCTCTTATGCCTCATACAGATTGATTATTTCTTTAAAGGGTAGCTCCATGGAGATCTCGATCCCTGACTCGAGTTGAAAGAGAAGCCGCGCTATCTGATGGGTGGTGTCTTCTATGTCTGCAGCCATGGGAGGTTGACTAAAATATTGAAAGGTAGATAAATCCTGTTGCTTTTCCTTGATCTTTGCAGCGATATATTCCGCTGTGGCCACCGAATCATTAGAGAGAAAAGGGGAAGGCAAGCCCATTTGAGTCAAATGAGAGAATTGCATCTGCATTTTGTTCATAGTTTGACTTAGTGTTTTTGAGCAATTTCTAGCCTAGAGGATGGGTGTATGACAACAGGTGAATTCTCTCACCTTCTTGGCAACTGACCTTTGATCCTCAATCCCTGTGTTCATCAAGTTTGTGTTTGCCACCGCGTACAACTTTTCCAACAACTTGTCTACCTCTGGCACCTTTTCCATAATGAATCATGGAACTTGCTCCATCGTTCCATGCACCTATCTGCTTAAACCTGCCGCCTTTTCCACGAATTGGAGCACCAATTGAAGAGTCAAACATAAATTCTTGAATCTCTCCTAGTAGGAGATGTATAATTGTTGGGCTAATAAAAGGAGATCCGACTGAGGAGTAGGGGGTTGGGGGGGATTTTTCAAAAGACCAATTTCCATCTCCTTCGACTCAACATCCTCTGTCAACTCTTTAATTCTCTTGTTCACGATGAAGAGTCATTCCTGCAGAGTCCTTAACTTGGCAAGCAATTGTTCCTCAACCTAGCCTCGGGTTTTGGATTCTTTTTCTAGGGAAAGCTTTACTTCTTGGATTTCCTTCTCAAACTGAGCTTGTCGGTCCTGGAACTCCTAATTGTATTTTTGATGCATTTACTGCTCTAATTGAGCTTGTTGATCCTGAAGCTCTTCATTCTTCTATTGCATTTGTCCCTCTACCTGAGCCAACTAGTCTTGTAACTCCTAGTTTTTCTACTGCAGTTTGGAAACTAGGTCAAGATCCAGGGACTGGAACTTTGCAAGTTCCTCCTAGAGTTTGGCCTTTTTCGCCTGCGCTTGTTGAGATATTCATGCAATTTCAACAACCTTAGCTTTTTCCTTTTTCAGTAGGGTTTCCAACATTTCCTTAATGTTTTTGAGCTCTTATTCCTTCTTTTTCAGTTGGCGACTATGCTTGAGAAAGTTAGTAGTCATCACTCGCTGGGTTTCCTCCATCAGCTCAACTTTGTCTTGTGGTCAGGCTGCACGTCGATCGATCCCTACAACATGGATTGTATAATACTTGGGTTGCATCTCCCCTCGCGGTTTGATGGTGTTTGGATTCATGGTTGCAAAATGCAATGACCCTAAAATTCATTGAAAAGGGTCTACACACATGGCTCAATAGGCTTCACTGCATCTTTTTCTTTTCTCTTCTTGACCTTGATAGCCCGTGCTGCTTTAGTTGTGTTGCTTTGCCTCATAAATTCTACTAGCGATTTAATTAATTTGCTGGTGAGGGGCACATCGAGAGGAAGAACAAAATGGAACAAGAGAGTTGTGGACCTTGATGATGTCTCCTTTGGTAGAGAGACCGTCAATGGGGAGAACAGGGGTATGTTATGCCAAGGTCCAGTTTGGGAAGTGACATAATGAATCATAGGGAACGGTGGCAGTAGCAGAGATGCAAAGGATACCATATTTTGGGCGAGCTGAGTCAGAGTTGACGCGATGGTAGAAAAAGGGTTAGAAATGGTGGGTTCAGACTGGGCTTTGACAAAAGGTGGAATAGATCGCAGGGGAGTAAAAGCTTCTTGTTCGATTTGGGAGAATTGAGAGAAACCTCCCATGGGTGTGGAAGCAGAAAAGGGAAGGCCAACACTCAAAGTAATAGGAGACGCAAAGGTAGTAGGGGTAACCAAAGATTGTGAAGTGAGAAGAGAGGGAGAGAAAGATACCTGAGGTGTAGAGGACTCTGATCCTTGGCTCATTGCAGGTTCTTGTGAGCCTTCTCTAGAAGTTAAATCCATGCGTGAACTCTTCTTGGGTGGAGAATTGTCCACCTCTATGACCTCCTAAGACTGTTGGGCTATCCTGGGTCTCCTCGCAACCCACACATGTGGTAATGAGGCCTCTAACTGTGATACATTCACTTGCACACTTAGTGGAGCTTTGTCGGGTTGTTCTGCTGCTTTTCTAGTTCTCTGTGTTTGAGCCTTTTTCGCCTCTTTTCTCTTAATTATTGACCTCACTTCCTCTATAAATACATCCTCATCATCACTTGCATCGATATCATCATGCTCTCTGTTCCATAGATCATCAAATTTGATATCCATTTTTGTCTCCAGAAACGTGGTATTAAGGCATCTGGTCTCTTGACGATAAATCCAAAATTGTGCAATTTTATCGTTACTCCATAGGTATTGCTTGGCCAATTGATTACAAAGGGTGGTGCCAATTTTGCACTTGTCACTAGGATTCTCCAAAGGAAAATAGAAATATAGCCATGGTGGCCTCTTATCATCAGTAGGAACATAGGCTAAGTCCACAAATAAATCATCCTAGTCCCCTGACTGCAGATTCTGTCTAGCTTCCCAGTAGGGTGGGGAGCTATGAGTCACCTTAATGTTTAGACCCACTAAGTCATTATTGGGATTATAATCCCATTTTTCAAAAATTAATATCAGCCCCAGATGAGCCAGCTTTGCCTCTAGTAGACCATGCATATGTTTCTTTACCATTATTACCTTATAATGACTATAAAGCTCCCTTTGTCAAATTTCTATCTCTTTTACTCTTCTTTGATTCTTGCATTATGGGTTCCATTTAATAAAGACTAGGCTGAACAAAACACAAAGAAAATTTACATAGTTACATATTTACATCGGTAAAAATGATAATGAAGCTAATTAAATAATTTGAGGTTAATTTCATTGACTGGAATTCCCAATGCTTCTTTCTCCGTGTTCTCTAATTCCAATGCATTATGTTGCTTGCATTGAATAATGTGAAAAGGGCCTTCCCACAAGATATAAAACTTTCCATGTAGGCTAGGCTTCACAACTCTTTCATTGAACTTTAGCACTCTCCACATTTAAGACCCTGGTTGGAGGTTTTCTTGTTGAAACACCTCTTAACCACTTGTTGATGGTTATACATGGTTGTCAGGGATTTTCTGCATTTCTCTTGCACCTCCAACAACTCAGCTAATCGGACCTCCATGGCTCCATTTTGTTAAACTTCTAGAGACTTGAGCAACTACAATGTAGGAATTTCCATAGATATAGGCAGTAGTGCTTCCTTCCTGTATACTAGCTCGTATGGAGAAGTCTTTAAGACTTGTTTGGGGGTTATTTGGTCTACCCAGAGCGCTACTTTGAGGTTTTGATGCCACTCTCTTTGATGCTCTGACCCGATTCTTTTAATGAGTCTAACTAAATTTTTATTAGTCGACTCGGTTAGACCATTTCCTTGCGGGTAATAGTTCAAAGATGTCTTTAGGAAGATGTTGTGCTTAAGTGCGAATTGGCATACCTTTGAACCCATAAAGAATTTTACATTATCAAAGATGATGGTCTTTGGCTGGCCAAACCATGCTATTAGTTCTTTGAGAAAGTTCACAATCTCCACCTCCATTGCATTCTTCAGGGGCATGGCCTCGGTCCATATGGTAAAGTAGTCTATAGTTGTGAGGATCCATTTATGTCCAGTGCTAGAAGCGGGATTAATCATCTCGATGAAATCCACTCCCCACTGCGCGAAGGGTTCTTCAACCACTATCAAATTAAGAGGAATTGCAGAGTTTTTTCTCCTTCATGTGAAGAATTGGCATTCTTTGCAGGATTTAACCAGAGAGTGTGAGTCATTGAACAATGTAGGCCAAAAGTATTCAACACACATAATTTTGGTGGTGGTGGTGGTCTTTGCAGAGAAGTGTCCACCCACGGGACTACTATGAAAAATGTCTAGAATTCTCTTCGCTTGCTTTGAGGTGACACACCGCAACAAAACACCATTAAAGTTCCTTTTGAAAAGGACTCCTTCAATGAGCGCATATCTGCTATTCTGCAATCTATAGAATCTTTTCTTCTGAGAAGGGAGGTTTGTCGGATATTTCCCAGTCTGCATGAATCTCATCCTATTTGATAACCAACAGCCTTCAGACTCAGATTCGTTCGTCAGAACTAGCTCGGGTTGCTCCTCCTCAGCTACTACTTCTTCATCATGAGCTAGATACTTGCACAATCCTCTTCCCCACATGGTCTTCATGGGTATGACCTCAATGTCATATTCTAGGATCTTAGTAATCCAGTTGGACCTTTTTTATGTGATTTCTCCTTCCATAATGTATTTGTGCACACTAGAATGCGTGGCATATACAACCACCTTGTTGCAATATATGAGGTGTCAGAACTTATTGAGCCCCTTAACAATGGTGAAATATTTCCTTTCAACAAAGTTATAGTTCGTCTCATAATCCTTTAAGGTCTGGGAGTGGAAGGCTATCAGATGTTCTCCCTTTCCTTCATCATCCTTCTATGTTAAGACAATAGCCATGCTAGATTTTCTATTGAATACATACATTATGAAGTTCTTTGATAGGTCTGGGTTTACCAGCACAGGAGCTGAAGAAATAGCATCTTTAACCTTCTCAAAGGCTTCTTTGGCCTCTTTTGTCCATTTGAACAATTGATCCTTCGTAAGCATTAGGGTGATAGGTCTAATTAAACCTGCAAAATTAGAAAGGAATTTGCTTACAAAATTTACCTTTCCCAGGAAGGACTAAACTCCCTTTTTGTTGACTAGTAGGGGAATTTCTCTGATCACCATCACCCACTCTAGATCAATTTCAATTCCATCTTTAGACACTACATGTCCCAATATTTTTCTTTGCAGAACTCCAAAAACACATTTTTTTGGATTCAGGGATACCCCAAACTCCTGGCATTTAAAAAAAACCATTTCTAGATGATCAAAATGATCATCTTTTGACCTAGAGAATACTGTTAGATCATCCAAGTAGATTAAGATAATCTTATTGATCAATTCTCTAAAGGAAATATCCATTGCTTGCTGGAAGGTAGCTCCCACGTTTGAGAGACCAAAGGGAATTTTTTCATAGGAAAACATTCCCCACTTGGTAGTGAACGTTGTTTTGTGTTGGTCCTCCTCTTTCACCCAGATTTGGTTATAACCGGAGAAGCCGTCCAACAGAGAATTTTTTTTTGAGCTAGCCACCATTTGTAAGATTGACTCCATGGAGGGAAACAAGTAGTGGTCCTTCAGGGATGCTCTGCTTAGATCCTGAAAATCAACACACATGCAGATGTCTCCATTCTTCTTTCAGATAGGAACCAGGCTGGACACCCATGTGCTATGCTTGATTGAGAAGACAATCCAAGAGTGAATTAGCTTTGTCAATTCTTGTGCCATTAATGCCTCAATATTTGGATTCACTAGTCTCTGCTTCTAGCGGATGGGTTTTTCTCCTTTTGTCAGTTCTATAGTATGATGAATGATTTCAAGATCATATCCCTTGATATCATCATATGACCATGCCACTACTCCTTCATATTTTTCACAAAAATGGATGAGCCTTTCTTTATCATGATGCAGGACATCTTTTCCGACCTTAAGTTTCCTTCCATCTTTGACTTGAAGATCTGTATAATCACTTTTGTCCGCTAAAAAATTCCTCTTGTCATTCCTTGCATCCTCACAATCGAACATGTTTTCGAGAGTGACCAGTCCTTTTGGAAGCTTTTTGAAAATCAGCTGAATAATTTTCCCTTCATAATCCTTTGCAATTTTTGGTTGGAGCTAATCGACAAACTCTTTAGAGTGTTGAATGAATTAGGTGATATGTTCATCACTTTCGAACACTTTCTAGCTCTGGTCATTATTTGGGATTTCTAGTTGGACAATCACTTGCATAGAGTGCATGTTATGAATTAGGTTAGAAGCAAGGTCAAATTGAGATCCTATTGCTGCCATGCGATCCATAGCTGCATTATGCTCTCTGGGGACCATTTGGATATTGAAGGCTTTAAAGCTTTCAATCAGGTCCCAGACTCTATGTCTATAAGATCTCATGTGGACATTCTTTGCTGCGGAGAGCCCTCAGACTTGATTGACTAGTAGCTCGGATTCTCTAAACACCATTATTTATTTAACTCCCACCTGCTTCACAAGACTTAGACCTTGCACAAGGCCTTCATATTCAGCTTCATTGTTCAAACAGGGAAACTGAAAGTGAAAAGACCTGAGGGTCTTTTCATTGGATGGGGACGTCAAACATACCCCAACTCTTGCACCAACTTTGCATCTCACTCCATCAAAATGCAACATCCACAACTCTAAGGCTTGACCACCTTTAGATTCCTTCATGACCTTTGGAATCACTTGATCTTCATCATAAATAACATAGGTTCCCAATCCGGTGGCATGATAATTTTTGAAAGGATCATTGTCTGTAAATTCACTCAAGAGGACCTCTTATTGACCAGTTTGGTCTCCAATCACCTTCTCATCCTCAAGTAACTTAGTACAATACATTTCCTCTTTGGTGATAGAGGTATGAGTAGCCTCGAAATTGATCATGGCTTTATCTGCTACATGTTCTGAATGCAAATTTTCAGACACTATCTTTATTTTAGCTCCATGCTTGGTCCTGAGGATCAAGTGTGACCAATCCAAGGAAAGATATCCACCTATTTTGGAAGTGAACTCCTGGGGTAAGCAAATACCAAACATGGGAGGGATGTCTATGATCATGGTATCTTGTGGAACTGTGATACTAGGGCAAGAGAATACAGTCAATTGGAGGTTCTTAATGACACCTACAATTTCAACCTTTTTCCCATCAAGTTGCATAAACCCGTTGTTTAATGGTTCATAGCTAAGGCCTAAGGCTTCAACTATCTGCTTTGGCATGACTGTGGTGCTAGCATCAGAGTCAATCATAGAATTGTGCAACTTTTTACCCACAATGAGAGTCAAGAAGAAGGGTTTTAGTTTAGGCTTACCTTTGCTTTCAGTAGAAGCTTCCTCTCCATTGTTTGTGAGGAATTTGGCCTATGATGGCGAATTGATGGCCTTTCCTTTGGAGGGTTGCCCTGTTGGCTCTATGCTTGCATCTTCCAGTAGGGCCTTCTATAACAATGAATTTTTCTCTGGAATAGCTAAGATATCCCAAAGAGATGCATTAGCAGAGGATTTCTTCAATTGTTCCACCACATTGAATGGTGGCGGATTCAAATACTTTTGTTCCTTAGGCCTTGTTAAAACAATCTCCCTACATGGTTGAGATTGTTGTGCAATTTCAGAGATACTAGGAGCTTGGTCGAGAACACTTTTGGGCTGCGAGACAATCGGTTCACTTGTGAATCTCCTCTTTGAGTGAGTGTTATAATTTGATTGCACTTGCGGAGCCTTCAATGCGGTTGCATCATTTGCGAACACCACCTCTTCTTCTTCCATCCATGAGAAGAGTGCGTGGTTGGGGGCTATATCTATTTCTTGCTCCAGGGACATCCCTTGCATTTGCATGGTGAGTACCATGTTTTCCATTTGTGGAGAGGAATACACATAACCTCCTGAATTTGACGCCACGCCTTGACTGCGCTGTTGTGCCACTCTTTGTTGTAGATTGCCACATAGATAATTTTAGGGTGGTATGAAGACATAATAACCTGACCACAATAACCCTGGACACAATAACCCCACCATAATAACCCAAGGAAAAAATAACCCAGGGTCATAATAACCCATGGATAGAATAACCCGTGGTCAAAATAACCCATGGAAAAAATAACCCATGTAATTTGTAAATTTTGTTTTCCTTTCTCTATATTCTTACGGGGATATTTTGTCCATGGGTTATTCTGACCATGGGTTATTTTGGCTTGGGTTATTATGAACCTAGGTTATTTTGTCCTTGGGTTATTGTGACTGGGTTATTCTGTCTAGGGTTATTTTGGTCAGGTTATTATGTCCTGTAACCTTTTAGGGCATATGTGCTTCGTTGCAAGGGAAATACCAAGGATTGATATCATCAATAAGATTATTTTTCCCTGCTACTAGCTCTCTATTTGAATTTGGGTGAAAATTTTGCAGCAGAGTAGGCATCGACAATATCTGACTATTTGTTTGAGCCTGTGGATTCATGTGCACACCTCCTTGGAACTGATTTTGCTTGTAGGAAGATCTTCCACCTTGATAATTTTGGTAAGCTGGCTTCAAAGGCATGGACTGGTTCTATTTAATGGTAGTTATTTCATTTGAGATGTTCCACAATAACTCCTTGACATCGCTCCTCTCATCTTTTGAAGAGTTAGACGTAGAAGCAGCGTTCTACAATGCACTCAGATATGCGTACATGGATTGGGGAGTAGACATGCTGGTATAAGCTATCTCTTGGGCAGGAATCAAAAACTTTGCAAATATGGGCATAGCAGGCCAAGGTGGTAACTTTTTGGAATTGATCAAGTTATTCTCTGCCTTAACAACAACATTATATGCATCTAGCAAAGTGTTCCCACCAAGGGACTGGATCATCACTGAAAGTTGACTAATATCGAGCAAGCTCATATTCTTGCAAACCCTCTTGTAGAAGGTTTTCATTATTTTTGTAGGTAGTCTTGGGTATAGAGCTAATCTTTAGCTCTTACAATATGAGTAGGAGAATTGATAAAACCACTAAGTAAATGAATGTTTCAAAGGACCATATAGGGGGTATGCAATCTATTTCGAGGAAGGAGCCAAAATTAATTTGAATGATAAAGGGTATTAAATAATCATGTTTGAATGGGATAAAGGAGGTACATTGGGCATAAGAGTATGTATTTACAATAGATCCAAATATAGACTATTGAGTAGATAAAGGAAAGCTAAATAGTTGGGACAAGGAGGAAGTGGAAAAATGATTAAAATATTTCACATTAACCATAATCATTGGTTGTTAGGGATGATCCATCCGCATGAACAATGAGGTAATTGGGAAACTAAAATACACTAATCTAAATATGATATGAAATAAATGACACTTTAGAAGTTTAAATATAAGAATGAGGGAGAGGAAATGAGAGATGCTACTATAGTGGTAGATTAAAGGGAAAATAAAGCTAGAGATGGCTGTAAAATATACAAAATTGTACTTCTAATATAAGAAAATTATAAGAAATAATAGGAATCAAATAGCTTAATCCCATAATATAATTAGGGTTGAGAATATAGGCAGCAAAGTGCTATAATCAATAGATTTGATTCCAAGGACACTAGGTGTTAGCATTAAAGGAGTGGGAGTATGTAAAATAATAGAAAGAGGAAAAATAGATGTCATGAGTGATGAAATAAGAGGTATAGGAATAAGAGGGAAGTACCTACTTGAGCTACCAAGGATGATAAAAGATATCACTCTATAATATCTTGATGTATATTAAGTGCTATCTTAGTGTTTGAAGTATTTAAAACCATACTAGTGATTGACCTTCACCCTCTTATTCTCACAAGACTTACTTGGGTTTATCTTGAGGATTCTAAGGTTGTGAAGGTGGAAACATTATCCTCTCATTTACTTGTCACCTTTGAAGATAATGAAATTTATTGTTTCAACTACACTATTGGGGGTACAAATGAACTAGTATGATTTAAAAATATTTATTTCTTTTTGAAAAGTTTTTAGGCCACTTTTTGCATTTTAAACAACTCATCACAATGCTTACAAATGTCCAAGGCTAGTGAGCAATGTGAGTGTAACCTAATAATATTTCACTTGATCTTACAAATAGTATATGGAAGGGGGATATAGAGTGTTTCTAGATGATCTAGAGTTATGAGTTTCAACTTAAGATGGAGGAATCTCCTTAATTGAACCACAAGACGCTTCCTTGAAAATTGACTATTTTTCTACTTGTTCTCCTAAAGGAATTGTGGGCTTGATGTTTCTCACATTGTAATCTAAAATTTGGGAGTCATACTCATCATCCTATAGCTTCTCCCATGTTTTATCCAAGAACACATCTATGAAAGAGTGCTCTAGTTCCATGATGTCTTACTTGTACTTCTAGAAAATGTTAAATTTATCTTTAGTCCAACCCTTTCCCTTTATATCGTTCCTTAGCCTTATACTAACTATTTTACTTAGTTCATAGACATATTTCCTAACATAAAAACTCTCTTGAGGTGGAAGAAGATTTAAAGGAAGTTAAAACATTTTATGTACATACTAGTATCATCACTGGGAGGGTGGATTTTCCTTTCTATCTCTAGCTAGTTCTAATGGATTAATTTTTCCTTGGTTTTGAGCCTTTTAATACATTTTACCTTAGCACTTACTTGGTAGTAAGGCTAATAGTCTTCTATAGGCTCTAGCCCCCAAAATACCATATTGATATTTAATGAGCTATATTTCCTTTTATGTGTTGTAATCCCTCCAATGACATTATATATTTTTACACCCATCTCAATGTTCAAAATAAATGGAATTAAGGGCATTATACTACAAATAGTTTTATGTCATAAATTTTTTCTCATACCATCATTTATAAAATTGTAAATGATTGCATTCAATTTCTATAAAACTCTCTCTTTTCTTCTAGTTCTAGTAATTCTATAAATGCGATCTCCATAGCATTCAAATTCTATCACTCTCTTTCTTCTTCTAGCTCTACTAATTATACCAATGTGATCTCCATAACTTTTCTTTATTCTATTTTTAACTACTTGATCACCTATAAGGTAGGGAATTATAAAGAGATGGAAAATATACCTCTTTAGCACATTCTAGGGTATAAGGGGATCAATAAATGGCTTTATTTTAAGTTATTATGTCTTCCCATGATGATTTTTTAGATGCAAGTTCCATTATTTTTTATAGTTAGAGCCAAGTTCCATTCTTTTTTATAGTTAGAGTCAATCCTTTTGATGTTCTTATAAGTTTATTATTGTTAAAAATTTCTAGCACATTACCTTGTGATTGTTGATTTGATGATGTTTTATAATAGATGACATAATTTAGAGTTAATATTGATGCTTTTACACCTACAAAACCCCTAGAATTTTTAGAGACAATCAGTTGTGGGACTCTAAATATTTTGATAATACTTTCTAGGAAATTAATAATGATTCATTTACTAGATCCCTTAAATGATACAACTTTTATCCATATTGTGAAATAATATATGTTAGTGATGATACATTTATCCCTTATACTAGAGTCTAAGTTAATCATACCAACAAAGTCAAGAGCCCATTGATAAAATAGTTGATAAATAACAATTTAGTTTAGGGGTAGCACCAAATTTTTCTAACCTATTGGTGACAATTGAAAAATATAGTGGGATAATAATGGAGTACTATAAGAATCTTGATGGATATGGTTTGGGTAGAAAATTGCATTTTTTTTATAACCCTTTGGGAAATTATTATAATAACAGTATAGTGCTTTAACATTTGAGACACACTTGAGCAACATAATATTAAATTTCCTCTTAAAAAGGATCCCACTCACTAAGGAATGAAAAAATCCCTAGAGATGATAGGCCCTTCTCTTATAACGAGATAAATTCTTTGATGTTATCTAGATTTGAAAAATCTTTCATTGATCCATGATATAGGTTCAAATTATTCATTTGGAAAGACAACGCTTGGATATTGGTTCTCATAATTTGCACTGTTATGATTCTTTGCTAGATGTTGACATAATGACTAACCTTTAATCAAATTCACTAGTTTAAATCTATATAATTTTATATAATTCTAATGATTTAATTGATATTCTTCTCACTAATGTCACCACCCATGATGCATTTTTGGATTTTTGAATATACCATATATGTTTTTATTTTTTTATTTGAAACCAAGTACCAATTTTTTGAGTCCCTTGACTAGTAAACCTATTTTTCTCAATGAAATTATACTTGACCTTGTAGTCCTTCAATATTTTGGAGAAGAAAATAGTATGATTTTCTTTTTTATCTTTATCATAATTTTGATTGAGGGCAACTATACTATAGTCACCTCCATAGCCATACATGATAAAATACTTAGATAAATCTAGGTTCATTAATAAAGGGGTTGTTGCAATAGCTTGTATAATTAATACAAATACTTATTTACCTTCTATTATCTACCTAAAGTCTCTCTTTTTGAGAATTAATATTAGAGGCCTTACCAATCTTATGAAGTTTGAAATAAATTACTGGATAAAATTTGATCTTACTCATAAAAGTCAACATATCTTTCTAGTCTACTAGCATAGTGAACTCTAGAACAACTTGAAGTCTATTAGGATCTATTGTAATTTCTTATTTTCACACCACATGACAAAGTATCTTTACTTAGGGTATAAAAAATATATTTTGATTAGGTGAGATGTCAAGTTATTAAAACTTATAATTTTTTAATCCAAATGCTTGAAGTGTTCGTCCTTTTTATTGAAGAATACAATGAGGTTATTCATATATATTAAAAAAAATTCATTTATAATCTCCTTAAGAGCAACATCCATTACCTTTTTAAAAGTAGAAAAATCATTAGATAATCCAAATGAATTTTTTCTATAGGAAATCCTCCCCAATTAGTATTGAATGTAGTCTTATGTTGGTATTCTTCCTTTACCCAAATATGATTATATACCAATAATCTATCTAGTTAGGAAAAATATTCTAAACAAGGCAATATTTGTCATGAAGGGGAGATGATAATTATCTATGATGTAAGATGTATTGAGATCCCTAAAATAAATACAAATTCTTATTTGTCTATTATTTTGTTGCACAATAACCAAATCAGATACCCATGAAGAGTGTTGAATAGGAGATATTATCTTTGATTCAATGAGCTTTGTAAGGTCTTACTTCATTAGGTGTTCAATCTTGAGGTTAGATAGTCTTTAATTTTTCCTAACTAGATTACCGTTATAATAAAAGTTAATTGTGTGTTGAATGTCATCTCTACAACAACCTATAAGTTATTCATAATTTCATAACATAACATGGACATAGTTAGTAAACAAGTATGCCAGAATATCTACATCCTTTTGAATATACAACTTTCCAAATTTTAATTTTTTACTAGGAGATATTTCAATTTATATGGAATCTTCTCTATAAGATATTTTTTTATCCTTTCTTGTATAATTGAGGCTTAATAGACTCTCCAAAGTGATTAAACCTTTAGGAAACTTGTATTTTAACTGAAGAATCTAGTCTCTATAGGATTCTTTATTTTTTAATTGAATATGCTCAACAAAATCACTATACTACTAAAAGAAAGATCTATCAATGTGCCACTCTCAAACACTTTCCAATAACATCTATTATCAAGAATTATAGTTTGAATGCTCATCTTTACATAGTAATTATTGAATAACAAATATTTTGTGGGATCAAACTAGGAGAGGATAACAACCATGTAGTCTACTCTTGAATTTTGAGTCTAAGAGTGAACTAGAAGTTGATAGCCTCAAAAAATTCAATGAGATATGTAATGTACCCAATCAAATCCCCTCAAGAAATATATAAATTTGTATAAATTTTTTTGATTATATCAGCTATAAATTGCAATATATGAATACCTACAACGAAATGATAAGTGTTTGACAATGATCTAATTGTAGACATGTAAAATTGACCTAACACTTATCACACATCCTAAATGACATTTTCTCATCATCAACATTATTATCATCTAATATCACTGCATTTCACATCAAAAGCATCAAAAACCCTAATTTCTTCTATTAATTGAATAATACTACATTATTTAATTAATTCACTTTTTAATCATTTTCGACTAATTAAATAAATTTCATTTATTTAATAAAGTCCTAATCTAACTTTGCCCCCCTTGATTAATTAAATAACATCAATTATTTAATTATGTCGCTAATTCACTTTATTCCCCTAAGTCAATTAAGTTATTTATACTTAGTAATTTAATTAAATCACTTTCCCCTAAATTTGAATAATTGAATAAATTATTCAAAGACATCATCAAAAATCAAATCAAACAAATACCACTTTGTTTGCAAAAGTCAAACTTGATTTGCATGTTCAACTAAAAAAAAGGATTAATTAATTAAATCAATTAATTAATTATCCTCACCCACTTTCATGATTGAGTAAATTGCTCCAACATAATTTCCTCAATCCCATTGAAGGATCAAAATAATTTCATCAATTTCAAAAATCGCTCCACCTCTTTCCTCAATCCCATTGAAGGCTCAAATTGATTTCTTCAATTTCATGAATTGCTCCACCTATTTCCTCAATTCCACTGAACACTCAACAACGATTTCTTCAATTACACCAATTACGTAACCAAAATAAATTGATTATTCCCATCTAAATCTTCTCAATGATTTTGAACCGTCGATCAAGATATTCTTTAACGTGATCTCAAGCGTTCATTTTGAAACACAAATTCTATATAACAACCTCATTTCTTCTAAAAAATCATCGGAGAATCAACATAATTTACACAACGAAGTAATGCAGAGATCTTAATCAAACTTTTGAAATCTTCTTACACACATCTTCGATCAACACACATACGTTCTTCAAGCTTTTGTACACACAATGGAGGCTTCACATGGATATGAATAACCCAACATCTTCACGAACATAGTCCAACACAGGATGGTAATGCTACATTTCTTGAATTCATTTTATGTATGTCTCTTTTGATTGCTTTTATGAATTCATTGTTTTCTTAGTTACATTTCATGAGTAATGGGTATGAATCATTAACGTTTTGTTTGTTTAGACTAGTTTCTATTCACTTGATTTGATTGCATTAGCATGATATTGATTTCCCCCTTACACATTCTGGCACACCCGATGGGACCACAATCCTTAGCACTAATCATTTTATGAGCTAATTTTGAAGTTGCAAGTTTTGGAAGCATACTGAAAAAAAATTCACGTAGAAGCTATAGGAATTTCACACACTTGACCTTTTTCTGGTTGCTTCTGACTTTTTGTTGCGCTTTTGCAAGAATACAGAGGCACACTTGAGTTTTTAAGCCACTTCTGCTTAAAAAATAGAGGCCACTTTTGACTTTTTTGTTCACTTTTTCTTTTTGATAGGGCTGCTTCTACTAAATATTTTGCTTTTGCTTTGTTAAGTTTTGTTCGAAAGCTGAATGTTAATTTTCAATTTCTAATGCTAATGGGGTACTTGATTTGAATGTTTGATAGGTGCTAATTTTGTTTATACAAGATTTATAGAGGTATGACATGTGCTCATCCAAGAACAATTAACATGTTTATGGAATTGAAGGCGAACAGTCAAAGATTTTAAGTTTTCAAAGATTTCATAGTTAGAAAACTTTAATTTGGTGCATAAAAAGAACCCCACAAATGAACATTTCAATTGGTGCTCTAAAATCAATTTCTCAAAGCTTTCTAGCTTTGCAAATGCTTTCAATTAGTGCATAAAAAGAACCCCACAATCCAAATGCTTTCAATTGGTGCTCTAAATTAAAATTTTCCAAAGCTTTCATACTTAGGAGCACACTTCAATTTTGGGGCCTCTAAAAAAAAATGACCAAACACTTTTATTTTGTTGACCATTAAGGACAAGGTTTTAGAAAACACTTTGGTTGGTGCTTAAAAATGAACAAATAAAATTCTTGTCTTGCACATTGTTATCTCATTGTCTGAAATCCAAAATATTTCATTTTGGTGCACTTGAAAAGAACAAAAAAAATTGCTATCTTGTACACACTTTCATTTTATTTTATTTCACTTACTTTTATTTTAATTTTTTTTTATCTTTTTGAGGCTTAAAATGAACATTGCAATGAAGTGTATTTTGGGTGTATTATGTGTTTGGAAAACTAGGTGTCTATCCTCTCCCATCGTGCCTTTTGGTGATCTTGGGTGATGAAAAGCATCTTGATTTTGGAACATTTGTGTACATTTCAAAGCATACCTTTAGAGGGCCTGCCTCCCAACTTGTGAGAGGGAACAACCCAAGTGATACTTTTTTTGGGTCCACTATATAAATATTTGTGGGTGTGAGGAAAGTTCTCACCCACCTGGTGCAGATGCTCTATACCAAAGAATGTCTCCCCTAGTATCCGTGTGATACGTAAAAACCCGCAAGGGCTGGGAGGCCTCTTAATTGAGTGAATCAACATATGTATAGACACCAATTATCTTGAAACATGACTAAGAACCAATGTTTGTAGCAGCTACCCCATTTAGCCAAAACATTCTCTGAAGTGGTGCATCAAAACTTTGATTCTGAGAAGTTACTTACCAAGTCTGACTTATGGTTGAGCTTAAAACACTCTCCATTTGTTGCATGTAAAATCACCCTTCGGGACATGTGGTAAGCCCATCTAGGAGGAGGTTTCTATCCCTAGGGTGTACATTGTCTTCACGAAATTTCCAAATCTATCGGTTACTTTAAAACATCAAACATTGTGCTTGAATTAAAAATGAAAACATCAAAACATGAATTTAACATGGTTCTAAAGCATCAAACCCTTTGAATTTAGTATGAATATTTTGAAAAGATCCCTATGTTTTCACTCCCTAAAAGATATCTTAAACAAATATCTTTTAAGGTTTTTGAATGTTTAGGCTCACATTTCAAGTCACATTAAGAACAAAGTCAACCTTGGAAACTATAGCTTTTAACATTTTGACTTCCATAAACATTGAGCTTTTGTGGAAAGAAGCGTGGTTAAATTTGTAGATATTTTTAGGATCACATAATTTTTGATTGGTGTGTTGTGATATCACTTACCAAAAATCTCAAAATAGATTAAAAAAATCCCCAAAGCTGCAAAAATCATCCAAGCTGCTACCAAATATAGAAACTAGAAAACAAATCTACACAAAATACCGCTTTCACTTTTGTTTCTACTGTACTTGACCAAGAATTTTCCACACTTTCCAAAAATCTATTGCTTTTGCTGCCAATTACTGGTAAAAATATGCTACTTTTGACAAAATGAGTGCACTTGCTATAAAAATGGCCGCACTTGAGATTTTTTGTGCCACAATTAACAAACATTTTTAGCCATAGTGACTACAAATCTACCACTTTTGACTGTGCAATTCGCCAATTTGAAAAATACACACAGAGGCCGCACTTGAAAAATCTCACCACATTTGCTTTTCTAAATTGAGCGCACTTGTCAAAAACCTGGCCGTAGTTGACAAAATTTGTTGCTTTTGCTCTATTCTGGTGAAAATTAGAAAATCAATCTGAAACTAGTTATAGATCCTTTGAAGAACAAAACAATTAGACTCACAAAATGTGTCATAATTTACATCAGTCCACCATCTTTTTACAAAAATCAAAACCACATCCTTCTTTTAGAAATCAAAATCAAAACAAACAACTTGGATCATTCCTTCACTCACACTTCTAAGATATCAACAGTTGCTTGAACCTCAAGGCTAGTTCAAGTAAGCTTTTCCACAACATATCCTCTAGAAAAAAGAAGTGTGAAATATCAATCTAGGTCTTTCAACATTTTGAGTTCCAAGAATAGCATCATTCCAAAACAACACTCAAACTTTAGGGTCTTGAGCTTCATAAAAACCACATCAAAACACCATTTGGTGTCCGATTGCTCTAGTTCAACAACCAAACCTTATGACACCCATATTACAACCAAGTCTCACACACATCGAAGGTGAAAAAATGGATATCATTAGCAGTTTAAGGAGCTTCATATTTAAGAAAAATGAAACACCAAACCAATGGAGAAACACAACAAACATCCAAGACAAAGAGGAACAGAAAGTAGACCTTGCAGCCAGAAGGCCTATATTACCACCTCCTGAATGGTAATAGGAACCATCCTTTTAGAAATTTGAAAACCCAAAACAAAGAAATTTCATTTTCTTAAAACAAAAAATCCCAAAAACAAAAGCAATTTCATTTCCTTAAAACAAAAAATCCAAAAAAAAAAAACACACAATTGAACCCCACACGTGTTTTTCTTCATGATCACTTGCAAGACCAAAATCCTTAAACGAAGATCCACATTCTGCCTTTTCAAAAATAGGCACCATAGTTCAAGGTCTATCAAGAGGTGCATCTTGAAGACTTACCACAACATGGACATCTAGGTAAGAATTTTTTATACTCACCTTTTAAGGAATGAATGAGACTTGCATATCCAATTTGAGCATGTATTACCACCTCCTAGGTGGCAATAGATATCGTCTTTTTCAAAAACAGAAAATCCCAAAAACAAAGCATTCTTTCATTCCATAGTTAGAAGTCATAAAACATTCCCAAGAGCTTGGAACTTGTTTATGACAACCACACGTTCACAACATAGAAAAAACATGGAAGCAAACAAATTCAACACTAGTATGCCCACAACAAACACCACAAATGAAGAAGGAGGTCCATGGGTATATAGGCCAAGTGACCTTGAAACCCCTCAAAAGAGACCCACATTCAAGGAAACATTTAGTGAGGAGGAGATAAACCACAAATGGAAATAAATGATGGAGAAATCAAACCAAAACCAAAAAAACATGATCATAGAAGAGGTGGATAGTGAGGAGGAAATAAATGATGAAGAACTCTTTCAACATTCCAACAACCCCAAGGTGCTCAAACTAATGGACAAATTGTTGAAAAAGGACCCAAATTCTTACTTCTTCAAATTAGCACAAAGTGGTTCTAAATTGCCAATAGAATTTAACGTGGAAGCTCTTAAAGATCCTAACCTCATTCCCTTAGGGGATAACTCAGTTGTGAGACATATATCCAAACCCACGAAGATGTCGGATATGCCACCTATCTTCTCACAAGGTAATGATCAACCAAAGGACAATCCTTTGTTTAGAAAACTATCACCAATCAAACAAGTGATTGTAGCCCAAAAATATCAAGGGGGCCCATCTCAATACGTGCCACAAGGTGACAACCCACCAACAAGACAATGCATGCCCCAACAAATTTCATATATTGACCCTTCCCAAAATGTACAAGATCAACAAGGGAAATTTCCACAACAGTACAATCAACAAGGTGGATCATATGGTCCCCTTCCCAATCAATAGTACCAAAAACAAGGTGTGCCATAAGGTACCCTTTCCAATCAACAAGGTGGGCCACATGGTCCCATTCCCAATCAATAGTACCAACAATAGGGTGGGCCACATGGTCCCCTTCCCAATCAACAATACCAACAACAAGGTGTGCCACAGGGTACCCTTTCCAATAAACAAGGTGGGCCACATGGTCCCCTTCCCAATCAATAGTACCAACAACATGGTATGCCACATGGTCCCCTTCCAAATCAATAGTACCAACAACAAGGTGTACAACATGGTAACCTTCCTAATTCATCCCATGAACAAGGTATCCCACCAACACACCACTAGGGTAACCTTCAAAACAAATCACTCCAACAAAAAGGTGTGCCACATGGTACCCTTCCCAATTCATCCCATCAAAAAGGTATCTCGCCAACACACCACCAGGGTAACCTTCAGAATAGTTCATCCCAACAACAAGGTGTGCCACATGGTACCCTTCTTAATTGATTCCATCAACAAAGTATCTCACCAATGCACCAACATGGTAAACTTCACTATAGCTCGTCTCAACCACAAGGAGTACTTCCAACACACTATCAAGGTACCCCTCCTCAACAAAAACAACAAGGAGCTAAACCTCCTTACATTCAACAAGGAGCTAACCCTCCTTACGTTTAATAAGGAGCTAACCCTCCTTCCATTCAACAAGGAGCTAACCCTCCTTACATTCAACAAAGAGCTAACCCTCCTTACATGCCACAAGGAGCTAACCCTCCTTTTGTTCAATAAGGATCCAACTCTCCTTATGTCCAACAAGGAGCTAACCCTCCTTTCACACAACAAGGATTTAACTCTCCTTCCACCCAACATGGTTACCAAGGTATCGTACCTCCACAATACCCAACCTATGACCAAAAAATGGTAGGAAAACAAGGTTATTATACATAGGATCCACAAACAAATATACCAAGAACAGAGGTAGACATATAACTACAAGCCACAAATAAAAAAAATCAGATATGCAGATAGGGAAACCAAAGAAGACTTATACCCTCTATGATATATGTCCATTCCCTTTTGATCATTCCATCACTATGCTTCCCTTTCCAAAAAACTTCGAGATACCAAAGTTTGAAAATACAAAGGAAAGGGAGATCCAAAAGAACACTCACGAGACTTTTTGGTATCATGTATGGAAGTGCAAAATATAAAATCTTACCTAATGAGGCTCTTGCCATGTAGTCTTACTGGTCACGCCATGGAATGGTTCCCCATCTACCACCAGGAATTAAAAGCTTTGATGAACTAACTACCAAATTCGTAACCCACTTCTCATTCAATATAGAACAAGATATCACCATCATGGATTTATACAAGATTAAATAGAGTCAAGGAGAATCCTTTACCTCCTACCTACAGAGATGGAGACATAAGGCTAGTAGGTGCAAGTGGCCTATTCTCGACAAGGAACTGGTAGACATATTTATTTCTAATGTCCAAGCAAAACTCAACTACCAAATCACCATGTTGTGCCCCACAAACTTTGAAGAGGCCATTGAGAAGGGATTGCACATAGAAAGGGCCCTCGTAGCAAGGGGAGTGATCAAGCTAAACAACCCAAGAGACAATTCTTCTAATTCTAATGAGAAACCTAAAATTTGGGCCAAGAACAAAAATATCACCAATGATGGGGTAGGGGATGTTAGAGCAGTATGGAATGTACAAAATCCTAATGTACCTCAAAACAAACCTCAAGTTGCACTAACAAACTATGCTCCTAATAATGCACAAAACAATCAACTTACCTATCCCTAAAACAATCAAGCGGTCAACCAATAGACAAATCAGGGAGGGCAACAAAGATAATACAATCAAACAAGAAGGAAGTTCACTACATTAGGAGAGTCACTTGAGACAGTCATGCATAAACTAGTGCAACAAAACCTCATCAAGGTCAATGATCGCCCAAACTATGAGGAGACAATCTTCAAAACACCATGGTACAATAAGAAGGACTTATGCAAGTCCCACAAAATCAAAGGACATACAACAAAAAATTTCAAGAAACTTAAGCACATAATACAAGACTTGATCAAAAAGGGAGAAGTGGATGTCAAAGATCATCCTGGAAACAAAGACCTCCAGATTTACACTTATGGTGACATAGTTCTAGGTACCCTCTCTCAAGCAGTCAACACTAGGGTAAATGTAGTGACCATACGAGGTAGGGACACCGAATGTAACGTAACTACCTATCAAGGGAAAGTTACAATATAAGGAGCCCCACCTAAACCCGTAGGAAAGTCATCAAATGACTACAATATTGTGGAACAGTTGAAGAAGACTCCCACCTTGATCTCAATCCTAGAATTGCTAAAATTATCACCTACACATAGGGAGATACTAGAAAAAGAATTAGAAACATCAGTCCCTAATGACCTCAATCCAGATCAATTTCAAGCCATGGTTGGAAAAATCATGGCCAATCACCATTTAGTATTTTCCAAGAAAGACCTTCCACATAAGTCATTCCACAACCAATCTCTCTACATAGAGGTTGGTGTCCACAAAAACATGGTCAAGAGAGTGTTGATAGATAACAGTGCAGGTCTAAACATATGTACTTTTAAATTCATAAAATAGCTAGGGTATTTTGATGATGTGATAGACAAAGGAAAGATCATTACTATAAGGGCATATGTTGACCTCGAAAGGAATTCAGAAGGGACAGTCAGGCTACTAGTGCAGATAGGACTGACAACCCCATAAATCACATGTCAGGTACTTGACCTTGAGTTACCATATAACCTCCTTCTAGGACGACCTTGGATCCATGCACTACAAGAAGTTCCTTCAACATTTCACCAATGTTTAAATTTTCCTCATGAAGGAAAGGAGGTTACGTTATATGCTGATCCAAAACCCTTCCAATTTTGTACAAAAGTGGAGGAGAAGTATAACAAAATCCAGCATATACCCAACAATGACATTATTTCATTCATTCTCACATGTTGACCCTTTTACACTACCATCAACCTCGATTAAACCAACATCAAGGGAGCAACCAAAAACTGAAACCAAGGTTCAAGTACTTGACAAGGGTAATAGAAATTATCACTTCAATCAAGCATTTTCCATTGGCATGCTTCCACCAACACCCAAGGTTTATTGAGGACTGAAGGAGATAAAATATGTTCAAACAATACAAATGATAGCCAAACCCACAATTTTCACCAAGTGGGGAGATATGAAGGATGAAGAGATATTCAAAGAAGAATTGTCGTCTATGATCTAAAAAGAAGAACAAAAGGAACCAGAACAACCACAACCCCTTTTAATCGATCCTAGCAGTAAAGGATATTAGTTAGCTAAAAAAATGGGATACAATCGAATAGGTGGCCTTGGGATACACAAACAAGGAAGATGGGAGCCTATCATAGTGGAAAAAAGAAAAAAGAACATGGGACTAGGTTATGGATCAATAGATGTGGTTACTCCAAAAACTGGACATAACTCTTTTAAGAAATGAGCACCTTCTACTAGTGTTAATACATTGGATATCTACCACCTTATAGACAACAAGTTACCCATCGAAGACTTATTTGAAAACTTTAGCATTGATATAGTACCTATCCAAATTATCAAAATCATTCCTAATGACTATTATTGTTCCGGAACAGACTCTAATGAGTAAGAATGAGATTCTCCTTCCTTTGTCATTGAATTTGATTCCTTTGTTTCTAGGGATGATGATCTAGATACCTAGTGGGAAAATGATGCCAAGGCCATATTAACTATCTCAAAATTTTTTGTAAGTTTTTTAGAAAACAACGATAGTTTACCCCTCTGCTACCCACAGTTGATAGATTGGGACCAACAACAACATACATCTATTTTAGATCAATTACAAAACAATGAAGCGAACATAGAGTTTATGGGACTTCAAACAGAAATACCAATAGGAGATGATAAATTAGGGTTCATCATGGAACTCAAACATGATGCATACTTTAGTGGGGAGATTGTGTCCTCTAGTCACAAAATCGAAAAAGATAAAATAAAGATAAAAATGCAATCCCCTAGAGAAGACCACAATGTGGCTCTATTAGACCCTAAAAAGAAGAAAATAAAGGATGAATCTGAAGGTGAAAACCTCTCCGAGGCACCTGAAGATGGAGGATTCAATCTCCCCATATCTGAATACCAAGAAAATTCAATGCTCCTAGTGGAAGAAATGGAATCCATCAATGTTGGCACAATAGAGAACCCAAAGATCACATACCATGAGATGCCACTTGATCCTGAAGAGAAAGAGAACTTCACAACATATCATCAATGACAAAAAGATAAACTTTGCATGGACATATGCTGACATGTCTGGACTATATCCCACGTTAGTTGTACATCATTTGGCCATATCTCCTGGAGCTAAACCTATCAAGCAAAAACTAAGGAAAATGTATCCTCAAATAACATTGCTGGTAAAGGTAGAACTAAAGAAATTACTAGATGTGGGTTTCATCAAACCCATCAATTACCCAAAGTGGATATTAAATCTAGTACTATTTTCAAAGCCCACTGAGGGCATAAGGATATGTATGGACTATTGACATGATCATAGATCTAACAGTAGGACATGAGATGCTATCATTAATGGATGGTTTCTCCAGGTATAATCAAATAAAAATATCCCCTAATGATTAGCGTAAAATGGTATTTTCTTGTGCTTGGGGGACCTTTTGCTGGAATGTCATGCCCTTCGGTCTGAAAAATGTAGGAGCAACCTATCAAAGAGCGATGACAATGATATTCCATGATATGCTGCATACAGTCATGGAAGACTATGTGGATGACATTCTAGTGAAGTCTGTCAAAGGGAAGACCACTTGATCAACCTTGCAAAAGTGTTTGATAGGCTAAAACAATATAACTTGAGACTCAAGCCGAAAAATTGCATCTTTGGAGTAACATCCAAAAAATTACTAGGGTATATAGTGTCAAGAAGGGGCATTGAAGTAGATCCTGTGAAAGTAAAAGCAATACAAGAGATGCCTCCACCAAATACATTGAAGCAACAGAGAAGTTTACAAGGGAAGCTACAATCTATCATGTGATTTATCCCACAATTGGTAGAAAAATGTCACCCATTCACCCACCTATTACATAAAGATATTAAATTCAAGTGGGATGGAAGATGTGATCAGGCATTCCAGCAAGTCAAAGAGTACCTACGTACTCTTCCATTCTTAATGCCACCTATCCAAGATAAATAAATGATACTCTATGTGTCTACAATACAAGTAGCGTTGGGAGCTCTCCTAGCACAGTTAGATGATAATAACAAAGAAAGAGCGGTCTACTACATCAGTCAAACACTAGTGGGCTACGAGTTGAACTACTCACCCATAGAAAGAGTGTCTCTCTTTGTCGTATTTGTGACATAGAAGCTAAGACACTATATTTTAAATAGATAAGTAAAGTTGATTTCAAAGGTAGATCCACTAAAATATCTATTAACAAAAGAAGCTCTAGTAGGAAAAATTGATAAATGGGTAATGGTTCTCAGTGAGTTCGACATATAGTATGTAGATAGAAGAGCTATCAAAGGATATATCATGGTAGAATAGCTAGTAGAGGCATCGATAGAAGATCACCAACCTCTCATAGTAGACTTCCCAGACGAAAGTATATTCCTGACAAAACAAACGAGCCATTGGACCTTATACTTTGATGGCTCCCACAATCAACATGGCTCTGGAGTAGGTATCCTATTTCTCACACCATAGGGAGGTAGTATACCCAAGGCATACAAAATTGCTTTCCCATGCATAAAAAATATCTCAGAGTATGAAGCTCTAATCGCAAGACTCAAGATGGCTATTGAATGGAGGATAAAAGAATTGTGGGTCTACAGAGACTCTCAACTGGTGATAAGACACGTGAATGATGAGTACCAAACAAAAGATGACAAGCTGATGTCATATAAAAGAATGGTCGATAACTTCAAGGAATATTTTATCACCATCAAATTTGAACAAATTCCTCAGATCAACAACAGATCAACTGATGCCATGGCAACAATAGGTTCACTTCTTTATATTCCACAAAACATTGCTAAGTACAAATTACTTGTGGAGCAACTGCTCATACCAACATTCAACATCCTAGAATCATAACTAGTGTGTGTTGTTGTTGGTCCTAACTCCCCATGGTACCAAGACACATTCAATTACATCCAACATGGTATCTTACCACTTGAATTGACTATAACCCAAAAGAAGACCTTCACTGGTAGGATTTCTGGATTTACAATCCTAGGAGATACCTTATATCATCAAATCCTAGATAGTATGTTACTCTGATGTCTTAATGTAGAAGAAGCGCAATCTTCCTTACAAGAGGTACACAAAGGTGTTTTTGGGTCCCACTCTAGTGGACCTAACCTAGTACAAAAGTTGCTAAGAATAGGATACTATTGGCCTTCCATGGAATAAGAGTGTATTCAATATTCCTAGCAATGTTGTTAATGAAAACAACACAATGACCTCGTTCACACACCAACACAAGAGTTGATACCCATTACAACACCATGGCATTTTTTGCAATGGGTATTAGACTTGGTAGGTAAGATTTCTCCTACTTCCTCTAATGGGTATAAGTTTATTATTACCACAACTGAATATTTCACCAAGTGGATAGAAGCAATTCCATTGACTTACATCGTTGAAAAATAGATATCAAAGTTCATTTTGTATTATTTAATTTGTAGGTATGGAATTCCCCAAACAATCATAATGGATAATGGAACCCCATTCAAGAACCAAGACATCCAATAAATTTGTTCCAAGTTCTCTATCAAACATAGATTCTCCACGCCCTACTACTCCCAAGGAAATGGTCAGGCTGAAGCATCTAACAAAACCATCCTAAAAATACTAAAGAAAATTGTTAATGATGCCAACCATGATTGGAATTTGCATCTGAACCCAGCTCTATGGGCTTATCGAACTAGTATCCGAACACCTATAGGTGCCACACCTTTCTCCTTGGTTTATGGATAAAAAATTTTCTTACCTATCAAAGTCAAAATACCCTCATTGTGAATCTCACTAAAAGGCATGATCAATAATGAAGAGTATCAGGTATCTAGATTAAATGAGTTAGAAATCCTAGACGAATGGTATTTGAGTGTGTTAAACCATCTTCATGTTTATCAAAATCAGCTCAAACAAAGCTATGATAAAAAGATCAAAGACATAAACTTTTAGGTTGGTGACTTAGTACTCAAAATGAATCAGAAGGTACAACTAAATCAAGATGGAAAAGGTAAGTTTGAACCCAACTGGTTAGGCCCATTCATTATCACAACAAGCTACGGTTCTGGAGCTTATCAGTTGGATACTCCTGAAGGATAACCCTTAGCCGAATCGCTAAACAATAGCCACCTCAAGAAGTTCTATACTTGAAATGCGTTAGAATACCCCAGGCAAAAGGGTAAAAATCCAAAAAAATAAAAAAAGATAAAAAAGCAAAAAATCAAAGAGCAAGAAAAATAGTAAAGAGAAATAAAACATTCTTTAAGTGAAAACCACTCTGTGGCACTCCTAGAACAAGTACCGTAGTGAAAACCTGGCAAATAGGTGCTACGTTTGAATAATACTAGCATTGTTATCTATCAGTGCTATCTGAAGCATCCACCCATTTGTTCTATAATAAAACATGTGTTCAACCATGACTTGATGACTGATAGAGTATTGAACCTTGTTGTACCATCAACATTCATATTTCCTAGAGAAGGTAGCCGTGTCTCGAATTAGGGAAACTTCTTGAAACTGGTTGTGGATTAGATCCTTGAGCATCCCATCATGATAAAAAAATTGTCGAAAATCAAAAAAATCTAGAAAACAAACAAAATGCAAAAACATCTAGAAAAAACAAAATCAAAACAACTTTGGATAATTCCTTCCCTCAAAATTCTAAGATATCAACATTTGCTTGAACCTCACAGCTAGTTCAAGTAGATTTCTCACAACATATCCTCTAGAAACATAAGTGGGATATCAATCCAAGTTATCAATGTTGTTTAAATCCCCCAAAAAAAATGTTATGTTTTGAGTGAACACCAATCGAACTATATGGTCTCTGTGTGTACAATGTAGGCAAGGCTTATCTTTGATGAGCTCCCAAGGCCCTAGGTTAGTCCCCTGAAAATAACAAAAAAAAAATCATAAAAATTAGAAAATCAATAAGTCCTACTCCATCATCATAGTCTACAATAAAATTTTCATACATAATAAACAAATCATCATATTCACCCTTTGACAAAATAGACAAACAAATAGAGCAAACACCAAAAGCTAGAACTTTCAAGCAAACAATCACAAAGCTTTGATTACAAATAGATGAAAACAATGACAAAGTGTTAACTACATATCTTTTGACAAATCACGTACCAACAACATCCTGAGATATGCCTCAATGGATCCATTCCTACGATAGACATGATAAAAAACAAATAATAACCCCGACCCAAAAAGATATGGCAAGTGATACTGCAAGATTGTTTTATCTTTTTACAGTCTTATCTTTTTGATTTATTTTATTGACTCATTCCTAGGATCTCTTGAGGATGTCCATAAGGATTTAGAGAAGAAGGAAAGAGGGAAATTGAGCGTCATTTTAGTTTGTTGTTTGTAAGATGGTTTTGTGATACTACCATGAAAAGTACTTGCTTTATTGAGTGTATGGAAGTTGTTTTAAGACAATTCATGTAGCAGTTACATGTTAGGTATTTTATACCTCTCTATGTAACTGGTATAGAAAGTTTTAACACAACCCAACCATATATTTTAAACAAAGTTTTCGTATGTCTGGTAGGAGAACATATATTCTTTGTATGTTGAGTCAAAGCCAATGCAATGGATACAAAGTCACCTTGTTTATCAATACCTCGGTGCATCACATTCATTTACTACATCAAAAAGGATTGTTAAAATGCAGAGCCTCCAAACAAAGCAAAAGCAACACTCATCAAAACTAACAACATCAAATTTATATCCATAATCAAACATGTCTTCTAACAATATCATTAGTCTCATATCCATCCTGTGTCCACAATGTTTTTAATACATATCATGATGATAAGAAGGAAATAAAACATCATGTATAATGTATAGGGCATACATTCATCATATACATAATAAAACATCATATGAAATAAAATATGATCAATCCATCCATCCACATCATATGCATACATTAGAAAAGTAAAAAAACATGTATAAACATACATCATCACAATAACATATAATGAAGCCGAATTGAAGTATGCACATCTCATATATATCATCATAAAAAATGAGAATGCCATGGTATATCATCATAGAAACATGTGTGATATCATAATACAAAAAAATTCAATGTACCAGGCCTTAGTTGGGCCGATGAATATATATACATACAAAATCATGTTTGCAATATAAGTCTCTAAACAGTAAACATCATAAAGATCAAGTACAATAAAACTACTGCCCAGTCAAAGAAGGAGGAATCTAAGGATCAGACTGCAGATCAAACTACCTAACAAAATTTCCACCAAATGTAACCTTTGTAGCAGTACTCAGCTCTCTGAATTGTGGTCGCCGCTGAGCTCTAGGAACATAGGCATCATAGAGAGTCTGATAGTATGTCACCCTCTATAAGTACTAATCCCGCTATGCATAGAGGACATCACACTCTATCTTGAGGCTATCCCTCTTAGTGGTAATAGCCTCCAACTATGTCTCGACAACAAGATGATGCCCAATCTCAATGTCTATCTCTCCACCCTGAAGCCATCTCTCTCCTATCGAGTTGTGTCTCACTCTGCAGTGAGTAACAATTTGCACCTCTACAGCCTGTCGCTGCAATATCTTTGTGTCTTTCACAACTGTCATCTATGCTAACTGTACACCTGCATCTCCAGGTGGTGGAGGAGGACATGTGGCCTATCTGTGATCCTACTGCATCGGATCACCCTAACAGTATCATGTATGTCCCTAGCAAGCTGCTCAACAATGATCTCCATACGTTGCCTCTCCCCATGGCGACTAGTAATGCCTGCTCTACCCACTGCGGGAACACCAACAAGATATGTAAACCTCAATGGAATGTGTCATGTCCACCACTAATCAAAATCAGGGGTAGTACCAGGATTTGCTAAACCCACTGGCCAACCCCACTCGAATGGGGAAAGAGCTCTAAACTCAGCAACAACATCATCTTGATCGGCCTATAGGCCCCTACATAGACCTCTCTAGTGGTTTGACCAAAATGAGCCTCATATGCATCTGGGAAATGTCCCTATCTCTCTCCAAACTAACGAAAAACCTTATCAGATAGATATCTCTCAAGTAAAGAGAAAACATGACCAATGAGCCATCTAGTCTATCTGCAATATACCAACTACTCTTGATTTCCAATCCATGCCTCACAATCCATATATGTTCTCCATACGAAACCTGAGATATCATCGAAAACACGATGCTAGTAGGGAAGTTTTCCAGGCTAGGTGTAGTGAAGAAAATCTCCATAACAATAAGAATATGGATCCCTAGTAGTACGATCTAATATACCATCAAGTTGAGCAACTTGGATGTGCTCCCAAGCCCATACATGTAGAAGAGAGACACCAACAAAAATAGACCTCCCTCCACAATACACAACCTTGTGCATATCTCTGTACAAGTGTGCGAGGAGACACAAGCCCCATGAATATCTAGTCCCGTGCTCGAACATCTGCTCGATGCACACACCCCACTGAATAGGAAACTGTTTGCCTCTCCTATCAGGAATAATGAGCCCCATGACCAACCCACAGAGAACAAGTTAAACAAGATCAACACTACTAAAAAAATTCAATAAGTTTCTCTGACTGGAAAACCTTAAGATGTCTCACACCGAGTACGCGGTGCATAGCGCGGGTACCCCATCAAAAATAATATGTAACAAGCTCTTTGTGAATGGGTATATAGAGGATCTTTCACACATCCTCCAGAGTGATGATGGCCTCCCTAGTAGGTAAATGAAATGAAGAGGTCTCTAAGTGCCACCTCTCCACAAGAGTGGTCATCATCCCTTTATGGCATCAAATGGTCAACATATAGCAAATGTGTTGCAACTCGACCACATCTAGGATATCTCACTCTAGCACCTAGAACCCAGTGATCAAGTTGAACAAATCACGTGATCATCGCTCCCTCAACTAGAGTGGATTAAGAACCACATGCAATCATTTAACCCATGATGTTATGGATTTACTACAAAAAACACTAAAAAGACCTATGAGGATGATAAAATAGACTTAAAAATCATAAACAGTCAAAAGCGGTAAATTTTTTGACAAAAGCGAACGAAACAGGCGAAAGCGAACAATTTTTTGTCAAAAGTGAAAGATAAATGCAATAGAAAAAAAATTAAAAAGCATAAATGTTTTTCAAAAGTGAACTTTTACCACAAGAACGAACCAAATGAAGAAAAAAAGTCAAAAGTGCAAAATTCATGTGAGGGTGAAAATCAAAAGCAAAAATTTAGGTCAATTGTGCAAGTTCTAAGCAAGTGCAAGCAAAAATAGCAAAAGCAAACCATTCATAAAGATCAAAAGAGAGAAAAATGATGCAGAAGCGAAAAAATTCCTAAACCTAGGACTATTGACTACTTTGACTTCAGGCATTAATTACACAAACACAGAAAGATGAAAATGAAAAATGAAAAGGTACATATCGAGGCATCAATGCCTGCAAGCCATTTGAACTTGTGAACAACATCCTCACAATGTGGGGCTCCCTGAATCCTCACCATAGCTCCTCGACAATCAACAAATCAAGAAATCCAGAGGAAAAAATTTCCAATAGGCTCAAAGTGCAAATGAGGAGATTTGAACCCTAATGACCTATTTTAACCCTCAAAACCCTAATTTTTTTACCTAGACAACACTCCTAGGTTAAAATTAGGACCTCCTAGGAACATTTGAACTATTAGAAAGAGAGCTATAGGCTTAATTTTTTTGCCTTCTATGCATCTAAACTAAAATAAAACAATGTCATGAGCTTGACCTCAAAATTGATATTTTTGGCCAACCTCTCGAGGGGACAGCCTAGAGTCCTACCATCATTCCACTGACCGCCAAAGCACAGTGGGGCATGTAATTTTTTTCAAAACTTGATCTTAACATCAAAATAATTGAAACAAAGCAACCAATACTTTGTGTCAAAGAGAGGCAAAATGTAGACATGTAAAATTGACCTAACACTTATCACACATCCTAAATGATATTTTCTCATCATCGATATTATTATCATTGAATATCACTGCATTTGACATCAAAAACATCAAAAGCATCAAAAACCCTAATTTCTTCTATTAATTGAATAATACTACATTATTTAATTAATTCACTTTTTTAATCATTTTCAACTAATTGAATAATTTTCATTTATTTAATAAAGTCCTAATCTAACTTTTTTCCTCCTGAATAATTAAATAACATCAATTATTTAATTATGTCACTAATTCACTTTATTCCCCTAAGTCAATTAAGTTACTAGTACTTAGTAATTTAATTAAATCACTTTCCCCTAAATTTGAATAATTGAATAAATTATTCAAAGACATCATCAAAAATCAAATCAAACAAATACCACTTTGTTTACAAAAGTCATTTAACTTGATTTGTGTAAGGAAATCTTGGTGAGGAAATGCCTTCCAAATGCCAATCTTATAGGAGAAATAATGGAGATGGTACTTTTAATTCAATTACAATTACAATTCATTTAAGAAACACATACATAGGAACAAATAGATAATAATTACACACACAGAATTGAACACCAGATTTTATGTGGGAAAACCCTTTCAAGAGAAAATCCACACACCAAGTAAAGTCACTTTGTATTATAGTAATTTGATTACATATAGAGTTACATACTCCACTCAAAGTGTTAATTCACATAAGCAAATAGTTTTTTTCTTTCACACTGTTACAACACTCATAAGCATACAATGTAGAACACTAACCAAACAGGTCAAATAACCAACCCCAACTCAACACAAAGTATTACAATATATACATCAACCTGCCATTGTCGATTTAGTTTCAACTTTACACCAACCATTACAAGAACGCAACTACTACAACCACATTGGGCCATCAAAGAGACTTCTATCATGCTCTCACCAATAACACCAAGTCCCATCAATGTCTGCTCATTTTCTCAATAAACCGTCACACAATAGTTTCTATAACTAGGCCTTGTCTAAGAGACAACTTCCATTCTCTCATTGAGAAGCTCAAGTCTCATCAATGTGTGTGATGGAACCCCTCTAAAAATTCTCTTGGTTCCATTTTAAATTTTGCAATACTTGTCTTGGACCCTCGTTTTTGGCTTAAGGTTGTGTTCCTCATCACTGTTTTAGGGTTTGTGTTGCCAAAACCCCTCAAAATTGACCTACGAGTCTAAAAAACCTTAGGCATTCTATTTTTGCATTGATTTGATGCTCTTGGTCTCTGATTGTCTAAGTCACCACTTATGCCATTAGAATCATTATTTTCACCAGCCCCCTGGGTTTAGGTTTGTCGGTCACTGAATGCCTTTTCAACACATAACTTTTTTGATGTGTGGGCTTGATTTCCATACTTCATAACTTATGTATTAAGTCTTCATTCCTAAGGGTTAAGTTCCCATTGGCCAAGTAGTGGCCCCTTTTAAAATTAAAATTTGCGGAATGTGTCGATTTCAGTTTTGAGATGACTGTTTGATCATTGCAGGCGAATCTCGACCGTTCCCCATGCGCTCGTTTCATTTTGTTATTTATTAAATTATTTGAATGGAATGGTGGGAAGTTTCCATGTGTCATGTCAGGTAGTGGGACCAATGCTTCCAAAAGGACAAGTGTAGCTTTGAGCAAGATCAACAGTAGGCACCACAACACATGTATTCATTAGGACTGTTCCCTGCGCGCCTGTCTCTCTTGTGCATTAAGGTGAAGTGATTGCATGGGCTAGTGGTAATTTTACACGTGCTACCTTTACATGGTGGGACCAATGTCTCTTTTTGATCAGTGAATATTATTGAAAGGATATCAACGGTGGTCGTTGAACGATGTGGCCACATCTTGGTCGTTCCCCACGCGCCCGTTTGTTTTCTTTCTTCATTAAAATAATCACATGGGCTAGCGAGCAAGATGGCATCTGCCAATCCATGGAGGGACCCACCAGGATTTGGGATGACATGTGTTTCTTAAGAATAGAGATTGACGGTCGATGGCGGGTGACGTGGGTCAATCCTGACCACTCCCCGCCATCCCGTGAAGGGCCCACTTGTGTCTCATGTTTTTCAGCAGGCAACCCGATGACTGCCATGTGGAATATTTTGAAGGCTCTAATGGGCTCTAGTGGAGATGGAATGCTGCTAAATTTAGCTAAGATGGCACTATGATAAAAAATGACACCATTTTTGAGATTATTCTTTTGGCATGTGTTTGGGATTTCGGTCATGAATTCTGTTAGTTGCTGGTATATGTGGGAAGGTGAAAATAAAGCAAGGTAGGGTACGGGACGATATTCTGAGATCGAATCAAGATCACTCCCCGCTGTCCTGCTATGATGTAATGCAAGGGTATTAATTCCCATGGGTGAATGGGTAAATATGACACGACAAGCTTTATTTGATGTTAAGTATGTGGTTAAGTGTGTAGACATTGTGGATGTATATCTACTTGGGGCTTTTCTGATTAGGAAAAGGCATTAATAACATGCAATTATTATTTTTCATGATTAATTACTCTAATGATAACTATCTGTTGATTTATCTTCAAGTGTGATCAATGGCTGAGATTTAAAAATCAAAGCAGACTATTGCCAGCTCACCTGTATAAACTTTTCTTGAAGTATTAATGGTTGGCACACTTGCATGGTTCAATATAATGAGGATTGATGGCCACATTTTTCGTTCAGAATTTGCATTCAGAGATTGAAAATTAAGTCTGAGAGCAGGTTGGTGAGGGTTTTCTGCTAGTTAGGAATCTTCTTGTTCTTGTTCTGGTTATTGTGAAAATGAGTGAGTCAAGGGAGTTTGTTAAGCCAGCCCGAAGGTCCAGGAGACTGAATTTGCTTGAATCCAAGGACAATGCTCCTAAAGATGAAATTGAAACATAAGGAGCTCCTGAAACACTAAAGGGTAGAAGGGCATGTAGGAAATTCAAAAAATATGGTGTAAGGAGTAATTACCACTTGAGAAGCCATACCATTTCAGAAGAACTGGTCAGGTTTAAGGGGAAGGAGCTAGTTGAGTATGAAAAGAAGGCAAAGAGAAGGTGCAAGTATCGTAAGGCTTATCTGGGGAGACAATTCTCACATTGAGGTTTCTGATAGCCCTTTAGATAGTGGAGGTGACACTAATCCAGAGTATGGCCATTATCCCCTTTCCCTGGTGCCTTCTTAAGATTTTGATGAGGAAGTGGTGACGGTTCCTCTAGTTCCATCATGAACAAGACATTGGCGAGCATACTCTGATGCTGATGACTTAGAGTGATGTCTCCGCCCCATTTTTGTTTTTGATGAAACCATAGCCACCGTATCAGGATCGTCCTCTTCAGCATGTTTGTAGTTTTTTGTTTTTAGTGTTGATGTGGAAATATTTTGGGCTGGTGTGTTGAAGTGCCAGATTTCCTAACTTTGATGGTAGATATGCTTTTTCCAAGTGGTATACAAAATTTTGCTCAAGCTATGAATGGAGAATATTCTTTGGTCAACAAGGACAAGGTGATTTGACTCTATTGTAGTAACAAACTATGCCTTTTGAAGGGCTGGAAGGTCTTCATTCAAAGGATGTGGAGTTTTGTCTTTTACTCTTCCATACTCTGCAATGATTACATGTAACTAACTGGGGAACATCTCAAATTCTGGTGAAAATGATATTCAAATGAAATGAAATGTAACTATAATTGAGCCTGATACTTGTTGCTCCCTTGTTCTATAAAAGGGATTTCAGGGCTCATTATAGAGGTTCAAATTTTAGGTCTCAAAATGGTCTAGGTGAAAAGCTAAGTTCAAAAAGGCATTTTGTAGAAAATATTAATGAATAGAATAGTAAATTGTCTTGGTTATAAGTCATGCATGTAAGAATCTTAAAATAGTTTTATAGAAGCCACATATATAAAAGAAAGTTTTAGTTCTCAAGAATGTAATCTCCTATGTAATTCCCTTGCAGATTATAAATGAAAATGATCAATGATCCTTTTGTTCGTCTCCAGTTGTTTTAATTGGATGTGTGAATTTGTTTTGGATTCAACTCAAAGAGTTGGTTAAAATGTTTAGATAAAGTCACAAGTCTGTGAGTGATGAATACATGATTTGTTAAGTAGTGTTCTAGATACAGTGAATTGAATACTACAAAGTAGTATGACACTAGTCCATCAATGTCTAAATTAAATGGCTGATATATTACTAGTTGTTGTGTATTTGACTCCATTGTCCCAATTGATAAAGCACTGGTCTATTTATTAGGAAATATTGCAAGTAAATGAACTAGTGATATTCCTAGCTATGGATTTAAAATGAGAACAAAATTCATTAAAAAATATCTCAATTGTGAATTATGAGTTTGAAGTATTCCCTAATTTCTAGCAAACAAATAATAATTTACTCAAAGGTATGCCAAATCTTCAGTGAATTATGTTTATTTGCAATTAATAGGAGTCAATCTATGTAGAAATGTGTTCTCAATTAGACAAGCATCACTTGAGCACAATAAGGAACACTCTCCTAGGTCTTACAGAGCCTATAGAGTAGGAGTGAAGGCCTCAAAATCCTTTGCTCATTTGTTGGCCACTAGCTTTGAAGAGTCTTGAGCAAAAGGGTTGGCTACCCTTTAGAGAACTTCAAGGATATGTTGGAAAAAACACCAACATATTTGGCAACTCCACTGGGGGGGAATTGAGAAAATTCTGATAGAAGATTATCTAGCCTTAAGAGTCAAGAATTTGGTAAATTTGAACATCTAGTTCAGATATTGAAGTTTTGAGACCTGGAAGTGGTTTTGTCATAGAAATTTAAAAGAATTTATGTGTGACTTTGCCATTGGAGAAGACCCATAATGA
Source organism: Sequoia sempervirens (assembly GCA_007258455.2). NCBI lineage: Eukaryota > Viridiplantae > Streptophyta > Pinopsida > Cupressales > Cupressaceae > Sequoia > Sequoia sempervirens. The sequence continues at coordinate 92,829,862 of VDFB02000003.1, forward strand.
AATTTATCTTTGCAGGAGCTTCATATTGCTTGAAGTTCATTCCTTTGTTAAGAGAGGTGGCAACTCTGTCAAAAGATCCTGATAAAGCTGTGAAGAATTTTTAGATAGATATAAATATTTCTAGTGAGGAAGAAAATATCTACAATAGCTGCAACATATCCAAGTATTTTTCATTTTGGTTCTCAACAAGGATACATCCGTATATGAAAACCATATTTGAAAGTCATGAAATTTTTTGTTTCCTTATTAAGTGAAACTAAGCACTAAGAAAGGGAATAGTAGTGATTGTTCTGCATACATTTGTATTACTAGATTTCAACATCTACTATGAAGTGAAGTATGAAATGTCTTTGAAGAAACTCATTTAGAGGGCCTCAAGCAAGTTAAGATATAAATCTACATTCTAAAAGCTTAAGATTATGTTGTAAAATAAGTTTGAAGTACCTTGTGTAACTGCAATGTTGATATGAAAAGGCTTGTAAGGGTGTAGGAAAATGTATCATCAATATATGCATCTTTTTATGGTTCCTATTGCAACCATGGTTTGTAATCAACTTCAACTAGGTTGTCAAAGAAATTTTAACTCTGAAAGATATAGAACCATTAATTTCAGTGGAATTAATGGTTACCCAAATAGTATTCCACTTGAAATCATAAATTAGCTACCAAAATTCAGTGGTATAGAGAGTGAGTCAGCTAATAAGCATATGCAATAATTCAATAATCTAATGGATGATTACGAAGTTGACCTTGATGATGTAATCATGAGGTTGTTTGTTCAGTCTTTGAAAAGAGATTCAAGAGATTGGTTCTCTGATTTACCAACATGCTCTATCTATTCTTGGATAGAGTTCAAAGCAATGTTCATGGAGCAATTTGGTGAAAGAATCAATGTTAGTTTTATGATCAGTCAATTTATGAACATTGAGAAAGAAGAGGACGAGCTGGTTCCAACATTTAACTGAAGATTTTCTAAAACTTTAAGGAATATTCCTGAGGGTATGAGACTAAGTGATGTAGTATGTTTATTTGTTTATTTGGGAGCTTTTGATAATGAGATGAGCTATCTATTAAGAGATAAGGATCCTAAAACCTTGCATTAGGCTTATGGGATAGCCAGGAACATTGAAAACAACTAGAAATATAGAATGCAAAAGAGTTATTTGTCTACAAGTGTTTTCTGCCCTGTAGCACTAGATGTTGATGAAAGATGTAAGTCATAATTTAAAGATGAATGTCATAACACTTAAACCCTTGCTGTCCTAGCTCACACATCATTCCATATTATGGATCACATAGAGACCAAAATAAATTTTCAAGAAACTGCATGCATTTGTGATCTTATGGTCCCTATTCAAGCCCTCTCTTGCATAAGGAAACATGAAGGAGAATCATCATATGATCTCTATGCAAGATTTATGGATACTCTTTTTGCAATTCTTGAGTGTCACAAACCTGAAAATTTAGTATGCATTGATTTATTTTATGAATCTTATAAGCCAAGTTTGAGTTCTCTCCCAAAGGAATTGAAGCCTGTTAGGTTCAACCAAGTGTGTGATTGCATTTCTTGTTTTGAAAATATTAGAGATGATCATTAAGAAACTATCATGTTTTCAACCTGTGATGATAATAATTTTGCTGCTCCATATGAGTTAAGAAATGAGATATCACATGAAGAAGAAGGGCATAGAGTAAAGGTTGAAAATGTACACCTTAGTGAAGCAAATGAAATGTGTGGTTTCAATTATTTTGAAGATTCCAGTACCTATAGTCCTATGGAAGACATAACATTGTGCAACCAATTTGAAGATTCTGAACATAGTTTTAGTGTTGATGAGTCCTCTTGCTATAGTAATGATGATGGCATTGAGTCTGATCACTCCTTTGTTGATCATGATAATCCTCATGAAGTAGAGATGGAATCCTTTGTTGTAGATAAGAAATATGTTGATAATGATGGGAATGCATGTTTGTTTGAGAAGGAACAATTTTCTTCCTGTGAAGAGTTTTCAGAATGTGATTCAGAGATTTAACGATAGATGATAAGAATGGAGTTGAAAACCTATTTGTATGCTCTTCTAGTGATTATAATGATAATGGTATGAAATATTTATACCTTCATGCTAAGGAGGTTGAGGCTTTTATGACACCAATAAATGTAATGGAAAATACCTTATTTGATGAGCCTCCATCTTCACTAGAAATGAGAAATGATGACCCTTATTGGTGCAGAGATAATCCACTCTTTGTTGAGAACTCTGATGATGCATCTGATATAGAGTTTGAATGTGGTCTTGAGCAAATAGATCAACACATTGATGATCTCCTCAAGGGAATTACATATGAATGTTTTACATTTGATATAGATGTTGCAGATAAGGTTGAATATCATGATGCCAATTACATGGAGTATGAATACTTTCAGTTTCCAGTTCAGTTGGGAGGCATTTTGATGGAGTATGAAAATAAGAGGAAGAGCATAGAATGTTATTTTCAATATGAATTTCTTTCATGTGATGAATATAACACATATGTGTCATGTGATAATGAAAAATTTCAGTTTGTCTATTTATACAAAGCAAAATGACAAAGATTACACTGACACTAGTATGCTCAGAATAGCTATGAGGGATGCTAGTGGCAATGTTTGTAATTAGGCAGCTCTCAAGGGTAGCCACACATTTCTCCTTCTAAGAGGAGGGTTGTACTTGTTGCAGTGGTATGGTAGAGGTAAAGGTGGATTGAGGGAAACAAGTTCTTTCAATAGATTGGTCTTTGACAGGGGCAAGAATCAACCCTAAGTTTAGTGGCCCAGTGCCACCAAATAGAATTGAAGCTGGGTAAAATTGCAGGGTGCATACTAAAAACTTGCACCTTAGGGGAAGGATTCATACAAGATGGATATTGGATATCCTGGTTTAGGTCTCTATGGCCTATGTAAAAACTCTACATATGTTGGTTGTCCTAGTTTTGTCTTTTGTGCTTCGTCTGCTTCACCTATGATTTTGGGATCTCACCATGCTTGCGAGAGGCATGTGTCCCCAACTGGAGCCACTGATGGAACCCCTCTAAAAATTATCTTGGTTCCATTTTAAATTTTGCAATACTAGGCTTGGACCCTCGTTTTTGGCTTAAAGTTGTCTTCCTCATCACTGTTTTAGGGTTTGTGTTGCCAAAACCCATCAAAATTGACCTACAAGTCAAAAATCCCTTGGGAATTCTATTTCTACATTGACCTGATGCTCCCAGTCCTTGGTTGTCTAAGTCACCACTTATGCCATTAGAATCATTTTTTTCACCGACCCCCTAGGTTTAGGTTTGTCGGTCATATAATGCCTTTTTAGCACTTAATTTTTCCTATGGGTGGGCTTGATTTCCATATTTAATAACTTAAGTCTTAATTCTTCATTCCTAAGGGTCAAATTCCCATTGGCCTAGTAGTGGCTCCCTTTTAAAATTAACATTTGCGACATCTGCAAATTTTAGTTTTGAGATGACCGTTCGATCATCGCAGGCAAATCACGACCGTTCGATCATCGCAGGCAAATCTCAACCATTCCTCACGTCCCTGTTTCGTTTTGTTATTTATTAAAATATTTAAACGGGATGGCAGGCGGTTGCCATGTGTCATGTTAGGCAGTGGGTCTAGTGTTTTGTCCAATTTTTCTCCTTTTCTCCATTTTTAAGATATTAATTTATACATGGTTACCTGATGTGGCCTCATAACTAACCCCATCCTAGCATCATTGTATCTGCTCCTTAATTTGTATATAAGGGGGTGTTGGTGTGAATGGGGTATATTGGCAATCACTTTACCTCTTAAATATTATTCACATTGGTTTACTTAAGTTTACTTAGGGAATTCTTAGGGAATTATCATTGTATGTCTCAAGTTATAAGATTAAGGAATGCCATAAACTTGTATTTTACTATGTCACACCTTGGCCCCTATATAACTAAGGAGTTCTCATTTTTATCAAGCAATATAATTCATGTAGACATATTTCTTATTTTCTTCCTTTGATATAATAGAATTATTATCACATGTTGGGTCCCTCTTGTGCTTTTATTGAAGCTCCTAGATCTTAGGTGGCTACTTCCATAGTCAAATATTGCACAGTATAGAGCATTCTATGTACTAGCTCTTACAATCTTGAGTATTGAAATTCAAGTCACAAAGCCTTGCAAACTCCATAATCTATGCAAAATGATTAAATAAGCCCATTGGAAACATCGTTTTCAAGTGCAATTTTATTTAAAATTCACCAAAATTTCAAACCATAGGTGATAATTGAGAAATTATAATTTCAATGGTTTGTTATGTTTGGGTGAATTCTTGGTTTGATGAAACTTTTACTACCAAATATTAATATTAATAATTGGCAAGGCACTAGGATTTCTAATCATGAAAGATAAGATAGATTGTTTAGTATCCATAATGGTTGTTAAAATAAATATATTCGAACAGCTCCCTTCGGGTTTCTTTTTGTGAATGTGTGTGCGCCGGCCTGTGAGTCGCCGAGTTTAGTCGGCTTTTCATCAAATTTTGACCTCTCCCTTTTGCGCATCTCTTCTTCGCAACTTCGGGTAGCGGCTTCCCTTTCGGGTCCTGAGAGGCTGCGTTGGGCGTCCACGTGTCTCACTTGCGGAGGTTTTTATCTCTTTTTTCCTTGAAGTCTCTTCGAGTTGCGAAAGCCTTCTGCCGGGGCCATCACTTCTAAAGATTATCAGAGGGACCCACATCTTGCTATGTGGTGGCATATCGCAGGCTTTTCATGCGGGAACAAAATGAGCAACCGCGGGCTGCGTAGTGCTTGCTCGGGGTTTTCTTTCTATTGTCTAGTAGGTATTGGCGGGCCCTACCTTCTGCTAACTGGCAATCGTTCGCAGATCTTTTAACTCGGCAGGGAGGTGAACAACCGCGGGTTGCGAAACGCTACCACGCGTCTTTCGCACCCGGTTGATGCAACTTTCTCTCCACATCAAGAAAGACCTCAGCTCATTGGACACTTGTTGCATCTTCGCAATCTCTCGACAGCAAGGAGAGAGTTTTTCATTCGAGCAGCGACAGGATGCCACGTACCTTACAACTGATCCTTGAGGTGGGCGATAGGCTGGCTGACGAGATTATGTTATTGGATGCTGCTCTTCATGGTTCTTCAAAGCGGTGGATGACACTTGTCACCTCGGGTATGGCTGGGACCACTGCCATCATTACGAAGGGCGCGCCTGCACCTGATTATCCAAATGTTGTGTTCTAACTCGTTGCCATTGTAACGGCCTGAGAATTTTTGATTCTGGCATCATTGCAGGGGATTGTGGGATCTTTTATGTTACAGCTTTCCAAAGCGGTGGGAGTTTTCTCTCCAGCTATATATATACTCTCTCTATCAAGAAGAAGGGGTCCAAGATTTTTTGAAAGGATACTGGTTTTAGCAAGAGACACCAGGCCTCTTTTACATGTTTATTTGCAAGAAACTTTCAGACTGTGCCCACTGTTCGGCCTTTCTGTTTTTCATGTTTTGATCAAACTGTAAACTGTGCCTTTTATTGTCTTAAGCATTTCATTTGATAAGACTTCTATATATTGAATACAAGCTTGCTTATCTAAATCATGTCTAAATGACTCTTCTTAGTAGTAAGGATGTATGCGATATTATTTTATGTCAATAAATGAACTGTTTATGCTATAGCTTTAAGTTTCTGACGTTTTGGAACGTGACAACACCATTCAGGCCCTTAAGTCTATGATTTATCGTGCCCATCAGCAAACTTTGGCGCATCACCTTAGATTAGATTTTGCTTCATTATATCTGTTTCCTTTTCCCTTTCCAAAAACCATTATAGAAGAAGCCGACTACTTTAAAATCTGGAGGTCACTCAGTTTGGCACAAAGGGTCCCCCTTGAACTGAGTTTCCCATAAGGCACTGTCAACTTGCCAATTTTTGGCGTCAACAGTTTGTCATTTTTCTGGCACGCCCGGTGGGACCCAAACTAATGAAATTTCCTTATAGAGGGTGTATGAGCCATCGGCCTGTAACTAGATCCCAGACTGCAAATAACCCAGGTTTACTAGTACCTCTGCTAGGGACAGTCCAAGCCGCAAGCCAGTTAGTAACCGTTCTATTCCCATCGCCCTTTCCTCTCACCATGTTGTCGGTGTGAACAGAAACTATGTAGCATGGGACACGAAGTCCCCGGTAGCTCCGATAGCGCCTGCTGTTTGGGGCGCTATCCCCGCTTCGGCCCTGAAAGCTCTTCCCAAATTTTTCGGAGATAAAACAAAAACGCCAGCAGAACATTTGCAGGATGTATGTCTGGTACACGGTATTACAGCGCAAAATGTAACCCTGAGGCTCCTTGCTGCATCCTTCAAAGGCAAGGCTCTAGATTGGTACAGAACACTGACTCCTAATACCATTCGCACTTGGGATGACCTCATAGATCCATTCTATGAAAGGTTCTCAAATGACAGAGATCGTTCTTCATTATATTATCAGCTATCCGTCATCAAATGAGCACCCCAGGAGGCTCTAACGGACTTCAATGCTCGATTTCACTCAAGTTGGCAGAGGATTCCTGTGACTATCCACCCGACTCCAGAACTGGCATTCATATTTTATTTGAAGTCCATTAACCCCAATATTTCTGTGATGATCAAGTCTTTGGGAGGAGCCACTCTACCAGATGCTTATGCTACTGCTATCAAAGCTGAGAATCATTTAATAGATTGCGGGAAATTGCCTCCTCGACCTATTGTGCTGATATTTCCTGAAATATCGACCTCTGCACAAGAGAGCGCATCGACTAGTATGCCAGCAACTCCCCAGTTAGCGTACTCATATGCGGCCGCTCTGGAAAGCTTGGCTTCCACATCAGGTTCTTCTAGGGATGAAATAGGCGACCTCAAGGAGATGTTGCGAACTATGGAAAATGACATAACAACTCTCAAGCGGAGCCAAGCAACGCCTCCAAGGCCTACATATCAAAACTATCAAGGCGGGTGGTCTACTTATCAGCATAATCAATATCAGAGTACGCCTCGCACTAATCCAATGCCAACTACAAACCAAATGGTTCCGGTGCCTACGCCGCTGACAGGTGCGTCGCCAAGCTCAAGTAGAGAATTAACCACAGGATAAAATAATCTTATTGATGACATCAATCCATGGTGTTTCCCTTGCAATGATGCACATATGCCCCGAAATTGTCCGCGTGGCAACTTACAACAAAAGGTAGCAGAGCAACATAGTCAAGGTACTGCAACAGAAAATGGAGAATACATATATGCCTCGGCAATGGAGAATGTGGTCCTTACCACGCAAATGCAAGGAATGTCCTTAGAGCAAGAGTCCGATATTATTCCTGATTATGCGCTCTTCTCATGGATGGAAGATGAGGAAATGGTGTTTGCCAATGACACATCCACAGCTGAAACGCCGCAGGTACAGTCCGACTATAACACACGCTCAAAAAGGAGATTCTCCGGTGAACCCGTTGTTTCACTTTCAGATAGCTCGCAATGCAAAGGCGTATCCGATCAAATTCATGGTGCTTCGACCGTCTCTTTGCCTTCTCAATAACGGAAGGAAATTATTATAACAAGAGCAAAGGAGCAGAAATCTTCGAGCTCGTCACCTTTTAATGTGGTGGAGCAATTAAAGAAATCATCCGCTAATGTATCTTTATGGGACATTCTAGCTATCCTGGAACAGAAAATTATGCTACAAAAGGCGCTTCAACCAGAGATCAACACAACACCAATAGAGCCGTCTGCCAGTACAGAGGTGGTTTTTCAAATGCCACTAACTAGGGTTCCTACAGACAAAGCGAAGGAATCGCATACGGAAGGCGGAGGTAGGCCAAAAACTCAACCCTTCTTCTTGACTCTCATTGTAGGGAAGAAGCTATTACACAATGCTATGATTGATTCTGGCACTAGTACAACGGTTATGCCAAAACTGATAGCCGAAGCCTTGGGGCTCAGCTACGAACCTATGAAGAAGGGGGTGATGCAGCTAGATAGAAATAAAGTTGATATTGTGGGTGTCATCAAAGTGCTTCCATTAACTCTATTTGCCTACCCAAGTATCACGATCCCGCAAGATACGGTGATCATAGATGTTCCTCCTATGTTCGGTCTCTGTCTATCTCGAGAATTTACTTCAAAGGTGGGCGGATATTTGTCTTTAGATTGGTCACATCTAATACTTAGGACCAAGCATGGTGCGAAAATGAAGATAGAATTAGAGGCTCTACATTCTAAACACATGGCGGATGAGGCCCTGATCAATTTTGAGGCCGCACATACCTCCATCACCAAGCAGGACATGTACAATGTCGAACTGCTAGAGGATGAGAAGGTGAGCGGAGACCGAAATGATAAGGAAGATGCTCTATTGAGTGAACACATAAACAATGATCATTTCGGGAATTATCATGCTACCGGATTGGGCACATATGTGATTTATGATGAAGACCAAGTTCTTCCAAAGGTCGTCAAAGAATCCGACGATAACCAAGCAAATGAGCTTTGGACGCTGTATTTTGACAAAGCGAGGAGCAAAGTTGGAGTTGGAGCCAGGGTATATCTAATATCCCCGCAGAATGAGAAATTGTTGAGGTCTTTCCGATTCCAGTTCGCCTGTTCCAACAATGAAGCTGAATATGAAGGGTTGGTCCAAGCCCTTAGCCTAGCGGAATGAATGGGTGTTAAGCAATTGATTGTGTTCAGAGATTCTGAACTGGTAATTAATCAGGTCCGGAGAATTTTCGCAGCAAAGAATGTCCGAATGATATCCTATCGGCATCGAATCTGGGACCTGATTGAAGGATTTGAAGCTTTTAACATCCTCACCATTCCCCGAATGCAGAATAGCGATGTAGATCGCATGGCAGTGATCGGTGCTCGATTTGATCCTGTCTCTGACTTGCTTCGGAACAAATATTCAGTACGAGTGATTGTTCGACCAGCGATTCCCGACAATGATCAGAGTTGGCAAGTCTTTGAGAGTGATGAGCACATCGCTTCGTTTATCCAACACTCGGGAGAATTCGCTGATCAACTTCAACTGAAGATCGCCGAGGCCTATGAAGGACAAATTATGCAGCTCAGGTCAAATAAGCTTCCAAAAGGGTTAGTTACTCTTGAGAATTTTTTTGATTGTAATGATGCCTAAAATGATAAGTGGAAATTCGTGGCAGACAAAAGTGATTATGAAAACCTTCGGGTCTCCGATGGCAGGAATCTCCGGGTTGGAAAAGATGTCCCACAACGAGATAGAGAAAGGCTTATCAGTTTCTGTGAAGAATATGGAGTAGTGGCATGGTCCTACGATGATCTGGAGGGTTACGATCTTGGCATCATTCAACATACTATTGAACTAACAGAAGGTGCGAAACCAGTTCGACAGAAATAGCGGCCAGTCAACCCTAAAGTTGAGGCCTTGATGGCACAAGAGCTAACCAAACTCATTGAGTCACGTATTGTCTTCCCAATCAAACATAGTACTTGGGTATCAAATTTGGTACTAGTCTGAAAGAAGAATGGCGATATCCGCTTATGCGTGGACTTCCGAGACCTCAATAAAGCATCTCTGAAAGATCACTATCCATTGCCTTCTATGGAGTCGATCCTCCAAACTGTCGCATGATCGGAAATGTTCTCTCTGTTGGATGGCTTCTCTGGCTATAACCAGATTCGAGTTAAAGAAGAAGATCAGCACAAGACTACGTTCACCACCAAGTGGAGAACATTTTCATATGCTAAAATGCCTTTTGGTTTATCCAATGCAGGGGCAACTTTCCAGGGAGCTATGGACATCACATTCAGTGAACTGATCAATAAGTTTATTCTAATCTATTTGGATGACCTTATTGTGTTCTCTAAATCTAAAGATGATCATTTTGATCATTTGGAATTAGTTTTTCAAAAGTGCCAGGAGTTCGGGGTTTCCTTAAATCCAAAGAAATGTGTATTCGGAGTACCTCAGGGTAAGTTGTTAGGGAATGTTGTATCTAAAGAAGGTATTTCAATTGACCCCAAATGAGTAAAGGCTATTAAGGAGCTTCCCCTTCCGGTAAATAAGAAAGGTGTCCAGTCTTTTCTCGGCAAGGTAAATTTCGTCAGCAAATTTATTTCTGATTTTGTGGGAATGATTAGGCCGATCACTCTAATGCTGAAAAAGGATCAAGCTTTCAAGTGGACAATAGAAGCTCGAGAGGCTTTTGAAAAGGTCAAGGAAGCAATCTCCACAACCCCGGTGTTAATTAATCCAGATCAATGCAAAGATTTTATAATGTATGCCTTCAGTAGCAAGTCCAGTATCGCTACTGTTCTGACTCAAAAGGATAGTGAAGGAAAGGGAGAGCATCCAGTGGCGTTCTATTCTCGAACGCTAAAGGAATATGAGGTGAATTATAACTTCGTCAAAAGATAGGCCTTTGCAATAGTAAAGGGACTTAAAAAATTCTGCCATCTAATTTCCCGCAACAAAGTTCTGGTATATGTCGTACATTCTAGTGTGCGGGAATATATCATGGAAGGAGAGATCACAGAAAAAAGGGCTAATTGGATTACCAAGATCCTGGAGTATGACATCGAGGTCAGGCCTACCAAGACTGTTAAGGGCAGAGGACTGTGTGAGTATATGGCACAGAACGAGGAGGTACCTGCCAAGGAGGAACAGCCAGAACTTGTCCTGATAAATGAATCAGGATCGGAAGACGATTGGCTAACAAATAGAATGAACTTCATGCAAATCAGAAGGTATCCGCTAGGCCTCTCATCCCAATAGAGAAGGTATTACCGGCTTCAGAATTGCGGATATACGATGATAGAAGGACTTCTGTTCAAAAGAAATTTCAATGGTGTGCTCCTACGATGCGTTACTTCAGGGGAGGCACGCAAAGGATTCTCGATGCATTTCATACTAGCGATGAAGGTGGACATTTCTCCGCCAAAACTATCGCCATCAAAGTCCTGCGAGCTGGATATTACTGGCTTACACTTTTCAGTAATTCCTACTCTCTGGTAAGGGCTTGTAAAAAATGTCAGTTCTTCTCTGATAGAAGGAAGAATTCAGCGATGCCCCTCAAACCTATCGTGGCGGATGAACCATTTGCACAATAGGGCCTGGACTTCATCAGAATAATCAACCCGGTTTCTAGCGCCAGACATAAATAGATTCTAACGGCTACAGACTACTTCACAAGGTGGGCGGAAGCTGTTCCCCTTAAGGAGGCAACAAAAACAGAGATTGTAGACTTCCTCGAAGCACTGGTGACAAGGTTCGGCCCTCCGAAGACAATAATCTTGAACAACGCCAGAGCATTTCTAAGTACAAAGGTATGTCACTTTGCATTAAAAAATGGCATATTCCTTAAAACATCATCAAACTATTATCCACAGGGAAATGGCCTAGCCAAGTCGACAAACAAAAGCTTAGTCCGACTCCTTAAAAAGGTTGGCTCAGAGCACCAGAGGGAATGGCATAAAAATCTCCAAAAAGCGCTCTGGGCCAACCGCATAACTCCTAAGCAAGTCCTCAAGACTTCGCCCTATGAGCTGGTATATGGGAAGGAGGCGTTGTTACTTATCTCTATGGAGATCCTGGCGATACAGTTGTTGAAATCCCTTAAGATAGAACAAAATGGAGCCATGGAGGTTCGGCTCACCGAACTATTGGAAGTACAAGAAAAAAGGGAGAATTCCCTAATAGCAATGACAAGCCATCAATAGGTGGTCAAATGATGGTTTGACAAGAAGGCTTCCGACCAAGGTCTAAAAAGGGGAGACTTAGTGCTAAAATATGACAGCAGGGCTGCAAAGCCAGGTCAGCACGATAAATTTGATGGCCTATGGGAGGGACCCTTCAAAATTATTCGGTGCAGGCAACAGAACACTTTTGAGTTGGAAAATATGGAACAAGAGCCGTTAGGAATCCCGGTCAATGGGATTCATCTTAAGTTGTTTCATTAGGCATTATGCTCTACCTTGTACAGTTGTAAATAACGCTTTGGTTTCCTTTCCTATTTTTGGCCTGTTCTTTTTCTAAAATAAGTTGTCTTTCTATGTAATTGCTCATTATCGTTGGCGGGTAAAACCTCAGAGTTGCTTTACACAAAATACACTCATACATGGAGAAATAGCATGCAAAACTTGCAAACCCAGAAAATTTTAAACATAGAAGCAAAAAGTGCATGGATTTTCCTTAAAAACGAGAAGTATATATTTATATATATGATCTTTGGTTACAAAATGGCTGGGATGCCGATTTACAAATTGTACAAGTATTTGGGTACATTATATATACGATAGCCTTTTATCAGGCTTATCTAAAACATGAAAGTTACATGTTGAGCAAGCAGGGAAAGGGGTTATCTATCCAAAGGAATGACTGGCAACAACTGACGCATTCACTGCAGCGTCCGCTTCTTCCTCGTCCACGGGCTCGTCGGCGGCACTGGTAGCATCATTTGGCGCAACCGCCAGTGGCGGTGGGAACACCAGGTTCCTAAAGTCAGTGTACCAGTCTACGTCATAGAAAGGTATCACATTGTAGCTCCGAAACAGGAAGTGTAGGGCCTGAGTAACCCTCTGCTGGTGCTGGTCACGGGTCTGCAGGTGGAATCCGCTGAGGAATGGCAGCCATACGACAACAACTTCTTCTTCGATAAAATGACGTAGGTCGCTGGCTGTTGGCAGGCCTATCCCATATGCAGCATGTGCAACGACCTCACCAAGCCTATTTAGGTATTTCTTCGGGAAGATTTCCTTCACCAGCTTCAGGATAAGTGGCCGGGGAACGCAAATGTCCAGCATGGACGCTACAAAGTGTGAGCATATGTCGGTATTCACCCTATACTTATCCTCATATTCTACGCAATCCTTGCCTAGGACCCACTTAATGGCTACCAGAACCAGCAAATGCTTGTTCTTTGTCATTCTTTTCAGCCTTCTAGTGGAAATCTCATCTAGAAATGTTGTCTGTGATTTAAACGAGGTTAGGCGAATTAGGGTATCCATTTGTCCTGACACTGTCTTTAAGTCTCCTAAGATAATGCCGAATTTGCTCACCACCTAACCTATGAAAGGACTTGCTTAGCAATCTGCTACTGACCTATCACCTCTTAAACGCTAAGTATGTTTGCTCGCTATCTACTGGCCCATTTATAGAAAAATTGACAAGACATATGCCAATCCGCCTCTAAAGAATGTGATGTATGCTGGCTGCCATCTCGAAGGCCGAGTCTGTGTTTGTTCACATTTTAGGCTGGTACATTCATGATAGCATGGCTCAAGGCATGCTTAATTAAATGAAGTTGATTAATTAGCTTTAAAAAGGTGGCACTTGTTGGTGAAAGGACGTATGGCCGTAGGCTATTGTGTCATATCTCAAGCGCATCCCAGAGCCCAAGGCGATACTCGTATCTTTTTCAGGCGGTGATCGTTTGCTTGGCGTAATCATTCTGGCCAGGATATTAATTGCCAGTACATGCTAACGCAAGGTTAGAAGGCTAGTTGCAAGCTCAATTTCCAAGGAGATCAAGGCGTATCACATGATCTCGTAAATGTAACGATGAAATCCGATTGCCTCGGAATAGCAATTAGTTAATCTTGCATGAGTTGCAAGATTAACGGTACATGCCAAATTAAATGCAAAAGGCTTGCTTTTGCCTACCACCTTGGGAAAAGTTGTTATTATTGCATGAAAAGGCTTAATATTTCAAAAGCTTTCTACAAACCTAAGGGAAGTGCAAAGTGTTTTCTGTCTGTCTATCTAGAGCAAGCAAATTCACAGGTGAGGAGCTTACGAAATTCTCAGAAAGAAAAATGTCAGAATCTTCAGCTCAGCCGATGCAGGAGGAGATTAGCCAGGAACTGTTCACGGCTATTCGTTCTTTGGTCGAGGTATACGTGTACAAAGATGTAGCATATGCCACGCCTGGTATACCCGCAAAGATGAGAAGAGCCCACACAGAGGAGCTGGATAGACCCAAGGAATGGAGCAACCAGAAAAAGGTTAAAGAAAAATGGGATAATATCTATGACCCAAAGCTTGCAAAGAACCCTAAATCTCTCAGAGAGGCGGCTTGTGCAAGGTTATCAGCAACAAAGACAGACCAATCTATGGCAGGTAGAGTCTGGTATAGTGGTCTCCCACAATACATGGTCCCATTGGTGCACTATTGCCCGGAGGTGGTCGACGCGGCTTTTCAGCGCTATAATCCAGATACCCACTGCATTGAAGGTCACAATTTAAGGGTTCATATTAGCCCAGAGACCATCTGACACATGTTATGTATCCCAGATCTAATTAGAAGGAAAGAGACTATCGAGCATTTTCACCCAAGCAAGGGGGAGAAAATATGGAGGAGGATGAAAACCGGCTCCGATTTCTTGTTAGAGGAGACTAATAAGAAAGGTATCGTGTCCGCTAAAGCACCAAGTATCCCATTATCGTGTGGTTCATTCCGCGATGATCTTAAGGACCCCATGTCCATGCTAGCATTTGTTTGCGGTCGAGACACCGATGAGAAGATCGAGGCTTTTCAGCTGGGCCCTGCGATCTAGTTTCGCAAGCAACATGAACTCTTCTGGTATGATTTTGTTGAGTTCATGGTTGAAGAAATGATACATCAGATGGAGAATTAACAGGCGGAAAAGAAGTTTAGATTTCTTTCCTACTTGGTCCACATGTTCCTACATCAGAATCCGGATTTCTTCGCCCGATTCTTTCCGCTATCAATTTTTGATGAGCAAAACAAAAGAAAGCCGGTGTCTACATGGACACATTTCCTTTCCGCAACATATGACTATTATGCGTTCGCGGACTATTTCATAGCCCCGGTCTTGAATGATTTGATCGGAGAAGGTGATATCGTCCAGCTCACTACAGAGCAGACTGGATTTATACAAGACTACACCCCTGCTTGTGACTGGTTCTTGGGCAAGGATTTCACAATCCTTCGAATGCGGGGCTTTATTGGCAAACCTTTCCTGCTCCCAGTTTGCGTCACCAATAGAGTGCTCGCGCTGGAGATTTTCTGACAAGTGTGTGTCATTGATTTCATGTTTTGTAGCAGCGGAAGTGTCAAGAAGAAGGGATTCTTCACTTGTCCGAAGAGCTTCAAGTCGGTAACTTTAGTTAAAAAGCAATCACACAAGTTGCTAGAGGAGAAACTGGCACATCTAGGGTTGGTACTGGTAAATGATAAGTGGGAATACAACCCTTTCAACGACCTGCCAGAGCCACACATGAAAGTTACCTATGATTCCCGACCATACTGGGAAAACGGCTTAATCCACGGACGGATGGAGATGAGGATTTTATGGAACTAGCGCAAATCCCTAGCTGGATTCTAGAGGCCCATGGCACAAGTTCTACTTTCTAGTGGTTTTGGCAAGGGACAATCTTTCGATGGAGCGCAGCATGTATAACAAGTTGAAAAGGGGCGAAGAATGGAGCGATGAAAAGATAAGAGCTTTATGGAAATATCGCCAGGAAACAACATAGTTGGATGCTCCTTATAATCAATTGAAGGATGATCAGGAATTTGATAGATGGTGGAATGAGGGCCACCCCATCCTGAACTCTAGTGCTGACAGGAGCGAAGAGGGAGAGGGATCCAAGGAGCATGAAGAAGAAGCGGCGGTATCATCCTCTTCGGCGCAAAAGGGTGAGGCTTCCAAGCAGACCGCCTATGTGGCCACTAACGTACGTTTTAATATATCAAGGGGCTCGCTTACACGCACTTGAGCCTCTAAACCGGCTTGGCTAACGACTCATCAGAAGGATCCAACTGCCAAAGTTAGTGAGGGTCCGCCTGCGAAAAGGCAGCGCACGAAAAGTATTATCGGAGGTGTTTTGCAAGAACCCGTCGGAGGAGAAGTACCCGCTGCTAGCCAAATGCCAGAGTTTTCGGGAGAGTCACGAACGATCCTGGAACCACCGCCAACCGGTCAACAGGTACATTTCTCTCCTTCTCTTGCATCTCATTCCTTCATATCCGCCCCTGCTTCGTTGGCGACCCCTGTCATAAGTCCGAGTCCTCCACCTTCTGCTTCTGGTCCAACTTATTCGGTTGGATTTGCCTAGTATTCGCAGGCCCAACCATTTATAATTACTCCTCCAAATATGCTCACGCCTACTGCTGTTGCTCAATCTTTCCTCACCTCGCTTTTGGAAAATGTTCCCCCTGTCGGCCCCCATTCTTTTTCCACTATGCTTACTGATCCCCGTCCGTTGCAACAAGCTGACACCCCGTTAGCAACCCCCTTTTTCCAGCCAATGAGCCTTACGACTGAATCCCCGA
Source organism: Sequoia sempervirens (assembly GCA_007258455.2). NCBI lineage: Eukaryota > Viridiplantae > Streptophyta > Pinopsida > Cupressales > Cupressaceae > Sequoia > Sequoia sempervirens. Next base: position 92,846,180 of record VDFB02000003.1, read on the forward strand.
TTCAACCGCTACAGATACCTAGCCCCGCTGATAGCTCTCAGGCGAAGCTATGGAATGTGCCACACTTTTTTCGACAAACAGTCACTCTCCAAAAGAAGAAAATGTGTGCGCCTATGAAAGTTACCTATCCCTATGCCCTGCCTTCTGGTGTTCCTTTCGCAGGTGGGCTAGTTTCATCACCAGCCGAATTCATAGTGCAGATAGATTATGGAAAAGAGGCACGTGCAAATAGAATGAGGCGACGCAAGGCAAAGGATGACAATGCTCCCGCCGAGCCAAGAGTACAGGCTTCGTATGATGAGGCCCGACAAAAATTAAAATTTGCAACCATGTACCCAAGGGTAAGCAAGTCTCAAGGAGAAATGCAACCCAAAGATTATGAGATCTATGCTGTCGAACTTGACATGAAGATAGCCCGGCCGCAAGATAAGGTCAAAATCATGGAGGAGATGCAACGAATGGTCACTTCCGACTTCCTCAAAACTGGCCGCCAGTTAAAGAAGAAAGATGAGCAACTCAAGACAGCCAAGGAAAGGGTGAGCTTTCTAAAGACAAAGGAGAAATCCTTGGAGGCAGATATCGCCCGAATGACTGAAAGAGCGCTGATAGTAGAGAATGAGAGAAACAGGCTTTAGGGCAAAATTGTGAAAACCTAGGTTGCTGACCCAGGCTTAGTAAAAGAATTGCAAAGCCAGAACCAAGCAGCCCGACAGAGCCTACAGTCAAAAGAGGAAGAGCTTGAATGCATCCGCCTTGAGTATAGTCAGGAGATGGCACAAAAGGGTGAGGAGTTGGAGCACCTACAAGAGCAGTATCAGTAAAAGGTACATGAGAAAGAGGCCGAATTCAAAAGCTTGAAGACTAAGCTAGAAGAGGAGCTCCGAGAGACAAAGGCTTCTCTGGAGGAGCAATCGGCTAACCACTCCCGAGCTGAACAAAATTGAAATAAAGAAATAAGCAGCTATGCGGAGCAGTTAGCGTCTGAGAAAAAGAAGAAGGCAGAATTAGCCAAGGCCCTCATTTCAAGAGACGTGGAGATTTCTTCACTTAAAGCCTCTCTGCTACCTGCCCCTGCCCAACCTGATGTCATCCTGCTGGTTAGGAAATTGTACATTTCTCACTGGGAGAAAGTCAAGACCTTCTGCCTAAAACTGCAGCCTACCCTCTGATTCATCGACAAGGCATCAAGACTTAATCAAGAAGCCCACAACACAATGGAGCAGTTCCTGCATTTCATCCTGGAAAAGATTCCTGAGGCAAGGGACTTGCTCAACAAGCTATACTCTGTCTCGGACGAAATCCTTGCTGAGGCGGGTATCGAAGATCGGGACATTGCTGCTCAAATTGCCAATAAATTCATTCATTATCACTCCGCTTTCCAGTGCACTAAGGCAGCGGCGGCTTTTCTAAGCAAGGCGCTTGATGGCATACGGGAAAGTTTCTCTGAGTTAGGCAAGCTGGGGTTGCCATCCCTGTTCCTTGAGGATAGCTCCATTGCCACAACTGCACACATTGCGGAGGTTAATGAGTAGAAGGAGAACGACTCGGAGGCATTCAAAGAATTCGGCAGCTCCCCAAAGGCAACCGACATTGAGGCGATCATTCATCCACTCTCCCAGCTGCTTTTCCATATCCAAGCAGGCGCCAGCCTACCTAAGGTGCTGCCTCACAAAGAAGCTATTGATCTCCGCGGGGCACAAGAAAATTTGCGCAGCATGGCAAAGTCGTCTGAAGGTGAATGGTCGCCCTTGCAGGCTGCTCTTTCCAAACTCTAACTCCATTCGCCCGATAGATAAAGCTCTGGTTTGTAGAACCAGAGAGTTTTTGGGTTCTACGTTCCTTGTCTGAAATGCCCCTGATAGTCACCAAAAGCTGTTAAAATAAATATAAATTCGAACAGCTCCCTTCGGGTTTCTTTTTGTGAATGTGTGTGCGCCGGCCTGTGAGTCGCCGAATTTAGTCGGCTTTCCATCAAATTTTGACCTCTCCCTTTTGCGCATCTCTTCTTCGCAGCTTCGGGTAGCGGCTTCGCTTTCGGGTCTTGAAAGGCTGCGCTAGGCGTCCACGTGTCTCACTTGCGGAGGTTTTTATCTCTTTTTTTCTTGAAGTCGCTTCGAGTTGCGAAAGCCTTCTGCCGGGGCCATCACTTCTAAAGATTGTCAAAAGGACCCACATCTTGCTACATGGTGGCATATCGCAGGCTTTTCATGCGGGAACAAAATGAGCAACCGCAGGCTGCATAGTGCTTGCTCGGGGTTTTCTTTCTATTGTCTAGCAGGTATTGGCGGGCCCTACCTTCTGCTAACTGGCAATCGTTCGCAGATCTTTTAACTCGGCAAGGAGGTGAACAACCGCGGGTTGCGAAACGCTGCCACGTGTCTTTCGCACCCGGTTGATGTGGCTTTCTCTCCACATCAAGAAGGACCTCAGCTCATTGGACACTTGTTGCATCTTCGCAATCTCTCGACAGCAAGGAGAGAGTTTTTCATTCGGGTAGCGACAGGATGCCACGTACCTTACAACTGATCCTTGAGGCGGGCGATAGGCTGGCTGACGAGATTATGTTATTGGATGCTGCTCTTCATGGTTCTTCAAAGCGGTGGATGACACTTGTCGCCTCGGGTATGGCTGGGTCCACTGCCATCATTACGAAGGGCGTGCCTGCACCTGATTATCCAAATGTTGTGTTCTAACTCGTTGCCATTATAATGGCCTGGGAATTTTTGATTCTGGCATCATTGCAGGGGATTGTGGGATCTTTTTTGTTACAGCTTTCCAAAGCGGTGGGAGTTTTCTCTCCAGCTATATATATACTCTCTCTATCAAGAAGAAGGGGTCCAAGATTTTTTGAAAGGATACTGGTTTTAGCAAGAGACACCAGGCCTCTTTTACATGTTTATTTGCAAGAAACTTTCAGACTGTGCCCACTGTTCGGCCTTTCTATTTTTCATGTTTTGATCAAACTGTAAACTGTTCCTTTTATTGTCTTAAGCATTTCATTTGATAAGACTTCTATATATTGAATACAAGCTTACTTATCTAAATCATGTCTAAATGACTCTTCTTAGTAGTAAGGATGTATGCGATATTATTTTATGTCAATAAATGAACTGTTTATGCTATAGCTTTAAGTTTCTGACGTTTTGGAACGTGACAACATCTTTCAGGCCCTTAAGTCTATGATTTATCGTGCCCATTAGCAAACTTTGGCGCATCGCCTTAGATTAGATTTTGCTTCATTATATATGTTTCATTTTCCCTTTCAAAAAATCATTATAGAAGAAGCCGACTTATTTAAAATCTGGAGGTCACTCAGTTTGGCGCAAAGAGTCCCCCTTGAACTGAGTTTCCCATAAGGCACTGTTACCTCGCCAATTTTTGGCATCAACAGTTGTAATAAAACATTAAACCATAACAAGGTCCTTAGAACTTGCTAGTATTTACTTGTAGTGGAGTTGGAAGACATATGTTGTTTAAAAACATGTAGGCTATATGTAAAGTAGAATATTTATATTGTGGAAATTAGGTCAAATTTGGCTTTAATATCTTGATTAAGATTAGAAAACAAGTGTTTTCCTTTGAATGTCCTATGATTAGTGAAGTTAATGCACAATTTGAATTTGGGATATATACTCCTACTTTGAGCATGAGAATTATTGTCAAGAAAGTTTATAGAGAAATATTTATATTGCTTAAGTGGGGCATGCAAATCTTAAGCATGCTTTGCTAAGGTTTGTAGACCACAAAGTTCATAGGAGAGGTGATTTTCTTAATAACCCTTGTGATCCTCATACTATTAGCTCTACTTATCAATAACTTTCAAACCTATCTACAATATTTGACAATCAAACCAAAAAAATGAGAATAAAGACGAGTGACATGGAGCAATGATACACCATTGCTTGCTCCTCAATAATCTTAGGCATCATGTACATTGCTATGACCAATACAAATGTATCAAAATGAAAAAAGATAATGAAGAGAATATAGTTTAGAGCCTTTCAAAAGAGCTCAAGTGTGACATCAAGTGACATCTCTATTTAGGTTTAGTTAGATAGGTACTATTGTTTGTGAATGCATGATCATTTGTTGGAATGATCTACATATATTGTATGAAAGGGAGATCCCATTAATGAAATGTTTTTTACTATTTGTGACCATTAAGCCAATGTGACAACAAATAAAGGAATAAGTAGAGTTTTCAATCATATCAAATAAAATGAACTAGATTTATTAAAAATACTTTAAGTTGTATTTGACATTTTGCTGGGTTTTCAAAACTTCGTTGGCTCTAAAGGTGTTCTTAAGAACCTTTTGAAACACTAGAACTATTACCTGAAACCTTGCTAATACCCACCGAATTTGATGAAAATGCTTTAGAAACTTTTTGGCAAACAATTCCTTACACTTTTGGAAATCTCTAACACAAAGTGGAAGCAAAAAATAAACCATGAACATTGATATTTTAAGTGTTTCCTAACACCTCTTCGAGGACCAAAACTGTTCCTGGCACCTTTCTATTAGTCGATAACTCAATTCCCAGCACCCTGCCAAGACCTAATGAATCACAATAGGGCGAATAATACAAATGGTTTCATTGAAAATGATTAAGAAACTTTTAAGTAAATGTTTTGGCATCTTGTTAGTTCCTAGGAACCTCCTCTCTAGCACCAAGATCGTTCCTAGGAACTGTGTTCGTTCTCGATGAAAACCAGATAGTGGGATGCCATGAAATGTGATGATTGCAGATAACAAAACCACAAACTGTGATGTTGGTCATGTTATTCACATTTATTATTAGCTTATTGATATTTCTAAGGATAGATTTGTGAATTTGCTGACTGATAATGGAAACAAAAACGATAATCTCAGGTTCCTCACTGATGATCAATTGCTTACCTAGATAAAGATGGCTTTGGAGAGCAGAAAGATCTTGTTGTGACCTCTGAAAGATCTGCAATGGGAGAGGAGTAGATCTGGACCCTCTGAAAGATCTTGATCTAGAATAAATTAGAATTTCAACCATGGAATTTGAAGGATATAATGATATCCTTTGATTCTTATCAACCTCACTAGGTTTTAGTTTGAAATGCATAAAGTGGCCATTTTGTACACATGTATTATTGAAGCATGTGAGATGGTGTTCTAGGAAGCTAAGGATTCTTTTTACAAGTAAAATAAATCTCATCCATTACATATAGCAACTAATTCGCTGACAATTTTGTAGTAGAAAAGCATAAATTACAAATACAGCAAATATGTCAGATAGAGGATATGGTTTCAAGCACTTATACAATAGAAAACAAATAGAATGGTGGACGAGACTATTCAGAAACGTGCTCATCAAATTTTTGACAAGATGCCCGAGAGGCCAACATATGCAAAGGATGATATAATGAACCAATTTGGAAAGCCTACCATGTCTTCTCCGTATGTTCTACATCAAGGAAAAAAATGAAGCACTTTTGGCTCAACAACAGTCCTAGATGATGGCTATTGGAGCAATTACTAGATCTCTAGAGTTGTTCTTTCACGTTATCCTAGATCTAGTAGTTTTCAAGTGACTATCAAACTCCATAATCTATGCAAAATGACTAAATAACCCCATTAATGGATGCATAGTTTTCAAAGTGAAGTTATATTAAAAATTCATCAAAATTTCGAACCATAGGTGATAATATAATTTCAATGGTTTGTGATGTGTTGGTGAATTCTTTGCTTGATGAAATTTTTACTATCAAATATTAATATTAATAATTGATAAGGTACAAGGATTTATAATCATGAAAGATAGATAAGGTAGATTGCACAATATCTATAATGGTTGTAATAAAGTATTGAACCACAATAAGGTCCTTAGAGTTTGCTAGTATTTACTTGTAGTGGAGTAGGAAGACAAATGATGGTTAAAAATATGTAGGCATGATAATATATGTAAACTAGAATATTTATATTATGGAAATTAGGTCAAATTTGGCTTCAATTTCTTGACTAAGATTAACAAACAAGTGTTTGTCTTTGAATGTCCTATGACTAGCGAAGATGGTGCACAATTTGACTTTGGGATATATACCCCTACTTTGAGCATGAGGATTGTTGTGAAGAAAGTTTACAAAGAAATATTTATATTGCTTAAGTGGGGCATGCAAATCCTAAGCATGCTTTGCTAGGGTTTGTAGACCTCAAAGTTCATAGAAGAGGTGATTTTCGTAATAACCCTTGTGATCCTCATACTATTAGCTCTATCAGTAACTTGCAAACCTATTTACAATCTTTGACAATCATACCAAAATAAATGAGAATAAAGAGAAGTGGCATGGAGCAATGATACACCATTGCTTTCTCCTCGATGATCTTAAGCATCATACATTGCTATGACCAATAAAAATGGATTGAAACCAAAAGATTCAATTAAGAGAATATAATTTAGATTCTTTTAAAAGATCTCAAGTGTGACATCAAGTGGCATCTCTATTTGGGTTTAATTAGATAGACACTATTGTTTTTTAATGCATAAGATATATTGTATGAAAAGGAGATCTCATTAATGAGATGCTTTTTATTATTTGAGGCTATTAATCCAATATGACAAATAATGGAGAAATAACTAGATTTTTTCAATCATGTCAAATAAAATGAATTAGATTTGTTGAAAATACTTTAAATTTTTTTAAGCAAATACAATTTGACATTTTGCTGGTTTTGCAAAACTTCGTTGGCTCTAAAGGTGTTCGTAAGAACCTTTTCAACACTAGAGCTATTACCTTAAACCTTGCTAATTCCCACCAATGGTATGTTTGTCGAATATGCACAAATTGAATTTGTTGAAAATGCTTTAGAAACTATTCCTTACACTTTTGGAAATCTCTAACACAAAATGGAAGCAAAAAGTAAACCATGAAAATAGATATTTTAAGTGTTTCCTAACACCTCTTCGAGTACCAAAACTGTTCTGGCACCTTTCTACTAGTCGATAGCTCAATTCCCAGCACCCTGCCAAGACCTAATGAATCACAATAGGGCGAACAATAGAAATGGTTTCATTGAAAATGATTTAGAAACTTTTAAGTGAATGTTTTGGCATCTTGCTAGTTCCTAGGAACCTCCTCTCTAGGAGCACCAAGTTCGTTCCTAGGAACTGTGTTAGTTCTCCATGCAAACCAGATCGTCGAATGCCATGAAATGTGATGATTGCAGATAACAAAAACACAAGCTGTGATGCTCTTCATGTTATTCACATTTATTATTAGTTTATTGATATTTCTAAGGATGGATTTGTGAGACTGATAATGGAAACACAAACGATAATCTCATATTCCTCACTGATGATCAATTGCTTACCTAGATAAAGATGGCTTTGGAGAGCAGAAAGATCTTGTTGTGACCTCTGAAAGATCTGCAATGGGAGAGGAGTAGATCTGGACCCTCTGAAAGATCTTGATCTAGAATAAATTAGAATTTCAACCATGGAATTTGAAGGATATAATGATATCCTTTGATTCTTATCAACCTCACTAGCTTTTAGTTTGAAATGCATAAAGTGGCCATTTTGTACACATGTATTATTGAAACATGTGAGATGGTGTTCTAGGAAGCTAAGGATTCTTTTTACAAGTAAAATAAATCTCATCCATTACATATAGCAACTAATTCGCTGACAATTTTGTAGTAGAAAAGCATAAATTACAAATGCAGCAAATATGCCAGATAGAGGATATCATTTCAAGCACTTATACAAGAGAAAACAAATAGAATGGTGGACTAGACTATACAAGAAGCGTGCTCATCAAATTTTTGACAAGATACCCAACATACGCAAAGGATGATATAATGAACCAATTTGGAAAGCCTACCATGTCTTCTCCGTATGTTCTACTTCAAGGTAAAAAATGAAGCACTTTTGGCTCAACAACAGTCCTAGATGATGGTTATTGGAGCATCTACTAGATCTAGAGTTATTCTTTCACGTTATCCTAGATGAAGCTAATAATTCATTGACCATAATTGGTAGGGGTATTGGCATGACCAAGTCAAAACTAGTTAACAATCTTAGGACCATTACAAGGTCTAGAGCCAGGGAATTTATGGAAGCTCTAGCTGCTAGTGCTAATGTTAGCTTGGTTGAATAGTTTGATGTCAAATTTTACTCTCCATGAGGAAGTTGTGACTACCAAACACAATGATGATCAATAGTGTATTAGGGAGTCTCACATTAATGAAATATTTATTGTGACAAAAGATGCATTTGGAGAAGCACTTGGTGAGAGAATAAAGATTACTCTTTACCTTAAAGATGATCAATTAAAGTATCTTGAAGAGAGGTTTTCAAGAAACTAAGAAAGAAACATACAAAGTTCATAAGTTATCCAATTCTCCTATAGATTGAGAAGACTATACGGAATGAAGTTTAAGATAAGAAAGAAGGAAGAGTTAAAAAGTTAAGCTTAAAGGGCTATGCAAGGTTGTCAAGGACATAAATGGAAGAGAAAGTGAAAAAATAGTGGTTTTTGATCATATTGTCTAGTTATAAGAGGATTTAGATGTATGAAGCCCTGAACCTTGAGGGATTCAAGTCTAGTGGAAACATTCAAAAGACATTTTTTTTTCAAAGACATGCATTTTCTATAAGTGACATAAAGTCCCCTTTTATGTTATACTTGCATGTTGCACTTGTTTGCGATTGTAACCTAAGTCACTTTCATGATTTTAGAAGTGAAGTTAAATTATAAAATATTATTACTATCCCTTAGGAAAAGGTTATAAACTAGTTACAAGTTAGTAAGGAGGAAGAGAAGTTATATATAGAAGGAAAATTCAATTTAAAGAGGTTCCTCTCCTAGGGAAGATTGACTCCTCTTAGCATGACAATAAGATAGAAACTTGTAAAAGGATTTTGTGTTCTAAATTACAATAAAATTTGGAGATATTGTTGAACTTTGTCTCATTCATGTTCTCTTTGTTTGTTAAATTTTTTCTATGCATTTGGATGTATCAAATCAAATGAACACTCTATGCTTATGTCATTATGGGAATTAGGAGAATATTTTTGAGCTGCATATCATTATGTTCTTTGATTTTTGCATGTTATTCATATGTTGTATATGATTTATTCCTCAAATTATTGAACATTCTAGAATGTTATTTCCCTTTTCATTTTCCAACATTTTGTGTAAGAAATCTTACACAATGTCTTATATAAGCCTATTTAGGGTTTCCTCAGTTTATATTCCTTTAACACTTTTGGGTTAAAAGTTACAAAAACCTAAAAAAACCTACCCTATGAGGAATCATCCCCTCTCAAACACAAATGAAAATCACTAATTTAATAGTAATTTATTTATCTATTGTAAATGTTTGTCATTGTATATTGGGCAAGTCATGCTGAATTTAGTCAAATATCATAGCTACCAATCTATTTACCAACACATTTTGGTGGTTCTATTAGGGGATCAAAGTGGGTGCATTTTGTCTCTTAAACATTTGAAATTATCCCCCCCAAAATAATGATGGGTGACTCTTTATAAATGAAACCCACTTAAAATAATTAATTTCATAAAAAAAATCAAATTAGGATGAGATACATACTACCATAATTTTGAGATTTGCATTTAGTCATTAGTTTTTCCTAAACCATGGGGAAGTTATTTTGGTTCTCTAACTTTGGCTTATAATATATAGTCTTGTCTTTATGTTCAAGGAATCATTTCTCAAAGTTTGTCAGAGAAAATTCACAATATGTGGAGAACCATATTTAGGCATTTAAGGTGGCTTGTGGGGTTACCTATTTGCTCTAACACCCCCCTTAAGAACAACTTAGGGAGAAGCTGAAAACTTAATGATGAATGTGATAATGGATGCATGAATGGGTCTCAACTACAAGGCCTAATGAGCTACATATGTAAAAACTAATGAATCTCTCATAACTAGAGAAAAGGAGAAAACCACATGAGAGAAAAATAGTCTCCAAAAGAGATAAAATGAAATAAATGCACACTAGTGAAAGAAGGAAATTTGAGGACTTGATATGAGCTCCCAAGGATTGATTATGCCACATAAGTACAATAGATGTCCCCCAATAGAAGAGAGAAAAAAAAGGATTTTTAATCCCCCATAAAGAAATAGCTCCTATGCCAATGATGAAATCCTAAAGACAAAACATGATCTATTGCCTACAAACAACATTTCTCCCCTTAGGAAGAAACATATCCATTAGTGATTGGAGAAGCCATTCTCATAAGCTAGATGAATAGGGAATCCAAATCTAAATGATGTGTGCCTCTGAAAACTACTCAAATATCCACATGACAAAATGAGATGATTTCAATCTAGAATCTTGTGAAGACTAATGTAGAACAAGCTTCAAAGATGATGATGATGGGTTGACAACAATGTTGTGGCTATCATGAAAGAGGAGATGAACATCCTCAAAATATTCCTCCAAATCTACAATATGAGACTCCACAAGCAAGGATGAATGTTTTATTGCACTAAATCAATAGGGGCCATGTATGTGGTAATATTAATCTGATAAGGAACAATAGAAGATGGAGGTTGGGTCTCTATATGAAGAGTGGTAACAAAGAGACAAACATTTAAACCATCAGAACATGCAAGACTTGTGATATACTCAAGCTCCTCTAAAGTATCATCATCAAAGGGTATGTAATATATATCATCAAGGAGAATGAGACAATCTGCAACAAGATCCTTTAGGAATGGAGAGATATGAAGGTCTCCATGGATCTCCCAAATTCTAGTCCAAATTATGTGGGGACAATCAATGTGTGATACAACACACATAGTGTCATGATCAACACTAGAATAAATCACTCCTACAACATGATCAATGATGTCATCCCATATTTATCTACTCCCTAGTGTGTCTAGTTTAGGTATGCATCCATAAAGATAAGGAAAAAGATTAAGCCACCTAATATGTGTTAGGATGTTTTTCCAAGACTTGAATAATTGTTGTTTTCTAGGAAGACCATAAAATGATGAATAGAAAAACCTATGAAACCTCCTCAAATAATAAAATTAAAGACCAATAACATCAAAGCATGTAAAGAAAATCAAATGAAGTCATCTCATGGAAAAAAAACATTTATAGATGTCAGGGTATCCAAGTAATTGACAAAAATGTGAAATAATAAAAAAATTGAATAAGAACACATGGGGTAGATTTTGAAAAAATGCATGGATAGATCTGAAGAGCTTGAAATACCTTTCCAATGCCACAAGAATCATGGAAATTGGAGATATAGGAAAACATTAATTCAAACTCAAAAGATAAAAATGATTATTTGACTTTAATAGGTGATAAATTGTATTAAGAAGAATATATGATGATGAGACCTACACCACTATAAAGTACACAGAACAAGATTCTAGTGATATCTTGTTTGTGAAAATCCAACTCTGTACACTCAAGTTATACCAAAAATAAAAAAATAGCTCCCTTTTGCTAAGATTGGAGAGCAAGGGGCCCTAGCTAGTGGCAATTGAATGGCTCTTGGGTGGCGACTAAGTGGTTCCACTTTCCTGGGAAAATTTCCAGACATCAATCAAGCTAGGAATAGGAAACAAAAGAACCAAGAAATGGTGGTGGTTGGGAAAATTAGCCAATGTCAATTGTGGAATTTTTTTAATGGTGCATGAGTGGAGAGACTGAAAAAAGAGTCATAAGAACCAATGATGTTGCCTGTAATTGGGAAAGGCTTTTAAAGAAACAACAACTTATATGGGAGACCCTATTTGGAAATATGATCAAGGCTCTTAGGCCAAAATCCACACAAGGAGAAATTGATGTCAAGAAAATTTACAAGCAATCAAGAATTTCAAACAATATCGACAACTGATGACATCCACTCTAGTGCATACAGTTCCTCGCTAGAAAGTAAAATCAATGCCAAATATTTTAAATCCTTGTCATTGCACAAATTTTTTGTTGAATTTTTGTGCCCTTAATTTTTTTTGTCTTTTTAAACTACTCAAATTTCGGTGAATTGATAGTCATTCTTCATGTTTTTGGTCATTTTAAACTCAACGATGATGCCTATTTTTCTCCAAGATTAGATTTTTTTTCCTCAAGGTAAAATCTCTCAAAAAATAGATAAGAAGTCATAGATCTAATGCTTTGATACCATGTTGGAGTTGATAGTGAACCCCACAACTTCTAAAAATTACTTGCAACCAAAATGTATATCACATGAAGAGGGAATTTAAAGATGTTGATTGTGTTATGCAACCTTGAGAATAGATTTGATTTAAAAAAGAATCATGTTATGCATTTGTACAAAATGAATCGAAATGATTACAATGTACGGATGAAAGTTTATGAAAGAGAAAATAGAATCACAAATGAAACCCTAGGTGAGGATTAGATTAGATCATGACAAGTGTCCTCATCATATGCTATGAGACAAGATGGCCTAAAAATAGAAAAAACCTTCTAATTTTAGCTTAAGTGAATGAAGTAAAAGGGGACCTAATAATTAATTAATGAATAATTAATTATTAGATGATTCCTTATTTACTCTAACAAAGATAACATTCCTTTATTTCCCATTCAAAAAATGATCACCATTTATACAATTTGAAAATGCTATAACATGTTTCACTCCAACCAAGGTGTCATTATATAATATTTCATTAGTACAACCAACAAAGAGGAAATTAAAAATCATTCCCCACTTATTCCATTTTCTCTTCCTAAAATGTAAGTCTTTGTTTTTGGAACCATTGAAGAACGCCCAATGAGTATTACAGCTAAAAGAAAGGTTGAAGATAAGATTGAATCAAGAGAACATGAAGACCAACCAAAAATCATCTTCCTTCCAATATATATGCAACTGGAAATTTGTAGAGAATTTAATGTTAGAAATAACCCTCCTTTTGAAACATTTGATTTTGAAAACATCTATATGTTAGATATTGTAGATTCATTGCAACACTCTATTTCTCTTCATTCTATTTTATTAAGTGAAACATGCATAGAAAGAGAATTAAACACATTGTTCATGGTTGTCAACTCATAGATTATCAAAGAAAATGAAAAATAAAATATACTAATGGCTAAACATGAACTAAAGAGTGGCTTTGAAAATCATTGTATTCATAATAGTCATGGGATGAAAATCTAATGTTTGAAGATACAATAAAAAACATAGTTATTTCATGGATCAATGAGAAGTTAGGGGCTTTATATTTTCTCTCTCCTGATTGAGAGATGGAAATTATTTAGTTTGAGATGATCTAATACTCGTTAAAGTTAATGCTCATAAAGTGGATTCATAGCTCAAACTAGTAGATGTATTCTTGCTTCAAAAGTTATATGAAGGGAATCCATTTCAAGAAAATTCCTTCTCAAAAGTTACTGATTGAGGATGCATCCAAAATCTTTAGATTAAAATATATAATGTAATATAGGAAGATATGATCAATGGAATGTACGATGACATTGAAAAAAATCAATAATTTTATGTTTTATGATACAAAAATGGTTGAATCATTATAATACATTATTTCTAAAGCCTACATGCTTCAAATATTCTACACCTCTCATCACAAATACAAAATGGAAACATGGTTCATAGGCACTCCATGTGTACCATTATCTATTCCACATATGTGCTTATTTCTTTGAACCTATAAATGGGTTTTCATGATCTTCATGAACTATTTGAGGTAGATTGTATCCAATCATGTACATAGATTACTTCAAGTTTTTGTCAAGTCTATTTTAGTTTTAGTGTGCATATTTCCTTTTTTTTGGTTTGCATCAAAGTCTTTTTGTTTTTCCCTATTGTGCTCTATTAATTTTTTCTCTATTTCACAAGTTTATGATGGTTGGGTGAATTCTTGGCTTGATGAAATTTTTACTTCCAAAACCTAATACTAATAATTGCCAAGGCACTAGGTTTGTTTTTGATTAAATAAGCAACATTTACAGGGTGTTGTACCCTTCACACAAAGAGCCCACAGGGCCAAAAAGAAGCTAGTTCAAAATAGAACATGAACTAGGAGAAGAACAAATAGGAGCCACTAGGGCCCGACAAAATAGGCCAAACAAGCCACAAATAGAAACCGCTGACAGACAGTTGTAGAACAACAAACAAGGACTAGACAACCCCAAAACCTGAGAGGAATAATTTGACTCCCTTAACCCGAGGCAACGACAAAGCGACGGATAAGGGGAGTCCCTCCTTCCTCCACACAACAGACCAGGAAGACTCAAAATCTAAATCCATCGAGCGAGGAGAGAGGAGCGGATCCTCAACAACCACCTTGGGCAAGGAGCCACCACGTAGTGAGGGAGCCAGCAATGAAGAAGAGGAGACATGAGCTATCAAAGGACCAACAGATTCATTGAATGAGGGATGGGAAGGTTTCGCTTGAACAACAACAGCAAATCGATGCAACAAAGGTTCCACGACAAGGATAGCTGAAAGAGGAGCTTGGTAAGACTTAGACTCCTTAGGAGAAATAGTCAAGGGAGGGTCGCCCTCCTCAAGGGAATCATCTGAAGATGGAGAGCCAACCATGAGATGGTCCAAGAGAGCATTCTTCCACCAAGTAGCAGTACCCTTGCAGCGAGCAAGAGGGCAACCAAAGGCCAAATGACTAGTGGAGAAACACCTCCTTGAAAGAGGAGGCCCTCATAGTCCAACAGCTGTATCCAAGGTTTTTCCTCCACCATTAAGATCACATCACCATGGAGAGGTTTGGAGATGTCCAAATCAACTAAAATACGAGCCACCGTAGTATGCCCTAGATTAAGGCACTAGGTTTATTAAGCATTAAAGATAAGAAATTTTATGTGACATCCATAATGGCTATGTACTAAAACAATAAACTTTAACATGATCCTTAGAGCTCATTGGTACTAACTTGTAGTAGAGTAGGAAGAAAGATGTTGATAAAAATCATGCAAACACGAAGATAGATGTAAACTAGAATATTTATAGTATGGAAATTAGGAAAAATATGGTTTTAGCTCCTTGATTAAGGTTAACAAAAAAGTGTTTACTTTTGAATTTCTTGTGACCAGTGAATATGGTGCATTATTTGACTTTGGGATATAGAATCTTACTTTAAATATGAATATTATTGCATCAAGGAAGTTTATGGATAAATACTTATAATTCTTAATGTGGGGCTTGCAAAGGCTAAGTATGCTTGGCTAAGGTTTGCAAATCAATAAGTTCATATAAGAGGTCATTTCCTCAATAACCTTGTGATACTTAGGCTCATACTACTAGCTCTTCTTGTCAATAACATGTAGACCTATATACAATATTTGATAATTAGGTTGGATGAAATGAGAATAAAGTAGAGGGACACAAAGCAATAGATATGTCATCACTTGTTCCTTGATGATCTTTGAAACCATGTACATCACTATGATAAATACAAATGGCTGAAAGTTAGAGGATCCAATAAAGAGAATATAATTTAGAGCCTTCCAAAATATCTTAGGCTTGACATCAAGTAAGATCTCCATTTGGGCTTAGTTAGACAAGTACTATTATTTTAGAATATGGATGATTGTTTGTTAAATACAATATGTGAAAATTCTAAGTCATCCCTTTATACTGAAGATACATCTTTTGTATGAGAAGGAGATCTTGTTGATGATTCCTTTTAATATTTGGATCCATTTAGACAATGAGGCAACAAATGGAGGAAGAAATAGATTTTTCAATCACTTAAGATAACACAAATTTGATTCATTTAAAATGATTTAGAAACTTTTGAGAAAATATAATTTGATATTTAGCTAGTTTCTTGAGACCTTGTTAGCTCTAAATGTGTTCTTAAGAACCTCTTCAACAATATAGCCAATACCCAAAACCTTGTTAGTTCTTTTCAATTGTATGTTTACCAAATATGCACAAATTGGGTTTGTTGAAAATGATTTAAAATCTTTCAAGAAAATGCAATTTACAAGCGATTCCTTGCCTTTTTGGATATCTCTATCACAAATAGAAGTAGAAATAAACCACATGCTAAAACATTTAATTGGTTCCTTACACCTCTTTAGACATTGAAGCTATTATTGACAACTTTCCATTGACCAATAAGCCAATTCCTAACACAGCCAAGAATCAATGAATCATAAAAAATAAATAGTTTTGTTTAAAATGCTTTAGAAACTTTTAAGTAAATGTTTCAGCATTTTGCTAATTCCTAGGAACCTCTTCATTGCTAGAGGTGTTCCTAGGAACCTCTTTGCCATCGAGTAAGTTCCTAAGAATCATCTTAATTCTTGATGAAGGCTAAATCACCAAACACCATAGAATGTGATGATTGCAAATAACATAAAATATATTTGATGAAAAGGTAATAGAGACGTTTACATGAATACAATAAACTTCTGTAAATTTATTTCTCATGTCCTACACCTTCATGATCCACACCAAAATAGAAGATTTATAACATGATTTCAAAATGTGAATTGTGGATGGAAGACAGCTCATATGAATGAAGGTTATAATAATACATGGTATGACTTCACTTCACAACCCCACGAAATATTAATTCTCAAAATATGGACATCCATCAAAACACATTAAGAATAGATGGTTTTTGTCATATATTGTAGCTGTGATTGCACTAGTAAACATACACATCAAATATGGAATCAAAGACAAGGTACACAAGTCAAGTCGTTTGATAGAAATGTTAGAAGAGATGTCATCAAATGGAACAATAGTTGTTGATTTATACGAAAAGGTTCATTAAAGGCACTTGACAAAACTTTCAAGCAAACATAGCTATGGTCATAACCACCCTGGTAGATATGTATACAAATTACGGAAGCAAGGACAATGGGACGTGAGCCATTTCATCGTATGAAGGAAAGGGAAAGGAACTTATCTCGATTGTGTGTAAGGGTGGGCATAGAGGTCTGATTCAGAGCACCACTTTGAATCGAAGACCGATGGAGGACCCTCAAAGATGTACATCCAGTAGGTGGGTACCATTTTAAAAAATGGCTACATCGTCATAGAAGGCAAGTTTTTCCAAGTAGTTGAAGTATCTACCTCAAAGGCCAACAAACATGAGCATGCAAAGTGCTACTTTGTTGGAATTGATATCTTCAATGGTAAAAATCATGGAGGTATTGCTCCATCCTTTCACCACTGAGACGTTCCTCATCTTGATTTTTGTGTTAGTTTTTACTCTGCATATCTGTTTGTTGAGGAAGTTGTGACTACCAAATACAATGATGATGAATAATGTATCAATGAGTCTCACTAGTGGATCATTTACTATGACAAAAGATACCCAGTGAAGTACTTGGCAAGAGAATAAAGATTACTCTTTACATCAAAGATGATCAATTAAAGTATCTTTGAAGAGAGGCTTTTTAAGAATCTAACCAAGAAACATTCAAATTTCATAAATTGTCCAATTTTCCTTTGGGCTAAGAAGATTATAGAGAAAGAAGTATAATATACAAAGACTATGGGAAAAAAAATTATTGTGTTTTTCTAATACACTTATTGTCAACCTTCATAAAATTTTATTTTCAATACCATGTACTCTATTTCCAAGGTTTTGACATTGTCAATCTTGAGAATTTTCTTTTCAATATTATGTACTATATTCCCAATGTTTTGGTGTTACCATAAGAGCCATTTGAGAATATTGTTTTGCAGGTCTAAAATCTTGCCAAGCAAATTAATTATATCTTGCAAACTAGTGCAGGTTTGACAATTAGAGGCTTGAGTAATGGGGCATGATCTTTTGGGTCATGGTCATTTAATGAGGTTTATGAGGGTCTCCACCAGTGGAATTTATATCGTCTTTATAGAAATATTGGTCATTAGACACAATTTGAGGAATGGGAGAGACAAAAGAGGGGCCTTCTAGAATATATGATTTCCTTTATCAATCAAATGCTTTGGATTAACAATCACAATATCAAGGATGAAGGGGGTTGACAATAGTAGAAGAATCCAAAGCCTAGGTAGCCTTTGAGGGAATACAATTTTTTCCCTTTTAGACTTGGAACTTTTCTTAAAGATATATGAGAATGACTAGCATAATTATTAGGATTGTCAAGAACTATAACTTTAGTTGGCAAAGAGTGGGGAGTATTAACTTCAAGGTTTGGGTATCAAGGATTATGAAATTAAGAATCAAAATTGGAGTAGGAGAGGTTGGGTTAGAGGGGGCATTTCTTAGCTTAAAGGGGACCTTTGTAGGGTTAACAATCTTAGTTATGGAGGTTTGGCCCAAGAATGTCATTCAGTGCTTAGAGTACCTCTAAAATGCAATGCTTTTGTTTGATTGGCAACATTGGACAATTTACTAAGTTTTGTGAAAATATTTATAAAAGTGGTTTGAAAGGGCCTTGTTGTTTCTGTTTATTTGAAATGGATGGGGAAACTATAAATAATTTTCTTCTTCATTGTCCTTTCTCTATGGAGTTATAGAATAAAACACTCCAAAAGATGGGGTTAGTTTGGGTAATTTTAGTCTTGATTAAGTAGCTCCTATGCTATTTGTTATGTGGTTTACAAAAATTAAAAGGGCTCTAGAATATAACATTACTCTACACTATGTAGGGTATTTGGCTAGAAATAAATTATAAAAAATTTAGAGAAAAATATTCTCCCTTGGATAGATGTCATTCAAGAATAAATATTACTATCAAAGAGTTTTCTTAACCCCAATTAACTAAGATTAAGTTTCAATTCTCCAAATTTGAATTCAAAATGCTTAAAAAGTGAGGGCTTTCAAATCCTTCCCTCATTTAAGGTTAATTTGGAAACCATTTAAGGAGATTTTAGGATGTTCTAGAGATGGAAGGTACATAAGAATATTTATGATGCCCTCCCATAGAGCACTTTTCTAAATTAAAATTTGATGGGACAATTAAGGGAAATCTAAGAAATTAGGTGAGGGTTTTGTTATTAGGGAGTTTTTAGGTCTTTTAAAAATAAGTAGGCTCTAAATATTTATGGATACATAAAAATAATAAGGTAGAATGAAACTTGCTCTTATTATAGGGCTAGGAGTGGCAGTCTTTCTAAACTTACTAAATTGATAGTTAAAAGTGACTATATGGTTGTGTTAAAATCTATTAGTAAGAGAAAGAGCCTAAGATGGAAATTCAATAGAACATGTATAAGAAATTCTCAACCTAAAAGAGAAAAATTAGAGATTACCTTCAAACATTATAAAAGTAATCTAAAAAAGTTACCAAACTGTTTGGCTATTGAAGGAATAAAGCATGATCCAATTACAACCATTTATAATCATATTGCATAAACATGGAAAATTTTAGTCTTTACTTTCCTACAAGCCCCCTTGGGAAGTAGCTATAATTCTTAGCTAATTTTTTCCTTGGGTGCTAAGGTGGAAAAGGTCATTTCTAGTTAATTTGCATGTAGGAGAAATATTTATTAAGTAAATGATGTGGTAGAGTTGTCTTGGAATGGAAATCAAGTTATGTTAGACTTGGAAATAGTGAGGTAAACAATAATAATCTCATTAATTTGGAAAGAATATGGCAGTGGAATGTAATTTATGACATATATGGTGTGATGATGAGTCATGTTTATGATATGTGTGTTAGAGTTTCATTTGGTATCTCCATGGTAAGAATGTGGTGGTTTATGATACACTGTTGGTAACTTGCCTGAGCAATATTTTTGATCAAATATTAGTTTGGAATAGTAGATAAGATGTCTAAGGATTGTGTCAGTGTGCAATTAGTTTTTGGGAGGCTCATGGATAGGAAACTTCAATATATTTTTACCTATAATTACCTTACAAATATTTAGTGGAATCAATACTTGTACTAAGGAAGCACTCCAAGGTGGTGATAAGAGGATACTTTATAATATTATTTTTCTAATTTTAGATGTTTTTGGTGATGTTATCACTATTGTAGTTATTTATTCTAGATTAATTTCCTAGAACTACTCTAGCTAATGTTGAGGTGGTTGAACTAAGAAGAAATTATTGGTGGTTTCATTTGAGGGTGAAGGCTCTACCTCAATATTGGCCCTTGGTGAAGGTAAATAATTTAAAATTATTAAGTTGCATCATGAAGTAGGTGTCCTCTAGATGTTTTGTAGTAATGTAGGCAAGGTATTTGCAAGATTGTATACTCATCATCTTTATGGATGTCTTGTGGTTGGAAGTGATTTCACAATTCTTCTTTTCTATGCACATATGTTCATAGATATTATCAAAGTATGGAATTTTATTATGGTGTGTGTTTCTTAGCCTTAATAAGCTATCACAAAGGATGACTAGGGCTAGCAACCAATCAATGGGTGGAAGAGATTATTGATACTTTGCATGTTGAACTCCAATACTTAGGGAATGACAGGGAGTTGTATAATTTGGTCTTAGTTATGCACTCATTAGATTTTGTTGTGGGGTTTTCTATTTAAAATATTTGATATCTAACCTAGTAAGGGTTCTAGTTTTTTATGATTTTAGTGTTTTTTTGTTTGTAGCCACCAATTGTACATCTTTTATATCTTCTCATGTGGCACTTGTGGTTATCATGCATATTAAATATTATTTTCAAGGGTAGTTCAACCCCCATAGAACCCCCACTATTCTATCTAAAAGAAATATAAAATAGATGATCAAGAAGGTGAGTTAGCATTTGAAGAATGTGAAAACAAGTGATTAAAGAGGAAAAAAGATAAAATTTGATGAAAATAAAAATCAAAGGTAAACAATAAGCTTGCTAGTATATACATAAAATAGACAAGATTTTCATGGGATATCACTTGAGTTCAAACAAAATATAGATTTTGGCATCCCTTAAGATGGAGATGGCATAGGAGATAACTAGAATATTTATATTGTATTATATATTAACTAAATCAAATTTAAAATATTAAAAATAAAAAGAAAAATATGCTAATACATATCTAAAATAAACAACACAAAAGTTTGAAAATGAAAAGGTGTAAATGGAAAGCTACTAATGCAGGAGCATCTGGGCTCACAAGCAATCCTACATCACCAAGAAAAATGTTTTCCTTTCATGTTTAGTCTTTTGCATTTTTGGTGTGGGCTTGAGCTTCAAGAGCATATTTTGAAATTTTTATTTGTGAGGACTTTATTTTCGTTTCATACATCAAGGTCAAGCAAGGTGTTTAATGTGATTTGCAAAATTACGTAATTTCAAGGTTTTAGGGGTTAAAATGGTCAATTTACCATGGTCAAATGATATTTTGAAGGAAGATTAATTAAAACTAATTAATTTTCTCAACTTTGATGCCTAAGGAAGTGTGCATAAGACAAGTGACTCTTGGAGTTCCATTTTGGTCTTATTCTTTCAGTTTTGGTTCCTAAAATGGAGAAAAAAACTAGTAATTTTTGGAAAATAAATAAATGACTCTTCAATTTCCAATTTGGATGAAGGAGAATTAATTGGTTATTGATTTTATTCATTTTACAAAGAAATATACAACATCAAGACATTGGATGTGGTTCAATGACTCTTAATGGCACTTTTGGGAGCAACAAACTATGTTTTATTTCATTTTTTGCAGGAATTTTAAGAGTCAATCAAATAGCAGATTTGGTTCAAACCATTTTTTTGGGTTTTCACATAGTTCAAACCCTCTTTAAATATATCCTTTAATGGTGTTAAGAGGAAACAATAAAAAACAACAATGTTTCAACAACAACAAGGTTGGAGAAAGAACTTGTAGGTTGCTCATGAGAGTAGCACAAGAGGGAGTGCAAAAAATCAGCTTGTGAAGAGAAGAGAAATAGAAGAGAAAAGGGATTTTGTAGATGTTCAAGGTAGCCATGAGAGTTGTAGCCTAATGAAGGTAAAATTTCAAATTTACAAAGAGGAGTGAAGCCAAGGAAGTTGAAGGCAAGAGACCTTGAATATTTAAAGGCATGAAGTGCCTAGAAACCCTTGTAAAATTTATGAAATTAATTTCTTGTTCAAATCCTCACTATATGTAATTGTTCTTGAGGAATTTTCATGTATGGATGTATATGAACATTGAAATAAATATATGTTTCAGATTATTTCTCCATTATTATGTTAATGTGGGTTGGATGACATGATAAGGCTACAAGATTGGGTAGTTTGATAAGACCCCCCAATCTTGACTGCATCAATTGGTATCAGAGTAGGTATGATACTAGAATGTGTGTGGAGAGAAGGATTTCAAATTTGAGAGAGATAGGGTTTGATGAGATATGATGATTTTTTGTGTGTAATTAATTTGGGTTATCCTCCAATAGAGATAAGGCTGGGTAGAAAGTGTACAAACATCCTCCACTGTGTGAAAGTGGATAGAGCAGGTTTTGAGAGGTACAATTTCAAGAATCGTTGTTGGGTAGAGGATAGTTATAGTCTTTTGTAAGTTTTGTTGAAAATTGTGAGTGGGTTGCAAGTGTTTGTAGAAATGTCAAGGAAGAAGAGCATGAGGTTGGCCTTGGGTATGGCTGTAAAAATTTCTATTATTGAGAGGAGAGAAAGAATTTTAGAGGAAGAGTGTTCGGCTAATTGGAATAAGTGTATAGAAATATCAAGGAGGTTAGATGTCTTGGAGGAAAGTATTATGAAATAAAAGAAGAAAGAAAAAGAAAAGAAGATGGGAGAAGTTGAATCCTATATTTTTTCTAATGCCTTTTCATGTGCAGGTAGAATAAAAGATGAAGCAAAGAGTCCAATAGATAGTAATGAAGAAGAAAAAATATTGAAAGAGGAAGGAAAGAATAAGATTGTAGCGAAGACATGTCATGAGGAAGGCATGGAGAAAGAAGAAGAAAAGAATGAACAAGAGGATGCAAGTGTAGTAGCAATGATGGTATAAGATAATGAAGATGCATCTATAACAGATGTGATTGAAACAATGGAACGTGAAGAGATTGCAAATAGTGAAGAAAAGGATTACTTAATGTTGCATATTTTAGTAGTAGAAGAATAATGGTTTGGTAAGCTTGCTAATGGAGGAAAGAAGATGAATGTTGCGGAAAAGGAAAAAGAGGCAATCTATAAAAAATTTGATTTCATTTGTGATTATTCTTCCATAGTGAGAATACAAGAGGATGTTGTTGTAGAGGATAAATTTGCAATTGCAAAGTTGTGTGTAGATGTTGCATGTTTGTGTGTAGAAATTGTAGAGGATGTTGCAGGTAGAAATTGGTGGAGGCGATCAGTTTGTGGTGGGATGGATCCTAAGAAGGAGAAGAGGAGAGGAGAAATAATTTAGAGGAGTAGGATGATACATGGTGGATGAAAATCCACAAGAGGAGAGAAGAGTGGTGAGAAGAGTTACAAGAGGATAATGGTGAATGTTTCGGCAAGATGCTAGAAAAGAAGGAAGAAAAAAATCAATAGGGTACCTATGAAAGCATTGGAGTATGCTAAAAATGGTTTATTATTTGAAAGGGTTCTTCAAACACTCAACTCCATTTCTCGATCCATGATCACAAACTTCTTACTAGGTGTGTCTAATGTAGGAGCACCAGTCTCACAAGCAATCCTGCATCACCAAAAAAAATGTTTTCCTTTCATGTTCAATATTTTGCAATTTTGGTGTGGGAATGAGCTTAAAGAGCATATTTTGAAGTGTTTATTTGTGAGGAATTTGTTTCCATTTCATATATCAAGGTCAAGCAAGGTGTTTAATGTGATTTGTAAAATTACACGTAATTTGAAGGTTCTAGGGGTTGAAATGGTCAATTTACCATGGTCAGCGGATATTTTGAAGGAAGATTAATTAAAATTAATTAATTTTATCAACTTGGATGCCTAAGGAAGTGTGCATAAGACAAGTGACTCTTGGCATTCCATTTTGGTCTTATTCTTTCAATTTTGGTTCCTAAAATGGAGAAAAAAACTAGTAATTTTTGGAAAACAAATAAATGACTCTTCAATTTCCAATTTGGGGTGAATGAGAATGACTTGGTTATTGATTTTATTCATTTTCCAAAGGAATATACAAAAAAAAGACATTGGATGTGGTTCAACAACTCTTAATGGTACTTTTGGGAGCAACAAACTATGTTTTATTTCATTTTTTTGCAAGAATTTTAAGAGTCAATCAAAGAGCAGATTTGGAAACCAATTTTTTTTGGTTTTTCATATAGTTCAATCCCCCTTTAAATACAACCTTTAATGGTGTTAAGAGGAAGAAATAAACTACAACAAGGTTGGAGAAAGAAATTGCAAGTTGTTTGTAAGAGTAGCACAAGGAGTGCAAAAAACCAGCTTATGAAGAGAAGAGAAATGGGATTTTGTAGGTGTTCAAGGCAGCCATGCGAGTTGTAGGATGAAGGTGAAAGATTAGATTTAAAAAGAGGAGTGAAGCCAAGGAAGTTGAAGGCAAGAGACCTTGAATATTTGAAGGCATGAATTGCCTAAAAACCCTTGTAAAATTTCTGAATTTAATTTCTTGTTGAAATCCTCACTATATGTAATTGTTCTTGAGGAATTTTCATGCATGGATGTGTATGAACATTGAAATAAAGATATGTTTCAAACTATTTCTCCATTATTATGTTAATGTGGGTTGGATGACATGATAAGGCTACAAGATTGGGTAGTTTGATAAGATCCCTCAATCTTGACTACATTAGCTACAATAAATATGATTGAAAATAAAATGCACATAAACCTAGAAACTAATGAATGTAATGTTGGAAATGGGTTAAGGAAGTTGGAATAAAGGTTTGGTAAAATTTTGGGTTGAACTTGAGAATATTTTAGAATTAGGCATTGCAACTATGTTGGTGGCTATAAGTGACCCTCTTAGGTGTAGGTGCATTTGCCTCTAATAGTTTACAACTTTCAAAACTCATTTGCCTTCATATTTTGATCATATTCTTGATTACAAAACATAAACATTGACTCATAATACTAAGAAAAACTAATTTTAGTATGAAGGACAAGTGAGAAAGGGTGTGTTGTATATGAGAAATAATTACCCTAATGGATAAATTTGATAAAACCTAAATATTGCATCCATAACCACTCTAGTAACTAGAGTTTAACAAATAAAAAGGTTCTAGCAGCTCTCAATAGATTAAAAAAACATACACATCTAAAACCATTTAAAATATCTTATAAATTACATAATAAAAGGAAAACACAAAAAATTTCTTTTATAGAATCAATATGGAAGAAATTTCACTATCATAAATCATAGTTGACTCGTGAATAGTGATTAAATACACACACAATTATAGTGCAAGTGGAGATATAACTGTCCTCAATGAAGAATGAATCAAACATTTTTTTGTTTGTTTTGAATAAAAAGGATTCAAACAACCTAATATCAATTAAAAAAAACACAGATCTTAGAATAATTTTTAAAAATTTAATAAATAAAAATCAAGTTCATTGTTTTAATAATAATATAACACTTTACAATAACAAAACCTAAAATCCTAAAAAAATACAAAAGAATATCATCTCATACACTAATTTTTTAAGATTCTTTAATAAGTTTTATAAATTATAATTAAACAAAGTCTACATGAAAACAATTACAACAATTGAATAATGAATTGTCTTAAAATTTAAATAAAAATATATAAGTTAAATTTAATAATCATTCGCATATTTAACCATATTGAAACCTCAAATTAGTAAACAACAAGCAATTATTATAAAAAATTGTAAAATTAAAGTTAAGACCAAACTTCAATAGATTGCTTATATTAGAATTTAACATAGTTTAAAATATCTCATAAAAAAATTAAAATTATTGAATAAGATTTGGAAAAAAATAAACCTTAGCCTTCACTTGGATTCAACATATAAAACTTTTTCAAAGCCCAAAATAGATGCAAAATGATAGTTTCCTATCAACTTTTCCAAATAGGTCTAAGCTTTGAATAATACGTGTAGATATAAGCAAAAATTAATAGAATGGTTCTATTGATTACTATTAAGATTTATCTCTTCTCTTTGAAAAAAAAAAAAAAAAATTATTAAATTTTTTTTTAATAAAGGGGAAAGGACCTAGTTACCGCCTCCCATTGAATTACCGCCACCTCCATGCTCACTTAACCCCCAAAAAAAAATTCACTTTGATCCATTAAAAAACTTTATTTTATTGAATAACTAATTACAAAAACACCAGTAGTCGCTCATTAAGTGCTAAAGTGAATGATATAAGTGGATTTTAAGTGCTAAAACAGCTATAATTGATTGAAATTATAGCGAGCGGCTACTGGGACAGCCCTCTAAAAGGTGACTTTTTGACCTCCGTGCGCATATCCAACGCTCCCGCACTCGATCGAATTGCCCAAAAGCTGAAACCTTAGTTATAAGCACTTAACTCATGAGCAAAAAAAACCCATAATTTTTTTTTTTTCAATTCGATGTACGGTTTGAATTCTACAGTTGTGTGAAGTTAGCCCTAGCGGATACTGGGTCTTCTCCCCTAATAAAGATTTAAAACTTAAATATTTTTAAATATTTTTTTTTTACATATTAAATCTTAAAAAAATATTGTCAATAGAAAATTTGTATATTGTCAATTATTTGATTGATAATTTGTTTTAAATACTATTAAAGAGTTGTAGTTCTATTGACAAAGACGATGGTATGTTTCTTGATTATGTCAATCACCAAGACTCAAATATCTTAAAAATACAATAGATTAGATTTGATCTCTAAACGACTTTAATGGATTAAATCCCCTACTCATAATAACTTACCCAAAGAAAAACGTCCCCCATACTATTTTAATATACTATATAAACATTGCCAATAGTGGCATGGTGTGATGGTCCATCAAGGTTCAAACCTCATTGGGGCGTAATTGTTGAAAATCTATATTGGAGATGAGGTCCTCCATTTATGACCTCGCCAATTCATAGCTTTGGATCAAAAGCGTTTACCCCTCTTAATAATATACTATATAAACACATATATACTATTTATATAATCTAATTTTTTTTATAAAAAATAAAAAAACATAAATTTTTAATCTTTATAATTTATAATAGAAATACAAAAATCGTACTATATCTATAATAAAATCTATTTCTAATTAAATAAAAAATACATAAAATATAAATTATCTTTCACCCTCTTTTACTACCTCTATTTCCATGTCTTCTCTACTTTATAATGATTAATATAATTTGAAAAAAATGAATTATTCTCCCATATGAGTCAAAAAGAAAAAAAAAGAAAAAAAAGAAAAAAAAAAAACCATTTCTTCAAATAAGATTCAAATGAAAATACCTAACCCCAATGATCTAAAGACAAACAAATTATTCCCCCATACCAATGATTAAGAACCCTTCCCCTCTCCACATACAACTTGACTACAACTTTTGTTAGGGCATACAATCATTCGTTTAACTTGCAAAGGAATTAAAGAGCTTGTGTCAATGGTGTCCCCTTGTTTGTGGGACAACCAAGGCAAAGGTAGCCTTCAAAAGTCTTAACCATATGAATTGAGAGACACTTTTCTCTGTCGTCAAGTACATCTTTAACACATCTCCTTCCATTAGACCTACAAACTTCCTTTCAGAGTTCACATGATTGAAACATTTGGATGCAATTTCCTTTTCAATGGCCCACAACTTTGGGCCATGCCATTAAAATTGGGGACACACGACATAAATATTTGAGTTTGGATTTGCTTTGAAATCATTACTCATCTAATGCTTTTTTGCAATAAGACATGAGATGATATGATATATTACTGGCATTGTTTTCTTCCTTTTGCTTTCCTTAAGAAAATGTCAAATTTGGACGGTTGGTAGGGTGCCATAAGCTTAGCAAAGGTCATCCACTATATCTACAAATGAAGAGTGTTTTTAAGCCGTTGGATATTTTGTGGGGACATATTTTGGTGGGGACATATTTCGGTAGGGACATAAACTCAAATTCATAAATAAAATTCAGCCAATGTTGTGTTGACAATGACAACCACATCTGATATGTAGACCCCTAGTATATAGATATGTTTTTTTTTTTAATGTTTATGTATAAGGTTCCAACTGGCATTTTTTAAAATATTAGTACGTATACTTTTATTTTATTTTTTGGTTTGTAAGTGTTTATTTATTTATTTTGGAGTTATGAATTAAAGAGGTCATAAATATGGGACTGCGGGTCAAGCCTGCGAGCATATTGGATCACCGAAGGCATAGTGTCTGCGATCACAATAGCCCAACATAGAATTGAACCTTGGTGACGACAACAATAATGTCGCCACTTAACCATCACATTATGCGATGAACCCCTAATATGCATAATTTTTTAAATTTAATATAATGGAAAAGTATTTATAATATTTTATGTTTTGTTTTTGTGAGTTGTTAGATAATAATAATTTAATATAGACAATTGATACTGGTGATAAATTTTAATAGTTTTGAAAACAATTAGAGAGTATAAATAAATTGATTGGGTTCTATTTTTATTATTCAAGTTAATTTTAGTTTTGATTTTATTTGTCTTTTTTTCTAGTAATCTTTAACTTTCATAAATATTTTTAGAAAATATTTTGTCAAATGTAATTTATTTTACTAAGTAAAGAGAGCGAGTAACATCACTTTCTCATTGATATTAATTTATTAAAATGATGGTATATTTTGAGTAGGTATCAAAAGCCTAAAGGTTATCCAAACATTTGAGTCATGGATAAAAATAATCTTGCTTGAAAATTAGGATTAAAAACATATAACAAAAGCTTAAATTATATAGATAGTTTAGAGAAACCCCAAGCTAGTGTAGCTAAACAAACTAACAACCAAATAGATCTTGCAACATAACAAAGTGAAGAACACCTAGCCCATCACTTGTTGAAACCATTGCTCACCACCAAATATTATTGAGCACGAGCAACCAAAGAACCATCAAACTCCAAATTTTTTATTCCTAAGAAAAGACTAAGCCTAATAAGAATCACATCAACTAATCTCGTAAGTAAATTATTAGCCTTTGAAGCTCTTATTGTGGTGAGGTGGAACAAAATGATTAATTAGGTCTAAAGATGTTTATCAATGTAGAAACCCAAATAGCTACCTCTATCAAGAAAAAACTAGATGTTTGCCATATCAACTATCAATTTCAAGAAATGGGTATCCAACTATCATAAAGAACTTATTGAGATTAACCCCTAGAATTCACCCCCTATAATGGTAATGGTTAGTAAGGGTGGGAATCAAATAAATCCAAGATGGCCTCAAGATCATAACAAAATTTCTTGTTGACAAAACCCTTGCCACCAACATAACTCAAGTCATATCATGAACCAATTCCAAAAAAATCATCAAGAAAATAGATTTTTCCTTTGAATTTACATGAATTCTAACATTCACCAGTAAGTGATTATATTTGATTACTTCCTTAAAGGAATTTAGAGCCTCACCATTTGAAAATATAAGATTTTAAATAGCCAAACTAATATTAGGACATTTCTCCCTTGATAAACAAAAGAAAAAAACTTGGGCTCCCTAAACACCATCTCACAAGGGAGAAAAATACATTGTGGGAGAGAAAAAAAATGAGAATAGAATTGATTTGATGTTGCTTATAATAATTTTGACTACCTCATTTCTTATAAATGACAATAACTCACAATATGCAAATTGTGTAAAGATGGGCCCAAAATTCAATAATGATAACTCAAGTGAAGAAACACAAAAAGGTGAGGCTTACAAGAGACAACACGATTAATACCAAACTCACCATTGAGAAGTGAAAATTTGGATTTAATAAATAACATCATCAACAAGAGGTGAAGAAACAATAGACCACATTATCTTCCAAAATAACAAGGGGGTTGAAAGAAGGATCCCCTAGTAGGAGTCGACAAAGACAACATTGATGAGATTTTATCAACTATCCATGCTTGGACCTAATACTTCAAGATATAAGAAGTCAATCCTGAAGTTAGAATGAAAGTAATCCACTTTATTTGAATATTGGAAACAATGCCTAAAAAATAAAAATAAAAATCAATGAATCCCAAAGTGTCTAAACTAACCTTTGAGTATTTTCTATATACAAACTTGGTGAACCCTTCTTTTGGAAAGCATTCAAAATGACCATTGAATCACCCTAAATATATAATTTGGAGAAATCAATCCTTAGATTTAATTAGATCCCAAGAAGGATAACATGTGCTTTAGTCTCATTGTTTTTCCCTTAAGTAAGCTTTAAGGTTCAATACCAGACACAAACTTTCCTAAGCTATTTTGAAAGATACAACTTGCACTTGAGAGACCAAGCTTACTTCTACAAGTACCATTAAATTTTAACTTGGTAAATCCAAAGGGAGGAAACCATTTTCTTGGTTCTATGAAGAAATTAAGGACTAGACAGTTTGAGCCCCATGAATAGGGGGAAGCTTGAGAAGAGACCAATTATGAAGCATTTTCTTATCTTAAGGAGATATTTTTTATGACTTAAAATTTGAATTTATATCATGACCATGTTTGAAATAGCTACTACCAACCTCACTAAAAATTCCTCATCTAATGTAAAAACGAATCAAAGAAGATCTTCCTATTCATCTATTTCCTCATATACCACACTACTAAGGAGGGGCTAACCATCCAAATACAAGATAAAATAGAGTTCAATTTGAAAGCCAAAGTTAGCTAGTAAAGATTTGTAAGAGACTATCACAAAATGCCGCTACCAACTCAGGCATGTGCATAACCAAGTCCGACACTTCAAATAAAAGGGTGAATGTAGTAGTAGGTGACTAGTAGATTCTTCACTATTGTACCAAAAATAATACCTCAAGGGACCTTCAATGCCTACTCTCCTAAGTTTTTTTACTCTAATAATATTCACATGAATGGTCATCCATGTGAAGGCACCAACCTTAGAGAGGTGGGGCTTAGATTAGCAAGTTTTTATTGGTAAATATATAAATATAGATTGAATAATGGAGATAAAATAAACCAACTTCACTAAGAATCTACCCATGTTCAAACAAGCCCATTAGATGACATCCTACTCTTAATTGAAGTTGATAATTCTAATTCTCAAAATTTCTTTAAGAATCTAAGTTTGTTGATTTGAAAAGCATAAAGTAGTAAAATATTCTTGAATTTATCTAAAAAATAGTCTAATACTTTTAGACCCCATAAACTAGAGAGAGCCACTATAGCTTCTCAAGGATCCTCCTACTCACAAAGAAGATAAAATTTATTCTAAGAATCTTCCCAAAATTTTGTTGAGGAACCATTCCTTACTTCCCATGAAAGGTGGTCCATAATTAGTGGGTAACATTTCATCATGGCATTCCAAATGTAAAATCCTCTAGGAATATTAGCAATGGTCAAAATCCTCCTCAAATATGTCAAATCCAAATATTAGGATCATAGAATCTTGTTCTAGTTCTCTTGAGATTAACAAAATAAGCCCCATGTTAGGTTTGTATGGAAAACTACATCATTTCATTCTAGGTCTTTCAAACCTACTCCACTAGCTTCCTTTAGTGAGAAAACTATATCCCAAGCTACCAAAGGGAATTTATTTTTTTCCTTAGCACATTACCATAGAAAACGACATATGATTTTTTTTATTTTTTAAATCCCTTTTGGGGTCATAATAGTAGAAATGAGAAATATTGTTAATGCTACCAAAAAAAATCAATAGAATTCATCTTGAGAAGAAAACCATTTTCCCTTCCAAGAGTTCAAATGTGACTGAAAAGAATCAACCAAGAGCTCAAACGTGACTAAAAAGAATCAACCAACAAGTGGTAGAGGAAGGAGTGCCCCACACTAATGAACAAAGGAACCCTTGTGTATTTTCTAGGCAAGGAGCCCACACAAAAACCCAACATCTCTACAATGTGATCACAAAGAAGTCCAATAGTTTTGAGAAAGAAAATCTTACTTGCCTTCAACGATGACTTGATATAAGGCCCATAGTAGGACTCCAATAAATACTTGAAATAAGAGGCCTCTTCCATGCTTGTTTTTCTAGAAAAGAAAGAGTGTCATAAAAAAAACTATTGTTGAGTGAAGGGCTCCAAATTGGTGGTGGCATTGATGCCAATCAACTTGCCACTAATATTGGTTGAACGAAGTGATCTCTTTGAATCTTTCAACATTGGTATGAACAAGAAGGGGGATAAGAGATCTCACTATTTGAGATCCCATTATAGCCTCAAAGAAACTAAAATGAGATATGGAAGAAAAATTACATTCTCTTCTCTCCAAATTCTAGTGAAGATTTTCAATAATCTCATGAGAAGTCTCCAAATCACGTGATCATAAGATTTAGTGTTACCAATTTTTTCCAACATATAATTCCATGAGAAATGATGATTATAACAATTTTAACTACTCCTATCTAGGACAAAACCTTCTTGTTCAATGAGGGAAGGAAGCAATATTTTCAAGCTATGAGAAATGCCCTTAGAAATGATTTTATACGTATTACAAAGAGAGAAGGGGTCAAAATCCATAAGGGGCACAACCTTCTTTTTGGAAATCAAAGAAATGAGAATACAATTAAGATCTCCTAGAGCTTTCCTATATTTTGGGATTTGTCAACAATTTGACGCAACTCCTTCCTAATAAAATACCAATAGGTTTGAATGAAAGCAACCAAATATACATTTAGACCTAAAGCCTTATCTTTAGCCATCTAAGAAGGGAAATTTTGACTTTATTTTCAAAGAAAGGAGCCATAAGAGCTTTTTTCTACTTCTCATCCACCAACTCAAGGATGAAAAGTAGTAATTGCTTCTAGATCCCTAAAGTAGAAGCATCTCTACAACTTAACAAATTTGAAAAAAAGCATAGGTTTTCTTCTTAATCTTCAATGCCTCCTCCAAACACCTTCCATCTTGAGCCAAGATAGAGCTAATGTGATTGACATACCTACAAGATCTAGTGGAATTGTGGAATAATTTGGCATTATGATCACCATCTTGAAGATAATTTTCCTTGAATTTATTCTTCCAAAAAACATCCTCCCTTTTACAACTTTTGATAAATTAGCAAGCTAAGAGCTCATGGAGGAAAGTCGCCCAAACAATACAACATTCTAGATATTGATGTTGAGGGAAACCAAATCAAACTTTAGCCTTTCTTTTTTAGCAATTTTTTTTTAAATGATTCATGTTCCTAACTTTGATACAACCTTTAATATGAGTCATTTGAAATTTTAGAGCCTTTGGATTTTGGTGCCTTTGATTACCACTTTTGGAGCTAGTCCTAAAAGTTTAGATCTTTGATCCACATTAATTCAATATTGAAAGAGATATTTTTTGGCAAGTGATCCCCTTTCACTTCCGAAGAAATTAGCGAATAATCAGACCTAGAGACATGAAGAATTTGAATGACCCCCAACCAACTCTTATTCAACTAGCAAAAAGGCAATCAAAATTAATCTCATTGAGCTTTACTATATAATTGAAATCCAAATGCTAACTAGTCCAATTGAAGTAACCAAAGAAAGGTTCCACATAAATTAATTTAACTCTAAAAGTTGAAAAGGGTTGTGAAATCCATTTGGGATTAAACAATTGTCACCACACCTCCTCTCTTATCTTTAGTTGAAAGAATAACATGAAATCTCTACATAGCACTACCAACTCATTTGTCTCAAGATTCAAAGAGATAAAGTTAATTGAAGAGACTTGTTGATAAAATGCCTCACCAAACCATATATATTGAAAAGAAACAAACAAATATTTTCTATCAAACGTTGAATTTTAATAATGTTTTTAATTTGACCTGCTACCACACTAACAACATGACTAGAAAGCAAGGAACCAAGGAATGTCAAGTACCCTAGAAGCTACAATCATATCAACAAAAACACCATTCCATCTCCATCATCATTTGACCAAATCCAAGTCTTCAACATAACTTTGTTTCTTGAATGAAACACATCCAATTTTTGCATTTCTAATTGACACTTTAGATAACATCTTTTGTTAGGGCAATTTAAA
Source organism: Sequoia sempervirens (assembly GCA_007258455.2). NCBI lineage: Eukaryota > Viridiplantae > Streptophyta > Pinopsida > Cupressales > Cupressaceae > Sequoia > Sequoia sempervirens. The sequence continues at coordinate 92,880,082 of VDFB02000003.1, forward strand.
CCCCTAAAATTTCATGGAAGGAACTTCCTGATTGCCATTGAGGGATTTTTGACCCCCAACTTCTATTATCTGCATTGTTTTCTAAATTGGATATCCTATGTAATATTATCTTTATTTAACTTTATTCTTGTATTGCCTTCAAAACTATACCCTGCCTTGCTCTTAACCAACTCCATTCAATAGATTTTGAAAACCTTCATAAAGATAAATTTTTGTTCTTCAAAATCATCCAAATCACCAAATCAAACTCCAAAGACCTTACACCACTTGATCAAGCACCCGCCTTTCTTCTCTATCCTTTTAAGACCTTGCAATGACAACAAGCCAAGGGAAGAAATATCCAAGCCCTACACATTTACCACATTAATTGCATCATCCTCCTTAAATGTCTTAGGTTCAACAAAGACATGAGAATCTCAAAGCCAACAATAGGGGGTTCGAACAGATCCATAGGGGCCTTGTTCCTCCCTCTCAAGCTATGGAGGATTCTCCGCGTAAGACCCATAATTTGGTGTCCTTACGCCATCCTTGGGGGTAGAAAGACCACGATGAGACTGAAACTCTTTTAGCTGAATCTTTTGAAGCCAAGAATCAGCTTCAGGTTCAAGAGTGATGGAAGAAGAAACAGACTTTGAAACATACAATTTAATGGAGATACGACCATAAACCCTGAAACCACCATCTACAACATTATCAGCAGCCCTGAGAAACTCCTCCATGCAGTTTCCAATTTCAGAAAGAGTTGTAATCCCCCAAGATTCCACAGGGGATTCCATCGTTTGATCCACGATGGGATGGCCCCAAGAGCACAAACAACCGGATCAAAGTTCCATTCTTGCAAATAAAGCCCTCCCCAATCCAGAAATCAAGGCCCTCTGTTCAAAAGTGAAAGGCCAGAGGCTTCAACCGGATGGACCACCAGGAAAAAACCCTTCGGAAGAGCCACCCGGATGGACCACCAGAAAAAAACCCTTCGGAAGACCCTTCGGAAGACCCTTCGGAAGAGCCACCCGGATGGACCACCAGGAAAAAACCCTTCGGAAGAGCCACACGGATGGACCACCAGAAAAAAACCCTTCGGAAGAGTCACCCGGATGAACCACCAGGAAAAAACCCTTCGGAAGAGTTCTGAATTTGACATTTTAGCTTCTATCTTTTACCGATCCCCGGCAAACTTGCCAACCAAACCCTTAGATTTTAATTTTCTGATTCATGCCAATATCATCGATCTCCAAAGACAAATCTACAGGATAGGAGATTCGAGATCCATACCAGTTTCCGACCAAACCCTTAGATTTTAGTTCCCTGATTCATGTCAATTTCATCGATCTCCAAAGACAAATCTACAGGATGGGAGATTCGAGATTCATACCAGATGGAGAAGTGGAAACACTGGGAGTTACCAAATTTGCTTGAGGCCAGCGTGTTGAAATCTGTACCAGGGTTTCGTTCTTGGCAGCCTTTTCATTGAACATATCATCTTATTTTTTAATTGTGTTTAATCAATTAAAGTAAATTTTTTATGTTTCTTATTTTTCTTTTATGTGAAATATAATTTTATTTGGTTTCATAATTTAATTATTCATTAGAAATTTCAATATGTAAAAATTAAAATTACTTGAATATAATTGATGAGGATGATGGTATGTTCAATTAATGAGGATCATGATATGTTCAATTGTTGAGAATAATAGTATGTTCTTTAATTGCGTCATTTATTAAAATTTAAATCTTATATAAATGTAACAAATAAGGGATGAGATCAAGATTTAGTCAAAACAACTTTGTAAAATAGATACCCCTTAATCTTTTATTTTTAAGAAAAAAAATTATCAACTTAAATTTGTGCTCCTCTATCAAATTAAAAAATCAATTTAATTCTAAAAATTAAATGCTTTTATATATTTTCAAATAAATATAATATTATAATAAATTTTAACGTATAATAAAAAATTATTTAATAAAATAGAAAAATAAATTGATTGTCTTTAATATGGTGTGATTTTAGTATTGCTTTAGTTAAAATGAGTCTTTATATTATTTAAATTCTTTATCCATTAAAATGTTAATAGAATAAAAGTAACACGTCTCAAATGATTATATATAGAGACTCAAAAAGAGACATTAAAAAAAGAAAGAGATACATGATTTTAACAACCTATGTTTAGGTATTTATTTCAACATTTGTTCATACTCAAAATAAATACTTTAAATTAGATTATCTATATTCAGTTAGGATTTCATAAGTTAGGTTACAAATATGTAAAACTAAATTTAAATTATTATTAAATTAATTAATTAAAAGATTTAGTTTAGTTTATATTTTATTTGAAGTTTATAATTTATTTATATTTTTTATTTTTAATTATTTGGTAATGTCTATTTAATAAGTCTAATGTATTATTAAATTAATTATTATTTTTATAGTAATTATTTAAAAAAAAAAATTGCAATCTTATTTTTTAATAATTCTAAAGGTTTTAATAAATTTTATTTTTAACTTTCAATATTAGGTTATGACTTACAAGTTATTATTATGGTGGAGGGGTATTTTAATTATTTATTTTTAAAGTTGTAAACAATTATTTTTAGATTGACTCTATTATTTCATGTTTCCAAGCCTTCTTATTTTATAGATAAAACTATCTTATTTCTTATTTTATATTTGTTAATCATTTCATATTACTCTAAACTAGCAATTGCACCTTATTCAATGGGTATGCCAAAGAGGTGTGGAGGGTGAATTAGGGAAATTTTTGGTCTATTATTTGCATAGATTTGTATAATACATGAGGTTAATTAGTAGATGAATAACAAAATGATGTTATATGTGCATCAACCGTCTCAATGGAGAAGTGATAGCTTCAAATCAACTATTCATCCACTTATAAGCATCTAAACATGACTAAAACGAAACCTCTAAATTAGGAAGATAATCGGGCCCCATTACCAAGAAGCTCATATTATGTTTGCAATAAGGAGAGAGGGAGAGATAGAGGTAGAAAGAGGGAGAGACAAAGGGGTTAAGAGCAAGAGAGAGGGGTAAGGAGATGGAGAAGGAAAGTATGGAGGAGAGGGAGGAGAGATAAATAGAGAGGAGAGAGGGATAGATATAGATGGAAGAGAAATATATAGAGAGGGAGAGAGAAGATAGAAAAATATAGAGAAAGGAAGTGATATATAAAGAGAAGTAGAGAGGGAGATTTATAGGGGTAGAGAGGGATGGAGAGATAATGATATAGAGATAAAGGGAGATGGAGAAAGAGATGGGTGGATAGAGAGAGGGAGGGAGAAATGTCTAGAGATAGAGGGGGAACTTGACGAAGATAGAGGTAGAGATGAAGATAGAGCAAGAGAGGAAGAGGGAGACAAATGGATAGAGAGATAGAGAGAGGTAGAGGGATAGGTAAAGATAGATAAATATAGGGAGATAGAGAGGGAGAGATGAAGAGATAAATAGATATAAAGAGAGAGGGAGAGGGAGAGCTAGAGATAGAGATGGTGAGATAGATTTATATAGAGATAGAGAGAGGGGAAGATGGAGACATAGATAAAGAGATAGAAAAATAAAGAGAAGTAGAGATAGACAAATAGAAATATGGGGAGATAGAGGAAGAGAGAAAGCATAAGAGATAGATATATGAGAAGAGAAAGAGAGAGATAGAGATAGAGAGATAAAAACAAATAATAAAGAGAGGTAGGGAGAGAGATAAAGATATAAAGATAGAGATAGGGAAGGAGAAACATGGAGAGAGTGTGTGTGAGAGAGAGAGAATGAGAGATATGGAGATAGAGATAGGGAAGGAGAAATAGGGAGTGTGTGTGTGTGAGAGAGAGAGAGAGAGATATGGAGATAACGATAGAGAGGGATATATATATATATACAGAGAGAGAGGGGGGCAGGGAGGGAGGGAGAGAGTGAGGGGGAGAAAAATAGAGAGAGGATATAGATGAAGTAGAGATATAGAAAGAGTGAATGATAGTGAGAGAGGGAGAGATAGAGAGATAGATATAGTTGATAATAGAGATATAGGGAATTCAAATATGAAAAACATTACATACATCTATGAACTAAAGAATTCAAATTAAACCATGTATATAAATATACAAAACAACAATTGACATGTCAAGGAACCACATCTCAAAACATATGGTGGTCCAAACACAATACTCAACAAGAAAAAATCCACCACCCAAAATCACAAAGAAAATGGTAAAGTTAAAGCATCAATCACACATCTCAAAGCTACAAAAGGGAAGGGCATTACAGATTGGAAGATGTGGTAATGGTGAGGTTGATATAGTTTTGTACAATGTAGTGGTGAGGAAGATATAGTGTTGGATTTGATAGGAACTTCAACTAAATTTGATATAGTTTATATTTAAACACTTTAGCTTGCATTCTTTCATTTCACTTTTTGTCAGATGTTTCACCATGATCTAGCCTAAAGTAGCAAACAAGACACATGGGGCCATAACCAAATATTGAACTAGGTGAATAAGAGTATAACCCAATGCAACTAGGAAGATTTAAAGACTCATCACTAAGGATTATTTGAAGCAATTATGGCACAACCCTAATTTGTAATTTAGGAATATTTATTTGAAACCCTAACTTTTGGTTTGTAAACCATAAAACATCAAATTGAAACCCTAAAAAAATTATAAAACCTAAAATATCTATTTCAAACCCTTGTTTATAAATTATAAACACTAAATTTTCTATTACAAACTAGGTAATTTTCAATACCATATCTATTGCTTTTGATTGATATTTAAAAAAATTGTACATCTTATAATATTATCTATTTTCTAACCCTAAATTTTGAATTGAAACTCTAAACAACTATTATAAACCCTTAAAAAATTAACCAAACGTGAAAGGATGGAAAGTCATTTTACTTTCACATTTCATAGGAGCATCAAGCATTGTTCATATTATAAAGCCTAATATATATTTTAAACCCTAAAATATGTATTTGAAACCATAGTTTCTAGATTGTAAACACTAAAATTTCTAAATTAGGGTCTAAAAGTTAGAAGTTAGGATTTGAAATAGATATTTTGGCTTTATAATATAGAAACTACAATTTGAAATAAACTTTTTAAATGTTTCTAATCTAGAAACTAAGGTTTGTAGTACACATTTTAGGGTTTATAATGTAGTAACTAGGGTTTCAAATAAACATTTAAAGGTTTCAATTTGATATTTTAGGGTTAAAAAATAGTTGTATGGGGTTTCAATTTGACATTTTAAGGTTAAAAATTAGTTGTATAGGGTTTAAATCTTTTAGGGTTAAAAAAGTAGGTGTATATGGTTTCAAGGTAATTCTTCCAAATGAACACAAAACTAAATGAAAAATGACATGAATATAGTAGTTTCACCATTACAATTCTTTTAAATAACTAAAAATTATAACTAATTAATATTTTAGATAAATTTAAAAACATTTTTTACAATAACACTCATCCTATGCAATTTTCCCATTTCTACAAATTAACAGCCTTTAAACTTCAAACATGGTATTAGGGCTATGTGGAGTGTAGATTCATTCCATGGAGGTTGGAGCAGATGTCTCCTATTAATAGGTCGGAATGATTTTTTAAATGGATCGTTCAAGTGACAAAAAAAACAAACAGATTGATGCATATCCAACCAAACGGCTGCTTTCAACGGGAATGTTTTTTTATGTTTCTCCAGATGCAATTGCAGTCCTTTCAGATATAATGGATATGGCATTCATGGTTTTTCATTCGTCTTGCAGATGAGAGGTTCGGCTGCTGCACTCGAGAGGTATGTACTGCGTACTCAGTCTTGCATTTGGTGAATTTCTTTATGACTGTAAATTTATTATCTCTGCATTTTTTTTGTTTGAATCAAGATTGTAAAATGCTCTGTGCCCTGCCGTTAGGTCTAATTCTATCACAGGTAGATGCGCCTTCCACCAAGCAGATCGAGGCCATTTTCTTTTCCAGTACAGGCATTCTTTTCCTTGCATACATTTAATAAGTTAGAATTTACAGTACTCTTCTACTTCTCATATGGTTTCCTCCTTCCAAATTAGGAATATAACTCGTAAATTTTCAGCTCAGGCGGAAGAAGATTCACAAAAGAGCTGGGAAGAAGGTGACCCCAAGAACAAAATTGACCTGACTCAGGTATGTTTGCCTCATTTCTGCAGTAACATTTACATTATTTTCATTTCTGCGTTATATATCGATTAATGTGCTGTTAGGAAACCCTATGATATCAGCCATTAGCCTGTGACCTAAGCACATCACACAAGAACAACAGTTTCTTATGTTTTTAAACCCCCCTTCTGGTATCATGGCTATTGCTATATCCTCACTCAAACCCATATGAATTGCAACATATCATAGTAACCAACTTCACATATTATGTCTGTTGCACATATCAAGAAGATGGACTTTGCCTTGGAATTGGCCTCTCATGGGTAGTCTTCAAGATAACCTTTGAATTATCTACATCATCTTCAACCTGCGGATTATGTATTTTCTCTTGCAGAATTTGATGGACTTTAATGAGGATTAGTTAGATTAGACCAATGCAAACATGGGAAAAACAAGGCTTGAATTCTAAGTAATAGATGAGATTTTATATTTTGCCACCAAGACAGAGTATCTCTTTTTTTTAGAGTATGAACAATAATTTGGGGACAGGCAGGGGAAACTTGGGACCAACTTAAGATATGGTAAATGTTAAAACTGAGTAACTATAACAGCGTGCTCTTACATATCCTCATAGACATGTCTAGGTCATCTATGGAGTATGGCAACAGAAACAGAATTTTAGAAACTCATCTACCTAATTTTTCTCATTCGTCTTTCTCAGAGTTCCTATTCATTAATTAATAAGGTTGTTCTCAGAGTTCCTATTCGTTTTCTCTGATTAGAATTATTCACTGGGGTACCATTGGAGGACGAATGGTATTATATACAGCTTGTGGGTGGATTCTTGAACAGATAGGAATGACTGTGTTTTTCCATCACTTGCTTATCTTTGTTTTATAGTCGTTTTTTCAATAGTTCTGAATGCTATTTTTGCTTGGGTGATAAGAAAACCATTTGTAGAAGGTAGTGTTTAATATATAAGATTTCATAGGCTATACCTGGACTGATATCCTTCCAATATGGTGAGGGAGCAGGCACTTTTGTCAACAGGACTAGTTGCATATTTTCTGTGAAAAGAATGCTAACAAAATATTATACCACTAGTGGATATTTTCTGTGAAAAAGTTGAAATTATGTCACAGAGGGTGTTAGAGTTATCACTCTTATGATAAGAGCTAGATAAGTACCTTATTTTTTGTTTTTTTAGCTTAGAATTCAAAAATGACAGGGTCTAAGGGTTTTCTCTCATAGTTTCATTTATTTAAGATACCATTCTATATATGATAGTAGTTTCTATTTTTTAATTTTAATCATGTTTTATTAATCTTTTTTATTTTAATCTGTAGTCTTAGATGAAGATTCCAATTTATGCATAGTGTTTATTGATTTGTATAGGGTTTATTTCTTTTAAGATGGATTGAATGAGTTATGTTTTTCTATAGTAAGCTACAAATTTGATTATTAAGGTATACACAAAGAATTCAAACTTCTTATTTTTAGAGAACTTAGTGATTATATATGATTGTGTGGTTGTTTGTTCTAGGTAGAGTTAATTATTAATTTACATTCTTTCTAGTCAATTGTTTGTTGTAGTATGTTTTTATCATCCAATAAATAAGGTTCAAGGCTGTTAGAATCATGCACTATTCTCATTAGGTCATTCAAACTTTAGTTCCCTACTATCTCTTAGGTGGCTAGATGATGTAAAAATTACTTGATGATTTTGATGCTAATTTTTTTATTAATATTATGTGCCAAATGAGCATTGTGCAGGTTTCTTTTGGATTGGAAGCAACAGTACAAAAATAAATATGGAAGAATGTCATAATTTAAAAAATGTCAATAACTTAGTTAGAAATGGTTGTGTAGTGATGAAAACTTCAAAATAAGTTTGAAGGAAGGCAAATTACTTGTAAACATTACTTAACAATTATAATTAATAAAAACTATTTTTTTTTGAGGAGGGGTAAGAATACCCCTCCATAAACTCTTAAGGATGGCCATGGACATCCTTCAAGAGATCTTTCTTGTTCTTTTTTTTTCTGTTGTTTTTATTTCTATTTATTTATAAAGTTAATTAATTTTTTTATGTTAATCAAATATATGCTTTAAAATTTAATTAAAATAATTTATATGTATGATTAATGAAATTATAACACAAGGACTACTTTCTTTTCACTCAAGTTATATATTTTTATCATGAATTCTTTTTATGACATTTATTTGGATAATGTGTATGCATGATTAGTATAGCTTGAAGGAAAGAGTAATTAGTTAAGAATAGATGATATAAAAAGTAACTATTATTTGACAATGATTTTTATACATGCAAAATTATAAAAATATATTATTTTTTTAAGAAATTAAAAGGGGTAGAAATAAAAATATTTCATGTTTTGCAATTGCAATGTAATTAAATTGTTTGGTGTGTATTTAGTGGTAAGGTAATGTAGAAATACAAATGTTTTAAGTTTAACTATTGTGAATTATATTTTACATTTGTGAATTTATATTTTTTATTTATTTAATATTTTTATATGTTTTATGATGTATTTGTAAGGGTTGAATGTCATTGATTCATATGTATGAACATTAGGAATGATATACTTCTACACATAATTAGGGGGGAGAGAGAGAGAGGAGGTGATATAGAGAGAAGTAGAGAGGGAAGGAGGAAGGAGGAAAGAGATATAAGTAGGAAGGGAAGGTGGGAGGGAAGAAGGAAGAGAGAGACAAAGAGAGAAGTGATAAAGAGAGAAGTAGAGAGATTGAGAGAGAGGGGGGATGGGAAAGAGGGAGGGAGGGAGAGAGATAGAGAGAAGTAGATAGGGAGGAAATGGAGTGAGAGATGTGGAGGGATAAAGAGATGTGAGGTAGACAAAAAGGAGGGAGAGAGAGAGAGAGAGAAGTGATATAGAGAGAAGTAGAGAGGGAAGGAGGAAGGTAGAGAGATTGAGAGAGAGGGGGGGAAGAGGAAGGGAGGGAGAGAGATAGAGAGAAGTAGATAAGGAGGAAATGGAAGGAGAGATGTGGAGGGATAAAGAGATGTGAGGTAGACAAAAGGGGAGAGAGAGAGGGGGGGCGGGGGAGGAGGAGGAGGGAGAGGGAGACGAAGACAAAGGAGGGTGGAGGAGGGAGAGGTAGAAAGAGGGATGGGGGGAGGAGGGCGTTAGGAAGAGGGAGAGGAGGGGTGGGGAGGGATAGGCGGGGTCAAGGGAGGAAGGAGAGGGAGAGGGAGGAGGAGGGAGAGGGGGAGGGATGGAGGGGGAGTGGGAGGAGGTGGAGGGAGAGGGAAGAGGAGGAGGAAGAGAGGGAAGAGGAGGAGGAAGAGAGAGAGGGGGAGAGGTGGGGGGAGGAGGATGGAGTGGAAAGGATAGGCGAGGTGGAGGGAGAGGAGGAGGACGAGGATGGATGGAGGGGGAGTGGGAGTGGGAGGAGGAAGAGGGAGAGGGAGAGGGAGGATGGGGGTGGAGGCCGAGGAGGGAGAGAGAGAGGGTGGGGATTGAGGTCGAGGAGGGAGGGAGAGGGAGAGGAAGGCAAGGGATGGGGGGCAAGGGAGGAGGGGGAGAGGGAGGCAAGGGAAGGGGGGGCAAGGTAGGAGGGGGAGGAGAGGGAGAGGGAGGAGGAGGGGAAGGGGGAGAAAGAGGGAGGAGGATGAGGGGGAGAAGGGAGAGGGAGAGGGGGGAGGAAGATGAGGAGGGAGAGATAGAGAGGGAGAGGGAGGGAGAGAGGGGAGGGGGGAGATGGAGACAGAGGAGAAGGGTGGAGAGGGAAGGGGAGGAGGGAGAGGAAGGAAGAGGGAGGGGGGAGTGGGAGGAGGGAGAGGAGGAAGAGGAGGGTGAGGGACAGGTGGGAGTGGGGGAGGAGGGAGGAGGGGGAGGGAGAGCCGATGGGGGATGGAGGGGGAGTGGGAGGAGGAGGAAGAGGGGAGGGAGAGGGACGAGAGAGAGAGGGATGGAGGGGTAGGGAGAGGAGGAGGAGGACGATGACGACGAAGAGGGAGAGGGAAGGGATTGGGACGGAGGGGGAGTGGGAAGAGATAGAGAGGAGGGAGGGAGAGGGACGAGAGAGAGGGATGGAGGGGTAGGGAGAGGGAGAGGGAGAGGAGGAGGGGGAGGAGGAAGAGGGAGAGGGAGGGGATTGGGATGGAGGGGGAGTGGGAAGAGATAGAGAGGAGGGAGGGAGATGGGGAGAGGGAGAGGGGGACGGAGAGGGCGATGTAGCAGGGAGGGGGAGGCGAAGGAGGATGGAGTGGGAGGGATACACGGGGTTGAGGGAGGATGGAGAGGGAGAGGGAGAGGGAGAGGAGGATGACACAAGGGAGGTGGAGGGGAAGGGGAAGGGGAAGGAGAGGGAGGGGGATGAGGGGGAGAGGGAGGAGGGAGACAAAGATGGACACGAAGACAAAGGAGGGTGGAGGAGGAGGGAGAGGTAGGAAGGGGGGAGTGGGAGGATGGAGAGGAGGGGGGAGGGATAAGCGGGGTTGAGGGAGCAAGGAGACAGAGATGAAGATGGGGGAGAAGGAGGAGGGATGGAGGGGGAGTGGGAGGAGGAGGAAGAGGGAGAGGGAGAGGGAGAGGGAAAGGAGGGACGGTGGGAGAGGGAGAGGGGGGACAGAGAGGGAGGGGATTGGGATGAAGGGGGAGTGGGAGTGGGAAGAGGAGGAAGAGGGAGAGAGGGGGGAGGGAGAGGGGGAGGCGGAGGAGGATGGAGTGGGAGGGATAGGCAAGGTCGAGGGAGGAGGAAGAGGAAGAGGGAAGATGGGGGTGGAGGTTGAGGAGGGAGAGGGGGAGGAAGGTGAGGGAGGAGGGAGAGGGTCGATGGGGATGGAGGCCAAGGAGGAGGGAGAGGGAGAGGAAGGCGAGGGAGGTTGAGGGGGAAGATGGGGCAAGGAAGGGGGAGGAGGAGGGGCAGGGAGAGGGAGATGGATGGATGGAGTGGGAGGAGGAGGAAGAGGGAGAGGGAGAGAGGAGGTAGGGTTTTGAGGGGGAGTGGGAGGAGGAGGAGAAGGAAGAGGGAGGGAGGGAGAGGTGGAGGGGGAGAGGGAGTAGGGGTGGAAGTTGAGGAGGGGGGAGAGGGAGAGGGAGGCAAGGGAGGAGGGGGAGGGAGAGGGAGGCGAGGGAGGAGTAGGGGAGGGGGATGTGAGGGGGGAGAGGGAGGAGGATGAGGGGGAGGGGAGGTGGAGGCCGAGGAGAAGAGGGAGGTAGGTCGAGAGGAAGAGGAAGGTGGAGGGGAGGAGAGAGGGGGAAATGGAGGAGGAGGTGAAGGTCGAGGAGAAGGGGGAGAGGCAGAGGTAGGGAGGTAGAGGCAAAGGGAGAAGGAGAGGGAGGACGAGGGAGGGGGGAGGTGTGGGTAGGGTGAGGGGAGAAGAAGAGGTGAGGAGGGAAGGAGTTAAAGAGGGAGGAGGAGAGGAGGTGGAGAGAGAGAGAGAGAGGGGAAGGGGCCAAGGAAGGAGGAGGGATAGGGAGAGGAGAGGAGTTGAGGGAGGAGAGGAGGAAGGAAGAGGGAGGGAGAGGAAGAGGCAGAGAGAGAGAGAGGTGGAGAGGGAGATAGAGACAAAGGTGTAGGGTGAGGGCGAGGAGGGAGAGGAAGAGGTGGAAGGTGGGAGGGAGAGGTGAGAGATGGGGAGATGAGGGACAAGGAAGGGGAGGAGGAGGAGGTGAAGGTTGGGAGGGAATGGGAATGGGGGAGAGGGGAGGAGGACGAGGGAGATGGAGGGGCTGGAGGAGAGGGAGAGGGAGAGGAGGAGGCGAGGGAGAGGGAGGTGGAGGGGGAGGAGGAGGAGAGGAGAGGATGAGGAGGAGAGGAAAAGGAGGTGAGGTGGGGAAGTGAGGGAAGGATGAGAAGAGGGATAGGGAGGGGAGGTGGAGAGGAAGAGAGAAATGGAGAGGGAGAGAGAGAGAGATGGAGAGGGAGGAGGGGGGATGGCGAAGGAGGTTGAGGTGGAGGGGGAGGGAGGTAGAGGTAGAGGCAAAGGTAGAGGGAGAGAGGACGGGGACGGGGAGGAGAGAGGGGTGTTGTTCTAACCCCTCTATTATTTGTCCTTGATGACAGTCACAAATGAATAATTGATGGTCCTCATATACTTACATTGAATAATTGATGGCGAAGGAGGTTGAGGTGGAGGGGGAGGGAGGTAGAGGTAGAGGCAAAGGTAGAGGGAGAGAGGACGGGGACGGGGAGGAGGAGAGAGGGGTGTTGTTTTAACCCCTCTATTATTTATCCTTGATGACAGTCACAAATGAATAATTGATGGTCCTCATATACTTACATTGAATAATTGATGCACCTTATTGATGGAATTCATGGTATGTTGGTCATGATTCAGAGGTTACAAAATCTTGAGGCTACTTCACTTTCAAATATTAATTTGTAGATGTTTATGATGATTCAAGTTTTTCATGTTGATATTACTCATGTGGCTTCTGGTTCAAATTTATGAATGCAATATATCTTCAGATGGTTATGGTTACTGATAGTGTTGATAAGGCTTGGTACAGGTTATTCAGATGGTGTTCATTGTGACAGGGCATGCATTTGCTTCAGATTTATGTCATTGTTATCTTGACAGGTCATTCAGGTTTATCATGGTTCATTTTTAGGATCTTCATGCTTGTTCCCATTCAGGATGATCATGATATTCATTTGCAGATGGTTATGACTATATTGGACTGACAGTGCTTTTCAGTTTGACAAATGGTTTCATTGTCTGGATGGTTCTTTATTACTACATACCATAGGTATATATGACTTATTATCATTACAAGTGTCAAGTATTTCTCAGATTGATCACTTTCAGTTTGTGGTATTTTAAGTTGTCTTTACATGATATTTGAATGGCACATCTTTTGTTATGCTCAAAACAGAAAAGTTGTGACTTGGTTTCATTGTGGTCCATCACTTTGTAAAGTGATTTGGTATTAAGTAGAATTATTTGATAATTGATCACTTTGCATCGGTATTTGATATGGTTATAAGGTTCATGGTTTATAGTTGATATCCATTGGAATATACTTTTGGAAAGGTATTTATACCAAGTTTAACTTGGTCGACATATTTTTTTATAAGGATTTATTTGCTTTATACTCCAAAGGAGTATCGAATATGCTAAGCAAGTGATATGAGATCTTTTATTATTCAAAGGAGTCTCCAATGATCAAGCACTTCTATTTTTGCATATGATATTTGTTTATCATCGGGCATGTTATTATTTGTGGGGTCGACATCTAAATGGAATCAAACCCTATCAAGTTTCCCTAAGCCTTCATTTGTGGTTTTCATCGAGCACATGGAAATTGTAATTGATCACATGTCACTTATTTGAATTGACTTCGACAAGTCATGGAGGTAACATCATTTGAGTGACATTTGTGGTAAAAGTTTTTGACAGCAGATTTAATCTCATCATGATGTTTTATCTATTTCATGTGAATTGATTTTTGCGGACGTCAAATCTCATTATGATTTTAAAAAGTCATCGAATGACTTGGTAATTGAAGGAATAGGGAAAAGCATGTTTTATGGTTACCTTTTTGGCTAAGTATGGAACCTTAGCCGCCGCCATGGTATACTTGTAACTATTGTTTCTTAGTGGTTTAGCTGGTTGTAACGACATTGTCAGGGAGAAATTTACTGTGTTTAAGCATGATGGGTATGGCTGCTTTGTTTGATGATTTTCTTTGGCTGAAAGCTCGAATCTAGAAGGAGATTTGATGGCGTTACTCAGTTGGGTTGGTAAATACTTCATTATAGTTTTATCATGCATTTTTTTCAGCTTCATGCGCGTTCGGGTATCTTTATCATCATTTGGTGTTTATTTTTATCAAAATCTACATTTGGACTTCTTGGTCAAATCAGGAAAGGTGTAAGCGATTTTACTTGTCAGAAGATAATGCATTTCAGTTACTGAAGAAATAAATGATGCCCTGATAGATTACTATTCTTGCAATGAGGGTTTATGACTTTCAGTTGATGGGTAGTCATGCATTTTCAAAAATCTGTCAGTTTCAGTTTGACAGATGGTTTCGTTGTCTAGATGGTTCTTTATTACTACATACCATAGGTATATATGAATTATTATCATTACAAGTGTCAAGTATTTTTCAGATTGATCACTTTCAGTTTGTGGTATTTTAAGTTGTCTTTACATGATATTTGAATGACACATATTTTGTTCCGCTCAAAACAAAAAAGTTATGACTTGGCTTCATTGTGGTCAATCACTTTGTAAAGTGATTTGGTATTAAGAAGAATTATTTGATAATTGATCACTTTGCATCAGTATTTGATATGGTTATAAGGTTCATGGTTTATAGTTGATATCCATTGGCATATACTTTTGGAAAGGTATTTATACCAATTTTAACTTGGTCGGCATCTCTTTTTATAAGGATTTATTTGTTTTATACTCCAAAGGAGTATCGAATATGCTAAGCAAGTGATATGAGATCTTTTATTATTCAAAGGAGTCTCCAATGATCGAGCACTTCTCTTTTTGTATATAATATTTGTTTATCATCGGGCATGTTATTATTTGTGGGGTCGACATCTAAATGGAATCAAACCCTATCGAGTTTCCCTAAGCCTTCATTTGTGGTTTTCATCGAGCACATGGAAATTGTAATCGATCACATGTCACTTATTTGAATTGACTTCGACAAGTCATGGAGGTAATATCATTTGAGTCAACATTTGTGGTAAAAAATTTTGACAATAGATTTAATCTCATCATGATGTTTTTATCTATTTCATGTGAATTGATTTTTGCGAACTTCAAATCTCATTATGATTTTAAAAAGTCATCGAATGACTTGGTAATTGAAGGAATAGGGAAAAGCATGTTTTATGGTTACCTTTTTGGCTGAGTATGGAACCCTAGCCACTGCCATGGTATACTTGTAACTGTTGTTTCTTAGTGGTTTAGCTGGCTATAACGGCATTGTCAGGGAGAAATTCACTGTGTTTAAGCATGATGGGTATGGTTGCTCTGTTTGATGATTTTCTTTGGCTAAAAGCTCGAATCTAGAAGGAGATTCGATGGCATTACTCAACTAGGTTGGTAAATACTTCATTACAGTTTTATCATGCATTTTTTTCAGCTTCATGTGCGTTCAAGTATCTTTATCATCATTTGGTGTTTATTTTTATCAAAAATCTGCATTTGGACTTCTTGCTCGAATTAGAAAAGGTGTAAACGATTTTACTTGTCAGAAGATAATGCATTTCAGTTAGTGAAGAAATAAATGATGCCCTGATAGATTACTATTCTTGCAATGAGGGTTTATGACTTTCAGTTGATGGGTAGTCATGCATTTTCAAAAATCTGTTAGTTTCAGTTTGACATATGGTTTCATTTTCTGGATGGTTCTTTATTACTACATACCACGGGTATATATGAATTATTATCATTACGAGTGTCAAGTATTTTTCAGACTGATCACTTTCAGTTTGTGGTATTTTAAGTTGTCTTTACATGATATTTGAATGGCACATCTTTTGTTCTACTCAAAACAGAAAAGTTATGACTTGGTTTCATTGTGGTCAATCACTTTGTAAAGTGATTTGGTATTAAGCAGAATTATTTGATAATTGATCACTTTGCATTGGTATTTGATATGGTTATAAGGTTCATGGTTTATAGTTGATATCCATTGGCATATACTTTTGGAAAGGTATTTATACCAAGTTTAACTTGGCCGACATCTTTTTTTATAAGGATTTATTTGCTTTATACTCCAAACGAGTATCGAATATGCTAAGCAAGTGATATGAGATCTTTTATTATTCAAAGGAGTCTCCAATGATCGAGCACTTCTATTTTTGCATATGATATTTGTTTATCATCGGGCATGTTATTATTTGTGGGGTCGACATCTAAATGGAATCAAACCCTATCGGGTTTCCCTAAGCCTTCATTTGTGGTTTTCATCGAGCACATGGAAATTGTAATCGATCACATGTCACTTATTTGAATTGACTTTGACAAGTCATGCAGGTAACATCATTTGAGTCGACATTTGTGGTAAAAGTTTTTGACAGTAGATTTAATCTGATCATGATGTTTTATCTATTTCATGTGAATTGATTTTTGCGGACTTCAAATCTCATTATGATTTTAAAAAGTCATTGAATGGCTTGGTAATTAAAGGAATAGGGAAAAGCATGTTTTATGGTTATCTTTTTGGCTGAGTATGGAACCCTAGCCGCCGCCATGGTATACTTGTAACTGTTGTTTCTTAGTGGTTTAGTGGGCTGTAACAACATTGTCAGGGAGAAATTCACTGTGTTTAAGCATGATGGGTATGGTTGCTATGTTTGATGATTTTCTTTGGCTGAAAGCTCGAATCTGAAAGGAGATTCGATGTCGTTACTCAACTAGGTTGGTAAATACTTCATTACAATTTTATCATGCATTTTTTTTTAGCTTCATGCACGTTCAGGTATTTTTATCATCATTTGGTGTTTATTTTTATCAAAAATCTGCATTTGGACTTCTTGCTCGAATCAGAAAAGGTGTAAGTGATTTTACTTGTCAGAAGATAATGCATTTCAGCTACTAAAGAAATAAATGATGCCCTGATAGATTACTATTCTTGCAATGAGGGTTTATGACTTTCAGTTGATGGGTAGTCATGCATTTTCAAAAAATTGTCAATTTCATTGTGGATTTATTTCATATGTTTCAAAAATGATGGCTTTCTGCATAAAGTTTTTTGAAAATAGATTCAAATCGCTATTTTTGGTTAAGGAAATGATATTACTTGATCTGGGTTTTGAAAAACTCTTGCAATTTGAAAAGGGAGCATTGATTTATTCTTGTCAGAGTTTATTACAGCCTATTGTATAGGTGTTACTCATGATTATTCACCATCTGTTGTTCTTCATTCTACTCGTTCATTTTCTAAAAACAATATGGGGGTTTCAGATTCCTTTGAAAATGAATTCTATGAAGACTATTTTTTTTAATGGAAGACATATATGTGAAATTATATATAAACATAGTGTTTTGATCACTGTGAAGATACTGAGGTGATTATGAAATGTTGAAAATGCTTTGTAATACAAAAAAGAAAATATGTTGCAGAGCTCTGATGTAACCTTAATTTATTTAATATTTTAAGGATTCACTATGTTGAATCTTTAGGGTATTAGGTAGATTAAGTGTGGGGTTCTATGAGCTCATTTGGAAACAGAGAGATCCTCTGATATTATTATTGTTCTGAAATTCATTAAGGGGTTGGTGCTCCTTGAGTCTCCAATGATTGAGCCCTTCTCTTTTTGTATATGATATTTGTTTATCATTGGGCATGTTATTATTTGTGGTGTCGACATCTAAATGGAATCAAACCCTATCGGGTTTCCCTAAGCCTTCATTTGTGGTTTTCATCGAGCACATGAAACTTGTAATCGATCACATGTCACTTATTTGAATTGACTTCGACAAGTCATGGAGGTAACATCATTTGAGTCGACATTTGTGGTAAAAGTTTTTGACAGTAGATTTAATCTCATCATGATGTTTTTATCTATTTCATTTGAATTGATTTTTGCAGACTTCAAATCTCATTATGATTTTAAAAAGTCATTGAATCACTTGGTAATTGAAGGAATAGAGAAAAGCATGTTTTATGGTTACCTTTTTGGTTGAGTATGGAACCCTAACCGCTGCCATGGTATTCTTGTAACTGTTGTTTCTTAGTGGTTTAGTTGGCTATAACGGCATTGTCAGGGAGAAATTCACTGTGTTTAAGCATGGTGGGTATGGTTTTCTATTTGATGATTTTCTTTGGCTGAAAGCTCGAATCTAGAAGGAGATTCAATGGCATCACTCAACTGGGTTGGTAAATATTTCATTACAGTTTTATCATGCATTTTTTTTTCAGCTTCATGCGGGTTGAGGGATCTTTATCATCATTTGGTGTTTATTTTTATCAAAAATATGCATTTGGACTTCTTGCTCGAATCAGAAAAGGTGTAAGTGATTTTACTTGTCAGAAGATAATGCATTTCAGTTAGTGAAGAAATAAATGATGCCCTGATAGATTACTATTCTTGCAATGAGGGTTTATGACTTTTAGTTGATGGGTAGTCATGCATTTTCAATAATCTGTAAGTTTCAGTTTGACATATGTTTTCATTTCCTGGATGGTTCTTTATTACTACATGCCACAGGTATGTATGAATTATTATTATTACAAGTGTCAAGTATTTTTCAGATTGATCACTTTCAATTTGTGGTATTTTAAGTTGTCTTTACATGATATTTGAATGGCACATCTTTTGTTCCGCTCAAAATAGAAAAGTTATGACTTGGTTTCATTGTGGTCAATCACTTTGTAAAGTGATTTGGTATTAAGCAGAATTATTTGATAATTGATCACTTTGCATCAGTATTTGATATGGTTATAAAGTTCATGGTTTATAGTTGATATCCATTGGCATATACTAAGGTATTTATACCAAGTTTAACTTGGTCGGCATCTTTTTTAATAAGGATTTATTTGCTTTATACTCCAAACGAGTATCGAATATGCTAAGCAGGTGATATGAGATCTTTTATTATTCAAAGGAGTCTCCAATGATCAAGCACTTCTATTTTTGCATATGATATTTGTTTATCATCGGGCATGTTATTATTTGTGGGGTCGACATCTAAATGGAATCAAATCCTATCGGGTTTCCCTAAGCCTTCATTTGTGGTTTTCATCGAGCACATGGAAATTGTAATCAATCACATGTCACTTATTTGAATTGTTTTCAACAAGTCATGGAGGTAACATCATTTGAGTCGACATTTGTGGTAAAAGTTTTTGACAGCAGATTTAATCTCATCATGATGTTTTATCTATTTCATGTGAATTAATTTTTGCGGACTTCAAATCTCATTATGATTTTAAAAAGTCATCGAATGACTTGGTAATTAAAGGAATAGGGAAAAGCATGTTTTATGGTTATCTTTTTGGCTGAGTATGGAACCCTAGCCGCCGCCATGGCTGAGTAGAAAGGGGGGAGGTAGAGAGAAAGAATTTGGACACCTTGGACTCCATTAGCTCACTCAGAGCCTTATACAGTATGTGAGGCTTGTAGTAGAGCTTGATGTGGGCGAGTCTTCTAGGCCTGGAGTTTTAGTCCACTTTTATCACTTATCTCTACTTTTTATTTCACCACTCTTTACCTCTCTCATCCCCTCCCCTCTACGTCTTTATGTATCTCTATTTATTTATCTCTCTCTACCTTCTTTCAATGTCACACCTCTCTCTCTCTCTTCGCCTTCCTCCTTCCCTCCCTAATATTTATAGATCACCTCTCTCCCACTCTCTTTTTGTCTCTACTTCTCTCTATCTCACCTATCCCTCTCTAGCTTTCCCTCCCTCTTCTCTCTCTTTCTAGAGAGAAGTAGAGAGGGAAGGTGGGAGGGAGAGAGAGAGAATTAGAGAGGGAAGGAGGAAGGTGGAGAGATTGAGAGAAAGGTAGATAGAGGGAAGGAGGGAGGGAGAGGTAGAGAAGGATAGGTGAGATAGATATGTAGGGAGGGAAAGTGGGGGGGAAGGAGAGAGATAAATAGATAGGGAGGGAGAATTAGGGAGGGATAGAGAGGTGAGATAGATAGGAGAAGGTGGGAAAGCAAGAGAGAGGAGGTGATATAGAGAGAAGTAGAGAGGGAGGAGGGAGGTGGGGAGATTAACAGAGGGGGAGAGAGGGAAAGAGGGAGTGAGATGTGATATAGGGAGAAGTAAAGAGGGAAAGAGGAAGATAGAGAGATTGAGAGAGGGATGAAGAGAGAGGGAAGGAGGGTGGGAGAGAAAGAGCGAGGAAGAGGGATAGGTGAGATAGATATAAGTATGGAGGGAAGATAAGAGGGAAGAAGAGAGATACATAGAGAGAAGTGATATAGAGAGAAGTAGAGAGGGAAGGAGGAAGGTAGAGAGGTAGAGATAGAGAGAGAGAGAAGGAAAGAGGGAGGGAGGCAGAGAGATAGAGAGAAGTAAATAAGGAAGGAGAGAGAGGAAGGGAGAAAATGGAGGGATAAAGAGATGTGAGGTAGAAAAAAGTAGAAAGAGAGAGAGAGGGTGATATAAAGAAAAGTAAAAAGGGAAGGAGGAAGGTGGGGAGATTGAGAGAGAGGGGGAGAAAGTGGGATAGGTGAGATAGAGAGTAGAGAGGGAAGGTGGGAGGAACAAGAGAGAGAGAGATGTGTAGAGAGGGGTAGAAAGAGAGGGAAAGGGGAGATAAAGAGTAGAGAGGGGAGGAGGAAAGGAAGGAGGAAGAGAGAAAGAAGGATGTAGAGGTTGATAGGTAGTTCTATGTTCCTTTTTTAAGTATTTCATAAGTTCTCTTTTGTGTTTGTGGTAGGTCAAATTTGAACCTGAGAGTATCCCATGTTTTTATTTACAAATTGTTTACTATATTTTGGGATTGAGTGATTCCTTTCTTATACCAAGCCTTTGTTGAGCATCATTATAGAAGTGTCGAGGGTTTATTCTTGTGAAATATATTCCACCAAATAGATCTCATTTGGAAGATTATATTAAATTCTATTTCCATCAGATATTTACTCAATATAGCTTCTTTACTTAGTTCCCAAGCCTTCCAAATTCTCTTGAATACATTGGAGCCAACTGAGGACATAGGGAAGTTGCCAAAACTAGGTAAAAAAGAGGTACATTCTTCCAAGATTTAACTTGTTTTGGTATAGATTTTTGTATATTGTTTCTTATTAATATTTTCCATGGTTCATTTCCCTTAAGGGATTTGTAGATCCATTTCACTACCAAAGAAATTCCTCGTCTTTTTAAATCTTTCACTCCTAAACCACCTTTTTTATTTTTCTAGGTGGCACCACTCCCATTTTATTGCATGCTTTTTTTGCTTTCCTTTTCCATTTGACGATAAGAACTTCCTAATTTTTTTTGTATCTCCTCAACTTGGAAACTGTTCAATAGACAAACAAAAGTATAATATATATTATAGGAGGATAGTATTATTTGACATACTTGAGCTGTTCTAGCTATCGATAGAATTGTTTATTCTATTTTCCTAGTTTTTTCTATCTAATTTTTTATCCAACCCCACATTTCTTTTAGATTAGGGTTTATTATGAAAGGTATTCCTAAATACCTAAGAATGTTACTTGGACCTCCCCATTGGTATTCATGTTCTCTAAACCATTCTGGTTGGGAGGTTTCCCAACTTAGCATAATGGAGTTTCCTTTAGAAATTTTTGCACCAACAACTTTACCAAAAATATTTAATTTTTCCATTAGGTTTTCAAAATTTTCCTTTTCTAAATTTATGAAGATTGTTGTATCATTCATAAATTGGATGTTTATTAGTTCTTCCTTATTTGTTAATGTTAGTCCTTTGATGCTAGGACTTAGTAAGGATTCTCTAACTATGTAGTGTAATGCATTTGCAACTATAACAAACAATGAAGGAGCTAATGGGAATCCTTGTCTTATTGATCTCTACAGTTGGAATTCTTTCATCAAGGATCCATTTATCTCCACTCAGGCTATTGCATCTTTTATCAAGGATTTTATCATTTGGAAAAATATTTCTGGGAATCCAAATGCCTCCAAGGTCATTATTATGAATGGTTATTTCATCCTATCATATGCTTTTTCAAAATCTAATAGTAGCATTCCTATGTTTTGATTGGACATTCTTGCCCATTCCATCATTTCCCATCCAGTAAGAAGGTTTTCAAAAATTTATCTTCCTTTTATGAATCCTATTTGTATATTTTTGATAATTTTAGGGAGGATTTATGTTAATATCAGGGCTATGGATTTTGCAATTATTGTGTATGACACATTAAGGAGTGTTATAGGGACCTCTAGTTTTTATTAAAGTTTTATCTCCCTCTTTAGGGATTAGTTTTATAATGCCCTTATTTATAGCACTTCTTAGTGAGCCTTTTTCAATAGCCTTCTTGTATACTAATAGGAGGTCCTCACTTATCCAATCAATATTCTTTTTATAGAATGCAATAGGCATCCCATCTTCCCCTAGGGATTTATCATTGTTTAAAGATAGTATAGCCTTTTCTATTTCCTCTTTTGAAATTTGTTTGTTTAGAAATTCTGCATTTTCTTTAGAGATTTTTTTGGGGATTAATTCCTTCTAGACATTTCTTATTCTTGTGTCATGCAAGTTTCCACACTCAGATGTGAATGTAGTGTCAAAAAAAGTAGTCCTTTTTCACACTTAATTTGGGAATAATTGAAATATAATTAACTTAATTGTACCTTGGGTTAGTATTGAAAGGTGGTGTACACATTCACACTAATTCATACCCACTTTCAAACTAAATATACTTAAATTATACCTTACTAAAGTGTTGTAACACACTTTCACACTTTTCTAGGGTGGCTTTAATCAATGGAGCCTAAGGGTCCCATTTTTCAAATAAAATGCACTTAAATTGTACCCTATTTATGGTGTTGTAAAGTGTTGTAACACACTTTCACACTTATCTAGGGTCCTCTTAATTAATTGTGGTTAATTAGGGTTAATTATCCCCTTTAATTCAAATTTAAGCCTTATTTATGACACCTCCCAAAGATCTATCCTGACACCCATAGTTCAAATTACATAACATTTCATGGGGCAAATCAAGGTCCTAGAAATTGGTGCTAGGACCCATTCGCCCTAGGTGGTGAATGGGTCCTCCCTCTATAGGACCCCCCTTTATCAATATATTTCAAATGGGTTTTTAGTGATCTTTCATTCCCCGAAGGAAAGAAAGGTCTTGGAAAACAGTGCCAGGACCCATTTTCCCTAGGTGGCAAATGGGTCCTCCCTTAATGAGGACCCCCTTTTTAAATTTCATTCTGGCGAGATTTCAATAATTTTCATCTCCAGATCTGTTGTCGGTCTGAATTGTTTGAATTTTAGGGTTAATTCTCTAATTATGTATAAATACAAGGCTAATTCACATAATTTCAACTAAGAAGAAGATTTCAAGCAAGCTAAGAGACAAAGAACTTTCATGAGATCAAGCATTCATAGTTAAGAAGCAAGCAAAAGTTAAGTTTGGAGTAGCATTGTAAGGTCTTCAAGCTCATTTTGTGTCCAGGATTAAGCATTAGTGAAGGTTGATGATAGATTCCAATGGAGAATCATGAGGGATTCTAGGTGTTGGGAGATGCACAAGACATACGACCAAGCCTAAGGACTTGTTTCCTAAGTGATTTCATCTTCTATAATCATCCTATTTGCAACCTACAAGAGGTATTTTCAAATTTGTGGCTTATTAAGGGAATTAGGCATATCCTTTAGTGAGTCATCTACATTGTTCATGTTACATTTAGGGTTCTATTCTAACACAATTGGATAGAATTTCCTTTGCATTTTCATAGATCTTAGTCTTAGACACACTTAAGATTAAGATTACACACACATTTACATGTTTTGTATTTTCATTCATCATCAAAGGTTTAATCACCAACAAGGGGTTTGACTAAGGAAAATCCCTATCCACCAACAAACTACCAAATTTGTCTTGCAGGTTACAGGCAGATTCTGATCCAAAAATAGGAATTTCATGGTGGAAAGGAGAAGAGTAGATTTGGAAGTTGAAGATCAAATTCAGAGATTTCGGAAGGACTTAGCAAGATCCATTCGCCTTTAGTGGTGAATGAGTCCTTTTTAGGGTTTGAAGGGCAGAAAATTCTATAGTATACAAGCTTTTGTTTTAGGTTTAGAATTCCTTGAACAAGCCTACTAGGACCCATTCGCCTACAGTGGCGAATGAGTCCCTTTCAGCAATTTAGGAAAGTCAGATTTGACCAGGTGCACAGTATTATCTTGTTTTTATTCTGCTAGAAAAGTTATAGATTCATTTTGTTTTATATTAGATTTATGCATTACATGTGTTAGACTTAGAATTAGGGTTCACATATTATTTGAATTCTTTCTCCTCGAGTTGTGATTTAGCTCACCACCCCATCCTTGCATAAAGGAAAGATTGCAAGATCCCTCAATCTTGACTTAATTCACCTCTTAGGTTGATAGTTATAATTTCAAGATTCTTGGATCTCATCTTTTGAATGAAACCCTAACTAGACAAAAGGGGGTTAGACTTCATAGCCTTCACCTTTTTCTCTATGTTTCACTTTTCGTGAACCCAACCCCTTTTTGACCATCTTAGTTTCTGATTTGGAGGGCATTTAAACTCTAGATCCTAGTTTGCATTAAGTTCGTATTGTATTTAGGGTCTTCTTTATTGTGCACTAGTGAACATTGCATGTTTGCATTGCTTATATTCATTAAAAATCTAAAAAAGTGCTTTAAATCTGATTTAGTTTTCCCATCTTGTTCACATTGAGATCATCATTCAAGCATTTAGATTCAAATTGAATTCTAGATTTACTCATCTTAGTCATCATTTAATCATAGTAAAAGTTGCATTTAGAGACATCATATCTAAAAAATTTGTTACAAAATTCATTGTTACAGATTTGAGACAACATATACATAGAATTAACTCAGAAAAACTAAAATCAAACTTAGAAAACCCTGAAACTAGAACCCATTTGCCCAATGGTAACTTTAAGAAACCCCCCTCAAAAAATATATAAAATCCTTGCGAATCTTTCATTTTTTTTAGGAAAAAATATTAATTTCTATTGGCGAATCTTTCCTTTTTTCGGAAAAAATATTAATTTTATTGGTGATTTTTTTTACATCACTAAAATTTTGTAGAAATTTTTGGTGAATCTTAAAAAATAATAGGAAAATGCACTAATTATGATGGTGAATCTATCTAATCTAAAAATCATTCTCATGGAAAAGTAAGGGCTTGAGGGTGGAAATTATCAATGGGTTGAAGGGGTAGACTGTATATTTACATTCCACCATTATTTTAAAATATAATATAATGGACCTCATTGTATTGGTAAAATGTACCCATGATCTATAATTCTCATGGTGCTCAAAATTGTTTTTAGATAACTGATCTAACGACCCTCGTTGTACTCTATAAGGTAAAATTTACCCATAATCTATAATGCTCATGAGACCCAAATTATGGGTCCCATGAGCATTACAAATCATGGGTATATTTTACCTCGTGGAATACAACAAGGGCCATTAGGTTATATTATAAAGCAATGATGGGAACAAAAGATTATAAATATGGTCCTAAAGCAACTAATAATTACGATATACTATTGGCGAATTAATATAAATTTTTACTATAATTTATAAAATTTAGACGAATCTAATCTAATTATATATTGAATATTGTGGAAAAATTTTGCATTAAATTTTTAATTAAAATAAATTATTTGGCAATTTAAATAAGACTATAATAAAGTTTTGTAAAAATGTGGAGATTCAAGTCATGTTGTAGCTCAAACTATTAGCCAATTTTGGATTCCAAAACTTCAACTATTAGCCAATTGGCGAATATTAGCAACTAAAAAAATCGCTGCATTCGCCTTTAGTGGCAAATGAGTCCCTGGAAACCCCAATCAACAAGAATTTTGGGTATGTTCTAGTGTTTTAAGTTCCTTTTTTATTCCTACAAATACCTACACCAAGACCCATTCGCCTCTGGTGGCGAATGAGTCCCTGTACAAATTTTGACAACAAAAAATTTGAGTGGTTTTTGGTTTCTAATAAGCATTTTTGTCTCTATTTTGAAATATGAGAAGCGTTAGTCTAAAACGGATTGCTTTTTCTTTTAAATTATTATATTTAGTAACATTGGGAAAAGAATGTATTGCATATTTCAATTAAAATTGGCATCAAAATTCTGTATTTTCAGTATAATTGCATTCATAGACAAGTTATATTACATTATGCATTCATTAGAAAACAAAACAAAAGAGAAAAAAGAACAAAAACATCAAACAAAGTTATGACAAGTTTCATTTTAAAGGTTAAATTATCCCTCAAGCCTTTTAGTAGCGATGACTTTGACATGTTAGATGAAACCCTCGAGGACTTCATCTCACAAGGTTCATCCACTAAGGCATGTCATGAAAAACAAAATACAAAGACGTTAATACCATCACACCACGACTCATAATTTACCCTCCTTCACACAAACTGCAAGTTCAAAACAAACCCATGCTTATCCTTGAACCACCAAAAAACCCATGCTGTATCATTACTGGAACAACCTGAGCTAAACAACTAGTACCATCTAGTGCATTGATATGCATGGGAATACAAAACAGGAGATTACATTCTATCGCCATATATGTTTTCTCTAACTCTATTTTTTGTGTTTGCAAGATGTTATTACTAACCTTGCTTAAGTATTTACATCGACATGTGCTTAAGTCTGGGTGGCGATGGTAGAAGGATGCTAGATGGAGGTTAATAAACTGATTAGACACCAAAATCTGCTTTCAAATTACAATGCAAGATTTGAAGCTTACCACCCCTGATCGCCATCATTTCCAAGAAAGGCTTGGGGTTCTTAAACTGCCTTTAAATGTGGTGCTACCAATGACATTCTGCAAAAGAAAAAATAATTCTTCTATTCTAGTGCTCATTGTTAATCAAGTTCTTTGTGGGTTCCTTTCCGCTTATAAGTTTGAAGATTTCCATTCGGCTTCCTGTTCAGAAGATGGCATATAATGGGCATTGTTCGATGGTTTCAAAAAATTTAAAATTTCATCCTCTGAACTATGGAATGGTTGTGGTGGTTCGACTATGGGAGATACCATTCTCCGGTTGTATAGAAAAAGAGCATCTTCAATAGGTATTTAAGGTAAACTGCCTGTCAGTCCTAAATTGTGTTAAAACATTGATAGGTGAAGAGATTCTGCATACTAGTTCACAAAGAATAATTTTTCTAGCGAATCTTCTTTTCATCTTCCTATCCAAATCAATGGACTTGCTTCAAAATTACAAGTTTCTCCAGTCTATTTCTAACAAAACAATGAAGGCAGAGTATTTGCAAGATGGTGTTTTATTGCAAAGTGTTCAAGCCTATGATCTCACACAAGGTGGAGGGTTTATAGGTGGTTTATTTCCCAGACACTATCTCTATCATAAGCAGAGATATGTAGACACATTTGAAGCTCTCAAGCTCTCCTTACTCAAAGGCTTGTTAGCTTATTTGTATCAAGCTTTGAGTAGGTTCCATTTTGATTTTGATAAGGAAGAGATTGATAATTTCAAAAGAAAGTATCATGCACTTTCATTTATTTTGTCTCATGAATGTGTTCAAGGCCCGCAAGAGTTTGTTCCTATGCCAAATCGTCATACCAATAGGGTTAATGTGCAAATTCCAGACATAAACATCATAGTTCACTCTCAGGCTCAGGCTGTAAGTCAAGTCCAAATGATAGTTGTTAAAGGCCAAGGAGAGAATTGGATCAACCTAGGAAATGGGGGTGTTTAGTCAGTTAATCTTTAAATATTTTTTGTTGATTGTAATTATCAGTATATATGAAAATATGAAATTAGGGTGGTAGGGTCTAGTAAGTAAAGATCTGATCAAATCAATTTTGTATAAGAATTATAGTAGTAATTTGGATGGTAGGGTTTGATATGTAATTTTTGTATAGAGGAAGCAGATATCAGTTGAGCTATGTATCACTTTTATAAGCCCTTATCAAAGTTTAAACTCTATATATTAATCTATATTATATTAATATATCTATTGGCTTATGGCCTTTTGCTCAAAAAAAAAAAAAGTACCACCTAAAATGAATTAAAAAATCCTTATCTGTTATTGTTGATAGTTAATTATGAATTCCTTCAACAATGTAAGATGCATAGTCAAAACCCCTATTCAAATCTCTAAGTTGCAAATCAATAGAAGATATCATTAAATGAATTGGAATTTGCACCTTAAAATCCATATCTAAAAATTGTAATAAAACAAAGTATTTGTTGATAAAATAATCCCCAAATATGTCATAATTGAAGGGTTCAATTTTATCCTTAACAAACGCAATGATTTTTTTGTCATTTCCTCTTCTATGATGAGGTAACCACATCATCCTATAGTTGTGCTTATCCCTAGTGAACTCTCTATTCAGTGAGTTAAAATCAATAGGAACATTAGCAATCACATTCAGGCCAAAGACCTACAAATATGGTGTATATCCAATTTGAGAAAAACACCACCATTGGGTAAAAGAAAGAAGTTGAGTCCACAAAGAGGGAAAGTTTCAGCCAAAAAAATCTTGTAGGAAATGCGTAAACATTATTAAAAACATGCATATGCATTATGCTTCGAGTACTCGATCCTAAATAAAAAATGTGTATACGTTATGCTTCGAGTACACACTAAAAAATGCATACACATTATAACGCGTACACGTTATATAACGCCGACATTTTTTATAATGTGTACAAGTCATTTATTTAAAAACTTAACTACCTTTTAAAAATTCATGTGTTATAAAAGGCGTATGCATTATAATGCGTACACGTTTTGTAATGCGTACGTGTTATAATGCATACGCATTTTGTAATGCGTACGGGTTTTGTAACACAGGCATTATAACGCATACACGTTTTGTAACGTGTACATGTTATAACACATGCATGTTTTATAATGTCTGTGCATTTCTAAAAGGTATTAATTTTTTTAAATAAACAAGCAAATAAAGAACATATATGTGTTTCATAATGCGTATGCGTTTTTAAAATTTTGAATTCCCAAACCACATGCTGCCTTGGTTTTAGGCTCGGAAAAGGCTTGGCAACTGACCCTTAGTCTTTGACCTGCAATTAAAAAACTAAGGCAGGTTCAAGAAAAATGTCTAACTTTGACGTGTTTTGTAACACGCGTGTGTTTTGTAACACGCGTGTGTTTTGTAACACACACATTATAACGTATACACATTTTGCAATGTGTACACGTTATAACGCATACACATTATAACACATACACATTTTGTAACATGTACGTGTTATAACACATACACATTGTGTAACATGTACGTGTTATAACACATACACGTTTTGTAACACGTGTGTGTTTCTAAAAGGTATTTAATTTTTTAAATAAACAAGCAAGTAAAGAACACATATGTATTTTATAACATGTATATTTTTTTATAATTTTGAATTCCCAAACCACATGTTGTCTCAGTTTTAGGCTTGGGAAAGGCTTGGCAACCCGACCCTTAGCCTTTGAACTACAACTAAAAAATTAAGGCAGCTTCAAGAGAAATGTCCAACTTTGGCAATATAGCTAATGGAATTTTTTTTATGAAATAAACTATGAAATTAAAACCCATTATAGAACATGATGTCTAGTTTCCAAATATATGATTTTTGTTAAGATTGAATTATGTTTTTTTTAATTTTTTAATTAATTTCTAAGCAAATTGGTCCATAAATTTGAAATATCAAGCTTTTTTTATCTTTTAATAACTTTTTTTTGGTTAAATTTTCTACAAAATAAATTATATGACATCAATATTCAAACAATTCTCTACACAATGAAAAAAATTTCAAAAAATGTTTAGTTTAGGTCCAATTATGTTGTTTGTACATGATTTTTTAAAACAACAATTAGGGCCAATAAAAATTCAATATAAAAAATATATTCATAAAATAATTACAAAAAATATCCTCATCAATCTTCATGTTGTTACATATCTTTCCCCAAAAGGAATTAGAAAAATACTTTTATTTAGGTCAAAAAGTGGTGTTCGTACACGTGCATGGTATGGTAAAAAAATGATTTTCAAAAAGTGGTTTTTATACATGCCTATCAAAATTTAATTTCAATCATCTAGGTATTTGAATAATATACATATTTGGAAACTAGATTCAAAATACCAAATTTCATATTAATGACTTCTTTTAAGATTCATTGTGTAAGTGCTTCAAATTTTTAGTCCAAGTGTGAAATTCTGAAAACAACAAAAACACTTCCACTTATTGAGCTTTTTGTGGACCCAACTTCTTGCATCAACCCCATTCTTATTTCTAAATACTCTATTATTTGGGTCATACCTCTTAGCCAATTCTCTATTTAGATCAACATTGGCATATACATTAAGCACCACTGGCTTTCCCAAGTCCATATTCCATATATTTGAAATAGGCCTATTAGATCGACTCCTTTTGTATCCATATTCAAATAAATTCCAACCTCAAGCATTCTAATAGATCATGCTTTGATATTTTCAATTAATTATGTCCTCTTCATAATCCCTCATTTACCTTTTATCTTGTCAAGTGGATTGTCTCATGTTTAGGGTTTTTATAGATGAGCTAGGGCTTGTAACTAGGGATTAATTATGTCAAGAAAATATTATGGAATGCTCAAGAAACCCTAACATACCTAACTGATTGTAAGAAAATTTTCTTTGAAAATATTGAATAGAGAATGATGGAAGTGAAAATAAAAGACATGATGAACTCCCCAAAATGGACCTTTATTTCAACTCATGATTACAAAATACTTTTATAATCCCCCCACAATTTTGGCACTTTATAGTTTTAGTGCATAGGAAAGTCCAATTGGAACAAAAAATAGAATTTAATAATTTTAGTGTGGAATCATTTCCAATTGATTGGGCATAAAAAAATAATCACTTTAAAAAACAATACTCAAATTTGAGTTACAAATCAAATGTTACATCAATTTTATAATTTTCCTAATTTGCCTAAATTTTCACTAATTTATTTTTACAAAAAATGCCTTTGGAGAAAAATTGTTTACCCAAATTTGAGTGGGGAATATTTGAGAAAATGAAGATGAAGTTTAAGTCCCTTTTGGATGGTTGTTCCAAAGGGCTATTTTTTTTAAAGCAAACAAACTTTGCAATCAAATTGAAGGTAAATGTGTAGATTTGAACATATACCAGATGCCTTTTTAAATATTTCCACACACAAAAAAAATGCCTACAACAAAATTTCACAACCATTGCCTAGAGAAAAAAATCACAAATGTCTTTTCAAATATAAAGAGTGGAGATTCAAACACCTTTACAAAAATAGATGTATTTTGAGACATATTAAACCTAAATTTGCATATTTTAAAGGAGGATTTGCAAATTTAAGAGAAATTTTTTAAATTTAAACAATTACTAGATGCATTTGCACATATTCAAGGGAAAACTTTGTAAAGCATGGCTTGATTCTAATGAGAATTAGCAAAATCAAGAATCGATTTGAATAGCATTGCACACAAAACCTCTATATGGAAATGAAGCCAAATCGACCTCCTTTGTAGTGTAAAACACCTTTCTTGCTTCCATGACATCACATAAAAACCTCCACGGAGCCATAGATGAGATTTATGCTTCAAAACTCATAGAGACACTTAGAAATAGAGTTTTACAAATTTGAACTAGTAGTCTAACCTAGATGACTTTGATACCATGTGAAAATGAAGTCAAGCAACTAGGAAGAAACTAACTCTCTAACCAACTTGCTACCTAAGCAAGTGATTAACCTAAAGGGTAAAATAAAAACCACAAAACAATAATTTTATATGAACATTAATTTCTTTCTAAAATAACCAATTTATTAAAAGAGAAGTATAAGGAAGATTTTTGAGAATATTATATGGCTAAGTTAGTTCATTGCACTAAATTTCCCCGTTCATTATTTTATGAAGGGGATAGTTTTACACATTCTACCTATTATGCCTTGCATAACCACCCCATTTTAAATTTGATTAAAATGGGACCCTCTTTTGCTTTCGTTCTTTGTGTTTTGCCCCTTCGGTTTTTGAGGTTTTGCTTTGCCTTGGCATGTGCTTAATATGTTTATCTTGCTTGCCCAAGTGTTTTTCCCAAGTTGCATTTTGAAAATCTTGTGTTTTGGGCTAAGTTTGGGATTTTCCCGAACTTCTTTAAAAATTCGGTTTCTTGGTGATGTTCGGCTTTTCGAGCAAGTTTGGGATTTTCTACCCCATCTGGATTTTCCCAGATTGTGTTCAGATTCCGGCCCGGCCTGCTCTGCACTGCAATTCGGGAATTTCTGGACTCCACGGAATTCCGCCTGGGTCGGATTTTTCTGGATTTCTTCCTGGCCATCAGGTTTCCGAGTTTGGTCAATTTTTGGAGCTTTATGCCCATTTTGATTTATCATTTGTGTTCTCTTGAGTTGAGATATTCATCTTGTTGTGCTTTAAAATGTTATGGTCTTGCTTGGAGTTTGAATTCCTGTGTGTTTGGGCATTTCATGGCTTGCCCTGTGCATTCATGGTTAAAATCTAGGGTTTCATGCCTAGGGCATTGCCATTTCGTCTTGATCTGCTTTTGATTGAGCCTGGGATTCGAAGAAGATCTGTAGGAGGCTCATGTTAAGAGATTTTCGTGCCCAGGGTCCTCAAATTTGTGACCTTCGGTCAATTTGAGTGAAGTCGTAGCCAGTGTTCGGGTTTTCAGTCAGGTTCGGGATTTTCCTGCTTGGTCGGATTTTCCCGGATTCCTTCATTTTCCCAGTTCCCTTCAATTTTCTGAAGTTCGGAGTTCTTAGTCATCTATGGAATTCCGGTCTAGTTGGATTTTCCCGATTTCTCCTTCTCCCCTTTTTTTTCCTAGAATT
The DNA here is from genome assembly GCA_007258455.2 of Sequoia sempervirens. Taxonomy (NCBI): domain Eukaryota; kingdom Viridiplantae; phylum Streptophyta; class Pinopsida; order Cupressales; family Cupressaceae; genus Sequoia; species Sequoia sempervirens. The sequence goes on from VDFB02000003.1 coordinate 92,912,698, forward strand.
CATGTTGTGCTGTCATTTTCGCGGAAATCCGCTCTGGCCGGATTTTTCTGGATTTTTTGTGGGGCACTGTGGAACAAGGAAATTTGGTGAAATGGATGATTCTAGTGATAAATTCTTATGTTTCCATGCTTTAATTTGGTAAATTTCACTGTTGTATATTGCTTATGTTCATTTTGATGATCCAGTATTGATGCTTAATGGCTAATTTAATGGTTTTTATCATGACTTTAAGTAACACTTTGGTGAAATGTTGTCAATGATCAGATTCTCACATTGGTGTTTGATGAATGCAGGGTGAGTCTAGCAAGGTAGCGGCTGGAATGGCTAAGAGAGACTGGGACAATACGATGGGGCCAATCTGAAGAATAACATTGATGCCATTGAATGGCGAACTAGGGTTTCGCCTATGCCACTTGAGGGAAGCTTGCAGAGGACGTTCTTAATGACGAAGGCCATAATGGAGCAAGGTATGGGTGACATGGAGGAAGCAGTTAATGCAAAGCTACGTTGAAAGTCGTGCTTCCTCGTCATTTTTCTTTGCCTCTTCCTCACGCGTTTTGGTATGTTTCTTGCCTCTGGTCAGTGCCCTTGCATTTAATGCGTGTTGAATTTGTTTCAAACTCTTTTAGGGCCGACGTATTCTGTAGCCGACTGGCTCTATAACCGACTTATTTTGTAAACCCTAAACTAGGCCGATGCATTTTGACGTGTTTTATATATATGGATTTTGCCTCTTTTAAAAAGTGTGGTTGTTAGGATTAGAAGTTAGACAAGTTAGTTAGCAAGCTGGAGATTCAGAAGGTAGTAGAACAAAGGTAAAAGAAAAGCAAGCTAGGGTTTTGAAGGAAGTTAGACATTTTTTTTACAGTTTCCCAGGAAGAGAAGGGGATGTATCTTCTAGATTTTCTTAGTAGAGACGGAGATACTTTGAAGACATGGGTTTTCTATACACTAGTGATCTAGCCAGATTTGTAAATGTTGCTTATTTATTTCATTAACAGTAGGAGCAGCCAGATTTAAACCTTTATATTATGTTCTGGAATGGTATTCATTTTTGGTTAATCGTTCTAATTTGAAAAGCTCTCAAGGAATGAAATTTTATCTTATGTTTTGTTTGAATGATGATTTGCAATCTACTGTTAAAGTTTGCACTGTGAATGAATAAAACTTTGTATCAATTACAAGTTAATTTTATTCTACAGTTCTAGTTTTGGAATTCCTTGGAAGGTAACAAGTCTAATTATTTGAATGAATCAACATTCTTTTCAGTTTGAGAACCTTGGTCTATCTTTTTCTATTTCTTTGAAACACCTGGTTAAAGTAGGTTTAGATAGATGTTTGATCTTGCAACAATCCAAAAGCTCAAAACCAGCAGGCCCCTTGAACATTACAACCATATTGACCACTTCGTGAAACAACAATGTTGTGAACCAACATCCAAGACCTTGGGAGGTGAGTAGTTTGATTACTGATTGTCTCTTTCATGAGAGGTTAGATACTTCTTCCTTTTATCTTACCTGCATGTTGTGTGTCAACTTGGCGCATCAACAATTATGGCGCTAGGAGGGAAAAAGAGTAAACTGGATAATATTGGGTTTTTCTCACCAGAGAGATCCCACAGAGTTCTTCGATCAACTAAAAACCCACCACCTTTGATAGAAATCAAGACCCCAATGAGACACAATATTCACAAGGCAACCATTCTACCACCCTTATCAGCCCCACGCACTCCACCAAACTTTTCACCAATACCCTAGTGGATACCTGTGAATCCACGTCAATTTCCATTATAGTTGGTTCAACCCGTCCAACAGTTGGCTCAACCTCCACCACCGCCACCAATGGCCTTTTTTATGAATAATCCCTCCCCATTGGGGACTATTCCTGGAGGCTTTCATGATATGCCTAAAAATCCTGAGATATTTTGTCCCAAATACATTCATGGTGAATCAAGGAGTGTTGAGGAGCACATACAAGATTTTAAGGACGCTTGTACCAGAGCCCAGATAGCTCACCATGATGTGGTTTGTAGGTTGTTCCCTTATTCCTTAGGGGATATGGTGTACAACTGGTACCTAAATCTTTCACAAGGTTCTATTATGAGCTGGACAGATCTAGAGAATGCTTTCATCAATCAGTTCAGAGTTTATGTGGATCCAACCATTTTGTTCCATCAATTTGCTACCATTTGGAAGGAGCCATGTGAATCGCTACCCTTGTTCAATACAAGGTTCAAACGAATGTATAGGAGATTGCAGGATCCCTATCTAGTTGCTGAGAATAGTGCCATTCAAGCATATTTTAGAGTTATAGACCCTTTGCTTGGCTTGTTCCTACAAAGGACTTATCAACTGGAAGATATTGATTCTCTGTCTAAAGTTTATCATCTAGCCATCAAGCTGCAACAATAAACTAGCTCTCAACAAGGGAATTTGGGAGGAGGTTTTCCTTCTATGGGGTATCAGATGCTTAATCCAACCCCTTTATTCAATATTGTCCTAGGGATGTCTCCTTCCCATTATGGACCTATATCTGAATTGCAGACTCAATCTCCTATTCCATTCTTTGCCAATGGAGCTCCTAAATTCTCACAACAATCACAGGCTCATCACAGTCCCCATGGTCATCATAATTAAACTAGAATACCAAATCCTGTCGGCCAGCCACCTGTTGCTAAGAATGTTGAGAGTGAAAGGACAATTCAACTCACAAACGAAGTGGAGACCCTAAAGAAAAATCTGTCTCAAGTCACAAATGACATGGCTCAGCTTAAACTAAACCCCTCTCAGAACCAAGGTAATTATGCCAGTCAGGGTAATTATCAGAACAACAAAAATCATAGCTAGAGGAATTATCAAGGCCAAAATTTCCCTAACCAAGGCTACCAAAATTAGAATAGAGGATATAACTAGAGGCCAAATAACAATAGACAATGGAACACCGGGCCAAATAATGGTTGATTTTCTCACAATTATCAAGCTAATGAGGACAGGCCACATACTACAAATGTGGTTGACCTCAATATTATGACTAACTGGTGTAGGTTGCATGATACTGCAACTCATTCTGAGGTGAACTATCCCGAAATGGAGAAAGTTGTGAAGATGGCATAGGTAGATGTCCAAACGTTCCAAGGGAATTCAAATAAAGGAGGTGGCTCAGTGCATACAACAATTACTTATGACCTCTTTGAAGAAGACCCTTCATTCCCAATGAAGAATGAGAATGAACCAGAGGAAGATGTGTATGATTCCCAAGCCTTTCAGACAAAGGGAGGACACTTCCTAAGAAACCAGAATAAGGGTCTGTTCACTACATCAACACCACCTAACCACATGGTGCCTCTGAATCAAAGCACTGATAACAACCCTCCTCCACTGAAGGGTCCGCCTGACTTCCCTAGCAAAAGTAATTCATCTGGTGTTTTCAAATATAATGCAAGTCATAACACAAAATTTGATATTGTTTCTGAGATGCAGAAACATAAAACCTCTTTATCATACTTTGACATCCTAAAATGTTGCCCTTCCCAATGAGATATAGTGTTGAAAGCTTTGGAGGAAGCTGATAAATCAAAAGGGAAAACCAAAGTGGCACCCACTGTAGACATGAACGTAGCTTTGTTCAGAAACAAGGTAGGGACCCCACCATTTCTTTTAAGTTTGAGAATCTATGGGAAGAATCTGCACAATTGTCTGCTAGATTCAGGGGCTTCTAGCAATGTTATGCCATTTTCTATATGCAAGAAATTGGGATTGAATCATGTCCAAACAAACAAGAAGGTCATCCAACTTGATAAAAAGAGGTTAGTGTAGTTGGAGAATTGAGAAATATACATGTACAAGTAGGGTCTGACCCTAGGATTCTAACCAATATGGATATTCAGGTAGCAGACATTCCTGAGACTTATGGTATGCTTTTGAGTAGACATCTAATGAAGAGTATAGGGGGATATCTCTCCCTCAAATTTTCACATATGTGGCTACCATGGAGGGGAATGCCTACGCAGATTAGGATTGAGAGTGAACCTCGCCTCAAACATATCATCATTGAGGATGATTGTCCCAACGAGGTAGCTTATTTTGAAACTGAGTTAGGGGTTTACAAGAGAGAGGAAATTTTGACTTTTTCAGTTCTTGATTCTAATGATTCATCAACACAAGGGTTCCCTGATCCTATGATTAGTATAAACCAGCAGGTATTGATCAGGAAGCTGCAAGAGGATCAGCTGGTCTTAGGGGAAGATATCAATTTGTGGAGTCTTCTACTCCCAAATTGGTGTAGGGTACACTACCAAAATCATTCAGAATTGACCTGCCAACCCTGCATCAGTGTTCTAAATCATGTTTTCCAAACTGAAGAAACTGGCCCAAGTCACCTTGAGACTGTTTTAGATCACTTCTCATTTGAAGCCAAAAATGCAATAATGTTAACCAGGGATAATATACCTTTAGAGGAAGTCCCTCCTCAAACTGAACTTATCCCAGTCATAATACCGGACCAACATAGTTATGTTGAACAACCCCAGGGTTTGTTTGATACCCCTGCCCTCACAAGTATACCAAAACCCAAAGAGTTAATCAAAGATACAGATAACTGTCAGAAGGATATTTTTGATGGTCCAAATGGCACAACAACATGCAAACAAAATATTGCTATCATGTTTCTCCTGAAAGAGAAAGATAACACATGGATACCTAACTCCCGAGGTCCTGTTAATTGGTTCACATTTGCGTTGATTTCACTCAATGGTTGATGTAACTATAATGTTTAAGGGGCCTATTGGTGTTGAGCTTCTGGATTGTTATAAGATCAAACATGTATTCAAACCTACTTTAACCAGGGTTTTTAAAGAAATAGAAAAAAAGATAGATTAAAGCTTTGGAACTAAAGAGAATGTTAATTCATCCAACTTAACCAGACTTGTTACCTTCCAAGGAATTCCTAAATGAAAACTACTGAATAAAATCAACTTGTAGTTAACACACAGTTTCATTCATTCACAGTGAAAATTTTAACAACAGATTGTATATCATCATTTAAACATAACATAAGATAAAATTTCATTCGTTGAAAGCTTTTCAAATCAAATAATTAACCCAAGATAAATACCATTTTGGAGCACAATATGAAGTAGATTTAAATTTGGTTGCTTCTACTATTGATAAAATAGATAAACAACAATTACAAATCTGGCAAGATCACCAGTGTACAGAAAATCCATGTCTTCGAATTACCTCCATTTATACTAAGAAAAACTGAAAGATACATCTACTTCCTTCTACTCTCAAGTTTTTCTACCTTCTAACCCTAACTTGCTAATTCTTAACAAAAGAAAAATCTTTCTACCTATGTCTCTCTAAAATTTTTGTGTGCTTTCCAATCTATCTCTTATCTCTCCCTCTATCCTTTTTACGAAGAGGCAAAAAATGCCAGCCTCATTTAGGGTTTACAAAATTAGTCGGTTATAGAACACGTCGGCCCTAGAAGAGTTGGAATAAAGATCAATGGTGCATTAAATGCATACCCTATTCATGTCAGTGAAATATCTCCCTCGGGCATGGCCTTCAGATCTTTTGCAACCATCACATTAACTCACAGCCCTCGTGTCAGACCTCGAGACTCCACGCGCCTCATCTGCGACCTAGAAAATTGCTCCCGCAAAGTTGCTTTGAATTCTCCAGGGGTATTATCGTTCATGTCCACCTACTCTTGCCAGCGAATGTACTATTTGTCCTTAAGATTTGCGACCTCCCCTCTTCATCATTTACACTTTCCTTTCGTTCATTCTTTCCTGTGGGTCGATCTTCTTGTGAAGCAGCATTAGGTGTTCTCGACATGCCTTAATCCTGCAAAACAATGCTTTTATTAGTTCCCAAACCATATAAATGTCATCTTCAAACTTACCTTTCATACATCTCTCATTTTATTATACTTCACAAAAAGAGACTCAACTATGGCGAAGGCGGAACCGAATCCGAACCAGAAATACACTTTCCTTTAATACTGGTGGAGCGGAGCCAAGATGAAACTGGAACCGGGACTGAGTCAGAACGGGAAACGAACATGTAAATAACCATCATTTCCAAGTCCAATCCACATTCTAGCTCTACGTCTAACACAAAAGGTAATGCAACTCGGGAACAAACACGAGTGAGATCAGAGCGAAAACCGATCCCAGGTGAGCCACAATGGGGGTGGAACTGGAACCAAATCCGACCCTGAAACTTTCCAAGTTTCAGGTTCGGATTCCATCTTGATCCTGCCTCTGAAAACATACAAAGAGACGCCAAAAAAGCATGAAAAAAGAAAAAGGGAAGGGAAGAAAAACATCCTACAACCAAACGATCAGAACAAAAAGGAAAAACAAATGAGAAAGTCTGGTGGAACCAGAACCAGGTCAGAACCGGAAATAGAACTTGGAACAAGTTCAGTTTCGGTTTCGGTTCCATGTTCACCAGAACAAAACTGAAAGATGCCAAAGGTAAAAACAAAGGAGGTGAAACCGGAACCAGGAAAGGAACAGAAACCAAAACTCGGAACAAGTTCAATTTCAGTCTTGATTCCACGTTTGCAGAACAAAAGGAAAAGGGCCAAAGGAAAAAATCCTAAGGCGTCAAACACAAAATCAAAGGAAAACGACAAACGAAGAAGAAACCAAAAAGAAAGGCGGAGTCGGGGTCGGGATGGAACCCAAAATAGAAACCTTGGAAAAGTCAAGTGTTCAGATTCAACCCCTGACCTGGCTCCAACAGAGCAAAAGACAAACTTAGGAGGAAAACAAAATAACTCCTAAGACCCAACCAAACAACTTAAAGCAACAAAACAGAACAAGGGGGACCTATTTTAAACAAGTTTAAAATGGGGTGGTTATGCAAGGTATAACAAATGGCAACTTGGCTGGGAAAATGGTTTAACCATTTTCAAGAAACCGAAGGATTCAGCTACCCAGAACTCCTGGTATATGGACATCACAACTCCAGTTGGATCAATTTTAACAACCAAGGTTGAGCTAGAATCTCAAAAGTAAATCAACATTGGCCACCCCTGAATCTATGTGTGTGCTTGATGGTACATCACCCTTTTACAAAATTTTCCTCATCTTTTGAACAATAATGCGCAAGATTTGAACTACATGAGTTGATTCCCTTTAGCTGTTGTGCAATGATATCTTGGGCATTGCTCTGCTACCAATCAAGCATCTATAGCTCCAATGGAGATACCTCTAGTTTTTTCACAACATTGCTCTACTACCAGTCAAGCGTCCATAGCCCCAGTAGAGATACTGGAATCACCCATTCATATTGAGTCTTCTTTTATTTTAGATAGTTCTCTTTTCTCTTCTTTTCTCTTGGAGTTTAAGATATTTCATTCAATTTTTCTCAATATGTCAGATGTCTAGCATCTGTTCTGGGTTGAAAACTACCATGGACCTCATAACAGCATCCGGGGAATCAGATTTTTCACTCAAATCTTGCAACACCATCGCCCTAGGACGAATATACCATTATAAAAGGAGATGTTTTTGATAATTTGTGATAGATTCAGTTGTAGTTAATAAAGATTACTTACTTTGCACCTTGTTTTCAAGACTTTCCATAACTCTTATTGATAATGGGCATAAAACAACAAATTTAGGACAAAATCACCCAATCAGAAAACTTGAAAATATCTAAACCAACTTCTCTCCTAGCAACCAAAGTATACTTCAGATAACAACCCCCCTTACAACTGCATAAAAGGAAGGTCCCCACAAAAAAAAAGGCAACAACAAGCAAAAGAGAAAAAGAAAAAGGGAAGCAAGGAAAACAACAAAACTATTTACATACAAAACAACAAACTTATTTACATGAATGTACAATCCAACAAAAATACCAAACTTTCAAGATCCAAAGTAATGTTTAAGAAACTTTCCATTGACAGGCAATGGAACAGGTTCTCCTGTTAAACCGCTTAGCTGGAAAGCATTTTCTCCTAGAATTTCAACAATTTGATAGGGACCCAACCAGAGCTTATCAAACTTCTGGTGATCACCTTTCTTTTCGTTAGCCTTATCCCATAGCAGCACAAGGTCTAATATCCTAAAAGCCTTGATTTTGGCTCTTTTGTCAAACCAACGTCTGACAACAGCCTGGTGTCTAAAGAACTGTTGCAAGGCAGCATCTCTCTGATCTTCTAATTTTAACAAGCCAGCCAATCGTACTTCAATCCTATCATCACTAGAGTAAAATTCTTGCATAAATTTTAGGACAGGTATTTGCAAGTGAATAGGGAACACAAGCTCTTTTCCATACACTAGCTTGAATGGTGAAGTCTTTAAAGTAGCCTTGATCCTAGTCCTATCTACCCATAAAGAAAATTTTAACTGGGCATGCCAATCCCTAGGATTGCTTTCTAACAATTTTTTAATTACTCCTAGGAGATTCTTATTAGTTGATTCTAAAACTCCATTTCCTTGTGGGTAATAGTTTGAAGAATACTTTAAAAAAAATTATGATCATAAGCCCATGAAATGAACTCAGCAGAAGAAAAAGAAGAGCCATTGTCACAGACCAATGCAAAAGGTACTCCAAACTTAGTTGTGATACATTCGGTGAGGAACTTGATTACTACCTCTATTGTGCTATTCTTGCAAGGTATAGCCTCTTTCCATCTTGTGCAGTAATCCATTGCAGTTAAAATAAATTTGTGTCCTGTAGAAGAATTTGGGTTAATTACCCCAATAAAATCCAGTGCCCATTGGGAAAATGGCCTTACCTCATATACTGGTTGTAGAGGCATGGTTGAGTAGCGCTCCCTTGATGCCAAAATTTGACATATGTGACATGTTCTTACATGTTGGTGGGCATCCTTGAACACACATGGCCCATAATAACCAGACCTGAGAATCTAATGTGCTAACGAATCTGCAGAACCATGACCTGTGTCATGTTTCCCATGAAATTCAAACATGGCATGCTTATCCTCTTGCTAATCAAGACATCGCAGGTAAACTCCCTCAAAAAATTTCCTGTATAATGATCCTCCTTTGAGCATATAATGGAAGCTTTTCATTCTCAGTGCTCTCCTTTGAGTTGTATTCATTCCTTCTGGGCATCGATTATTGAGCATGAAATAAATGATATCGACATACCAAGGGTCATTGGAAAAGGACTGTGTTGTGTACTGCTAACAGATAATGTTCTTTCCAGCATCCGCCATTTCTTTAGATAGGCCTTGACCTCAGACAAGTTTCATAGGGCGAATCTCCATATCGAACTCCTGCAGAATAGCCATCCATTTCCCCCTTCGTTCTCCCAGCCCGCTCTGCATAAGTAGAGACTTCACAGCAGCATCAGGAACCACAACAATAATCTGACTTTGAAGGATGTAATGCCTGAACTTCTTGACTACTCTAACCAACACAAAAGCTTGTTTCTCAAGAGGTGGATACTTGACTTTAGCATTCTTAAATGGAGAGCTCGTGAAGGCAATTGGCCTCTCATCCCCCTCCCCTTTTCATTGAGTTAGGATGGCTGCACATGAGTGTTCAGAAGCAAAAGAATAAATGTAAAATGGCTTCAAGTAGTTAGGGATGGTGAGGACTGGCGCTTTCAAAATGTATTGCTTGACTTGAGAAAAAGCAGCCTTTGCCTCATTACTCCATTCTATCCTATCGTCTTTCTTCATCATTTCATTTAATGGCTTAACAATTTTTGCAAAACCTGTGATAAACTTTCTCACAAAGTTGATCTTTCCAAAGAAAGATCTCATCTCCTTCTTACTTCTTGTCATAGTTAACTTCAAAATAGACTTGACTCAGTCTAGATCTATTGATATCCCTCTTTACGAGATTGTGTCCCAAAATTTTTCCTTCAAAAACCTCGAACACACACTTTTTAGGATTCAGAGAGACACCGTATCAAATACATCTTTCAAGAACTTTAGCCAAGTCTACAGCATGGTTTAGTCTATCTTTAGAGAATACTGTTAGGTCATCCATGTAAATGATGATGCATTTACCAATCAAATCTTTGAACGCTACGTCCATGGCACACTAAAATATTGCCCCAATGTTTATCAAGCCGAATGGCATTCTTCTGTAAGAAAATGTTCCCCACTTAGTAGTGAAGGTTGTCTTCATCCTGTCTTCATAATTAACAATCACTTGATTGTACTCGAAATAGCCATCGAGGAATGACATCATCTGAGACCCATTGACAGTTTGCAAGACTTCGTCCAGAGAAGGGAGTGGGTAGTTGTCCTTTTCTGAAGCTCCATTCAGATTCTTGAAATCTACACACAGCCTAATCTCTCCATTCTTCTTCCGAACTGGAACCAAGTTGGCCACCCATGTTGAATGTCGTACATGGAAGATTATTCTCATAGAAAGCAATTTCTGAACTTCCTTAAAGATCAGTAGTTCAACGAGGGCATTGATAGGACGTTGTTTCTGCCGAAATGGTCTAGCTTCAGGCTTCAAAGGAATAGTATGAGTTATCACAAAAGTATCAAATGTTTTTAGATCTTCAAACCCCCAAGCAATTGCAACAATATATTTTTTTTGTGCCCTCAATATATCTTTTCTAATTGCTTCAGGGCAGGCTTTCCCTATGTAAACATTTCTTTCAGGACCAAAATCAGCCAGGTTAACAGTTTCATATTCACCTCCCTTATCCTCAGTTGATACCTTTTCTCGAGTGCTTGGGTCTGAATCAAAAATTATCTCTAAGGCCACCATTCCCTTGGGAATGCTATTACTTTTCAAATTGTGGACACCTTCTTTATCGCAGTCTTCAGGGTTCCAATCTCCTTGATCCCTTTTGGATTCATCGATGATCTGTCCTTCAAAAACATCCGAGCTTGCTAAAAAAGCAAGGATATGTCGATCATCATCAAAAACTTGAAAGTTCTTGACGTTATCAGGAACAGCCAAGGTGGATATCAACTCTACTGAGAATCTCTTAAGCTTAGAGTCTTGCATGGGCTCCAAGGTACTTGCAGCAACAGCCAATGAATCAGCTATCTAATTTTCCTCCCTAGGGATCAGACTAATTCCAAAAGCATCAAAGTCTTCAATCAGGTTCCACACCCGATTTCTATAAGCTACCAGCCTTTTATTGTGACATGTGTACTGGTTGCACACTTGCTTGATAATTACTTGTGAATCCCCTTTAACCATGAAGGAAGTAACTTTCTTCTAATGTGCAAACATCAGTCCTTGGGCTAAAGCTTCATATTCTGTTATTTTGTTAGTGCATCCAAACTGCAGCCTGTAAGAAGCGAAAAATGTTTTCCCTTTTGGACTGGTTTATTCAATTCCAGCTCCACAGCCTATTTTGGATTTGGATCCATCAAACATGAGGGTCCATAGCTAGTCATGAGCTGGGGCTGATTTCTTTGAGGTTGTTGTGGGTGCAGGGGTATCAAGAAAACCTTGGGGTTGTTCATCATAACTATGTTGGTTCAGTATTATAACCGGGGTAGGTTCAACTTGAGGAGGAACGTCCTCTGAAGGTATATTATCCCTATTTAACATTATTGCATTTTGGGCTTCAAATGAGAAGTGATCTGAAATGGTCTCAAGGTGACTTGGGTTAGTCTCATTGGTTAGAGAAACATGATTTAAAATACTGATACAGGGTTGGCAAGTCAGTTCTGAATGATCTTGGTAGTGTACCCTACACCAATTAAGGAGCAAAAGACTCTGCAAATCGATATCTTCCCCTAAGACCAGCTGATCCTGTTGTAGCTTCTTGATCAATACCTGTTGGTTTTCATTAATCGTGGGATCAGGGGACTTTTGTATCGAAGGATCTCTAGAATCAGGAACCGAAAAGGTCAGAATTTCCTCTTTTTTATAAACCCCTATCTCAGTTTCAAAATAAGCTACCTCGTTAGGACAGTCATACTCAGTGATGAAATGTTTGAGGCAAGGTTCACTCTCAATCCTAATCTAGGTAGGAATTCCCCTCCATGGTAGCCACATGTGTGAAAATTCAAGGGAGAGGTATCCCCTTATACTTTTCATTAAATCTCGGCTCAATAGCATACCATAAGTCTTGGGAATGTCTGCTACTTGAATGTCCATATTGGTTAAGATCCTAGGGTCAGACCCTACTTGCACATGTATGTTTCTCAATTCTCCAACTACATTAACCTCTATTTTATCGAGTTGGATGACCTTCTTGTTTGTTTGGACGGGGTTCAATCCCAATTTCTTGCATATAGAAAATGGCATAACATTGCTAGAAGCCCCTAAATCTAGCAGGCAATTATGCAGATTCTTCCCACAAATTCTCAAACTTAAAAGAAATGGTAGGGTACCTACCTTGCTTCTATATAAAGCTGCGTTCATGTCTGTAGCGGGTTTTGCCTTGGTTTTCCCTTCTAATTTATCAGCTTCTTCCAAAGCTTTCAACACTATCTCCCGTTGGACAGGGCACCACTTTAGGATGTCAAAGTATGATAAAGAGGTTTTATGTTTCTACATTTCAAAAATAATATCAAAGTCTATGTTATAACTTACATTACCTTTAAAAACACTAGATGAATTACCTTTGTTATGGAAGTCAGGCAGACCTTTTGGTGGATGAGGGTTGTTATCTGCACCCTGATTCGGAGGCACCATATGGTTAGGTGGTGCTGATGTAGTGAACGGACCTTTATTCTGATTTCTTAGGAAGTGTCCTCCCTTCGTCTGAAAGGCTTGGGTTTCATACGTATCTTCCTCTACTTCATTCTCATTATGCATTGGGAATGAAGGTTCTTCTTCAAAGAGGTCATAAGTCAACTGTATCCACTGAGCCACCTCCTTTGTTTGAATTTCCTTGGAACGTTTGGGAATTTTCCTGTGCCATCTTTACGACCTCCATTTCAAGGTAGTTTACCTCAGAATGAGTTGCAGTATCATGCAACTTGCACCAGTTAGTCATAAAATTGAGGTCAGCCACATTCGCAACATGTGGTCTTTCCTCATTAGCTTGATAATTGGGAGAAACTCCACTGTTATTTGGCCTCTAGTTAAATCCTCTATTTTGATTTTGATAGCCTTAGTTATGGGAGTTTTGGCCTTGATAATTTCTCTGGCCATGATTGTAGTTGTTCAGGTAATTACCCTGATTGTTATTGCTCTGATTAGGATAATTACCTTGGTTTTGAGAAGGGTTCAATCTAAGCTGAGCCATGTCATTTGTGACTTGAGACAAAGTTTTCTTAAAGGTCTCCACCTCGTTTGTGAGTTGAATTGTCTTTTCACTTTCAGGATTCTTAGCAACAGGTGGCTGACCGACATGATTTGGTGTTCCAGCTTGGTTGTGATGACCATGCAGACTATGATGAGCATGGGATTATTGAAAGAAGTCAAGAGCTCCATTGGCAAAGAATGGAATGGGAGATTGATTCTGCAACTCAAATATGGGTCCATAATGGGAAGGAGACATCCTTGGGATAGTATTGAATAAAGGGGTTGGATTAGGCATTTGATACCCCATTCAAGGAAAACCTTCTCCCAAACTTCCTTGTTGAGGGCTAGTTTGTTGTTGCAACTTGATGGCTAGATGATAAACTTTAGACAGGGAATCAATATCTATCGGCTGATAAGTCCTTTTTAGGAACAGGCCAAGCAAAGGGTCTATAACTCTAAAGTATGTTTGAATGGCACTATTCTCAACAACTAGGTAGGGGTCCTGTAGTCTCCTATACATTCGTTGGAACCTGGTATTAAACAAGGGCAAAGATTCACATGGCTCCTTCCTAATGGTAGAAAATTGGTGGAACAAAATGGTTGGATCCACATAAACCCTGAACTGATTGATGAAAGCATTTTCCAGGTCTGTCCAGCTCCGAATAGAACCTTGTGGGAGATTTAGGTACTAGTTGTATGCCATATCCCCTAAGGAATAAGGGAACAACCTACAAACCACATCATGGTGAGCTATCTAGGCTCTGGTATAGGCATCCTTAAAAGCTTGTATGTGCTCTTCAACACTCCTTGATTCACCATGAAGGTATTTGGGACAGAATCTCTCAGGATTCTTAGGCATATCATGAAAGCCTCCAAGAATAGTCCCCAATGGAGAGGGATTATTCTGAAAAAATGCCATTGGTGGCGGTGGTGGGAGTTGAGCCAGCTGTTGGATGGGCTGAACCAGCTGTAATGGCACTTGAGATGGATTCGGTGGCAGATTGATAGGTCTCCACCGGGGTATTGGTGAAAATCCTGGTGGAGTGAGGGGAGCTGACAAGGGTGGTATAATGATTGCCCTAGTCTTGTGAATCTTGTGTCTTGTTGGGGTCTTGAGTTCTATCAAAGGTGGTGGGTTGTTAGCTTATCGAAGAACTCTATGGGACTTTTCTGGTGAGAAAAACCCAATATTATCCAGTTTACCCTTCTAGGCCCTCCTTCTAGCGCCAATTCTTGTTGATGGTCCAAATGGCACAACATGCAAATAGAATATTGCTATCATGTTTCTCTTGAAAGAAAAAGATAACACATGGATACCTAACTCCCAAGGTCCTATTAATCGGTTCACAATTGTGCTGATTTCACTCAATGGTTGATGTAACTATAATGTTCAAGGGGCCTGCTGGTGTTGAGCTTTTGGATTGTTATAAGATCAAACATGTATTCAAACCTACTTTAACCAGGGTTTTTAAAGAAACAGAAAAAAAGATAGATTAAAGCTTTGGAACTGAAGAGAATGTTAATTCACCCAACTTAACCAGACTTGTTACCTTCCAAGGAATTCCTAAATTAAAACTGCAGAATAAAATCAACTTGTAGTTAACACACAGTTTCATTCATTCGCAGTGCAAATTTTAACAGCAGATTGTATATCATCATTTAAACATAACATAAGATAAAATTTCATTCGTTGAAACATTTTCAAATCAAATAATTAACCCAAGATAAATACCATTCTGGAGCACAATATGAAGTAGATTTAAATCTGGTTGCTTCTACTGTTGATAAAACAGATAAACAACAATTACAAATCTGGAAAGATCACCAGTGTACAGAAAATCCATGTCTTCGAATTACCTCCATTTATACTAAGAAAAACTGAAAGATACATCTACTTCCTTCTACTCTCGAGTTTTTCTACCTTCTAACCCTAACTTGCTAATTCTTAACAAAAGAAAAATCTTTCTACCTATGTCTCTCCAAAAATTTTGTGTGTTTTCCAATCTATCTCTTCTCTCTCCCTCTATCCTTTTTACAAAGAGGCAAAAAATGCCATATATACATGTGCCTTCAAAATGTCAGCCCCGTTTAGGGTTTACAAAATCAGTCAGTTATAGAACACGTCGGCCCTAGAAGAGTTGGAATAAAGATCAATGGTGCATTAAATGCATACCCTGTTCATGTCAGTGAAAGATCTCCCTCGGGCATGGCCTTCAAATCTTTTGCAACCATTGCATTAACTCGTAGCCCTCGTGTCCGACCTCAAAAACCGCTCTCATAGAGTTGCTTTGCATGCTCTAGGGGTATTATCGTTCATGTCTTCCTACTCTTGCCAGTGAATGTACTATTTGTCATTAAGACTTGCAACCTCCCCTCTTCATCATTTACGCTTTCCTTTCATTCGTTCTTTTCTGCAGGTCGATCTTCTTGTGAAGTGGCATCAGGTGTTCTCGGCATGCCTTAATCCTGCAAAACAATTCTTTTATTAGTTCTCCAAACCATAAAAATATCATCTTCAAACTTACCTTTCATACATCTCTCATTTTATTATACTTCACAAAAAGAGACTCAACTCTGGTGGAGGCAGAACCAAATCTGAACTAGAAATACACTTTCCTTTAATACCGGCAGGGGCAGAGCCAAGATGAAACTAAAACCGAGACCAGAGTCGGAATGGGAACCAAACATGGAAATAACCATCATTTCCAAGTCCAACCCACGTTTCGGCTCTACGTCCGCAAAAGGTAACGCAACCCAGGAACAAACGCGAGCGGGATGAGAGCAAAAATCGATCTCAGGTGAGCCACAACTGGAGCGGAACTAGAACCAAATTTGACCCTAAAACTTTCCAAGTTTTAGGTTCGGATTCCATCCCGATCCCACCTCCGACAACATACAAAGAGACGCCAAAAAAGGACAAAAAAATATAAAGGGAAGGGAAGAAAAACATCCCGCGACCAAATGATCGGAACAAAAAGGAAAACAAATGAGAAAGTCTGGCAGAACCGAAACTGGGTCGGAACCGGAAACAAAACTTGGAACAAGTTCGGTTTCGGTTCCGGTTTCGCGTTCTCTAGAACAAAACTGAAAGACGCCAAAGGTAAAAAAAAAAGGAGGGGGAACCGAAACTGGGAAAGGAACAGAAACCAGAACTTGGAACAAGTTCGGTTTCAGTCTCGATTCTGCATTCGCCAGAACAAAAGGAAAAAGGGCCAAAGGAAAAAATCCTAAGGCGCCGAACACAAAATCAAAGGAAAACGACAAATGAAGAAGAAACCAAAAAGAAAGGCGGAGTCGGAGTCAGGATGGAACCCGAAAAAAAAACCTTGGAAAAGTTGAGTGTTCAGATTCAACCCCAAATCCGGCTCTGATAGAGCAAAAGATAGACTTAGGAGGAAAACAAAAGAACTCCTAAGACCCAACCAAACAACTAAAAGCAATAGAACATAACAAGGGGGACCTATTTTAAACAAGTTTAAAATGGGGTGGTTATGCAAGGCATAACATATATCCTAAGATTACATGATATATCTGAGCGGGAATTGGATGTTACACTTGATGAACCTATTGAACATCCATTCCCAATATTTGATACAAAGGATCAGGTGGCCCCACCAATGGCTCATCTTATCCAAGCACCCACAACAAGCTCAAAGAGATCAACCCCAACTCATAATCAGCTATGGACCCTAACGTTTGATGGATCCAAATCTAAAACACAGTGTGGTGGTGGAATTGAGTTAACTAGCCCAAAAGGGAAAACATTTGTTGCTTCTTACAGGTTACAGTTTGGATGCACTAACAATATCACAGAGTATGAAGCATTAGCTTGGGGACTGATGTTCGCACATCAGAAGAAAGTTACCGCCTTGATGGTTAAAGGAGATTCAGAAGTGATTATCAAGCAAGTACACAGCCAGTACACATGTCACAATAAAAGGTTGGCGGCTTATAGAAATCGGGTGTGGAACCTGATTGAAGACTTTGATGCATTTGGGATTAGTTTAATCCCTAGAGAGGAGAATCAAATAGCTAATTCATTAGCTGTTTCCCCAAGTACCCTGGGGCCCATGCAGGACTCCAAGCTGAAGAGATTCTCAGTATAATTGATATCCACCCTGGTTGTCCTTGATAATGTCAGGAAATTTCAAGTCTTTGATGATGATCGACATATCCTTTCTTTTTCTAGCAAGCTCAGATGTTTTCGAAGGATAGATCATCGATAAATCCAACAGGGATCAAGGAGACTAGAACCCTAAAGACTGCGATACATAAGGTATCCTCAATTTAAAAAGTAATAGCATTCCCAAGGGAATGGTGGCCTTAGAAAGAATTTTTGATTCAAATCCAAGAGCTCGGGAAAAGATATCAACAGAAGATAATGGGGGTGAATATGAAACTGTTAACTTAGCTGACTCTGGCCCTGAAAAGAATGTTTACATAGGGAAAGCCTACCCTAAAGCAATTAGAGAAGATATATTGAGGGCACTGAAGAAAGACATTACTGCAATAGCTTGGGAGTATGAAGATCTAAAAACATTTGATATTTTTGTGATAACTCATACTATTTCTTTGAAGCCCGAAGCTAAACCATTTCGGCAGAAACAACGTCCTATCAATGCCCTAATTGAACCACTGATCTTTAAGGAAGTTCAGAAATTTATTTATGTAAGAATAATCTTCCCTGTGCGACATTCAACATGGGTGGCTAACTTGGTTCCAATTTGTAAAAAGAATGGGGAGATCAAGCTATGTGTAGATTTCAAAAATATGAATAGAGCTTCAGAAAAAGACAACTACCCACTCCCTTCTCTGGACGAATTCTTGCAAACTATCAATGGGTCTCAAATGATGTCATTCCTAGATGGTTATTCTGGGTACAATCAAGTGATCATTAATTATGAAGACAGAATGAAGACAACCTTCACTACTAAGTGGGGAACATTTGCTTATAGGAGGATGCCATTTGGTTTGATAAACACTGGAGAAACCTTTTAGCATGTAATGGATGTAGCATTCAAAGATTTGATTGGTAAGTGCATCATCATTTATATGGATGACCTGATAGTATTCTCTAAAGATAGACTAAACCATGCTGCAGACTTGGCTAAATTTCTTGAAAGATGTATCCAATATGGTGTTTCTCTGAATCCTAAAAAGTGTGTGTTCGGGGTTTCTGAAGGGAAACTTTTGGGACACATAATCTTGGAAAGAGGGATATCGATAGATCCAGACCGAGTTGAGTCTATTCTGAAGTTAACCATGCCAGAAAGTAAGAAGGAGATGAGATCTTTCTTTGGAAAGATCAACTTTGTGAGAAAGTTTATCATAGGTTTTGCAGAAATTGTTAAACCTTTGAACGAAATGATGAAGAAGCTAGAATAGAATGGAGTAATGAGGCAAAGGATGTTTTTTCTCAGGTTAAGCAATCCATTTCAGAGGCACCAATCCTCACCAGTCTTGACTACTTGAAGCCATTTTATATTTATTCTTTTTGCTTTTGAACACTCAGGTGTAGTTGTCCTGACACAACAAAGAGAGGAGGGGGATGAAAGGCCAATTGCCTTCATGAGCTCTCCGTTTAAGAATACTGAAGTCAAGTACCCACCTCTTGAGAAACAAGCTTTTGCATCGGTTAGAGCTGTCAAGAAGTTTAGGCATTATATCCTTTGAAGTCAAATCATTGTTGTGGTTCCTGATGTTGCTGTGAAGTCTCTACCTATGCAGAGCTAGTTGGGAGAACGAAGGGGGAAATAGATGGCTATTTTGTAAGAGTTCGATCTAGAGATTCACCCTATGAAACTTTTTTGAGGTCAAGGCCTGTCTAAAGCAATGGCAGATGTTGGTAAGAACATTATTTGCCAGCAGTACACAACACGGTCCTTTTCCAATGACTCTTGGTATGCTGATATTATTTGTTTCATGCTTAATAATCGGTGCCTAGAGGGGATGAATATAACTCAGAGGAGAGAATTGAGAATGAAAACCTCCCATTATATACTCAAAGGAGTGTTGTTATACAGAAAGAATTTTGAGGGAGTTTATCTACAATGTCTTGATCAACAAGAAGCTAAGCACGCAATTGCTAAATTTCATGGGAAACATGGCATGGGTCATGGTTCTACAAATTATTTAGCACATCAGATCCTTAGATCTGGTTATTATTGGTCATGTGTGTTTAAGGATTCCCACCAACATGTAAGGACATTTCATATATATCAAACTTCTGCATCAAGAGAGCGTCATCCTGCCATGCCATTGCAGCCCGTTTATGAGGTAAGGCCATTTGCCCAATGGGCACTTGATTTTATTGGGGTAATTAACCCAAATTATTTTGCAGGAAATAAATTCATTTTGACTGCCACAAATTACTACACAAGATGGACAAAAGTTATACCTTGCAAGAATAGCACAACAAAGGTAGTAATCAAGTTCCTCACTGAATGCATCACAACCAGGTTTGGAGTACCCTTTGCACTGGTATGTGACAATGGCCCTACCTTTTCTTCTACAGAGTTCATTTCGTGGGCTTATGATCATAGGATTGTTTTAAAGTATTCTTCAAACTATTATCCGCAAGGAAATGGAGTTGTAGAATCAACTAATAAGAATCTCCTAGGAGTAATCAAAAAATTGTTAGAGAACAATCCTAGAGACTGGCATACTCAGTTAAGATTTGTGTTATGGGCAGATAGGACTAGGATCAAAGCCGCTTTGAAGACTTCACCATTTAAGCTAGTGTATGGCTAAGAGCCCGTGTTCCCCATTCATTTGCAAATACCTGTCCTAAAATTTATGCAGGAATTTTACTCTAGTGATGATAGGATTGAAGTAAGGTTAGTTGGCTTACTGAAATTAGAAGAGCAGAGAGATGTTGCTTTGCAACAATTCTTTAGGCACCAGGCTGTTGTCAAACGTTGGTTTGACAAAAGAACCAAATTCAAGGCTTTCAGGATATCAAACCTTGTCTTACTGTGGGATAAATCCAACGAAAAGAAGGGTGACCACCAAAATTTTGATAAGCTCTAGTTGGGTCCCTATCAAATTGTTGAAATCCTAGGAGAAAATGTTTTCTGGCTAAGTAGTTTAACAAGAGAACTTGTTCCATTGCCTATCAATGGATAGTTTCTCAAACATTATTTTGGGTCGTAAAAGGTCTGGTATTTTTGTTGGGTTGTATATATGTAAATAGTTTGTTGTTCCGTTGGTTTTGTCTTTTCCTTGTATTTTTCTTGCTTTTTGTTTTCTTGTTTCTTTTTGTGGGGCCCTTCATTTTATCCAAATGGGAAAGGGGGTTGTTATCTGAAGTATACTTTGGTTACTAGGAGAGAAGTTGGTTTAGATATTTTCAGGTTTTCTGATTGGATCATTTTGTTCTAAATTCATTGTTTTATGTCCATTGTCAATGAGAGTTGTGGAAAGTCATTGAGAACAAGGTGTAAAGTAAGCAATCTTCACTAGCTATGATTGAATCTGTCAGAAATCATCAGAAACATCTCCTTTTGTAATGGTATATTTTTCTTAGGATGATGGTGTTGCAAGATTTGAGTGAAAAATATGATTCCCCGGATGTTGTTATGAGGTCCATGGTAGTTTTCAACCCAGTACAGATGTTGGACATCTGACATATTGAGAAGGAATTGAATGAAGAAACTTCAAGAAAAAAAATAGAAAATAGAACCATCAAAGAAAAGAAAACTCAATAGTGAATGGGTGATTCCAGTATCTCTACCGGGGCTATGGATGCCTGACTGGCAGTAGAACAATGTTGTGAGAAAACTAGAGGTCTCTCTGTCGGAGCTATGGACGCTTGACTGGCAGCGGAGCAATGCCCAGGATATCATTGCACAACAGTTAAAGGGAATCAACTCATGTAGTTCAAATCTTGCACATTATTGTTCGAAAGATGAGGAAAAATTGTAAAAGGATGATGCACCATCAAGCACACACATAGATTCAAGGGTAGACAGTGTTGATTTACATCTGAGATTCTAGCTCAACCTTGTAAATGTTAAGACTGACCTAAATGGAATTGTGATGTCCATAAACTAGGAGTTTTGGGTAACTGAATCCCTCAGTTTTCTAAAAATGGTTAAACCATTTTCCTAGCCAAGTCGCCAATTGTTATGCCTTACATAACCACCCCATTTTAAATTTGATTAAAATGGGACCCTCTTTTGCTTTCACTCTTTGTGTTTTTCCCCTTCAGTTTTTGAGGTTTTTCTTTGCCTTGGAATGTGCTTAATATGTTTATCTTGCTTGCCCGAGTGTTTTTCCCAAGTTGCATTTTAAAAATCTTGTGTTTTGGGCTAAGTTCGAGATTTTCCTGTCCGTTCAGATTTTCCCGAACTTCTTTAAAAATACGGTTTCTTGTTGTCGTTTGGATTTTCGAGCAAGTTTGAGATTTTCTGCCCCATCCAAATTTTCCTAGATTGTGTTCGGAGTCTAGCCCGGCCTGCTCTGCACTGTGATTCGGAAATTTTTGGACTCCGCAGAATTCCACCTAGGTCAGATTTTTCCAGATTTTCGCCTGGCCATCGGGTTTCTGAGTTTGGTCAGTTTTTGGAGCTTTATGTCATTTTTCTTTATCATTTGTATTCTCCTAAGTTGAGATAATCATCTTGTTGTGCTTTAAAACGTTATGGTCTTGCTTGGAGTTCAAATTCCTGTGTGTTTGGGCATTTCATGGCTTGCCCTGTGCGTTCATGGTTAAAATCTAGGGTTTCATGCCTAGGGCATCGCCATTTCATCTTGATCTGCTTTTGATTGAGCCTAGGATTCAAAGAAGATCTGTAGGAGGCTCGTGTTAAGCAATTTCCATGCCCAAGGTCCTCAAATTTGTGACCTTTGGTCAATTTGAGTGAAGTCGTGGCCGGTGTTCAGGTTTTCGGTCAGGTTCAGGATTTTCCTACCTGGTCGGATTTTCTCGGATTCCTTCATTTGCCCAATTCCCTTCAGTTTTTTGAAGTTCGGAGTTCTGAGTCATCCGTGGAATTCTAGTCTAGTCGGATTTTGCCGATTTCTCCTTTTCCCCTTTGTTTTCCCAGAATTCATGTTGTGTTGTCATTTTCACGGAAAACCGCTCTGACTGGATTTTTCTGGATTTTCTGTGGGGCACTATGGAACAAGGAAATTTGGTGAAATAGATTATTCTAGTGATAAATTCTTATATTCCCATGCTTTAATTTGGTAAATTTCACTATTGTATGCTGCTTATGTTCATTTTGATGATCCAATATTAATGTTGAATGGCTAATTTAATGGTTTTTATCATGACTTTAAGCTAACACTTTGGCGGAATGTTGTCAATGATCAGATTCTCACATTGGTGTTTGATGAATGGAGGTTGAGTCTAGCAAGGCAGCGGCTGGAATGGCTAAGAGAGACCAGGACAATACGATGGGTCGATCTGAAGAATAACATTGATGCCATTAAATGGTGAACTAGGGTTTCACCTATGCCACTTGAGGGCAGCTTGCAGAGGACATTCTTAATGATGAAGGCCATAATGGAGCAAGGTATGGGCAACATGGAGGAAGTAGTTAATGCAAAGCTGCGTCGAAAGTCGTGCTTCCTCAACATTTTGCTATCCCTCTTCTTCACACGTTTTGGTTCGTTTCTTGCCTCTGGTCAGTGCCCTTGCATTTAATGTGTATTGAATTTGTTTCAAACTCTTTTAGGGCTGACGTGTTCTGTAACCGACTAGCTCTATAACTGACTTATTTTGTAAACCCTAAATTGGGCCGACACATTTTGACGCGTTTTATATATATAGCTTTTTCCTCTTTTAAAAAGTGTGGTTGTTAGGATTAGAAGTTAGACAAGTTAGTTAGCAAGTTGGAGATTCATAAGGTAGTAGAACAAAGGTAAAAGAAAAGCAAGCTAGGGTTTTGAAGGAAGTTAGACATTTTTTTTACAGTTCGCTAGGAAGAGAAGGGGATGTATCTTCCATATTTTCTTAGTATAGATGGAGATAATTTGAAGACATGGGTTTTCTGTACACTGGTGATCTAGCCAAATTTGTAAATGTTGCTTATCTATTTCATTAATAGTAGGAGCAGCCAGATTTAAACCTTCTTTATATTATGTTCTAGAATGGTATTCATTTTTGGTTAATCGTTCTGATTTGAAAAGCTCTCAAGGAATGAAATTTTATCTTTTGTTTTGTTTGAATGATGATTTGCAATCTACTGTTAAAGTTTGCACTGTGAATGAATGAAACTTTGTATCAATTACAAGTTAATTTTATTCTGCAGTTCTAGTTTTGGAATTCCTTGGAAGGTAACAAGTTTGATTATTTGAATGAATCAACATTCTTTTCAGTTTGAGAACCTTGGTCTATCTTTTTCTATTTCTTTGAAACCCCTAGTTAAAGTAGGTTTAGATAGATGTTTGATCTTGGAACAATCGAGAAGCTCAAAACCAGCAAGCCCCTTGAACATTACAACCATATTGACCACTTCATGAAACAACAACGTTGTGAACCAACATCCAAGACCTTGGGAGGTGATTAGTTTGATTACTGATTGTCTCTTTCAGGAGAGGTGAGATACTTCTACTTTTTATCTTACCTGCATGTTGTGTGTCAAGTTGGCGCATCAACACTACCTCTCTAATGTAAGTAGAGAATTCAACCAATGGTCAAAACCAATCAATTTCAATGCTTTTGATTCTATGATAGGTGGATAGCTAAAATAATTAAAATTGAACTGAGAGAGTATTTGACATTAATCATATGTAAACTACTAAACATGGGAAGTGAATCATCATCCATGTAAACTCTATTTATTCTTTTGGATATTGAATTTTTCCTTGCATGTTAATTATTTTGAAGGTAAACTTATATTTCTTTAAATATTGAATATATTATAAACCATTATTGTAAAGTAATTATTGGAAGAACTTGAGAGAAAGAAATAATTTTTTACACCTTTATTTTTATAATTTATTTAAAATGTATTAAGTTCTCATAAAATGAGTCATCCTTTATTAAAATTTTATTCCCAAGGAAAATTAACTCAAAATATAGTCCTCATATTTTAAAGACTAACAAGTTTTCTAGACACAATTGTTAAATTCTTTCATTATTTAAATCATAACTAACTTTGGTAGATTAAAAAAAAATATAACCTAAGAATCAACCATATAATTTATCTATTTACCAAAAAAAAAAAAACCCATATACTTCAAGAGTGACCATAACAAAAATTACATTACATTACAATATACAAATAATTTAAATTAAATGATTTTATGTATAAAACAAGATACATGATGTTTTGGAGGACAACAAACATATCCTTAAGTCCTCTAATTATAAAATACAACATTTGTATAGAGAAAGGAATTCAACTATTGATGCAATAGCTAATGAAGCTCTTAAGTATCAATAATGGATGCATTGGGTGTTTCTAGTGTTGCCACTAATATAAAATAAATAGTCACTAAGGAAAAATACAAGACTTCATTTAAATATGTGTCAAAGGACAAGGGGTGATTTAACAAGTATTATACATTTAATCAAGAAGGATATGTTAATGGATCAAGGTATTCAAATGAGAGGAAGTAGTAATCGAAAGATGTTGACATCTTTTAAATTATAGTATTTTTGTATTATTTCTTGCAATCCAAAACAAACCTACAAAGTCCTAATTTTACTACTAATATTAATAAAAAAAATTAGCATCAAAAACATTAAATAATGTATACATTTACTATCCAAAAATATTTCCTTCAACTTGCTACCTATATTCTTTTAGTGAACATTTGCATTTTATGAGGAAAATAAATATATATCTCAAAATAAAATTAATAATAAATCAATAACATTGCCAATATCAATAAATGTTTATTATAAAAAATATAATAATAAAATTAATTTGAACCTACAATGATTACACAAAGAGAAATATTTTGTGCATGTTTGGAAAATTGCTTCTACTTTTAGTTAATACTCCCTATACAACAAAATCCATACTTACCGAATCCCGTGGTCTATTTGGCATAGGTAGTGGTTGATACAAACCATTGTTTTGATTGATTCCATTTGCATGTTGTCATACTCTACATCTCTCCACATACCTCTTCACATCTTCCTGCATCTGTGGCCAATAATAATGTGTCCTCAATTGTAGGTAAGTTTTTTCTTGTCCAAAATATCCTGATAGGCTACCACAATGATTCTCCTTCAAGATATTCTCTCTCATTGACCCTCTAGGAAAGTACAACTAATTACCTTTGAACAAAAAACCCCCTTGCAACATAAAATTATTCCATGGTCCTCTATATTTGTTGATAGTGCTGATGCAAGCTTCATATGCATCTCTAAAATCTAGATCATTTTCATACAACTCCTTCAATCTCTCAAACCCAACACTATTTTTTATGAATCTCCTATAGCAATGTACTTCTTCTAATTAACACATCAACAACTTTGTTTTCTTTCCCACTCTTGTATTTCAACACAAAATTAAAACTCTTAAGCTACTTCGCCCACTTTGCATGCCTTTGATTCAGCTTGCGTTGGTTGTTTATAAATTGGAGTGCATGGTTATCTATGTAAACAACAAACTCTTTGGGAAGCAAGTAGTGCCTCCACTTCTTCGAAGATTGAACCAATGCATAAAACTCAAGGTCATAAGCTAAATATTTCTTCTTAGCATCATTTAATTTTTCATTGAAATATGCAACTAGTTTACCTTCTTTACTTAATATATTCCTTATTGCTAAGCCACTAGCATCACACTCTACTTGAAAGACTATTAAAATCAGGTAGCACAAGTATAGGTTGTTTAGTCACTTTCTTTTTTAGAAATATAAAACAATTTTCTAAATCTTGAGTCCATTCAAATTTCTTTTTATGTCCTTTTGTAGTGTCAAGTATAGGAGCAACTATGCTACTATTTTTTTTAATAAACTTTCTATAAAAACTAGCAAGTCCATGAAAACTTCTTACCTCATAAAGACTCCTAGGTGTTGGCCAATCAATAATGACCTTGACATTCTCCTTGTCCATCTTCAATCGCTATCCGAATACCACAAAACCCAAGTAGACTAATTCAATCTTCATAAAGGTACACTTCTTGAGGTTGATCAACAACTTCTCAGCATGCAACCGTTTCATAACCAACCTTAAGTGCTCTAGGTGTTCATCCTTAGACTTGCTAAAAACCAATATATCATCCAAATAAACTATCACAAACCCCAAGAATGGTTTCAAGACTTCATTCATAAGCCTCATAAAATTTCTAGGTGCATTTGTAAGCACAAAGGGCATAACCAACCATTCATAAAGACCATCATTAGTCTTAAATGTTGTCTTCCATTCATCCCCAGGCCTGATCCTAATCAGATGGTAGCCACTTTTTAAATATATAATTGAGAAATGCATAGAACCACACAAACAATCCATTAAATCATCCATCCTTAGAATAGGAAACCCATACCTAATGGTAATCTTACTTATTTCTCTGGAGTTTGTACATATTCTCTAATCACCTTCTTTCTTGGGCATTAGGATTGTTCATATAGCACAAGGACTCAGACTCTCCCTTATCAATCATTTTTCCAACAACTCTTCAACCCAATTTTTAATCTCCCCATTCTCCTTTGGATTCAATCTATATACAACCTTATTTGGTAGGTTAGCTCCTAGAACCAAATCCATATGATGAATAATTCTCCTCATTGGAGGCAACTCATTAGGAAAATCAGGTACCACAATTTATCCATATGCTCTTTCAATATGTCTTGTATCTCATTCGGTAAGTCATCCAACTTAGTAGAGGTAAGATCAACGTTAGGCTTGAGTACCAATGCATATCCCACTTCTTCCTTCTTCATATTGTGTAAAAATTATTTTCCACTCACCAACATAACCTTGTTCCTACTGCTTCTCTTATTATCCCCTTCTCCTTTCAAAGATAACAGTGTATGTTTTTTACCATCCTTTTGAAAAGTGTAAGTATTGTTTCTTCCATCATGTATGGCTCTCCTATAAAATTTCAAAGGCCTACAAAGAAGCACATGGAAAACATCCATGGGCATAATGTCACACATAACAGTGTCCTTATAACTACCTATCTGAAAATCTACATAGGCCTACTCATCTACCAACAACTGATACCCTTTTTGTAGCCAAGAAACTTGATATGGATTAAGATGTTTAATTCTAGTAATACCTAGCTTTTCTATACTACTTTCAATAATAAGTTTGTAGAACTTACCTTTAGCCTTGCAATTGGTCTTGAATAAGGCTCTTCTTTGCATAGGTTCTTGAATCTCCTTTGATGGCTTCAACAATACTCTCTTGAACAACAAAGGCTCTCCTATCTCAGGTTCTTCTAAATGTGAGAAGGTGGCCCCACACTCTCTTGTTCTACTTGTATAATTTGATTACTCCTCTTAAGCCTTGTATTTCCTTCTTGTGTAAACTCAAAACACTCCCAACTTTTGTGACCATACTTGTTACACTCAAAGCACTTACCTGAAAAATTATCTTCCTCTTACTTGATAACCTCCTCTACCAAAAGGTATCCCTCCTCTATTTTTGAAACCTCCTCTCTTCACATTGGCTTGTCCACTAGAAGTTCCTACTTCTTCACCTTGATGGTTTTTTTGTACTTTATTAGAGTGCTTCCCTCTTCTTATTGCTCCTCTTCCTCTACCTCTTACCGATTTTGTTTTCTCATGAGCTTCTCCTTCACTTTAATGGAAAATTGATAGGCTTCTTCAAGAGTCTTGGGTGAAAAAAGACTCAATTCATCTTGCAAACTATATCTCAATCCATTTAGGTACCTAGCTACCTTCTCCATATCTTATTCACTATGCCCTAATCGAATCACAAGCTTGTAGAACTCTTCTATATATTCTTTCACACTCATCTCTTTTTACTTGAGGTTTTGTAATCTTTTGAACAGGTTAGTTTGGCAATCTCCAGGAAGGATTTTAGCTTTTAGTTTGGCATCCATTCTATCCCAAGAAGTAATCTTCTCCTCTTTTTTTTCTTTCTTCTTTTTGATTGAGTGTAATCCCACCACATAGTAGTGTGGCCTTTGAGTCTTATACATGCAAACTGGACTCATTTCTCCTCTATCACTTCTTCATATTCAAAATACTTTTCAAGCTCATTGATCCAATCAATGAGTTCCTCTCCATTGAGGCTTCTTGAGTAGGTGGGAACCTCTATCTTGGACTTGGCTCCAATCCCCATGACCACTCTCAATAATTTTACCTAACCCCATAAGGTTCTTCTTCTTCTCCATGAACCACCTCTTATCTAGCTTGCTTCTCCTCTTCTTCATTGTTACTTATATCTCCAGAAAGTAATATTTTCCTTTGTGCTTGCTCCATGGAATCCATTCTTTCTATGAGATTCTGCAATAATTCAAGAATCCCTTCATCCATGTCCCTTCTGGCACCTCCTCTTGGAATTCTTCTCAGCGGAATCTTTCCCAACTTTACCCTACCCAATCACTTGTAGCTTTTATACCAAAAATCGATGACTCTGCTTAAAAACCCAAACAAAACTTTATTTGAATTGTTCTCTTCCAGTCTGCACACTATGACTATCTAGGTATAACAATCTAAAAATTCCAAAACAAAAAAAAACTTACAAATGATACTCTTTCAAGATCAAAGTCACACAACTAAAACCAATGATATGGTGAACAAAAAATTCAATACTCTATTTTATTTTGCAAATTATTTTTAAAGTTCATTAGTTGTATTCACATTCTCATCAACTTCTCTTCAACAATGTCAGTGATGCTCACACAAAAAATTACAAAACACCACATTTGGTTTAAATTGAGGCAACACTACACAAAAATAAATAAAAGGCAACAAATTTTCAGTTGTGCAATGATTGATGGTCTTTTTGAATTCAAACTAGTGACAGCAAAAGGATTAAGCAAGCCTAATCTGTTGGAATTGTGTGCCTCAATCCCATAGGCTAAAACTTTTGGTGAGCAATTTCGGTGAGACTGGTGAGATGTCTAGCCGATCTGCTAGTAGATCCTGAACTGTCGATGTGACCTCCTGAATGTCTTGGCGATCGACATCTGAAACCTTCAGCGTAACCTTGGACTGTCAGAATGTGTTTCGGTGACGATAGGAAGTCTTTTTGATATCGGCGTGACCTTTGGTTTGTCTGGCTGATGTGGTAATCGGTATGACTTGCTCCTATTGGTATGAAGTCTTGGCAACTGGGAGATGTCTGGCCGACGGTTTGATTCCTAGCAGATGTCGGGGAGACTCATAGCGATTGATGTTTTCGGGGAGACCCTTGGCCAAAACGCTTGCTTCGGTGTGATATCTCATCGATAGTGGTAAGTATCACCGACGGGTATACATTTGGAGTCTTCACGGTAACACAAAGAATTTAGTGTGAAATCTTGGCGACAGGAAGATGTCTCGCCGATTGGAGTCATCAAGGTAACGAAAGGGTTCGGTAAGAACTCTTGGTGACAAGCATGTGTCTCACTGATGTTGTGGGATGTGTTCAGTATGACTCTTGGTGAAAGGTGATCTCGGGGTAACCTGAAGGCTTTGGTATGAAGTCTTAACAATGTGAGATGTCTCACCAACAACTTTATCTTGGAGGCATCGGGGTAACACTAAGGGTTCGATAAGAACTCTTAGCGATGGCGATAAGTCTTGCCAACTGTTGGATGTTTCGGTATGACTTGAAGGCTCAGTGTAATCTCCTGGTGATAGTGATAAGTCTTGCCGACTGATGAACTCTTCAGAATAACATGAAGGCATCGGTATGATCTCTCAACGAAAGATGATAGTCTTGTCGATCGAAAAGCTAACATCGATATGACTTGGGAACATCGGTATGATGTCTCATCGAATGGCAATTGTCTCGCCGATGAGAATGTTGAGGTCGATGTGACTTGGGAACTTCGGTATGATGTCTTGGCGAGAGCGATAAGTCTTGGCAATAGCGATACAAGTGGTGATCATCGGTATGAAGTCTTGGTGACACAACGATGTCTAAGTGACAGCTTGTGAGCTCGATGTAACCTCTTGCCGATAGGGATGACTCTTGGGGAGATCGATAGTCAGGTCTTGTGGCATCGGGGAGACACGGTTAGTGTCTCACCGACATGCGACACAAGTTGATCGTTGTTGACTGTTTGATGACTATCCTATGTGGTGTCTCATGGACCAATCAGAGGAAACAAAATTCTAATGGTTGGCGGTTGGATTTTTTCAATAGTTGCGAGGTTGGAGCTGAACTGTATGCAAGGAAAAATCTACGATGCTAAGCTGGATGATTCGATAGTTGTGATTTGACAGTTGGAAACAAACCGATTCACAGAGCCTGTTGAGAACGAATGTATATATGTGTGCATTGGACATTCTAAATGCGATAGAGGAGAGAAAGAGAGAACAAGAGAAGTGAAGAGAGAGGGCCAAGTGGCTGGCTGAAAGGTCGAGGCCATGAGGCCGAAGCAGAGGAAGAGAGAGGTAGGGTTATGCTGGAATCTCTCCTGATCATGAATGCCACGGTTGATCTCTCAGGGAGAGTTTGCTACCAGATTGATTCCAGAATGAACAAGATGTAATCTCTGAAAAGGCTATGAGCCTGAATTGTATTGTAACCTTCAGTTGCTGAATAATACAATGGCTCGATCTTTGGAGTGTGGGGTTTTTTACCCGAAAGGGTTTTCCCCACATAAATCTTTTTGTTCTGGTTTTTTGTCTTATCTTTCATCTATGTTGTTGCTTGCTGTTGAATTTACATGTGCTTCTCTCAGAAGGATTAATGTGGGAAATAAACTATGTCTATTTCCGCTTTAGGACATAGTTGTATGTGTCTTTGAGGAAACCTAATCGAAATTAAAGTTACCAAAGGCACTACTGTTCTTGGAGGTTACTCTGGGATGCCCCTTATTTTCCTAACATAATCCTCACTCCCTTACCTATCATGACTAATCTATCTCTTTTCCTTCTACTCATCGACCCCTCTACCTACTTCTTAATCTATGCCAACCATCCTCCCTCGTACTTGTCGCTACCTTCACGTCTTTCTTTTTTTGTGTAACTCACTTCTATAACTACCTTATTCTCTTATGACTGTAGTGCATGTATAAGTGTTTCTCATTCTTTTTCAATGTCAACAATTGACCTCAAAGAATTGTGGGTCCCCTCACTATACACCACGCATCTATCATTGCAAAAACAAGCTAATTTTTTAAAACCAAAGATAAACACCAAAGTAAAATTTAAAATTTAAACCAAAATTGAAGGCTTTGATGCTCCTGCATAATAAAGTGACCATCAACTTAATTTATTCTAATGTGTATCAACCAATGCAATAATAGTCACTATCAATGCACAACAATAACTTAAATGACAAATTGTTTATTTAGTTCACTTAAATACCTGTCTTCATCAACTATGTCATAAAATAGTAGTTACTATCAATGCATAAAAATAACTTAAGTAATATATTGTTTATTTTAATTCACCTAAATATCTATTCAAATCAACTATGTCATAGTCATTCCTTTATCTATCTATATTTTCAAACAAAAATACTTTAAGAATACAATTATCAAAATTGCTATCTTGCTAGTTTGATCAGACCATCACCACTCTTATTTTTCCTTCAAATCAAAGAACAAAATGTCCTACCATCATTTGGTAGGAACTTTGTAGCAAAACAACCTTTTTTTAAGCGGTCGCTCCAAAGGGAAAATAAATCAATTTGATCTATATCCAATTAAACATTTATTTTACATATGTGTAGAAGTGTCCTTAATTGCTTTTCATTTCCCAAATTTTTGAGAGAAATATTTTGCAAATGAGATGTATTTTGGCTGAAACAAATGACACAAAAAATTGTAGGAATGAATATTGTCTCCAAGGATGTTCAAAATGTCAGCTGCTCCCATGGAGATATGATGCAAGAACTCCCAATCTTGCCTCTCACTCACAAGTTATCTACAACAGAAACACAAAAATTTGGTGTTTTATTTTATTTCAAATGAATTTAATACAAAGATCTTCCTCTGCATTACAATTTTTTTACAGCAAAATTTCCTTCAAATCAGTCTTCCACATTCCTCTAGGCTCACAATTTCACTTTCTTTTCCCTATACCATTTACTTGTGTATTCCTTAATCATCGTGGCACATTAGATCTTGTTCATAGCCTCACTGATAGCTTCACTAAACTTATTCCCACTCACCAAGTTGATATCTTTGTCATTTTCATCCCCTTATCTTCCATTCCCCTCTCTTCACTCGCATGGGCTTCCTTCAAACTACTCCTCATTTCCCAGTCGGAATCTATGTTTTGTTTAACACCAAACAAAGTATTTATTGGCCCCAACTTGGAGCTCTATACGTCCTTCAACTCAAAACTAATCTTCCACCCACACCCTCTTCTTACCACCATGGGCTCTCTTGGGAATTAAACTTCTCTTCCAAAAATCTCTACACTTTCTATTAGCCTCTCCACTTTTTTCTCTGTCGCGTCCTCTCTAAAATTCTCTTCCCTAAACCCTAAACCAACAATATTATTATTATTGTTGGTGTTGATTGCCTATCCACCTACATGCTCCTACACTAGACACACTGGGTAAGTGAAATGTTCCTTGAGTTGGTAAACTTAGGAACATTGAAAGGTGCATGGGATGGTAATCCCATGTTTTTTTTAATCCATAGTTTCTCCTTGTCCATGGGAGCCTTCCATCTTCCACTGTTCTACTCAATCTCAACACCCAAACTACCTCCACTTGTGTTATCCCATTTCTCCCAACAACTTCCTACCACAGGTCCACCTTTGTTCCCTCTACATTCTTTTTGGTTTTTGTTCTTTGTTCATTGCATTGTTGCAATAAATCGAAACCTATTCTACTCTTTCCTTTTGAAATCTGCCCCTTAATGGGTTGCAAATCACTGTACTCAGACTGTTCCTCTTCCTCTATTTGTTGCTTCCCTGCACTACAATAAAAAATAGAGGGATTATTTCACCTATTTATCCTTCTCCTTCTCCTTCAAAGAATTCAACATATACTTTTATCCATCATTCTGAATGGTATAAACATTCTTTCTACCATCATAGGTGACCTCCCTATAAGGAAGCTAAGGTAGCAGAACTAAACTATATAGATCTTTAATAGTTACATAAACTTAAATAGAAATAAACATAAATATCATGCATACCACAACACAATGATTTACATGGGGAAAACCATTTCGAGAGAAAAACACCACACTCCAAAAGTCGTCTAATATATTATTTAGAAATCACAAACATTACAATATACTTGTAGATAAAAATTCTCACAGGAGTATCACCACTCAGAGATCTAGAGACAACATGACCGCTATCAGACTCCTAGAAATCATCACAAACTCTCCCATAGCCGTAATACAATGCCCTCATAAAATAGGGTTACATTCTAGGGCAAGACAAGCCACTAAAATATCTTCCATTAGATCTAAAACCTAATAATGAATGGTCCAAATTTATAATATATCATTATTTAATGTATGTCAACCAATTTAAGAGTTTCCTGAAAAAGTTAACACACTCACATTTTTCTCTTTGCTACCATTGTATACACTTATCGGTGTAACTAGGAAATATATATACATCCTATCAACAATAAACAATATATAATTGCAAGGTTGAGACACATTTTCCCAAAAAATCTCCCACTTTTTGAACACCTTGCAAGGGCAATGTGAGGGTGTAAACATCATCTCTTTAATTTTTGGGGGCCGAAAGGCCCATAGTCTCTGAACACCATCTAAACTTCTCTGTGCTCATAGGCTTAGTTAAAGAATCAACAACATTCT
Source organism: Sequoia sempervirens (assembly GCA_007258455.2). Taxonomy (NCBI): domain Eukaryota; kingdom Viridiplantae; phylum Streptophyta; class Pinopsida; order Cupressales; family Cupressaceae; genus Sequoia; species Sequoia sempervirens. The sequence continues at coordinate 92,946,682 of VDFB02000003.1, forward strand.
TTAAAGTCTCTACCTTAACCAGCTTCAACCCGTCATCTTTGACCATATCTTTAACAAAATGATATTGTACATCAATGTGCTTGGTCCTGGCATGAAATGTCAGGTTATTGGCTAGACATATCGCACTTCGACTGTCGCAATAATTTATCATTGCACCTTATTTTATTCCAATATATGAACACAATCTCTTAATCCAAATGGCTTTTGTACAAGCATGAGAAGTTTCCATATACTCTGCTTCAGTAGTGGACAAAGCAACCATAGCCTGTCACTTACTCATCCAACTAATTACACCACCAAATAAAGTAAACACATAAGCACTAGTGGATTTTTTTCTATCAACATCACCTACCTTGTCTAAATCCACATAACCATGAATATTAATGGAAATCTCATCTTCAATCATATTACTATGATAACATAAGGAATAATTTGAGGTACCCCGCAAATATTTGAAGACTCTTTTAACTACATCCCAATGAACTCTACCAGGATTAGACATATATCTAGAAAGAAATCCCACTGCTTGGGAAATTTTTGGTCTCGTACAGACCATAGCATACATTAAACTTCCAACTACACTTTGGTAAGGCACTGGTGCAAGGGCACCATGAAGGTTTGAATTTGCAAGTTTTAGGATCTAGGTCAAATGTTAGGTTTGAGTCATGTTTTGGGTCTAATAAGGTCATATAGACCATTTTATATTGTAATTAGTATTTTTAGAGGTTACTATGTGTTTGAGAAGTTCAAATTACAAAAGTTGCTATGTAAAAATTATAAAAGTGTAAAATTGTTAAAAAGTTGTAAAAATGCAAATTTGAAGGAATTCCAACAGTCATTTGGAATTCATAAGTTTTTTAGTTGGTTTGAAAGTTATTTTTTGGTGGGAAAAATTATATAAATGATTGGAAACTCGTTGTAAAAGGTTTTTGAAGGTTTGAGGAAGATTTGAACAAATAAATCTCTATTTTTCCCTTAAATTCTGTAAATTTCTCTTTGTAAAGTGTTGTTGCAGGTCTTAGTATGGACCCGTACTGAGTGAAATTGGATGAAATCATTTTGATTTGGATGCACCCTTGAGTTAAGAATATTTTTATCTTTGTGGGGTTTGATTTCATCAAGTAATAAAGATTTTATAGCCCATTTTCTGAATCTGGTTTGAAAACAGTCAAGTTAAGGGTTTGTAAGCCATTTAAAATGGATTTTCACCCATTCCACCTATTGTAAATGTTGTCACTCAGTGAAATGGGTGGTATTAGATAGGAATAGGTTTCCATGATGGTTTTGTGAGTAGGGGAGGCCATTGAAGGTTTTGGGCATGAAGCCCTAGTTGAGAAAATTGTGGTTTTTGGGTGAAAGTTAGTGGTTTAAGAGTGGACATAGTGGAAATCCTTGAGGGAAGCATAATTTGATGATTTTTTGAGAATGTATAGGTATATTTGAGTGTGTTTGAATATTTTTCCAAGTGGTTAGATGCCTACAACATATATTTTCAATAAACCCACCTTGGAAGGGCTTGAAATGAGGTTTTTAAGGTTAGGGGTGTTGGAGAGCGTTTCTCTGTCAGAGAGTGGTAGATTTTGATTTTTTGGAGGCAGGTTATTGATTTTCTAACATAATATTAGAATGGAAGCAACTTTAGAGAGGATTTCCTTTGTAAAAGTGGGCTAATTAGAGCCTTGTTCAACGTAGAAACTCAAATTCAGAGGAGTTGGTCCAAAACAACCATATGGGGTTTTGATATATGTTGTGTAAGGAGTTAATGGGTGCCTAAAAACACATATGGTTAGTGGTTTTGTTGATTAATTTGATATTTTTGGTCAAGAAACCCTTGTTGCACACCTACAAGGGAATAGGAAGAGTTGCTTGAGGAAACACCCTAGTTAGGGTTTGAAGATTAAAGACTGGTTGTAATCAGATGAAATTGTGTTGGTTTTCTTAAAGACCTCCCTGCTCTGCATCAGAAAATCTACTCATTTCTTCCATCTCTGATGGAGATGTTGGACAATCTGAAATAGATAATTTTGTTCCAACTAAAAAAAAACATAGAATGGTCTACAATCCTGCATATCAAACCTTTGTAAAATTGAGTTGGTATACTTACTTTGGCCAAGCCATAGCTTTATGTTCACTCTATCTCTTTTAAATTCCATACAAATAATGTGTTTAGTTGCACCAATATCTTTCATTTCAAATTTAACAACAAGTTGAGATCTTAGTTTTGAAATCATACATTTCCCTTTTCCAATAAATAACATGTCATCAACATATAATGCAATAAATAGGAAAACGATACCATCAGTTTTATAATAAACACAATGATTTGAAAGATGGTGCTTTGGAAAGATGGTGTCTTCTTTAAGATCCTTGGTTGTTTTTTCTTTTGTGTCTTTGGTAATGCTTCCCCTACAATTGATGAAGATCAAATTTCCTTATCTCCTAATGCATATCTTCCAAGTGAAGGTATCTTGGTGCAAGATGATGAAGTCTTTGAAAATCCATGCATAATACAATACCTACCCTTTGAACTAACTTTTTCCTCTATTTTATATTTCCTACTCACAATCCCCAACAATCAACAAAGCCTATAATATCTTTACTTGAGATTATTTCTTCTTCTCACAAAGAGAGTGTTTTACAATTTATACCTCATCCATTATGCATGAAATCCTTTTCCAATTCTAATCAAGATGAAGACATGCCTAAAAAGATTCTCCATCCTATGAAACCAAAGTAAGTGATACACCCATTAGTCTGGAAAAATTCTATGGCCAAGGCTTTAAGATTCTTTCCAAACAAGGTTGTGATATAAAGAATGAACATGAAATTCACACTCTCTTAGAACAAACACCATCTAATAATACAAAATAAATTTATTATCAAGGTCCTCCACCTTTACATAATATATTTACACCAACCTCAAATCTAAACCAACCTCATGGCCCTATTGGAGATGGCCTTCTCCCGCTCTACATCCCTTGTTTGATATTTAGCATACCTTATGTGCATATTTACAATGGGAATTAATTTTATTATGTATCCTCTTCATGAAATAAATGATGTTAAATAAATGAATAAAAATTAATCTTTTTGTGTGTATCATAGAACATTTGGTCATTCTACTAATGAGTATTGTGCTTTAAAGAAAAATTGTAATGGTTAATTCAATTATATGACATTGATGTGGATCAATACATGGATCATGTATATGATAAAATAATAAAATAAGTAGGTATGGTGTTGCTCCTTGCTATGTGGTAGTTATAGTATCACATGGTACTCATAACCATATTTCATCAATAAGGAGAAAGATGATATTGTCTATCTAGGTTTCTCCTTGCCCTTGCACTTGGGGGGCATGGTTATTTAGCCTTGTGTAAGGTGTATTACTTTGAATAAGGGATATTTTCTCCATTTCTCCTTATAATAACATTTTAATGGGGCATATCACCCCACATATAATAAATTATTAGATAATATTTTAAGTCATGTGGTCCCTTTTAGTAGTTATTCTCACATCATGTCCACTTTAGTAGTAATATCATATAGGATGTTCACTAAAGTGGCATCCTCAACCTATGTTAGTGTCCCCTTTGTGGTGGTATTAGGTTTGATACCCTCTAAAAGTGTGAATTTTCATGTCATGTAATGTGCCCTTAGTGGTGGTATTATCCCTAATACCACCTAATGGTGTGCCCCTTCATTCCATGATTTGTCCTCTCTTAGCAGTGGTATCATGTATGATTCTCTCTAAGGTATGATTTACCATATATTGGGTAGTACCCTTTGAAATATAATAATTCATTTCTTGGCATGCACCCTTTGTGGTCTAGTGTTATTTATAATGCCCCCTGAGGTGTGGATTTTTTATATTTTATCCCTGTGTTGTTAAACTTTGTACACCCCCTGAAGTGATTCTATCCCTTGTGGCATTCCAACTGAGGTGATTTCATTACTCGCGATGTTAAAATTTATACACCCCTTGAGGTGATTTTTTACCCTATGACATTAAACTTTGTACACCCCTTGAGGTGATTGCATCCCCTATGATGTTAATTGGTACCTTATGACATTAAGCTTTATGTGCTCCCTAAGGTGTGATTTGCAAAATAGTCCATGGTTTTGGCATAATGCAACTTGTTGATTCATGTGATCAAACACCCTTTTAACATGACCAACTAGCATAACACAACTTTCTTGCCAGTAGAGCCAAATTTTCCATGAGATACCAACCATAATGCAACTTTCTAGCCTTATGGAACCCATCATATTGCATGGAAACCTAGCATAACACAACCTACTAACCATTTGATCCATGTAGCTCATGAGTGACTTGGCATAACACAACTTGTTGGTCCTTATGAGGGTACTATCTTGTCTAACATCATATTCAAGAGATGGCATTTGGTATTTGAGACAAATTTAAGACTGAGATCACTTTTCCTTACCAAGTCAAATCCTTTTTAGTACTAACCCTTTCATTTGTCTTTATTATGTCTTATTGTATGTCTTGTTTTTGTTTGCCTTGTGTCTTTTATGTGTCTTCCTTGTGTTTGCATTTTCTTTATATCATGTAGTGTTTTTCATTTTGTGTTTGCATTATGTTATGTTGTGTGTCTTCATCGTGTATGCTTCATGTTTGACATGTTGCATTTCACTTCATGTATGTGTGTTTTCCTTTTTGCTTACATTGTCTTGCCATAGTATCTTGAATCTAGGGGCTACCACATCGCTTATACTCATTGTTATCCTATCTCTTCAATGTTTGGATAATTTAACCCTTCTTGGCTTATTCTTACTTTAGTGTGAATTTGAGTGTAAGTTCATACTCTCACTAAAGTGGGGGATAAATGTAGCATACACAATTGTCACCTTTGATAATTTCACACTAGGGTTTTATCCCCCTTATATGCTTGGACAAAATTATGCATTTGATTGCCCATTTTATGAATATCTTCAAAAAACATATGTGAATAAAAATAATCACTTAATATTTTCCCCCAACATTCAAGGCCTTGAAAAGGATAGGTATGGTCAAGGGTTCCCTACTCCCTTGACCAACCCTTTTTGGCTCAAATTTGTATATATTGGTGTCAGTATTTTATTATTTGAAAATTAAAATTATTTGTCAGCTATCACAATTTAATTTTCAAGAAATTAGAAGAATTGCATATAAATACAAAGTATTTTCACCATTTGAAATGCCAAGAACATCTAGAAATTTTTGAGAGAAATTATACATCCTAGAAAGCAATCAAGAGCATTCAAGAGCATAATTATAAAATCTATTACAACATTTATTTCAATCAAGAATCATGTTATCCATGCATCATATTTTTATGTAAGTTTTTTCATGTTTTTACATAATGACACACCTTTCAAAAAATAGTACAGTCATAACCTTTGCACCCAATTCCATATACATCTCTTTTCTACTCCATATTACCCACAGGGAAATGTTCAAGCTAAGGTTTCCAATAAAACTATACTTAAAATCCTAAAGAAGATAGTCAGTAAAGTTGGTCAAGACTGGCACCTTCAAATCAACTCTATCTTATGGGCTTACCATACTAGAATTTATACACCTACAGGTGCTATCCCATATTCACTAGTCTTCCAAACTAAATCTATTTTTCCTATTGAGGTCTAACTCCCTTCTTTAAGGGTATCCTTGCAACATCTTATTGAAAATGAATAATATCAAGTACCAAACCTACATGAATTAGAGTTACTAGATGAAATATATATCAATGAATTGAATCATTTTCAAGACTATCACAATTTTCTTCATCGTAGTTACAATAAGAAGATCAAAACCCGAAGATTTGAATTAGGTGATCTAATCTTGACATAAAAAAAAAATAAAATCAACAAGACCAGGACAATAAAGTAAATTTTGAGCCTAATTGGTTGGGACCATTTCTTATCATAACGAGCTATGAATCAGTAGCCTACTAGCTTGCAACACTTGAAGGTGAGTCTCTACAAGATCCCATCAACAACATCCATCTCATGAAATTTTATTCTTGACTCTTAGGGGTATCCCAACTAAAAATAAAAAGGTAAAGATAATTAATCCATCTAATGGTGAAAATTGTTGGATTACATAACCACTGAGAGGGGGGATGAATCAGTGGTTAGATAAAATCAACTTCAAAACCTTAATACTCTTGATCACACAAAAACCTTAAGCATTTATTTCATGAAAAACACAAGGAGATGCATACTATAGCATAATTTATGAATTAGAAATAATGAATCGTGTACAAAACATCATAGCATCAAGAAGACATGGGACACCAAATTTATGAGTGGAAAAACCCTGAAAAGGGTGAAAAAACCACTCTCAATAAATGCTTTATTAGGCCTTCTAGCCAAAACTTTGTTGAATATATATTGTGTGTCTCACTAAAAACACAACAAGCCTCACTGGTTGAACATGTCTCACTGACAACTCAAACTACTCTACTAGCCAATCAACACCATTCCAAAAAGAAAAGAACAAACCAAAAGGTTACTTTATTTCCATGCAATCCACTACTCAGCTCAATTCATCTTATCCACTTATAGATCAACACTGTTACGTACTATTCAATCAAACCCTTGTACAAGTGAACTCAATCAGGTCATACTCCTAATAAAAGCAAAAACACACTCCTCATATACTAAATCAGATCACTTATGTGAAAATTCGCATGTTAATATTTCTTCCAATCTAACCTTTATTGAAACCCTTCTAGAATAAACAAAGAGATTACATAGAGAAAGCTTTTTGATATGACCATCAAATATAAAATAGTCTCATGGAAATCTATTTTTGTACACTATCTAATCAGAATGCAGTTCTAAAACTATCTTCTTTCACCAAACCTCATACCAAGAATACAATAATGCAAAAATACTATAAAATTATGTTATTGAAACCTTTGACAGCCATTTGTGGTCGTGTACTGATCACACCTATCTATGCAAAATAAAATATTTGTATCATTGTTGTCAATGATTACATTTATTCATATCCTTCTATCATCATCATACCTTGTTTATGAAGGATATATCACTTTGACAGCCTAAATCATTCAAATTTCTTAAAATCTTGCTTTGTTTTCAATAAGCAAACACCCTAACAAAACTTTGCACTATCTTCAATCATTCTGAATAAAAAATTTGGACACCATTCTCTTACCAATAATTTTTCAAACAAAATAGAAGCTCCATTCTTTCACAATTTAGTCATAAAAATATTGTCTTCATTTCATATATTCAGTCACCATACTTCTATATTTTCCAAACCCTACATTCAATACTATTCAATCTTAAAAAAACTTTATATCACTTCATATCCAAATCACACACTCTCCCCATTCATTCTCCATCTAAAATACAAAGAGCATTTTTTTCTAAATTCATGCCAAAAAGTGATTATTCATCTTCAAAATAGAAACCAAAGTGTAAAAGTAGCCAAAACGTTTTGTCTCCAACCAAAGCAACTACCTGTCAAATTAAAACTACAGGAAATAGTTAGGAAAATTAATTGTGAACCTTTGATCCATTTTTACCACTTGAGACAACTTTAAATAAGAACCATTGATCTTTATTTAAATGACTTAACCATTAATTTCAACCTTCTCGACTAATTTCAGGCAAAGGAGGGTCGATCAAAAATGAGTTTTGAACCCTTAATTTATCACTTAAGCAAAGTGAAACCCATAATAGCATGTCAATAGAATTTTATAGCATAAAATTGGTATTTCATTGAAAGGCTTCAATAATACATAAACCCTAGGCTATTAGGGTTCTAAAACTTAAACCCTCAATGAATACAATAATGACTTGCTTTATTAACAACCCATCACTTCTTTTGCACCAATCTCACTGAATTGCAAATACCAACACCTAGATGATGAGAAATGGATATCAACCCTATGCTTTAATACTTCAACACTTTGATAAAAGTCATGCCCTCAAAACTTATACACCAACCTCTTTATGTTGAATATCAAACTCGTGATTTGATGCAACTTTGATGAAGATTATGCAAGTCCATGGTGAATAATTTAAATCCTTTGAAGCTGTAAGTCACTTAGGGTTTTCTCTACTAGCTCAAGACAAGTTCCTTAGATGTTTTTGGACCTTTGAAGCTCTAATGCTATGTCTTGATTACTCATCAACCAAAGCCAATGTAAGAAACCAATGCTAATGCAACAAATTGAAGCACCTTCATGAGCAACATAAACTTTGAATCAATCAATCAAACTCTAATCTTTATCAATCTTTGGTAAATAAAGAGAAAGTTCCTTTTGAAGCATTGTTGTAACTCAACTTGTCAAGAAACATTGTCCTAAGGGGTCTTAGTGTTATTGAGCCTCAACTACACTCTATTAAGTAGATAAATAGCAGTGTGATCTACTTCCTTCCAATGCATATCAAGTAGATCAACATCTTTCAACATAGTCCTAGCCATCTCTTGGATGGTCTAATTCTTCCTCTCCACAACCCCATTTTTCTAGGGGGTTCTAGGAGTAGAAAATTATTTCCTAATACCATGATCTTCACAAAACTTTTTAAATTCATTTGAAGTAAATTCACCTCCTCTATGTGACCTTAAGCATTTGATTTTCAAATTTTTCTTTGAATACTTTAAACTTATCAAAAGCTTTTGATTTATCTCTTAGAAATGTAACCCAAGATGTTCGAGTGTAATCATCTATAAGCAACATAAAATACCTTTCACCTTGTTGGCTCCTTGTTCTTGTAGGTTAGTGTGAATCAACTCTAATGGAATTGTAGTAGAGCACTACTTGCTCTTGAAACTTGTCTATGTTTTCTTTCCCATTTGAAACTCCATGTATAAAGTGTTTGTAGGCTTGGTTATCTTAGGAATATCTCTCACTGCATGAGAGGAATTTATCTTTACCATATTATCAATGTTGATGTGTCCCATCCTTTTCTGTCATAGCCAACACTCTCTAGACTGATTCAATAAGAATATTCTTCCATTAGCCTCCTTTAGATGATATGCATTCTCATTTGTCCTAGTTCCTTTTGCAAAAAATCTTTCAGACCCTCCCTTTCTAATTTCACATCTACTGGCATGAAATATAAGATTGTATCCTTTGTTTCACATTTAACTGACACTGAGAAGATTATGCTTCAAACCTTTGACATAGAGGACATCCTCAGTTTTGCTCTTTCCATTAATTTTTATAGCACTCTTTCTTCAAATTTGTGTTGACTCATCACCATCAAACTTAACAACTCCACCATTAACCCTCTTAAGGCTGAAAAATGTTCTCTTGTCACGATTCATGTGGTTAGAACAACCACTATCAATCACCTAAGCATTTGTTTCTTCCTTTGCATGAAAGGTAGTCCATACAACCATAAATCTTTCATTATTTGTGTTAGCCTGCAAAGTACCAAACTTCTTACTTTTTCCAATATCACCCTTTTTGTCTTTCAGAGCCATGAATAAGGTTTCATCATTTAAATCATTATCCTCATATTCTGAATAAAAACTAATTTCCTTGGAATAGAAACCTCTTTTGAACTTATCCTTTTTGTTACTATCATCTGATTCTTTATAAGGACACTTGGATACAAAATAACCAATCCTTCCACAATTGAAACACTTGAAAGGTAACTTACCTTTGTATTTGTTGGTGTCTTTCTTCAATATTCTCACAAAGTTTGCTTCAATCTCATCAAATTCATCATCTTGATCAATTGCTTTATCTTCTATATTTTTATTGGTTTTGAATGTTGCTTCCTTTTTTAGAACATCTTTGTCAAATTCTCTCAATTCAAAGGCTATGAGAGCACCAAATATTTCATCTACATAGTACTTTTCCAAGTCTTGAGACTCTTTAATAGGAAATATGTTATGACTATAAGCTTTAGGAAGATATCTCAAAAATTTCTTCACAATCTCATCATCTTTCACTTCTCAACCAAGACCTTTGATTCCAGTAATAACTTCATCCACCCAAAGCATATAACTTGCAATGTCATCATCCTCTATCATCCTCAAGGTCTCAAATCTACTCTTGAAAATTTGCAACTTTGGCTTGCTTTACTTTATTATCTCCTTCATATATGCTACCAATTTTTCCTTAGACATCCTTAGCAGAACTATAATTCATCACCTTCAAAATTTGTGAATCAGCCAACCCACTCAAGATAGAATTCTTAGCCTTGTGATTGTTCTCATACGATCTAATTTTAGTTAGATCTGTTGGAGGAGCAACAAGAGCAATGTAACCATCCTTGACATATTTCCAAATACCAAAGCCCAGAGAGTTTAGATGGCCTTCCATCATCAAATTCCAAAAGTTGTAATTTGTCCCATCAAACCTAGGACCTTTGTAAGCTCCATCATGTTCCATCTCGAACCTTTCCTCAAGTGGTTAACTTTCTTCAGAGGAACTTGGCTCTAATACCAATTGTTGAATAGACTCAAAGACTAAGAGAGGGGGTGAATCTTTTCAAAACTCAAATCCTTCAATGAACTCAAATTTTTTTACCAAATTAAAAACCCTTAAATAGATTAGCAACAAAGAAAGGTATAGAAATTTAGCTCCTTAACAAGGTCAAAAACCCTCAAAAATGAAAGATACAACAATTATACCCTTAACCAGATTAGTGAAAATGAAAACTTAAGCAAGGAACACACATCCACAAGATAATACCAAATTTACATGGAAAACCCAATGAGGGAAAAACACGGTGAGAGTTAACTCACAATATATGAAGCTCACTACTTACAAAATTTACAACAAGGCTCACTACTAAAAGACTTGAAAACTAAGGCTCACAACCTTAGGGAAAGATACAAAGGACTTGCAAACTGAAGCACACAACTCCAAGGCAAGATAAATGACCTAATGAGATTCACTATCTTAGAGTAGGATACATAAAGATTTAGAACTCTCAACCTTTGAGGAATTTTTTTTCCTTGAAGATTATTGAGGTTCATTCTATAGCTTTTTCTTGTTGAGGAATATTGCAAATATTGTTTGTAGATCTCTTGTGTGGAAGGTATCTTTTTTCATTGTTTGATCTTATGGCCCATGGTTTTGTGGCTTTTGAAAATTTGAACATGGTATTAGAGCATGGATTCATCAAGCCCCTTCTCGATTTATGAGGTTTTCTCTTCAACAAGGGTTACAAGCTTCAAATCTAAATCCCCTTTTCTTTTTTTGCAAATTTTAGAGGTGAAAGATTTTTAGGTGCATTTGACATGAAAAGGACGTCACCGTTGGATTCAAAATTGTTGAGAAAGTCATATTTGGCTTTTGTTTCGCCTAATTAGTACTTGTGATGTTAGATCTATGAGGGTTTGAAGTGGTTGCTTTTTTCTTGGATCTAGAGGGTGGCTGCGATTTTGGTGCATTTTGGTGTGAAAAGGACCTCGTTGTTGGATTCCAAAGGTCAATTCCACAAATTTTGACTATAAATTTTCCCCATTTCACCATTGGGAGATTTTGAGGAAAAAAAATTTGTGTAGGGGCCTATAGGCCCATGTACGGATTCATGTGCACAGGTTTCGAAAAAAAATGCGGATCAAAAAAAAACAAAGTGGGCATATTTTTAATAAATTTCATTTTTTAATTAAAAAGTGTATACTTGTTAAATTAAAAGGGGCAGAGTTGGTACATTGTACCCTATTGCCACGATAGCGGTTGTACAAGCCTATTGACAATGGTTGTACAAGCCCACTGGGGGCGCTTTTTCTCTAGATCCTCTAATTTTTACTAACAACTAGACTGGTTTTTTTGGCGACGACCTGCTCAGTGTTTTTTCTAGTGCTTTTTTGGCAATAGATTTAAAGAATATTCCGACCAAAGGAAGGAATATACCGGCAATCGGATTTTCCTGGGAACCTTTTTTTTCTAGTGAAATTTGTGAGCAATCAACTTTTTTCTAGGTGGTCAACATTTTTCAGTGACGTTTTCAGGTGGCCAAGTTTTTTTCTTGAGTACCAATTTTTTTTCAAGTGCAAAGAATATTCCAAGAATATTCGATGACATCAACATGATGTCATCCATATGGGCATTGACCAAGGCCCCCTTTGACCCTTCTTTGGCCCTCAAGAGAATTTTTTTCTTTTGGCCATAACTTGGGTGTATGATGTTGAATTTTGACAAACAAGATATTATCAAAAAGCTTGTTCCAGGAAATTTCCAGTGGTTTGGGTCTCATCACTTGATTTGGCTACCTATGCATTCTACAACCTATTGAAGTCAGAGGTGTTATTTTTCAGTCCCAAGCTCATAATTTTTTACTGGTTTCTTTGTTTTTACGATTCTAGCGACGTTGGAACCATCTTTCATAGCTCTTCAAAACCATACATCCACTTATTCTAGATTGCTCTCTAGGTACATTTTATTCAATATTTTGTGTTTTTGCACTTTGGTGAATTACTTGGATGTCTTAGCTCTTGGGAACTTTTTTTGTGTGGGATGACTCATTTTTTGTTTTTGATTAAGGAAAAAGTAGGTATTGAAGGGGCCCCAAAACCCTTTAACAACAAGCAAGAGACATATTTAGCAGTAAAAGTACCCAAGAAAGAAACCAAAACAAGATAGGAAGCTGCCAATAGAGAACATCAGAACCAACCGAGAGGCAGCACCACAAAAGAACCTACAAAAAACCAGCAACAAACCCAAAATTAGGTCATATTCTTAAGGACCTCAACGACCTCCTGTTCCATTTTGTTCATATTTCGTGTCATTTTCTTGATTTCCTAGATGTTAATTTGTGCCTTATTAGATTTTGTCTTAAGGTTTGCTCTAGTTCTTTTACACGGTCCACCATAACCTTCCTGACTGTGTACTTTATCCACCTCCTCTTCCATAGCAGTCTTGTCCTGATAAGCATTCTCAAGACTATCCATCATCATATCCATGGAGTTAGCCGTGGATTTTAAAATCTTATGGCTAGTATTCATCACCACCTAGATAGACTCTTTTATATGCTTATTTTTTCCTCCAAAGCAAGAAGCTTCTAATCATGATTACTCTTAAATTTCTCAATATCTTCAATAGTTTTCTTAAGGCAATCCACCATATACTTCTTTTCTTCTTTTCTTCCTCAATCCACAAGTCTGTGGTCTTCACTCTGTCTCTAGCAATGTTGTCGAGGGACTCAGGTTTTTCAATTTTGTTGCTCATAGCCCTCTATTTCAACTTAATTTCCTAAATCTCAAAAAACACCCATCTCATTAGTCTAAAAAAATCCACAGACCCATTACGGGCAATGGCCAGAATGTCCATAGGAAACTCACGTTCTTCCTTAAAATAATGATCTTCAGCCCTAAGGTCATCAGGAAAACAAGATTTTTCCTCTCTATCAGTGGTAGGGTAGCTAGAACAATCAGATGAAGAGTTTGTCTTAGAATCCTCATTTTTTGTTGTTCTATATGTATTTCAAGTATTCTATCCTATTTGGGCATTGTAGAAATCTTTTTCACGTGCATTATTATTCTTTAGATGCACTGAGATAAAGTGTCATTTTGGTGTATACCTTTTTGGGGATTTTGCACATCCTATTGTGCACTATGATATAAAGTGCCAAGGGGGGTTGATGTTTTCCTTTGGTTATTCATCACACTTTTTTCAAGTGAGTGTCCCTTCCATAATAGTAGTGAATCTTAGTGATTCTTGCCTCATGCATGTGTGTCTTAGTTTGCACACCCTTTTATTTATAGGTTATTTCTCCTACATGCACTTATTGGTTTCACATAGTTTCAGTGTTTGTGTCATGTCTCTCCCTTTTCATAATTATGGGAGGGTTTCTATTATTGGTACTAATGCTTCTCTAGTTTCGCAGTTTGGAGTGATCTATGTATCTAGTTCTTGTTCCTATATACTTTTAGATGCAACGTACATCAATGACTGGTTACATGCATTTTAGTGATTTGGAGCACTTACCATATGGAAATTCTTACATTCCAATTTTTGGAGGTGACCTTCCATTTTCATTTGATTAGAGCTACTGGGTACCTATATTTTCAACTTGCATCTTGCATGTTGAGTAGTGTCAATTTTGGTCACTCATATATATTCATGTATCATTTGTATCTTCAAGTTATAGATGTTTTCCTTTGTTTGCCATCTGAATTGAGTAGTGTTGTTGGGGACACTCGTGTAGATTATTGTCTCTCTTGTGATTAGTGTTCTTCAGACTATTGGGTGCCTATATTTTCAACTTTTAGTTTTCATGCATGTTGAGTAGTTTCATTGGGGTCACTCGTGCAGATTCATGTACCACCTGTATCTTAAACGTCTAGATGTTTTCCTTTATTTGTCATCTGATTTGAGTAGTGTCATTTGGGGCACTAGTGCAGATTATAGTCTCCTTGATCTTGACATTTGTATCTTTGAGTTCCAGATGTTTTCCTTTGTTTTCCATCTAACTCAAGTAGTGTCGTTGTAGGCACTCATGAAAATTCTTGTTATCTTGATCCTGATCATCATTTACATTTCAAAGGAGGTTCTTTGTTTCAACACTATATCAGTCATCATTTTATAATAGTCTACAACTTCTTCATGCTTTACCGATGTTCTACATGTTCCTCTTGTTTTGGGACATTTTTTTGGTTGGAGGCTTCTCAATCCTTCACACCTTGATTTTGAGGCTTTTTTAGTCCTTCATTCGCCTTTCTCTCTTTTGGAGATGAGTTTTCTCCCACTATGGTTTTCTCCTTTTCTCTAGTTGTGAGAGATCTTTTGTTTGTACATGGGTACCTCACCAGGCCTTGTTTGTCAAGACCCATCATGCATTTTCTTTTTAGGGTTTTTAGCTACTCCCTAAGTTCATCTTAAGGGGGGTGTTAGGGTAATCATACATTAGCTAATAATTAATTAATCTTTAATTAATTATTAGTCTAATTTATTCTCATGCACTTAAGCTAAACTTAAGAGTTCTTTATTAAGTTAACTAACTGCTTTTCTGTTAACTGAAGTGAGCAATTATTAGGGTTGCCCCTATATAGCACTCAACCTCATTGTATTATCAATCTAGAGATTTACTCTCAAAATCTCAACCTTTGGAGATTTTTTTTTCCTTGAAGATCATTAAGGTTTATTCTATAGCTTTTTCTTGTTGAAGAACATTACATATATATTTTTTGTAGATCTCTTGCGTTGAAGGTCTCCTTTTTTATTGTTTGATCCTATAGCTCGTGGTTTTGTGGTTTTTCACAATTCTAACAAAACAATAACTATTCAGCCCAAAAACATACTTTCAATTTAATTTTATCAGTGTGGTCCTAAACAAGATATGTCAAGACCCAAATACATCTTAACATAATTTCATATGGTGATGCAAACCCTCAAGCACATCGTGCAAGCAAGATACCAAGCCCTGATGGCTAGACATCCACAAATAACCCAGAGAACCAACTCAAACACAATGCAACACCAAAATAGATCAGCTACTAATGTGTGTATCACAAAGGGATGTTCCATGAACATCCAACAACACTTCTAGATACTTCTTTCATACTACCATGCCACCAACAACCATCTTAGACCAAACAAGAACAAAATACTTCATCCCAAAAGCACATAAGACATAATCAAAAGATATAACATTATCAAAACATCTTGTGGACCACTTCAACACATGAAAACTGAACCGAGGTAATGCACAAACACTAAGAGCACATTCACCAAGCTGTGGGAGTAGAAACATAAATGCGAAGAAATGTGGAGCATTTTCCAAACCAATCTAGACAACCAACATCATTGCCAACCTTTTGCAATTAATAGAAGCCTCCTCAAAAAAAATGGTGACCTAAAAATATAGGAGTACAACATTCATAGAACACAAACTCTAAATCCCAGACTGTAAGACCATATCTTCAACAGCAGAGGAATACGAAGCATTCTCCCAAACACTCTTCAACACAACTTCTTGGAATAGAAATTTTTCATCAACTTGCAAAGGCCAGAATAATTTGCAGCAACACTTACTTCCTCAAGAAAAAAATAAGAGATCATACAACATACTATAGACCATCAACAACATCTCTTCACTATCAAAATTACTTCTAATCCTCATCTTGATGATTTTAATCCTCATCTTAATATATCATCATGAAATTAACTTCGCTGACAACAACCAACCTCAATACTACTTTACTTGATATCAAACAAGCCATGACATCCAACTGTGAACATTAGCACCACATCATCATGCAGCAATGACAACCCAAACCAATGCCAAACAATAATGCAACAACCTTCCCAAGTGTTGGTAACTAATACCAAAAATACAACCAATTGTTGACCTCACAAAAATATCACAAAGTGTTGACATCAATGACAACCAACTCACCAAGTGTTGACATCAAGAACAACAAATTCCAACATTATCTTTGTATTTGTTTGTCTTAAATAATATGGACCAATTACATGAGTGATTTCTACCATGAAATATTTTTTTCCCATATCGAGGTTGTAATATTTTATTATTATTTTTATCTCTTTTTTCCTATTCTCAATAGCATTTTGACCCTCTAATTGAGTTCCATTTGAAGTATTATTTTTTAATTTATAGTAAAAAGAATAAATAAATATAGATCATATTAGAATCAAATAAAAATGTTAATCCTTGGGAATTGTGAATAAGTTGTATACTAGTGACTAAGTGTTTAGAGGAAAAAGAGTTGAAACCTTGCTATCCTAGGATATCTACCTAAAAGTGAAATAAGAATGTGAGAATGGATAAATTGAATCATCTAAGTGTCCATATTTTTACAATAGAAAACAACATGAAAATATTGATGCAAAATTAAAATTGATTGAGTGAAAAAATGAGTGTGTGAGCCAACGAAAACACATAAGCCAACAACACAACTAGATTATCAAAGATTGGTACTCTATAGCACATGCTCTAAACAATATTTTTGGTATTGGAGACATTGGAGAATCCATGGATGACATAAATACATTCTTGAATAAGAAGCCATCAGAAAAGGATAGGGTAAAATTTGAACATACCCCATTTATATTTGAAACTAAAGTGTAATTAAAATATTTTGAAGGAAAATTTAATGTTGAGTTTCTAGATATATGGATTAACAAATGGTGGTATATTTAGAGAAATTAGCAAACCTTGGATAGTGTTAGCAACTAGGATTTACCAAAATATACAAGAGAACATTGAAGTGGAGAAGGTTAAAAGACCAAAAATCCAATCCACATCCCTAAAAAAGAAAATTGCTTCTAATTGGAACATTAAGGCAAACATAGACAATGTTGATTTCATAAAATATTAGTAGAGAAGAATGTCTACTTGGTCACCTCCAAACACTAGTTGGTTCAAGATGAATTTTGATTGATCTTTTGAATGTAATTGTATTCATGCTAGAGGAGGTGAAATTTTGAGAAACAATAATGGTGTACTAATAGTGGCTTTTTCTAAGATCTTATGTAATGCCTCTAGCATTTATATTCTAATAGAATTAATTTTTGACTTATACTTGTTCACTTATATACTTTATATTATTACATCAAGGTGTTCTCAACATGTTATTTTTGCATTCATATCCAGATAATGGTGCATATTTCAAGATACTTGTGTTCTCCTTATGGTTACAATTTAACATAGTTTTACTTGTTTTAATCTTTATTTATATATATGGATATGTATATTATTCTTTTTGTGAATAGATGTTATCATGATTGTATGAAATTTGGATGTATTTCTTTCCATGTTATATGATGTTGTACCCCATTGGGTGGTTATTCTATGCTTCATATATTATATATGTTAGGAGTACACTAAATGTGTGACTTGATTGTGCAGGTACATGATTATCTCCCCACATGAGAATACAAGTCTAGGTAATTTCTCTAATGATAGTTATTTTAGAGATGTCACATTGGATCTTTTTCATTGTTATTTATTGATCACTACTGAAGAAAATTATAATATGTGTCATGTATGATCCAGTGTTAACCTAGATTTCAATCATAGGTAATTCTAGAGTTCATCCGTGTTGTGAAGTTACCCTTAATTGTGATATTAATTTATTAATTTAATTTCCCTTTTGCTTGTAATTTTATTTTCAAGAATTAATTGTGGTATTGTATGTAGTGAAATGCTTTTGGGAAAATTCCATTGGATGAATTTAATTAGCTTCATTTTAAAATGGAAAACAAGGAAGTAAAATAACTTTTTTAATTTATCATAAACTGCATTATGGGAAAAATGAAAGAAAATTGGAAATAAAAGAAAATAGAAAATAGAAAAAAATCAAAAGGGGATAAAAGAAAACAATATATAGACATTTTATTTCATTCTTTCTTTTGGAAGGAAAATAGCTCTCCAAAAAACCTCCTTGAAAATTTGAACTTGGTGGATTTTTCTCGCATTGGATCATGGGAGCTTGGGATTGGCATTGGATTGCTTTCATCAAGAGGTTCTTGGATTGTGTGTGCGTTTTACTTCCCCAAATTTTGAGAAATTAAAAATAAATCAACAATTTCTTATGTTTGAAATTTAGGTATTTCTCTTCCATTTCCTTGTTTCTTGAGTTCATTTAAGTTTTGAATTCCATTCTCACTCTTAAGGCACCATAGGACTTCCTTTGTAGAGGATGATCCCACAAAGATGGTTTACAATTTCTAGGAGATTCTATTTTTTGTTGAAATCACATATTTTTAGAAAATATAATGATTTAAGTCTTAAAAAGTTCCCTTTAAAGCATTCCAATTGAAGAGGGTTTGATCAAACTACCTTAGATTAAACCCCCTTGAATAGAACCTCACTAGTTTTAAACCATACCTATAATGGAATCTCCTTTACACCTATCAAAATGCTGATAAAAAACCACTTTTGGTTTACCTCTTGGGGGATCAAATGAATTCATTTAAAATTTATTTTTTGTATGTAGTCCTTATTATAAGCTTCCCAAAAAGTATAATTTTAAATAAATTTAATTTTATTATTATATTTATTTTTTGTTTCTTGTGAATATAGGTTTTTCACCAAAAATCAAGCTCTTTGTTTTGCACATGTGGAAAAATAGAAGATTATCAAAAAAATAAAGAATTTTGATACATACAAAAAAAGTTGTGTTATACAATCTGCCTATTTTTGAATTGTAATTGGTCTGACTTTGAAACATGATTAAGGAAAAAATATTCAATAAAACATTATGAAACCAATTGGAAGCACTAGATATCGTAGTTACAAATCTAAATTCGAAAAAAATTAGAATTTTATCCTTCATGGAAAAAAAGTGATGTGTTATAGAGTGAGCGCCACTCCTTAAAAATGGTGTTTACTAAAAAAAACTAGTTTTTGAAGGAGATGGAAAAAGAAGTGTAATTTAATTCCAAATTTTTTGAAAAAACGATATTTAGAATCTACAGACAAAATGTCACAAATAACTATTTTGCAAATTCTTCACGGTTTAGCCGATATAGGTGCCCAAAAGTGAATATTTGGGTTCAATGTCCAGTTTGGCCAAAAATTGTAAACCAATATTGTGGGATCGTGCCCTAGATTTAATTTTGAGCAAATACAATAGATTTATTTATCTTTTTAAAATTTTCAAATTATTAATTTCCCCCTCACTATGGCAAAATTTTCTCAAAATCCACGAAATGTGACTTTGACTTCATGGAATGGTTGTTTTGATCCTAGAATAAAAAGGGTTGTTTTGTTTTTAAAAAAATAGCAATAAAAAAATAGATATTCAAGCTTTCATTAATGGAGTTTGAGGATATTTTATGGTTTTCTTAGAAAAATAAAATTAGAAAATTTTAATTTAGAATTGAGTTTGTATGAATTGGAATTAGGGAATCCTTGTCTCCTTAATTAATTTTTTATGTGATTTTTTTTTTTTAATGTTCATTTTTTATACTAAATGGTGTGCCTTGTCTTTCATGCAACACTAAAAATTGTGTTGATTTTTTATGAAACTAGGATGGAGGTATTAGATAATAGTATGGGAGTGGCTCTCCAAAAATTATTGAGGTCTAAAGTGGCCCAAAGATATCTCATGTCAGTTTTTAAATAAGTGATCATTTAATTTTCATGGGGTAATTAAACTTAATGACTATTTTGATGTATAAGATATAGCTAGAGTGCCCATTAATGCTTGGAATGATTATATAAGGCATGCCTACTTTGGTAGAATTGATCCTTATTGATTGGGCAACCACGTCTCTTGTGAGAGGTGTATTAAATATTTCTTAGCCAGTACCATAGGTTATTTCAATGATACTTCCTACCTCCTCTATAGGATCTCATCCTTGTGGCTATTGGAGTTTATATCCAATGATATTATCTATCCTTATCCATCAATTTTTTTTAGTTTAGTGATTCTTGGATGTGGTGTATGTCATGTGTATGCATCATGTTTGGCATGAATGTAAGATTTACTCCCATGTGTTTGGTGTGAGTGTACTTATGGCCCATGTAATAATATCATAGCATGGTGGGTTGGACCTAAGGGTACCACACAACTGGGTGGCATGCAACCACCTTTGGGTATTAAATGATCCATTGGAAGAGCTCTTAGATTATGAGAAATATTGGAAAAGGCTTCACAACTCATTTATTTCATTGTTGTTTTATCTTGTAAAAATACATATTGAAGGACATTGGATTCCTCCAATCAAATTGTCATAAATGATTGGAACCTCCTAAGTGGATGGATTGTAAACCAACCACCTAAGTGGTACTGGTAATTATATTGTTCTATTATGTATCATTGTTGGTATCGAACACACATGGTTTTATTTATGCTCTTTACTATTATTGTGATGTTGGATAAAATAAATTAGATAAAATATCCATTTGGGCTTAAAAATAAATGTAATTCTTAAGAACATGTAATTTGGAATATCAAAAACTAGCTTCCTTGTGTGTCTCTTAGTGTGTTGAGTGGGACCACCCACCTCATTGAGGGATCATTTTGGATTCTCCCTATGGCCTTGGAATAAATGGGAGGTGTGGGAAACTTTTCCCTTGATCCCTCATCTCATTGGTCATGTTTTGGAGTCTCTTGATGACTCTCTAGCCCTTAACAGTTGTCTCCTTCATGAGCTAGTGTGACTCGAGATTGGGTGTCTATGACCACCTCAATCTCCCAATCATTTTTATTGTTTCTAAGTCTTTTTGTATCATAATTATTTTCTTTTTGTTCCATATCATTGTCTTAGGCCTACAAGTCTAGATGCAAGATTTGATTGGCACATTGGCCATGACACTACCACAAGAATAGGACCCCCATGTTGAAAACGTAGAATACTAAGAGGGGGGGTGAATCAATATTCTTTTAAACCACTTAATTATTTAAACATTCATTCCACATAGCATATTCAATTTATAGAAGGAAAGTAAAGTATGAAAGCAACCATTAAAGCACATAACACATGAATACCAGATCTCTTACATGGAAAATCCAAAATGGGAAAAACCACGGAGAGGATTAGCTCACAATATATTATAACTGGTTATAGTATATTATAGAAGTGCTCACTGTAGGTGGACTCACTATCCAAGTGGACTCACTACCCACTGAAAGAAGAAAAGATAGAAGAGGTTGTGGCACATAGCCAAGATTTGAACTACTACAATTGCATCTAACATATGCATGAATTACAGTTTTGTTGAAGCTCAAAATATAGACTTTACACACTTCTTTCTTATCCAAATTGGCTCTTTGCTCTACTTTGCATTTTCCATACTCTCATAATTCACATTAACTGTACATCACATCAGTTCTCTATGTCCAAAACATCACAATATATATATATATATTTATATATCTGCTTTATCCATAAACACTTACAACATCAATTAGGTCAGCCTAATTAGATGTATCATACCAATTATACCTTTTCAGCTCAACATACACACATACACGCTTCACACCATGAATCAAAACTTATAATAATTCAAAAATAGGTTGGCATGTACCCAAAATAGCTCCCACATAATGGATCAATACTTATTCAAACTTCGCAATACACAAGACTCATTAGATCAACACCAGTAATGACCTAATAACAAAATTTTCCAACTTTACATCCATAATCAGACATGCGGACCTCCAAAATCTATGCCATTTGGAATACACACTCTACTAACACCTATCAACATCTCCACAAAACAACAAATCTATATTCCAATATGCAAAGAGGTGTGGATCTACCAAAATATATGTACTGAACTAGAAACCACTTGTTTCCACTAGACTGATATACAATTACTCATAAATTCAACATTGGGAGCCAAAATAATACAAAATTCTAGATTTAGGTTCCTCTATCATCCAACAAGATTATATCAAAAGCGTAGAGCAAGATCTTATATAGCATACCAATGCAAACCCAAAAACCAAATGTCTTGTACACATAGTTACTAGTATTGACACTTAGTTAACTTTCATATCAATTGCCTTCATTGGATCAAACCTTCTTGCAAATTCTCACCGGATTACCATCTTCGAACATGTTCAAGCTATAGAAATTGATTTGCATGATGGTATTCATACTGGAATATAATTTTGACACCAATGACAACACTAAACTATGTGACTATGCAACTTGTGCTCATCCCACATGCTCATGGTACCAAAAAATGCATCAATAACAAATTCCTTATTCTTCAAACTAAAACATAAGAAAAAAGTAGGTGTTTATCAAAATGGGGTGATTGGATATATGATGAACCTATCTTCCTTGTTTCATTAGGAAAAAGAGATCCCCAAAGGTAGGATTGACTTTCAACCTTTAGGTGAGTCAACCCTATTGGAGATCTTGGCTATTTTTCCTTTATCACAACACAGGGTAAATATGCCTAAAATGCACTTTTGGGAGAAAAACTAAAAATGCTTAATGAACTTATCTATTTGAAAGCATAAAACAGTTAGAAACATCATACTTCTGGCAGATCTGAGAAGGGTAAGTTGATGTGTACCAGTCACCAAAAATTGTTGAGTGTCTTCCTTGGACATATTCACCCTATGATAAATGGATCCTGCTACGAGGATCCAAAATCTGATTTCACATTCCTCTGCTCCTGGATCTAACTCTTGATTTCTTTGGATCTCGCTATCAAAAAGTCAAAAATAAATTTTGCAATATTTTGTGTCTTGAAAACTTTGACAACTTTGTAAAATTGTACTTTTGATCAATCTTCAATCCTTCTTCACCTGCATATTTCCAAACATAAAGAGAGGGGAAAAAAAAATATTTTTTGTGAATCTAGGGGTTAATTGCCTTGGTCAAACCCCATGATGGTAATTAAACCTTGAAATGAAATAATGATAAAAACAAGGAATGATAAAAGAACACTAGCTTGTTGCAACTCACCAAACCCATTAATGGTTGCCCTTAGAGGACTGAAGTCTAACACATCTCTCCAAGGATTAGATCTTGCATGAAATGGATTGATTAAATTTTGATCTTGATGCTTGAATTGATGCTTGAAACCTACATCACAATGTTAGCTTCAAAAACATGCATAAATGCAAATAACTTTGACATGATGCTTAAGATCTTGAATGTTTTGATTAGAGGTAAAAGACAAATTTTGAAGGGGCCTAGAACCCTTTACAAAAAAGAGCAATTGATAAAAAAAATAACAACATTAAGTAGCAATCAACCCGATGTCGGCAAACCACCAGCCCAAAAAAGCCAAAAAGAAGGAAACTAGCCACTAACACTACATATTGTTCAGAATCTCAACAGCTTCCATATCACTAGCAACCAACTTCTACCCCTTATCCACAGTATTAGAAACCTCAATACCCGAGGCCCTAGCCTTATTTTTCATTCTATTTCTAGTTCTAACCCCCGTCCCACCATTTTTTACCTCACCAATCAAAACAGTACCTTTAGTAGCACCCTTATCAGTAGCATAATCCACATCCATCAACTTACCCCCAACAGCAATAACATTAGCAAACACATTCTCCTTTCTCTTTTTAACAGTAGTCACAGGGGAGATAGCCTTCACAGAGTCTGAAATAGCTAGGACCTTAGGGGCATCACCACCCTTCATCACAACATTCCAAATCTTATCAATTTTATCCTCAAGGGATAACATTCTTTCCTCCATATTTTGTTTCAAATTGACGGTTTCCTCCACCATAGTATTAGCAACAGTATTGAGACCATTCATTAAATTATTGATTTGTCTTTGGACATAAGGGTCCTCAGCCTTACTAGAAACCCTCTAATACAAATATTGGTTCTATTGATCTCATGAAAGAACCATTTAAAAAAAATTTAAAGCACATTAACACTGTCGCGAGCAAAGCCCAACACATCAGATAAATCCTCCCTATCAAAATTTTCAATATGTTTTCCCACAACAACATCTTCCTCAAAAGAACTCACATGAACCTTTTTAGCAGAAACTTCCTTACCTTTACCAATAGGGATAGGAGTCTTCATCTTGTGAATGGCGTTGGCGATTTCCTCCACAACAACCTTCCTTTTCAAAATCCTATATACATCTATTTTACTGGTTCCCACAACATGTCTTCCACCCACTTCTCTTTCCTTATCCTACTTCTACAACCCAATTTCAGTGCTCAGAACATCCTCACCATAGATACCACCAGCCAGGGAAAGAGGGAAACCCTTCTCTAGGAGTTGACTGACATCCATCACCCTTCTCTTCTGGTTCCCCTCCTCAGGCTCCTAAAAAAATCTAGTCGTTGGGGGAGGAGAAGAAGCTTCCCCATAAAGATCATTTTTATCCTTACCCCCCTTAGAAGGAACATTTGCCACCATCTCATCACTGCAAGTCATATAGCCCGCCTTATCATCCATCTTCCTTTTCCCAGATTTACCCAAAACATGGGAAATGGGTCCCTCCTCAAAAGAGTCGTATGAATCCGAGACATAATCATCATCATTATCCCTATCAGACTCAGAATCTTTGTTTAAAATAAGCCTCCTCTTCTTCAGTTTCTTACAAGCCCTTTCCCCTCCTGACTCAGTCTCATAGCCCTCCCTGGGTCTACCAGGATGCTCCTTCAGAGACACAAGAATGTTTTGCACATCATGAGCTTTAACATGTTCATAAATCAAGAGAATCAACCCCGTATGCAGAATAGGGTTTTTGGGATTTTTCCTATGATCTTTAATCCCTGAGTCTAGCTACATCAACAAATAGTAGGGAAACAACACCCATTTCTTGTGCCAAAAATGGTTAAGCAGAAGAAAATGGTAATTGTTAATAGTCGTGTACCTTCCTTCCAAGGTAACAACTTAAGATCTTGAATGTTGATGTAGAAGACTGATAAATTTTCTCTTGAATGCTCTTGACAATAATATTTTCTCTTGTGAAAATTGCCTTAATGCTAAATGTTTTGAATTGATAAAAGGCTAGGTATTTATAGGTATTTTCTAATTTCCCAATAATTAAAATTCAAAATTCGACAATTGCAATTTGAATTTGAGTCATGAAAATATGACCAAAAACATATTTAAAAATGGGGTCCTAAACTTAAGGAGGACCCATTCACCCTTGGGTGAATGGGTCCTAGTCCCTAAACCTGGGACACACATTTTCCAAGATGTGTAATTTGATGTTTGCAATCATTTAATGTACATTCTCCTTTCATAAAAATAGATTAATTAGGTTTTTAAATACGTATTTGGGCCAATTAGAGGCTTAATTAAGTCCAATTTATTAAGTTGGGAAACAAAGTGAGAAAATGTAAAGGAGTACATTTTTCGTCACTACATCAACAATCTCTCCCTTTGTCATTGATGGCAATATGCCTCAATTATATCCAAAACTATTTCTTCAACATTACTCTCCCCCTTTGACATCAAGGGAAAAGGGCACATACAACAATCTTCTCATATACCGAATCTTCCCCTGATAGATATCTACATATATACAAGCTTAAAACTTTAACTGACTCCCCCTAGGAGTGCTCTCTAAGAAAAATATGTAGTAGAAATCTTCCTTATACCTTCCGTATATGTGTACATAGAAATCTGAAACAATAACTAAAATGCATAAAAAGAAAGGAAATGTATACACCCGGAGGAAGAGTTTGACTCTTGCAGCTTTTCAAGATGGACTTGACATTCTTTTTTTCCATCCTCCGAACTCTTCTTAGCTATACCAAGAATTATGATTTGTGTCTCAAGATCCATTAATATTTCTTCACCTTCATCTAAAGTGTTGGATTCCAAATTTATCTTTAAAGCTTTATTAGCACTCATCAGGGCACTGGAAACAGGAATGAACTTGGAGTTCACCAGATCCCTGAGATTACCAAACTACATAATGATCTTTTCTTTTTGCACTTGTAGTTGGAAGAATTGCTCATGAAAATTCTCAATTGCTAATCTTGTACTTCCATCTAGATCATGTGTCGAATCATAAGCACTAGAAGCTTTATCAATTTGGGACTTAATTGAGTCCATCTCATTTCTTATGCTTTCAGTAGATACGATCCATTTCATGTAAAACTGAAACAAAACTTTGGCTTCCGCCACACAAGCTTGTGCTCCCTTAAGATTTTCTTGAAATTTGTTGTGTGCATTGGCACACTTCTCTATTACATCTAACAATCTTTTCTTATCCACCTTCTTCTCTAACTCTTTTTTTATCTTCCATTTAAACCCAGTAGCATACTCTTTAAAAGAATCAAACAAAAAAAATAGTTTTTCCATACTAGAGAGAGTTGTCAATGACAACACTAGGTATGGCTTCATGCAAAACCTTTACATCCTCATCTATCATTTCTTCACTCTTTTGATGTGTCTCTATGATTTCTTTCTGGGAAGGTGTGTGGAAAGCATCTCCCAATTGAGGCTTGTGAAGAGGAAAAATCTTATCCATGTCCACATGCCCCTGTTGCATAGGAAGTTGTAATAGTTGGGCGAGCACTACAAGCTAGAACTTAAGTTGCATGATCAACAAATTCTTTAAAGAATCTTCAAAGGAATCAGAGGATTCACCAGTATTCTTTACATCCTCTTCTACAGCCTTCTCCTTCAAGTCCTTTTCTTTATCATTAGTATCAACTGGTGTCTCCATTTCCTTCTCCTCATTCCCAGATGCATTCCCATCCTTCTATTTATTATTCTTCTCTGCATCATCTTCACCGATAGCTTTTTCTTTGTTATTCGAAGGAGTGATTGTCTCTAGTTGGCCTTGAATGTTCTCAACATTTGTTTTAGATACCGAATGAGGAGTTCGATGATTTATGGAAGTATCCTCCTTTACAATTTCTTCTCTAGTAGCTTATTCTCCTTTAACATTTTCATCAACAACAATTTCTTCCACTTTCGGAATACTATCATCCACATCATTTTGCACATCTTCTTCTACAACAACATGATCATGTTGAGCACCATCATTTTGTGATTCCTCTACAAAATTCACATTCGGAGTTGGCATCTCACTATGCATTTCTTCTTTTCTCTTTGGAGTCATCCCTAATTTTTTAGCTAACTTTGCAACCTTCTCTATTGTCTCTTTCTAGAGCCTTTGGTGATCATTTTGATCTCTACTTATGAGGCTAGTCACTCTTTTCTTATTTCAAAACTCCTTGATCTACAATTTAACCAATATGGTGTTATTATCTATGCAGAGAGGTGAACCAATCTTTTCCAAAGAAAAAAAAATTATCTTTGCTTCTTCCTCTATAGCCTCTTGCCTCCTTGCAAATAGTACATCCCATAGATCTTTAGGCAGCTACTTCTCAATATTCTGCACATTAACTTCAAAAACAACAATGTATTTTACAAGTGCTTCTACAATGGTGGATTTTTTCCACCTCATCAGTATCATTTTATAGCGTAGAAGTTTCTTCTAACAACTCATGATTAAAAATAACATTGAACAAAGTATCAAGTTTCATAGGGCTATGCGCCCTTACTGAATTCTTCCTCTTTTTCTTTTTCTTATCTTTTTGTGTCTTCTTCTTGCTAGATTTTTCTTTCTTTTCTCTCATTTCCATTTTGAATCCTTCTCCTTTTCAACATCTGCTTCACTATATGTATTAATAACATCAAACCTTACCTTCTTTACAATAGATTCACCTTGTGAAGCTTTTGTTTTCCTCTTCTAGATTAATTGTGGTCCTTCTTCATCATCATCATCCTAAAAATTTACTCCCAGATACTACTCCCTTATTGCCTTTGTTTTCACTCTCCTTCTCACTATGCTAATTTTTTGTATTGTCAAAGCATCCCTTTCCTTTTCAGGCATCTTTTGTTGTTTAACCAGAGAGGTCTTCTTCTTCATCGGAGTGCTTACAAGCTCTTTTCTCTTCTCCCTTGAGGTAGGATTAGTCTCGGAGGACTTAGGAGCAACCAAAGGAGTGGTAGTTATTCTACTGGATCTCCTAACACTTGACGATCCTCTTGGCGAGCCATTCTTAGCCTTTTATTTCTCAACTTTCTCTTTGGTAAGCCCCATTGCTTCTGCAAATTGTGTAGTCATCTTATCAATTTTCTTTTTTATTTGTGATTTCCTTTGCTCCATATGCACCTCCATCAAATTCTCCTCATAGTTTCCATACCTCCCTTGAGTGGTATACCTAGGTTTTCTCAACATAAGATCAACCAAACCAACAACTTCATTCTCCTCAACTTCATATTCCAGCTCTAGGATCCACACGGTCCTAGGCTCTACAACCTCCATTATTTAGCAATCTAGGTTTACTTTGAAAATTATATCATTCTTGTATTTCTCTACAACATTTTTCAGAATTCTTTGTCTTTCTTGTGTCTTCTCTTGGAAATTTTTGAAGAACCCATAGAGTGAATTATTTTGTGCATCTAAGTCTCCCAACCTTTGCAAATGATCTTTGATATGATGGGCTACAGGTCTATCCTCAGCCACACAATATTCTTTATTCTGAGGACTTCTTTCAAAAAGTAGAATAGTAAAAAGATGATTACAATTCCAAATTTGAAAGCATACTTAGATCCTTTTTTCCTATGTAGGTTCTCCAGAAGCTACAACCTCATCAATTCACATAGAACATAATCATCTCCCATATCAACCATCTCATATGCAATGTTGATGGCAATTGCGGATATAGAATTCTCTCTATTAGAGAAGTATAGTTTGTATCCTATCATCATTGAAGCATACTTCATTGTCGGGTTCCTGATGACCTCCATGGTCAAGGCTCTCCTATCATAGTTTGCACCTGTTCTCTTCATGACAACCTCATTCTTCATAGACTTAAGTACCAGAGCTATTCTAGTTGAGCACAAACCAATGACATCCCTAATAGCCTCTTTTTTTATTAGATGTGGAATATCCAACTAGAGGAACTTATCATGAATACGGCTCAAGGTGTATCTCACCCATTATCTACATAGCAAAAGACATGAAACTTGGCCCAGACACTGAGTTTCTTCTCCACCAAAACCTCAAATTTCAATTTCAACTTGAAATCATCTCCAATGAGCTCTTTGTACCACACCACTCAATTTCATATGATTATATTCTTCTAATTTGACGTGAATAAATTCCCTAACATCTTATGTATGCAAAACTCCATACGGGATGTGTGAAAATGTACCATTTGAATCATCCACCAATAATTTGTTAGGATGTCATTTGAATTTAGGGTGAGGACGCTTTGTAACCTCTACCACTTGTGGTGTATACATATTTGTAGTAAATTGAAAGTGCTTTTAGAAACTTAGGGTAAAAAGGAACTACAAATACTTTTTAAAACGCTTTTCAGTTAGGGTTTTTCTTGCACTAATCTCAATCACTTTGATCACTCCACTTTGCTCTTTGTTTGCTCTGCTCCTCTCAAATGCTTGTTTGCAAATGATTTTTGATCAAGTGAAATCACTTATAACCCTTTTTGAAATTGACCAAATTTTGCATTGAATGCTTCAGTTGATAAAGCTAGAAAACCCTAATTGTATGTACTGTCAACTTCAAATGGTCCACAAACTTTCACAACATGATTTTTTCCACCATTTTTTTCTCTAGTTGATCAAGAATATTGACCCACACCTCATATCCATGTGTTGAAGCATCAACACCATTTTTGTGGAAGGGGATAGAGAATCTTATTTTAATGCTCCCCCTAATCCAAAGCTCTCTTCTTAGTTTCCAAAGGAAACATCTCCACTAGATGTTGGTACAAACTCAGCCTTAACCTTTGTTTCTTCCTTCTTTTTCCAAATATTTTCCATCTCTTTCTTCATCTCTACTAGATCAGCCTTTTTCCTTCGATCATTCTTCTTTACTAGATTATCCTTCTTCATATTTCTACTTCTACAAAACTTAGAAGTGTGTCCAATTCTATTACGATTGTAGCATATGACATTCTTTTGAACTAGCTTACTTCCATTCATTCTAGATTTGCATTGATTAGCTTTATGTCCAAATCCATTGCATGTGTAATAGTAGTCATTAAAAGATGGAAACCTAATACCATAGTTATAGTCATCCATCATTTGACTTCTACATTCATTAGCATTATGACAAAACATCTTACATGTAAAACACTGACCAGGAAAAGATGGAACATTCTGATTCATTTTGCTTCTACATTCCATAGCCTTATGTCCAAATTTATTGCAAGAATAACATAAACCATTAAAACTCCAAATTTATGTCCAAATTTATTGTGAGCTCCATCTGCAAGCTTAAGTCTCCAGTTGTTGTGGAAAAAGGTAAGGACTCCCCTACTGATAAGGATAGGATTAGCTCCTCTAAGGAGGAGGATGCCCTGGGAAAAGGGGTTTTTAATATTGATAGAGATGATTTTTCTGATGTGCTTGGTACTACGCGTGAGGGGTTCATTGTTCTCTTTAAGCTTTTTAAATGGTTTTTCTATGAACTCAATAAAATGAATGTCAAAGTTAGGGGAATCGTTAACAAGGCTAAGGGGTCCTCTATTCAGAATCAGATAGATGAGTTGTTTGACTCCTTAAACACTGTGATGGATACTATTGCAGAGGAAACCCTCAAAATGAAGCAGAATATGGAAGGAAGAATCCTCATTCCTGAGGATCAAATGGGGAAAATTTGGGATTTTATGATGAGAGGAGGGGAGGGTCATAAAATTGTTGGAAAATATGAGTCTATTGTTGTTACTTCTCCTGTGGTTAGTGCTAAGAAGCAAAAAGATAGTACCCATGATGTTGAGGTTGTTGCAGCTACTAAGCAGATGGGGGAGGATTTGTTGTTGGGAAGGGTGGTGAGAAAGGTATTGTTTTGATTTCAGAGATAAATACGGATGGTCTTGAAGCCAGGACTAGGAACAAAACTAAAGCTCAGAGTGGGGCATCTAGGAAGGATAGTTTTGATGTTTTTGAAGATGCACAAAAAGTTATAGACTACGACGTGGAGGTGGCAGATATTCTGAAAAGCATGTAGGGTTGTTGGTTGGTGCTACTTTTTGTCTTCTTTTTTTTATGGGTCATTGTTGTTTGTTTTTTTTTTGGCTTAATGTTGTTATCTTTTATTTCAACTACTTTCTAATGTAAAGGGTTCCAGACCCCTTCAAAACCCATTTTTTACCTCTAACAAAAAACATAAACCATTAAAACATGGGTACCTTTGTGCATTTGGTTGTCTAATAAGTGGTCTTTTAACTTGATTCTTTCGATTTTGGACATGCTTGCCATTGCTCTTCTTTTCTTCAGTCTTCTTTTCAGCCTGATTTAGAGTTTGATCTATCTTTGAGCTTTCTTTTTTCTCAAACCTAATCTACCTTTGTCTTTAGATCCTTTCTAATTTGTAATCATTTCATCAAGCTTTATAGAACTCATCTTAAATGTCTTCATGAATCTTTCCTTTCTCAAGATCGAATCTCAAGGTCACAACTTCTTCAAGTTTTGAACATTCTTCAAATTTTCTTTTCATTTTGGCATTCAAACATTCTTCAATTATTTTTCCTTCTTCAACATGCACTTTCAAACTGGTAATTGTCTCAATGGATTGCTTCAACTGCTCATTGGCTTCCGTATGTCTTTCTCTGAAATTCTTGATTTTTTCTCTCAACTTTCTGATATTTTCATTTGCTTCTTTGACATTTTCTTTCAGATCTTATTCTCACTTTCAGTCTTTTCTAGATCTTCAAGGGATACTCTAAGTTCTCCATTCATTTCAACCATGCAATCTTCTTTTGTAAACCCAACAACAGGTATCTCTTCTAGAGGAGTAGGAAATCTTCTAGTAGTCATGTGTTCAACCTCCAAGATCTTCCCCAAGCAATTAAGCTCCTTCCAAGGAACCTAGCTCTGATACCAATTGTTGAAAACCCGAAATACTAAGAGGGGGGTGAATCAATATTCTTTTAAACCACTTAAACATTTAAACATTCATTCCACATAGCATATTCAATTTGTAGAAGGAAAGGAAATTATGAAAGAAACCACCAAAGCACATAACACATGAACACCATATTTTTTACATGCAAAACCCAAAATTGGAAAAACCACAATGAGGATTATCTCATAATATAATATAACTGATTATAATATATCATAGAAGTGCTTAGTGCAGGTGGACTCACTATCCAAGTGGACTCAGTGCCAAATAAAAGAAGAAAATCTAAAAGAGATTGTGGTACACAACCAAGATTTGAACAGTTACAATTGCATCTAACATATGCATGAATTGCAATTTCATTGAAGCTCAAAATACAGAATTTACACACTTCATTTTCATCTAAATTAGCTCTATTCTATGCTTTGCATTCACCTTACTCTCACAATTTGCATTAATTGTACATAACATCACTTTTCTATGTCCAAAACACCAAAAAAGAACTTACATATATATCTTCTTTATCCACAATCACTTACAACATCAATTAGGTCAACCTAATTAGATGTATCATACCAATTATACCTTTTCGGATCAACATACCTACATACACACTTCGTGCCATGAATAAAAACTTATAATAATTCAAAAATAGGTTGTTATGCACCCAAAATAGCTCCTACATAACGGATCAATACTTATTCAAACTTTGCAATACACAAGACTCATTAGGTCAGCACCGGTAATGACCTAATAACAAAATTTTCCAATTGTGCATCCACAATCAGACACGCGGACCTCCAAACTCTATGCCATTTGGAATAAACACTCTATTGACACCTACCAACATCTCCACAAAAGTGCAAAGCCAAATTCCAATCCACGAAGAGGTGTGGATCTGCCAAAATATATGTACTGAATTGGAAACCACCTGTTACTACTAGATCAATATACTATTACTCATAACTTCAACACCAGTAGCTAAAACAATATGAAATTATGGATTCAAAATTAATGCAACCATCTAAAATTCCTTCTAAGGCATACCAAGAATATAGTCATAAGGCAATGCTAAAACATTAAGCACTTAAACAAACATACATCACGCACATCACTCATAAGTAAGCACATAAACTAAATCTCCCAACATGAACATGGTTCTCTGACACCAAATGTGATGCACCATCATCATGGGATATTGGGATTGGCATTGGATTTCTTTCATCAGGAGGTTCTTGGATTGTGTGTGTTTTTTGCTTCCCCAAATTTTAAGAAACTAAAAACAAATCAACAATTGCTTGTGTTTAAAATTTAGGTATTTATCTTCAACTTCCTTATTTCTTGAGTTCATTTAAGTTTTGAATTCCATTCTCACTCTTAAGGTACCATAGGAATTCCTTCGTAGATTTAATTTTAAGTAAATAAAATAGATTTATTTCTCTTTTTAAAATTTTTAAAATATTAATTTTCCCCCCTCACTATGGCAAAATTTTCTCAAAATCCACGAAATGTGACTTTGACTTCATGGAATGGTTGTTTTGATTCCAGAATAAAAAGGGTATGTTTTGTTTTTTTTTTAAATAGCAATAAAAAAATAGAAATTCAAGCTTTCATTAATGGAGTTTGAGGATATTTTATGGTTTTCTTAGAAAAATAAAATTAGAAAATTCTAATTTAGAATTGAGTTTGTATGAATTGGAATTAGGGAATCCTTGTCTCCTTAATGAATTTTTTATGTGATTTTTTTTTAATGTTCATTTTATATACTAAATGGTGTGCCTTTTCTTTCATGCGACACTAAAAATTGTGTTGAGTTGTTATGAAACTAGGATGGAGGTATTAGAAAATAGTATGGGAGTGACTCTCCAAAATTATTGAGGCCTAAAGTGGCCCAAAGATATCTCATGTGAGTTTTTTTAATAAGTGATCATTTAATTGTCATGGGGTAATTAAAATTAATGACTATTTTGATGTATAAGATATAGTTAGAGTGCTCATGTATGCTTGGTATGATTGTATAAGGCATGCCTACTTTGGTAGAATTGATTCTTATTGATTAGGCAACCATGTTTCTTGCGAGAGGTGTATTAAATCTTGCTTAGCTAGTACCATAGGTTATTTCAATGATACTTCCTACCTCCTCCATAGGATCTCATCCTTGTGGCTATTGGAGTTTATATCCAATGATATTATCTATCCTTATCCATCAAATTTTGTTAGTTGAGTGATTCTTGGATGTGGTGTATGTCATGTGTATGCATCATGTTTGGCATGAGTGTAAGATTTACTCCCATGTGTTTGGTGTGAGTGTAGTTATGGCCCATGTAATAATATCATATCATGGTGGGTTAGACCTAAGGGTACCATAGAACTGGGTGGCATGGAACCACCTTTGGGTATTAAATGATCCATTGGAAGAACTCTTAGATTATGAGAAATATTGGAAAAGGCTTCACAACTCATTTATTTCATTGTTGTTTTATCTTGTAAAAATACATATTGAAGGACATTGGATTCCTCCAATCAAATTGTCATAAATGATTGGAACCTCCTAAGTGGTATTGGTGATTATATTGTTCTATTATGTATCATTGTTGGTATCGAACACACATGGTTTTATTTATGCTCTTTACTATTATTGTGATGTTGGATAAAATAAATTAGATAAAATATCCATTTGGGCTTAAAAATAAATGTAATTCTTAAGAACATGTAATTTGGAATATCAAAAACTAGCTTCCTTGTGTGTCTCTTAGTGTGTTGGGTGGGACCACCCACCTCATTGAGGGATCATTTTGGATTCTCCCTATGGCCTTGGAATAAATGGGAGGTGTGGGAAACTTTTCCCTTGATCCCTCATCTCATTGGTCATGTTTTGGAGTCTCTTGATGACTCTCTAGCCCTTAACAGTTGTCTCCTTCATGAGCTAGTGTGACTCGAGATTGGGTGTCTATGACCACCTCAATCTCCCAATCATTTTTATTGTTTCTAAGTCTTTTTGTATCATAATTATTCTCTTTTTGTTCCATATCATTTTCTTAGGCCTACAGGTCTAGATGCAAGATTTGATTGGCACATTGGCCATGAAACTACCACAAGAATAGAACCCTCATGTTGAACACCTGAAATACTAAGAGGGGGGGTGAATCGATATTCTTTTAAACCACTTAATTATTTAAACATTTTGTAAGAGAGGGGGACCACCGCGTGCAAGACCCCAGGTCACAGAGGGTCAAGATGCGAAAGGCTACCCTAACTTACCTCAACTAAGTGCAATGTTTAGGGTTATGACGATGATAATGATGAGGACTGTGATGTCCTATAACCACTCTGCAATCCTGAGTTCTAAGGTGGGGCTAGGCGAGTCAGTCTTCAGGTTCAATTTTGCGTCTCAGGGAGCTCTCTGTCTAAAGACAGAAGCACAGTCTTTGGATGACAGTGTAGCGCGTTGGTGTCTCTAAAGTGCGTTGGCGTCCGTACGGGCAAACAACAATAGAGACAAGGTCAAACCTACTAAAATGATTAACGGCCCAACTGAATAACTATAGGACTAGAATGACACTAGCAAATAAACAAAGTATTCTCTAATGTTGTAAAGTAGAAATGCAAGAGTGACAAGGGCAAGTAGGATCTCACCGAGAAACTCATTCGCCAGTTGATCCTTCAAAGAGCACGTACTCCTACACACAGAAAGAGGGAAAATGTTGGGTGGCTGTATAGGGGCCTGCCTCAGTCAGACCCCCATTTAGGTGTTTCCACCTCCATGAACAACCAAGGAAACAAAATAAAGAAGCAATAAAGTAAAGAGAATACAAACACTACAATGCAGTACTATGCTACTCAACCAAGTGATAGAGGAGAGGAGAGGGAAGCTTACCACCTCCACCAAGAGCACTCAAGGTTGCTTGGGGGAGAAATGAGAGAAACTCGAGCCTCTATTGCAATGGCGTGGTCCCAAACGTGCTCTACCAAAGTGATGAAGTGAAGCTTTGTTGCAATGGTGTGCTTGAATGCTTAGAGTGAGTGAGAATGGGAGCTTGAATTGTGCAAGAATGAAGGTTTGATCTGCTGAAGGGTTGAAATGCTTGTTGAAGGACTGAATATGAAGAAGGAAGGAAGAAAAAGGCCATATTCGGGTCGGTCGGTCGAAGGAGGCATTACTACTTCACTGCCAATGAGAAGAGTTATGCCTCTGTTGGCTCAGTCGCAAGAATCTTCCAGGGACATAAGCACGTCACACGGACGTTTGCGCATCACATGGGAATCCCCAAAAAAAATGCCTCCACCAATGCTCAAAACAAGCACCAAGTGGACCATCAACAGTGGGCTTAAGTGGAATTAAGCCTCCAAACTTGGTTTTCTAAAGTGGATAAGGGAAAAAAAGGGATTTGCATAGGGGATGCAAATTCACACTTATACATTTTCCCCCACTTTAGTGAGCACGAGTATAGATGAGTGCTTGGTAAAGTAGATCAAGAAGAGAGTAGAGTTAGAAAAGTATACCTGAACCATCAAGGAAGCAGTACTCAGTCTGGCATGCCTGAAGGTGCAGGAAAATAAAAGGAATCCATATCTGCTCGGAACTATGAAGTTGGAAAAAACAAAGCACCTTACAGGCCCACAGACCTACAAGGAGGCAACCCCCAAGATCTCTCGCATGAAGGAAGCCCCAAGTAATCACCCTACAGGTTCCTGTTCCTACAGGCAAGGTATTCTCCATGAACTCAAGCATGAAGAATACCGAAGGAAGCACCCTATAGGCTCTCATTCCTATAGGAAAGGTATTCTCCATGAACTCAAGCATGAAGAACACTGAAGAAGTGCCCTACAGGTTCTTGGTCCTACAGGGGAGATATTCTCCATGAACTCAAGCATGAAGAACACCTAAAGAAGCACCTTATTGGTTCTCAGTCCTGCAGGGGAGCCACCCCCAAGATCTCTCGCATGGAGGAAGCTCAAAGGAAAGCACCCTAGAAGTTCTCAATCTTGCAGGGAGGTATCCCCCAAGATCTCTCTCATGGAGGAACCTGAGAAAGTGGACTCTGCAGAGTCAAGAAGCAGTGACACATCTACCCGCAAATAGAACATGTCAAAAGCGGTCGGTCACGCAGACCATCAATGAGTAAAACTTTCAAAGGGGTTCCTTGGGAACCCTTCAAAAGGAGAGGGGTCCACTCAAGGAACGCACTGTTTGAAAAGTAAGGTCTATTCAGGCTACCCCCAAGCTACACACGAAAGAGCGAATGGAATGAGTCTAGTCAGGCTGCCCCTAGGATAGACATGAAAGAATTCCATTCGAAATAGAGGCTTTGAAAGAAGGGTCCCTTGGGGATCCGTCGTGCGGAAGAAGGGGGGTACACTCAAGGGACACACAATTCAAAGTAATCATTCATCTTAGAGCGATTTTTCATCAAGGAATCCTTTCGAAAGATGTTCACTTCATCAAGGAATTTGAAAGGAAGGACATTCCCCCATGCAAGGGGAAGTAAAAGTAGTTCCCACTTCAGAGGAAGTTCTTCAAGTCCTTTCTTTATGAACCTGTGATGAAGGAAACACGCTCTGTTAAGGTTCTGTGTTGAGAATGTGATTCTAAGGTAAAGTTTGTGAAGGCCTTCGAGAAAAATTTGTTGTCAACAAATTCCTTTTCTCAAAATTGAAGTGTTAAAGAAGAGTGTTGTCACACATAGGAGGGAAAACTCAAGCAAAGAAGAGAGATAGATAAAGAGAGAAAAAAAAAAAGAAAAATGCAAACAAACGGCACAGGGTGATTTGGTTTAGCGGGGTCAGATCTGTCTAAGCTCATATAATAATAGGTAAACGTAATGTAAGGTGAAAGATCATCAGTCCCCAACCAAATTAGGAAGAATGCACGAAAAACAAAGTAAAAATAAAAAATTGGGTCAACATGGAAGGGAAGCACAAATGCCCCCAATGCTTTGCATCATCCCCAATTTATCGAAAGTCAAGCACAAACTTGGAAGAATGATGATACAATTAGAAGAAGGTTCACGACACAAAAACCACACCTGTATCCAAGCACCAATAGGGGTGATGAGGGTCATCTAGGCACACATAGCACGAGTACGAGGGAAAACATCACAAAACGCACACACACACAAGATCAAGAAAAGGGGCCTCCTACTAACATTGATCAGCCAAGAGGTCATCTACTTCCCAATCTAAATCCTCATAAGGGGAAGGAGGACAAGCCTACAATGGTGGGATGTTAAGAGGAGGAGTATTTGGCCCTCTCTCAACAAGGGCCAAGAAATAAGGCCCCTCGAGGTCCTCTCCGTTGAGCTCTTGTGTAGTTAACATCAACAATTTCCCAAAGACCGCTGACAAGGTCGGGACCTTGTCCATGGAATTAAACATAAATCCCATAGGAGAACCATGCATATTCTTAACGACCGAGGTAGGCTATGCCTGAGGTTCACTGCTAAGCTCACAGAATTACTTGGGAGCGGTGACGAACTCAGGGGAAGTCGGGACTGGTTCTATCACAAGGACCACATTGCGAAGAAGGTGGACTCCTCTTACGTCCTTCATTGCTAGAAGGACCAGCCTCCACCTCTTTCTTTGTTGGAGGATATGAACTCCCCACAGATGAAGCTAGGGGTGTAGAGGAAGAGGAAGAAAGAATCACAATGGATGCGACTAAGGTATTAACCATATCCACAAGCTTTGGGAAGGGTTGAATATCCAGAATGGTCAT
This sequence comes from Sequoia sempervirens, assembly GCA_007258455.2. Lineage (NCBI taxonomy): Eukaryota > Viridiplantae > Streptophyta > Pinopsida > Cupressales > Cupressaceae > Sequoia > Sequoia sempervirens. The sequence goes on from VDFB02000003.1 coordinate 92,985,650, forward strand.
CAGCAAAGGCAGCTCTGCCGAAGGAGAGATAAACACCCATACCCGTTTAGGGTTAGGTAGATTTGTGCTCGCAATGGAAGTCGGGAGTGGATCAGAATGAAGAGAAACAAAAGGAAGGGAGGAAGAAGATGTTGCAGGAGGTCCTGGAATAGGAGCGGTCGTTTCTTCCTCCTTTCTTTGCGAGGTGGCCTACTTAGCCAAGAGAGCCTTTCATCAACGCTTGCGTTCATGTGCAAGGTGGTTTCTATGGCTCCTGGATTTAGAGGCCAGAGTTTTCGAAGGGACAAGAGGTTCCTGCTCAACCATAGGAACGTCCACTACAGTCGTTTCAAGTGGAGGAATAGGTTCCTATACAAGAGCAGGGGGAACTGGTTGAGGAGCGACAAGAGGAGTCGACTCGAGAACCTTAGCGACAGGCCTCTTTCTGCTCATTGCCTTAGAAGTAGGAGTGGTGGGAGGTCGCAGATGAAATTCTCTACGAGAATCTTTCTTTCTGTAGTATAAAAATACCATGATCTAGGAAATTCATTAGGGAGATATGCAATCCTAATCTTCAGCCTATGCCAAGGAGGGATCATTAGACTCAATGGGTAGCCATCGGGTCTGCTCATCCAATACTCTTCCCAGGAAAGGGGAGAGGACAGGGTAGTCCAGGAAAAGGTCCCTTTTTCTTTACCTTTGCGAGAAGTAGAGGGAGTCGTCATAGGCTTGTCCTCTTTCTTCGGGAAAGAGGGAGTGGATGGTATAGCCTTCTCTTTGCCTTTGCGGGAAGGAGAAGGTGTCGGTGTGGACTTCTCCTTCTCTTTCAAAGAAGGAATACCAGTTGAAGCAGGCTTCTTCTTCTCTTCCCAAGAAGAGGAGGCAACTGTTGCTCTGTCATAGGAAGGGTCAGCTCTGGATCCCCTTTGCCCCTAGTTTTATACTTCACATAGTTTTTGTAAAGTAGGTCTGTCCTTGGAGGAAGCGGACCAACCAGGGAGGGCCAGAAGTGATCCAATGAATATCCACCATGAGATACCAAGGGCTGATATTCATTGTCATAAACTACATGCACGACACCCTCGTGGGAAAATTTTAAACATTTGTGGATAACGGAGGTGATACCATTCATGGAAGCTAACCAGGGAATGCCTAGCTTCACTCTGAACAAATTTGACTCTGGGATGACATCGAAGACTATGTCAACAGTCCTAGGCCCAACCAAGACAAACAAACTAATCGATCCATAGGGTTTAAGACTCATACCGTCGTGTGTATGGATGGTATATTTTGTTTCTTCATATTTTTCCTTTTGCAGTGAATTCAATACTAATGTTTCTTCAGTAACAACATTCACACGGATCGCGGGGTCTATCAAGACTCATGTCACAATGTTAGCATTGACATGAGTAGGAATGTAGAGAGGTGAAGGTTTGTTGTTCAAGGGTAAATATTGTGATGTAAATGTAACATCTAGCAAACCGGGTGCGGGTGGAATAGTGGAAGTTACCATGACCATGTTTACATAGGCCTCAGGTTGAGAAACAAAATTAGTGGGATCGATAATCATGTTATTAGAATGCAACAAAAATGGGTTCATGTATATTTGCAATTCACTATTAGCCTTCGCCACTTATTTGTTAGTGTTATGCTTGTTCCCATCGAGATGAATGGTACCATCCTCGATGCGGTCTTGTATTTCATGACACAGTCGCATACAACATTTGGTATCATGTCCATTAACACAATGATACTGACAATAAGTGCTCCCATCATACCAATTAGGGTAAGGTTCCCTAACAGTCTTAGGGGTCAGCAAAGTTATGATCTTATCCTTCAATAAATTTTGTAAGGTGGAAGTATAAGATTCTGACAACTTTGTGAACTTCTAGTTGCATTTGAGGCCATTGTCATCGACAATGGCTACTACATTCACAACGACTTTTCCTTTCCCAGAGATTAATACAATGGATTTTCCCTCAGAATGGGAATGTGAAGAGGGTCCTCTAAACTGAGCAATTGTTTGTTGGTACTCTCATAAAGTTGCACATAAATGTGCGAAAAAAGGGTATTTCATAAGGGAGAACTTCTCTTGCCAAGGCCTTTGTAAGTTCCCTATGAATACCTTCTGTACATTAGAATCAAGTAGTTGATACAAGATTTGTGAAAGAAGCGCTTGATAACGTGCTATAAAATTAGTAATCTTTTCGTTATCTCCTTGCTTACATCGGACGAGATCCGAAAAGGTCATCTTCGGCCCAATGTTTGCTTGGAATACTAATTTACTAGTTGGTCAAATGAGAAAATAGAATTGTCAAGCAAGGAACAGTACCACTTGAGTGTTGTGTCCTTGAGAGATCGAGGGAACAGTTTAGCCATCAAGGCATCATGATGGAAGAAGTTCATGCAAAGGTCATTAAAGGCAAACACATGTGTCTGTGGATCTCCCTTGCCACCAAACTTCTCAAATTTAGGGATCTCCATTCCCTAAGGGAAGGGAGTGTTCAAGATAGCAACCGACAATGGGCTATGTCAGAAGAAAGGCTGGAAGATAGCCTAGGCAGAGGCCTGGGAAAGGCTCGCTAACTGGCTCTGCATATTACCCATGTTTTGAAGTAGAGTGTTCATAATAGGGTTGTTAGAAGATAGAGGGCCAGAGGAACCTCCTCCAGAACCACCACCAAGTCCACCTCCAAAACTGCCACCAGTGTGACTTCCGCTAGAGCCACTATTGCTAGTAGGGCCTCCGCTAGAACCACCGCCATGACCTTTGTCAGAATAGCCTCTGCCAGCACCACCTCCACTACTGAATCCATCGCCACTACCAAAGCCTCCACCACCTATTCCGCCAAAACCTCCACCACTAGAGGTGACAGAAGGGGTAAAGCTAAAGCCCAAAGGCACCTTATTCACTTTGATAGTTTCTGGTTGTTCAGGGATGGAAGGGATACTAATATAGGGGACCACGTCGGCCATGTAAATGGAAGTGGGAGGCATTGATACCCCTAATTGTCCCTCATGCTCTTCGAAGGTGACCCCTTGTGCAAAGCTAGGGTTTCTCGAAGGAGCACACGCTTTGGCAAGGCCGAGGAGACTACTTAGAAGCTCTATGTTTGTTCGATCTTTACCCATCATATGCTTTAATTCACTAACAACCCAAGTGGCCCTAGCCATCTTTGGGTTTCTTTCCAAATGGTTTTCCAAATCGCCCAACCCTTTAGCAAGCGCAGACACATATTCATTAGGGATTTGAACAGCCTCATGCTCATCCACTGATGATGGCGTGGGAGATGTAGCAGGAGTGGGAACATGATCGGTTTCATCAGTGAATCCCATCTCATTCCTCAATAACTGCTCCTGTGTAGCCAAACTAACGATAGGACCATAGAAAAGGCCTGTAGAGAGACCAAGCGAGACCTTCACCCTATCCATCGGGAGGTGTCGTACACTTCTTCTCACAATATGCCCAAAATTTGTGGATTGGGTTGTGATGCTCATAAAATTTCACAACACTCAAGAACACAACAATCGCGAAATACACGAGGGAAGCCCCAACACCAATAGATGAATAGACGTTGGTTCACATCAGGTTCACCAAAAATGTAAGAGAGGGGTACCAACACGTACAAGACCCCAGGTCATGGAGGTTCAAGATGCGAGAGGCTACCCTAACTTACCTCAGCTAAGTGCAATGTTTAGGCTTATGAGGATGAGAATGATGAGGACCTCGATGTCCTATAACCACTCTATAATCCTAAGTTCTAAGGTGGGGCTAGGCGAGTTGGTCTTCAGGTTCAACTTTGCGTCTTAGGGATTTCTTTGTCCGAAGATGGATGCACGGTCTTTGGATGACAGTGTGGCGCACTGGAGTCTCTAAAGTGCATTGGCACCCGTACAGCTAGACAATAGCAAAGACAAGGTCAAACTTGTTAAAACGACTAATGGCCTAGCTGACTAACTAAAGGGCCAAAATGACACTAGCAAATAAACAAAGTATTCTCTAATGTTGTAAAGTAGAAATGCAAGAGTGACAAGGGGAAGTAGGATCTCACCAAGAAACTTGTTCTCCAGCTAATCCTTCGAAGAGCACATACTCCTACACACAGAAAGAGGGAAAATTTTGGGTGGTTTTATAGGGGTCTACCTTAGTCAGACCCCTATTTAGGTGTTTCCACCTCCACGGACAGCCAAGGAAATGAGATAAAGAAGTAATAAAGTAAAGAGAATACAAACACTACAATGCAGTACTATGCTACTCAACCAAGTGATAGAGGAGAGGAGAGGGAAGCTTACCACCTCCACCAAGAGAAATCAAGGTTGCTTGGGGGATAAATGAGAAGAACTCAAGCCTCTGTTACAATGGTGTGGTCCCAAACGTGCTCTATCGAAGTGACAAAGTGAATCTTTTGCTGCAATGGTGTGCTTGAATGCTTAGAGTGAGTGATAATGGATGCAAAAGTGTGACAATGGCAGCTTCAAGTGTGCAAGAATGAAGGCTTGATGTGTTGAAGGATTGAAATGCTTTTTGAAGGACTTAATATGAAGAAGGAAGAAAATGGCCATATTTGGGTCGGTCAGCCGAAGGAGGTGTTACTACTTCACTACAAATGCAAAGAGTAACACCTTTGCTAAATCTTCTAGGGACGTAAGCGCATCGTGTGGACGTCTGCGCGTCGTGCAGGTGTCCCTGACAGAAACGCCTCCACCGACGCCCAAAACAGGCACCAAGTGGACCGCCAACAATGGGCTTAAGTGGAATTAAGCGTCCAAACTTGGTTTTCTAAAGTGGATAAGGGAAAAAAAGGAATTTGCATAGGGGATGCAAATTCACACTTATACACATTCATTCCACATAGCATATTCAATTTATAGAAGGAAAGGAAAGTATGAAAGCAACCATTAAAGCACATAGCACATGAACACCAGATCTCTTACATGGAAAACCCAAAATGGGAAAAACCACGGTGAGGATTAGGTCACAATATATCATAACTAGTTATAGTATATTATAGAAGTGCTCACTGTAGGTGGACTCACTATCCAAGTGCACTCACTACCCATTGAAAGAAGAAAAGATAGAAGAGATTGTGGCACATATCCAAGATTTGAACTACTATAGTTGCATCTAACATATGTATGAATTATAGTTTCATTGAAGCTCACAATACAGACTTTACACACTTCATTCTAATTTTAATTAGCTCTCTGCTCTACTTTGCATTCACCTTACTCTCATAATTCACATTAATTGTACATCACATCAGTTCTCTATGTCCAAAACATCAAAAGAGAACTTGCATATATATATCTACTTAATCCATAAACACTTACAACATCAATTAGGTCAGCCTAATTAGATGTATCATACCAATTATACCTTTTCGACTCAACATACATACATACACACTTCACGCCATGAATCAAAACTTATAATAATTCAAAAATAGGTTGGAATGGACCCAAAATAGCTCCCACATAATGGATCAATACTTATTCAAACTCTGCAATACACAAGACTCATTAGGTCGGCACCAGTAATGACCTAATAACAAAATTTTCCAACTATACATCCATAATCAGACATGCGAACCTCCAAACTCTATGCCATTTGGAATACACAATCTACTGACACCTATCAACATCTCCACAAAACAACAAATCCAGATTCCAATATGCAAAGAGGTGTGGATCTGCCAAAATATATGTACTAAACTAGAAACCACCTATTTCTACAAGACTGATATACTATTACTAATAAATTCAATGCTAGGAGCCAAAATAATATGAAATTCTAGATTTAGGTTCCTCTATCATCCAACAAGATTATATAAAAAGTGTAGAGCAAGATCTTATACAGTAGACCAATGTGAACCTAAAAACCAAATGTCTTGTACACATAGTTACTAGTATTGACACTTAGTTAACTTCCATATCAACTGCCTTCATCAGATCAAACCTTCTTGCAAATTCCCGCTGGATTACCGTGTTCGAACATGTTCAAGCTATACAAATCGATCCGCATGATGGTATTCATACCGGAATACAATGTTGACACCAATGACAAAACTAAACTACGTAACTGTGCAACTTGTGCTCATCCCACATGCTCATGGTACCAACAAATGCATCAATGACAAACTCCTTATTCTTCAAATTGAAACATAAGAAAAAGTAGGTGTTTATCAAAATTAGGTGATTGGATATATGATGCACCTATCTTCCTTGTTTCATTAGGAAAAAGAGATCCCAAAAGGTAGGATTGACTTTCAACCCTTAGGTGAGTCAACCCTATTGGAGATCTTGGCTATTTTTCCTTTATGACAACACGGGGTAAATATGCCAGAAATGCACTTTTGGGAGAAAAACTAAAAATGCTTAATGAACTCATCAATTTCAAAGCATAAAATAATCAGAAACATCAAACTTCTGGCAGATCTAAGAAGGGTAAGTTGATGTGTACCAGTCACCAAAAATTTTCGAGTGTCTTCCTGGGACAGATTCACCCTAGGGTAAATGGATCCTGCTACAGGGATCAAAAATCTGATTTCGTAGTCCTCTGCTCTTGGATCTGTACTCTTGATTTCTTCGGATCTCGCTGTCAAAAAGTCAGAAATAAATTCTCCAATATTTTGTGTCTTGACAACTTTGACAACTTTGTACAATTGTACTTTTGATCAATCTTCAATCCTTCTTCACCTACATATTTGCAAACATAAAGAGAGGGAAAAACTATTTACTTTTTGTGAATCTAGGGGTTTTCCTTGATCAAACCCCATGTTGGTAATTAAACCTTGAAATGAAATGATGATAAAAATAAGGATTGATGAAGGAACACTAGCTTGTTGCACCTCACCAAACCCATTAATGGTTGCGCTTAGAGGAATGAAGTCTAACACATCTCTCCAAGGATTAGATATTGCATGAAATGGCTTGATTAAATGTTGATCTTGATGAATGCTTGAAACCTGCATCACAATGTTAGCTCCAAAAACATGCATAAATGTAGATAAATTTGACATGATGCTTAAGATCTTGAATTTTGATGTAGAAGACTAATAAATTTTCTCTTGAATGCTCTTGACAATAATATTTTCTCTTGTGAAAGTTACCTTAATGCTAGATGTTTTGAATTGATAAAAAGACTAGGTACTTATAGGTATTTTCTAATTTCCTGATAATTAAAATTCAAAATTTGATAATTATAATTTGAATTTGAGTCATGAAAATACAACCAAAAAAATATTTAAAAATTGGGTCCTAAACTTAAGGACTCATTCACCCTTGGGTGAATGGGACCTAGGCCCTAAACCCGAAACACACATTTTCCCATATGTGTAATTTGATGTTTGCAATCGTTTAATGTACATTCTCCTTTCATAAAAAGAGATTAATTAGGCTTTTAAATACATAATTGGGCCAATTAGAGGCTTAATTAAGTCCAATTTATTAAGGGGGGAAACAAAGTGAGAAAATGTACAGGAGTACATTTTCTATCACTACATCAACAATCTCCCCCTTTGTCATTGATGGCAACATGCCTCAATTATATCTGAAACTATTTCTCCAACATTACTCTACCCCTTTGACATCAAGGGAAAGGGTGCATACAACAATCTTCTCATATCCCAGATCTCCCCCTGACAGATATCTACATATATACAAGCTGAAAACTTTAATTGACTCCCCCTAGGAGTGCTCTCTAAGAAAAATTTGTAGTAGAAATATGCCTTATATCTTCCACATATATGTACATATAAATCTAAAACAATAACTAAAATGCATAAAAAGAAAAACAAATGTATTCATCCAGAGGAAGAGTTTGACTCTTGTAGCTTTTCAAGATGGGCTTGGCATTCTTGTTTTTCATCCTCCCAACTCTTCTTAGCTATATCAAGCATTATTCTTTGTGTCTCAAGCTCCATTAAGAGTTCTTCACCTTCATCCAAAGTGTTGGATGCCAGATTTATCTTTAAAGCTTTATCAGCACTCATTAGGGCATTGGAAATAGGTATGAACTTGGAGTTCACTAGATCCCTGAGATTACCAAACTACATAATGATCTTTTCTTTTTGCACTTGTAGTTGGAAGAATTGCTCATGCAATTTCTCAATTGCTAACCTTGTACTTCCATCCAGATCATGTGATGAATCATAGGCACTGGAAGCTTTATCAATTTGGGACTCAATTGATTCCATCTAATTTCTTATGCTTTCAGTAGATACGATCCATTTCATGCAAAATTGAAACAAAAATTTGGCTTCTGCCACACAAGCTTGCACACATTGTGTGCACTGGCACACTTCTCTATTACATCTAACAATCTTTTCTCATCCACCTTCTCTAACTAATTTTTATCTTCCATTTAAACCCAGTAGCATACTCTTTAAAAGAATCAAGCAAAACAAATAGATTTTCCATACCAAAGAGAGTTGTTAATGACAGCACTAGGTATGGCTTCATGTGAAACCTTTACATCCTCATCTATCATCTCCTCACTCTTCTGATTTGTCTCTATGATATCTTTCTGGGAAGATGCATTGAAAGCATCTCCCAATTGAGGCTTGTGAAGAGGCAAAATCTTATCCATGTCCACATGCCCATGTTGCATAGGAAGTTGTAATAGTTGGGCGAACACTACAAGCTAGAACTTAAGTTGCATGATATGTAAATTCTTTAAATAATCTTCGAAGGAATGAAAGGATTCACCAGTATTCTTTACATCCTCTTCTACAACCTTCTCCTTCAAGTCCTTTTCTTTATCATTAGTATCAACTGGTGTCTCCATTTCCTTCTTCTCCTCATTCCCAGATGCATTCCCATCCTTCTATCCATTATTCTTCTCTACATCATCTTCACCAATAGATTTTTCTTTGTTAATCGAAGGAGTGATTGTTCTTTGGTTGGCCTTGAATGTCCTTCAACTTGCACTTTCAAACTGGTAATGGTCTTAATGGCTTGCTTCAACTGCTCATCGACTTCCTTATGAATTTCTCTAAAATTCTTGATATTTTCTCTCAACTTTCTGATATATTCATTTTCTTCTTTGAAATTTTCTTTTAGATATATTTTCTCACTTTCAGTCCTTTCTAGATCTTCAAGGGCTACTTTGGTTTCTCCATTCATTTCAACCATGCAATCTTCTTTTGTAAACCCAACAACAGGTATCTCTTATGGAGGAGTTGGAAATCTTCTAGTAGCCATGTGTTCAACCTCTAATATCTTCCCCAAGCACTTAAGCTCCTTCCAAGGAACCTAGCTCTGATACCAATTGTTGAACACCCGAAATACTAAGAGGGGGGGTGAATCAATATTCTTTTAAACCACTTAAACATTTAAACATTCATTCCACATAACATATTCAATTTGTAGAAGGAAAGGAAATTATGTAAGCAACCATCAAAGAACATAACACATGAACACCAATTTTTTTATGTGCAAAACCCAAAATTGGAAAAACCACAATGAGGATTAGCTCATAATATAATATAACCAATTATAATATATTATAGAAGTGCTCAGTGGAAGTCTACTCACTGTCCAAGTGGACTCACTACCCACTGAAAGAAGAAAATCTAGAAGAGATTGTGGCACACAACCAAGATTTGAACTATTACAATTGCATCTAATATATGCATGAATTGGAGTTTTATTGAAGCTCAAAATATAGAATTTACACACTTCATTCTGATCTAAATTAGCTCTCTTCTGTGCACTACATTCGCCTTACTGTCACAATTCCCATCAATTGTACATAACATCACTTTTCTATGTCTAAAATATCAAAAAAGAACTTACATATATATCCGCTTTATCCACAAACACTTACAACATCAATTAGGTCAGCCTAATTAGATGCATCATACCAATTATACCTTGTCGGCTCAACATACATACATACACGCTTCGTGCAATGAATCAAAACTTATAATAATTCAAAAATAGGTTGGTATGCACCCAAAATAGCTCCCACATAATGGATCAATACTTATTCAAACTTTGCAATACACAAGACTCATTAGGTCAACACCGGTAATGACCTAATAACAAAATTTTCCAATTGTACATCCAAAATCAAACACGCAGACCTCCAAACTCTATGCCATTTGGAATACACACTCTATTGACACGTACCAACATCTCCACAAAAGTGCAAAGCCAAATTCCAATCCACGAAGAGATGTGGATTTTCCAAAATATATGTATTGAACTGGAAACCACCTGTTACTACAAGATTGATATACTATTAATCATAACTTCAACACTAGTAGCCAAAACAATATGAAATTTTGGATTTAGGTTCCTATATCATCCAACAAGATTATATCCAAAGCACAAAGAAAGATCTTAGACAGCTGACTAATGCAAACCCAAAAACTGGATGTCCTGTACACAAAGTTACCAATATTGACATTTAATCAATTTCCATATCAACTGCCTTCACCGAATCAAACCTTCTTGCAAATTCCCACTAGATTACCATCTTCAAACATGTTCAAGCTATGCAAACTAATCTACATGGTGGTCTTTATAACGGAAAACAATGTTGACATCAATGACAACACTAAACAGTGTAGTTGTACAACTTGTTCTCATCCCACATGCCCATGTTGCCAACAAATGCATCAATGGCAAACTCCTTATTCTTCCAACACCCCATACAAGGAAAAGACTCCAACATATTTTAATCACTTGAGTACTAAAATATGACTCTAGCACTAAACTAGTAGTCTCATGCTAGTGTCCATTTAGTGTGTTAGTGTCCCACTTAGGTGCTAGTTTCCTTTGATTGTCTTTTCCCTTGGCCCACTATCATCTTTTTGTTAATCAAATAATTAGTACTTCCAAAAAAATTGAAAACTTTGTGAATGAAAATTTGTCCCCCTTGGTATTGTGAGTTCAAATTTTTCTATCTCATTAATAGGTGTCATTATTGAAAATTTATGTCAATTTTTGCATTGGGAAATGTCTCTTTGCATCAAATCAACCTATTGTTGCTTCTTGCAATGGGGATATTGTACCTCCCATTGTTGCCTTGTCTTGTAGGGGTCTAAAAACTATGCTAGAGGCCCCTTGTAAGGTTATATCCCTCTTGGGGGTTGTTTTCTAGTTTTATGTCAATAGTCTTCTACTTATGCCATATTGCTTTATAAATAGTGATTTTTTTTTTGTGGTTGACTCTATCATCATCTATATGACATTGTAGTGTTGTTTTTAATTATGTGAATATTTTTTTGTTAAAAAATGTTTGTTTTCCAAGCTAATATCATATGGGTCCATGATGGCACATCACATTTGGTGTCAGAGAACCATGTTCATATGTTGGGAGCTTTAGTTTATGTGCTTACTTATGAGTGGTGTGCTTGATGTATGTTTGTTTAAGTGCTTATTGTTTTAGCATTGCATTATGACTATATTATTGGTATGCCTTAGAAGGAATTTTAGATGGTTGCATTAATGTCTAATCCATAAAATACAATGGTTGTAAATGAAGGATTCCTCCTAGACTTCATGCCACTCATTAGAGTGGAAACTCGGAGTAGGTTTAAGAGCGACCTAAGAATCCTCTTGGTGCCCTACAAGTTATCAATCTCCTATTAGATATTATGGAAAAATTAGGCCCTTGTTAGGATGTGTCTCATTTAGTGTATTACCATACCTCTCAAGAAGGGAGAGTAGCCCTAGGTTGGAGAGAGAGAATTCTCTAGGATCCCTCATCATTCTAGAGTGGAGGAGATACCCATTTAAGAGTCACCCTATGGAGGGGATAGGCAAGTGGTGGATGTGGACAATATTTTGGTAGGGAACATGAGAGATCTTATTTGAGCCCATCCACCCAAATTTAAGGGTTCATAAGGGGGTTTTGAGGCAGAGAATTAACCTTTGGATTTGGATTTTTGTTTCATGATGCATCCCTATGGTAGTAATACCAAATCTTGGTGTGTCATGATGAACTTGTGAGGATTTTCTTCCACATGTGGTGCTAGGAGGAGTAAAAGCATCATCTAGACATTGTCACCATCTCATGCAAGAATTTACTTGAGATATTATATCCATGTTACCTTTCATATCATTATAGGTAAATATGTGCTAATGATTTCCACAAGCTACATAAGCTTAGCATGACAGTTGATTAGTATGAGAACTATTTATTTGTTCTTATGCAGTATGCAAGCTCAACCAAGGATGGGGGGATGTTAGTTCAATATTTTGTGAGGCTTGAATGATCAAACCAATGGTCACACTCAAATTTTTGAGTTGAGGATCTTGTAGGTCACCATGGAGAATGTTATGGTTATTAAGGAGATTTTGGCTAGAGGGTTTGGTGGTCATATTGGAGTTCAAGTAGTGAGTCCACTACCATCAAGTTCTAGTGTGTAAGGTTCTCAACCTCAACCCATATGGTTTTATAGGGCATCTTCAATTCCTTTCAAACCTATTCAATAGTAGCAACAGTAGAGGTAGAGGCCCTTGTAGGTCTCTAAGAGTGGAAGGGGTTCTATTGGGAATTCTTCTATAGAATTAAACAAGATGCATAATAGGGAAACTCAGTTTAGGTGACTAGTCTAGATTTATCAACCTTGCTTTATTTACTCAATTTTCCTATAGTCAAGTACACTTGTATCAAAACATACTCAAGTCATGGGAGCATACTTCACATGTGGCCAGTAGGACCACTTTACAAGTTCTTTTCCTCAAATGTCTGCAATAGTAGGTGGGGAAAGGCTTGCAACTTCAAAGTTGATAGTGGGAGATGTTGGTAGGTCCCACAAATTATTTACAACAATGGATAACCATCAAGATAACCATCAAGGTATATTCATTGAGACATCTAGTGTGTTGGATAGGGTTTGTGTTTCATATTATTTAATTCTAGTGCTTCAAATTCTTTTATTTCCCAATCCCTTGTAGAACATTATCAACTAATGGTAGTGAGGCAGAATGATAGCTAGTAGGTAAGTTAGCTAGTGATACTAAGTTGGATATGGACTCCCTTGTGTGTTTTTGTGTTGTATTTAAGCACCTTCACCACCATTATCAATCTGCGTATCCTACCATTGGGATCCTATGTGATTGTTTTGGGTATGGGTTGGTTAGAGGCTCACCAAGTGTGCATCAATTTCTAGTGTAATTTGATTGTGTGTGTTAATGACCTTGGTCAGCAAGTGGAGTTATTTTTGGTTTAGAGTCCCATATATCTTCACATGATTTTAGCCATATAGTTGAAACAAAGCATGCAAAAGGGTTGTCAATTGTTTGTGATTTCTATTAGTGACCTCTCCAAAGGGTGATTTCCATGAGGTATCTCTTCATGATCATCCCCTCAAAGAGTTTGTTGATGTTTTTAAGTGATAACCCAAGTGTACCACCAAATCTGGATATAGATTTTTGTATCAACCTTGTTCTTAGAGCATAACCCATTTCTCCTACACCATATCACATGACCACTTAAGAGGTTAGTGAGATTTAGCCAAAGTTAGAGGAATTGTTGGTGAAGGGGAAAATTTATCCTATGGTTTTCCCTTGGAGTGCACCGGTCATAGTCATGAAAGGATGTGTCTCTTCATTGTGCATTAATTACTAGTAGTTTAATAAGGTGATGCTAAGAAACAGATATCCATTTCCAAGGATTGATGACTTGTTTGACCAAATGAAGGGAGCCAAAGTATTCTATAAGATTGAATTGAAGTTGGAATACCATCAAATTCATATTCATGAGGTAGATATTCATCAAACAACATTTTTTAATCACTATGGACGCTATAATTTTATTGTGTTTCCATTCGAGTTGATGAATTCTCCCTCACTATTCATGAGTTTGATGAATGGTGTATTTCATACCTAACTCAATTGATTTTTCCTAGTATTTTGGATGAAATTTTGATATATTTTAGGATAGTAGAGGAGCATGAGGTCCACTTGTGCTAGGTTCTTCAATGTTTGCATGAACATTAATTTTTGGAAACTTGTTTAAATGTAAGTTATTCCAATTGGAGGTGAGGAATTTGGGTCATATTATATTTGGTGAGGGTATCTCAGTAGATCCCTAAAATATTCATTCCATTGTGGATTGGCTAGGGCCCTCAATTGTCTCTGAGGTTTGTACCTTCACATGCTTGGCAAGGTATTATTGTTGTTTTGTTAGAGAATCGTCTAGAGTGGATAATACTACCACTTATCTTTAGAGGAAACAAAATAGGTTTGGTCAAAAAATTATGAGTCAACCTTTTAGGTTCTTAGGGAATGGTTGACCAATGTACCTATCCTAGCAGTGCCCAGTCCAATAGTATACTTTTGGTTTGTTCCAACACATCATTGGATGGCTTGTGGTGGTCTATATGGAGGAGTGCCAATTGATTCCATATTAGTCACAAAATATCAAGGATCATGAGTTAAATTACCCCACCCAATACACACACACACACACACACTTAGTTGAATTTGAATTCCCATTAGCATCATTGGATGGAATTTCCTTGTAAGTATGAATTTGGTGTTTATTACATCAAAGGGAAGGATAATGTGGTCATTGATGCCTTCAGAAGGATACATCATGAGATATCATCTTTGACCATAAGCATGGATATTTGGAGTCATATTTTGGTGGAATTCTTGGGGGATTCATTGTATCGAGAGGTGAGAGTAATGATAGATTCCTTGATAGCCCTTGTGGGCAAGTTTTTAGGCTATTCATTGGATTTAGATGGGCTACTATGACATCTTAGTCATATTTTTGTCATGGTTCCTAGATATTTTCATATTATAGTACGTCATGCCCCATAATAATCACATCTAAGTGTTAAGAAGATGCATGCCAATCTTAGATGATTACATCATTAGGCATGGATGAGACAAGATGTTGTCAATTTTGTGGCTAGGTGCCTAGAGTGTCAACAAGTGAGGATAAAGCTTCAACACTTATCATGTCTCTTGTAGTCACATGTCATTATCAAGTGGAAATGGGATATGATTTCCTTAGATTTCATCATTGGGATACCTATGCCCTCTCATTGTCATGATGCCATCATGGTGACAATAGAAAATTTGACCAATATTGCTCAATTTTTCTTTTGAGATCTTCATATAGTGCAACATCTATGAAACATGTGTTTATGGAGGATATTGTATGCTTGTATGGAGAACTTCACATGATCATATCTAAGTGAGATATAATATTTAAATCCACATTGTGGATATCCTAATGACATGATTTCAATGCCTAGCTTAATTTTAGTTGCACCTACCATCTTGAGATATATGGATAGATGGAGAGAATGAACCATGTGTATGTCATGGATCAACAATCCAAATCAAAATAGTATTTGTAACTTTTGAATTTTTCTAATAATAATGGTTATCATAGTTCTCTTGGTATGACACCATTTTTATGGCCAACCTTGTCAAACCTCAATGAGTTGGGATAGATTGGAGGACTATGATATTTTAGTTCCTAAAATTATCTAGGTTATGGAGTAGCAAGTGGTTCGAATTAGGGAGTATTTTTGGACTACCTGTAATTGTCAAAAAAAGTGTGTTGATGCTAAGATATTGGATCGACACTTCTTAGTGGGTGATTGTGTATTTTTGAGAGTGTGACCATGTAAGATCCCAATCCATTATGAAAAAGATTCTAAGCTTGCACTAATTTTTTTTGGATCCTTTGAGATCCTCGAGAAGATTGGTTGTATCACTTGGTGCCTTACCTTGTCCTTGTTTCCTAATCGTTCATGCATCCATAACATGTTTCACATGTCAATTCTTGGGCAGTATATTTTGGGTGTGACCCATGTTATTGATTGGGGTGCCATGTAGGTCAAGGATAATATGTAGATTTCTTTGCAGCTTGTGCACATTCTACATCATAAGTTGGAAATTTGAGGATGGAAGCTAGATCAGTAAGGGTCCAGTGGGACCTAGTTGATGAGACTTTGGTGACTCAGTAGGATGCAACATAATTGAGAGTTATTTATCCCCATATTTTTGTAGGCTTCCAAGAGTAACCCTATTCCTAGTGGGGGAGAATCTAATGTCTCTAGAATTTGCATTTTGATAGCCTTAATTTTGGACTTAGAATTATTGATTGATATACTTTATATATATATTTTATATTATTGCATCGAAGTGTTCTACAAATGTTGTTTTTTATTGGCACCTTGAATATGGTCATATTTTGAGATAATTGTGTTATCATTATGGTTATTCTTTAATATTAGCTTTATTTATTTCCATATTTATTTCTAAATATATGGATATGTGTATTATTCTTGTTGTGAATAAAGGTTTTCATGATTGTAATGCATTTGAATGCTTGATTTACATGTTATATGATGTGTGTACCGGATTAGGTGGTTATGTGGTGCTTCAACAATTATATATGTTGTAGGTAATTTTCATGTGTGACTTGAGTGTGTAAGTACATGATTATCTCCCCAAATAAGTGTACAAATTTGGGTAATTTCCTCAATAGTGATTATTTCAAAAATGTCACATTTGGTCCTTTTCATTGTTCTTTATAGATCATACTCAAATCGAGTTCAATATGTGTCATATATGATCCTATGTTAACCCAAATCTAAACCAAAGCTAACTTTAGAGTCCACTTGTGTTATGAAGTTACCCAAAATTGTGTTTTTAATTTAATCATTCTTTTTAGATTGCAGGAATCAAAATCGGGCTTTAATTTAATGGTTTAATTTACCTTTTATTCGTTATATTGTTTTGAGGAATTATTTTTGGTATTTTATCTAGTGAAATAGTTTTGGGAAATATTCCATTGAATGAATTTAATTAGCTTCATTTTAAAATTGTTAGCAAGGAAGTGAAGAAATTAGTAAATAGAAAAAAATCAAAATGGGAAAAAAGAAAATAACTTAGGCATTTTATCTTATTATTACTTTTGGAAGGAAAATAACTCTCTAAAAACCCTCTCCTTGAAAATTTAAATTTGGTGGATTTTTCTTTCCTTCGATTATGGGAGCTTGGAATAGGTATTGGATTGTATTCATCAAAAGGTTCTTGGATTTTGTGTGTTCTTCCTCAAATTGTGAGAAATTAAAAATAAATGAACAATCATTTGTGTTTCAAATTGAGGTATTTCTCTTCCATTTCTTTCTTTTTCTAGTTCATTTGAGTTTTGGATGCCATGCTCACACTTAAGGTAGCATAGGACTTTCTTTGTAGATTTAATTTTGAGAAAATAAAGTATGTTTATTTATCTCCTTGAATTTTTAGTATCAATTATGTGCCCTCACTATGGAATTTTTTTCTCAAAATCCGCGAGATTTGTAATTTTGAATTTATGGAATGATTGTCATTCATTCTAGAATCAAAAGAATGTGTTATATATATATATATAGCAATAAATAAATCAACTCAAGCTTTCATTAATAGAGGTTGAGGCTATTTATGGTTTTCGTAGAAAAAATAAAATTAAAAAATTTGAATATAGAATTGAGTTTGAATGAATTGGAATGAGAGAATTCATGTCTCCACAATAAATTTTTAATGTGAATGTTTTAAAATCAAGTTCAATTTTTTGTGCCAAATTATGTGCCCTTTTCAATATGCCACACTCAAAATTGTGTTGAGTTGTGATAAACCTAGGGTGGAGATATTAGAGAGTAGTATGAAAGTGGCCCTTAACATTTACTAGAGTCAAAAGTTACCTAAAGATATCTCATGTGAGAGTTTCTTTAATAAGTGATTGTTTTACTTTCATGGGGTAATTAAAATAAACCAATATGTTAATGCCTAAGACATAGCCAAAGTACTTGTATAGGCCCAGTATGAGTGTATAAGACATGTGTTGGAAGTTTAAGGAGTTTGTCATTGATATGCTTTTTGGAAACATGAGTATAAGATGTACAGTGTGCAGATACAGTGTTGTCATTGATGTAAACATTGTGGTTTGAGAGGTCTACTTTGATGATCAATTGATCCGGTGCATATATGTGTTTGAGACGATGGAAATCTAATATAGAGATGCAGTTGTTTTTCTCTAGTACAAAACAGTTGAGTTGTAGAATTGGCTGTGTCAGAACACATATTTCTATGTACAAAGCACCAGTTTTTTGGTTTGCATTGATTCGTCCTAAAGTATCTTGCTCTGCGATTCTAAGACAATTTTTTAAAATGTCAAGAGAGTCTAAATCCAAAGTTTCATGTTGTTTCGACCTTCGATGCAAAAGTTGTGAATGACAACAATATATCGAGTTTGCCAATGACAGTGTTTTTCAGTGTTGAGTACTTGTTTTGATTAGTCTGCATCTCACTGTGGAAGAATATTTGGTCTTGCGGATTTGTAGAAGTGTTTGCAAGTGTTAGAAGGGTGAGTATTCCAAGTGGTGTGGTGTTTGGAGGTTTGTGTGTCAGTTTGAGGATGATCAGTTGGTGAATTTTGATGTGAGGTCACCAACGGTGTCGACCTAATATGTTTGAGGTTGTGCAGAGTTTAAATAAGTATTGATTCGTTATGTGGGAGCTATTATAGGTCCATGTTGACCTATCTGATGCATTACAAGTTTTTGAATTAAGGTGTGAAGCGTATGTTTTTTATCTTGAGCTAACAAGTTAGTGTTTTGAATGGTACATCTAATTAGGCCGACCTAATTGATGTTGTAGGTTCTTGCGAATGTAATGGGTATAAGTAGATCATTTTTTGTGTTCAATGTTTACTAGGTTGAGTGTGTGAATTCCTAAGCAGAGCATATGAATGTGATACAAATGCAGAGTAGAGCAGAGTGTTAGAGGAGAGTATCATGAAGTGTGTTGATTTTGTATATTAAGTTTTAGTGGAACTGTATTTCCTACATATTTTAGATGCATTTGTTGCAGTTCAAATCTTGGAACTGAGCCACCTCTCTCTTTTATGTCTCTTATTCTCTAGACAGTGAGTCCACCTAACAGTGAGCCTTTTTGTAATATCTTATAACTAGTTATAATATATTGTGAGCTAATCCTCACCGTGGTTTTTCTCTCTTTGGGTTTTCCACATAAAAATCTAGTGTCCATGTGTTATATGCTTTGATGGTTTCTTTCATGATTCATTTTCTTACTGCAATTTGAATATGATGTGTGGAATGAATGTTTAAATGGTTAAGTGATTTCAAAGAATATAGATTCACCCACCCCCTCTCAACATTCTAGGTGTTCAACAATTAGTATCAAAGCAAGGTTATTTCTATTGGCTTCATTACTAAGGTAGATCTTGGAATTGAACACATGGCTACAAGGAGATATCCTACTCCTCCAAAAGAAATTCATATGGTAGGAATTATTGAAGAAGATTGCATTGTTGATATGGAAAGAGAACTCAAATCTACCCTGGATGATTTGAATAAAGTAGAATCTAAAAAACAGAGATCTAAAAAGGACCTTGGTGATGCAAATGAATGCATTAAGATATTGAGAGAGAAACTCAAGAAAGCCACAGACAAGATCAAAGAGCTCAAGCAATCAAATGAGAGTATTTCCAACCTAAAATTGTAGATTGAAGAAGGTAAAAGAGTTGAAGACTTCCTAAATGCTAAGCCGAAAGACAAATTTGAAGAATGCTCAAAGCTTGAACAAGAAGTTGTAACCTTGAGATCAAATCTGCAGAAAACAAATATTCATGAAGACAAATTCAAGATGAGCTCTACAGTGCTTGTTGAAATGATTGTGAATTGGAAGAATCTAAAGACAAAGGTGGATTGGGGTTTGAAAAAGGAGAAAGTTGAAAGGCAAATTAGACACCAAGTGTTGAAAAGAAGAACAATGAACAAAAGGAGATTGAGGACAAGAAGAGCAATGGCAAGCAGGTCCAGAATCAAAGGAAAGACTTCAAGAGACCACCAATCAGACAACCAAATGCACAAAGGTACCCATCTTTTAATGGTTTATGTTATTCTTGCAATAAACTTGGACATAAGGCTATGGAATGTAGAAGCAGACTGAATCAGAATATTCAATCATTTCTCGGTAAGTGTTTTATATGCAAAAGATTTGGTCATTGAATTATTGGGATTGTACCATAAACGTCCTATGATTCTTAATGACCATGAATTTCACAAATTCCTAGTCACGCAATTTAAGGCTTTAGTCATCCTAGCTTGTAAGCTTGAAGAGGAAAACTACAAGGCCTATGACCTCAAATTTGGTTAAGGAGATATTCACAATCCCAAAGTAATAGATCTTCATGAAAAACGAAAATGTTACTTTTGATATAGCTAAGTGTAATACTAATGCTAAGAGCAATGAAGAATTCATTGTCTAGATGAAAACTAATGGCCTCTAAAATTAATTGGTGGACAAACTAGACAAAAGTGAAGTGGCACAAGAGCTTGAGGATGACAAATTTAAGCCGCTTGGGGTAGAAGCTCATGAGACACATTTATAGACATAGAGAATGCACCTTTAGCTGCTAAGACTTTTAATAGCATAGCAAAAAGTTCTATGATCACTTCAATGTCCCAATCATCTCTAAACCTTGTGCTATTTACTTAAGGGGTTCACATTTGATTTTGTGAAATAGTTTGTTGGTAGTCTAAGTTCCTTGGCCCAAATTTTTAAAGGCTTCTAGTGTTCCAATGTCATCCTCATCTTATTTCAGCACATCTATGATTTCACCCCACCTTTGTGGTTACAAATGTTGGAAGCTAAGAAAAAGAAACCTAAAAATTGATATAACTTACTAATCTAAAGCCAAATGCACAATAAACAAAACATAGATATTATAACAAATAGAATGTGTACTACTTTTGAATTCCCTACATACTATTACATTGTTGTATAGCTTAATGAAAGATGTTCTTATATCTACACTCTAAAATTTAGAACTATGCCATGCTTCTTGTGGCAATTGTTTCAAATTATATGCTACATCTCATTAGCCCACTACCCTTGCAATCCCTATGGTCATTGCATACAAATTGCAATACCATCTTACATAATTATAGAGAAAGTTTCATTGTGTTTGTTTTCAATAGATATAAACCTTGAGATCAAAGTTTAAAACCTCTCTCTACCACCTCCATCCTTGTAAATAAATACCAATAAACATAACAAAAGGCTCAATGGTAAGAACAAGGCCAAACATTAAGTGAAAATTTGGAAAATTAGGTAAAATGAATGTGTTGAGTTTAATGACAAAATGTGATAGAATGGCATGTGTTTGATGAAATTAATGGTTTCCCATAATTCTAGCTCAAAATTTATGTCCTAGTCTTGAAAAAATTATATTTGCTAAAAGAACTAACCACCCATATTTATGCAATGTTCTTATTGCATGCTTTTTCATAAAGGGTATGCTTACTGACACAATTTGTGAAAAGCTCTGCAAATTATTCAAAAATGATTTCAAACTAAAGAAACTTGCTTTTTTTTTAATGAATGAACCTAGTCTCAAAGCATGTCCCAATATATTTAGTTTGCTTTTCAAGAAAATTTGATATCCTCAAGCTGTTCACGTAGATTAGATGTGGCCACTAGAATATAAAGAGCTTGATATGACAGCTCCTACATGTTATTCTTGGGTTGCAATTTTTTTCCCTTATGCTCTCTACTTCATCCTGATGATGGATCATAGAGTGTGATCCGAAACGTTGATGCAAAATAAACTCACACAATCAAATCCAGAAACTTTGCAACTAATCTCTATGGATTGTGGAAATCTGCTATCATTAATACAGTAACATGTTCATGATACAATAATCAAAGCCCACACAATGTATTCACCAAAAGTTCAACCATATAAAACATGATGCAAAATGTGAATTTTACAATTAACAAAAGGTAAATGTGAACAACTAAATTATAGTAATGAAAGCTGAATGTGAATTCCTTTGATTGACTGTCATAAACAAAAGAATGAAAACACATAACAATAGAGTCCTTGTCCCAGATATCTCCCTGAAGAGTCTTACAAAAACAAGATAATGTAATCTCATGAATCTTTTATCCATTTGATCAAGTTTCCATCCAATTTGATTTAAAAGCCTACACGAAATACCATTTAACATCAACTAGACCCACATGTTTAACCCATGCTTCATATTTGGAATCATAACAAGTCATAATGATGTTAGGTCAAGAGGAATAACATTCCATGGGGACTTCAATCTTACCTAGATTTAAAAGTTCGCTAATTTTTCCAACGTACAAAAGAGTTGATCTTGTTATTCCAACTAAGCATAACTTCTACAACATTTTTCCTAAGGCAATTCATCATCTTCCATACTGAATATCCCTAATCAATGGAGTGCAGGACAGATGAAACAACTCCTTGTTTCTAACTTTACAGAATTGAATGATCATGACTCTCAATCACATTTATGTCATGACAGTCTGAAACATTCAATAAGTCGAAAAACTTTTAAACTGCTATGAGCACGTTATTATCTTTGGAAAATTTGGAAAAAGAAAAAGAAAAATTTTCCCAGAATTTGAGCATATGATTTTTAAACAAACAATTGGTCCTAAAAAAAATTCAAATTTTTTAAAAATTTGTACATGCATTAGCTGTTTTTTAACAAAACTTGGACTCACCAGTTAGTAAGTCTTCAAAAATCTAATTTATAAATAAATAAATAACCATATATTATAATATTTTTCCTCGGAT
The DNA here is from genome assembly GCA_007258455.2 of Sequoia sempervirens. Classification (NCBI taxonomy): domain Eukaryota; kingdom Viridiplantae; phylum Streptophyta; class Pinopsida; order Cupressales; family Cupressaceae; genus Sequoia; species Sequoia sempervirens. The sequence continues at coordinate 93,008,223 of VDFB02000003.1, forward strand.
AAAACAGTAATTCTTATATATCTTAGTTTTTTGAAATAGATTAAGTAGCCAACTATTCTATACTTTTCTTTTGAGTGTCTTCTATGACTTGCATCCTCGTAGTTATGAGGTGGATTGCAGCATTGGCTGAAGAAAATGCTCCGTGAAAGCTTTCTTTAAAAGAGAAAGTTTCCAAGTCTCTTACCATTTGCAGCAAAATCTCACCTATATCTGCTTGCTTCTCCATCAAACAATGGTAATAGACTCTTGAACAACGCTTGCTGATCTCTTCATTAGCAATCTCAGGACAGTACTCATCATCCAGCCATTTATGTAAGCAATCCTCAACCACTCAGATTCCTGGTTAGCATGCAAGCAAACCAGTACTAAGACAAATCAATACATGCTGATGAATTCAAATTGATTCAACATAGACTCTTTTGAAAAACCTGATAAGTTCTTTCCTGCAAGAATATTTTCAATGCATTTCCTGCCATTAGTATGTTTGGAATGAGGAAAGGCTGGTTTTTGCAATTTAAAATAGATCCATTTACAGGCTTATATTACCAATCAGCCATATTCTGTTGAGTATTTGATTTAAATAAATCTACCTCAAATATATTCAATCTGTGCTAAAAAGCATCAATTAGCTGCTTACATTGTATTTGCACCTGGCAAATCTATGCGAGGGTAAGCTAGTTCTAACATTAAAAAACACATAATCCTCAACAAGAAGGTTATTAAGATTATAGCCTTTCTCTATTCTCTCCAAGGTGTTGAACGGACAACACAATCATCTAATAATGTATATCAAATCAAAAATGTAACAAGTCCAAGGAAGCCATTGAATAAGACTACCAATTAATATTAGAACACTACTAGACTGCAACTAGCTGGCCATACTGAACCTAAAACAGTTTTGTTATGTCAAAATGGCATCACTTCTGACTAGCAACTGAACATGACAAAATCCTTTATATTTTTATTCAACTTCACAGTTCAAGCTAAATAGTTCAATTTTTTTTAACCAACTAACCACATTTTCTCTTCCTTTCCTTCCACAAATCAATCACATACAGGATTGAAATTCATTATTCCAAATACATACACACACATGTAATCTATGATCAATATCTATATGCTATGATTACATTTGACTTTAATTCAAACAGGAAGTTTGGTCTATGTCAGTGCAAAATATAATTTGAATCAATACCTTTTAGTCCAAATTGGATGAACACTTAAAAGTCAGTAACTACCATTATAGTGATTCCTGTCTGAATCATTTGATCTTTAAAATTAAGGCTTCTCATGCTAATAGATAAATGAGCCCAAAACCAACAATTTTTTTTATTTTCTTTAAGACCGAATTTTGTCAAAAATTATGTTATCTTTTAGCCAAAATCATTGGAACTCCTAGACACCTACCAATGCACTCTGAACATCCAATAAACAGTTCAATTATTGCAAAAAGACACCAAGCGATCTATGATAAGGCTTCTTGCCCTAATCTTCAATATTCTCAGAAATAGAAATGGAGATAGAAACAGAAATTCCCTTAAGAAAATCACAAGGAAGAATTTAGAGTCCCGACCTTCTCTCTTTCTGATTGTCCTTATTATCTTTTTTTAATTTGATCAGCCCCACAACAAGAGACTAAATTTTATCTTTCAGAGTGTCCAACTCTACATGTTTCTCTTCCTTGTGACATTCTTGATATCTTTTCAACTTAAATCAGTTTTTTATGTTTTCATTCCTCTAAGAAAGAATACTCAACTTCTTCCCTGTTACATTTTCTTACCTTTAGCCCAAACCATCAATGACATGCTTCATTCTCAAGATATAAATTTTAACTTGACACCATACAATCGTCCATATACTTATATCCATCTTAATCTCTTTTCAACCAATCTCTAACATCAATATCAACACTTCCAAAAAAATTAGTTATGCATGATTCTCATTTTAATTAAAATAAGATTAAGGGTTTCAAGAAAACATGTTGTCACATCCCACACAGTCAAAGCCTACAGAACGGTAATCAGGGAGAGTAATGGCACAGGTATGGGTGCCATGACAGGAAAAGAGGACAGAGACTGTGCATTTAGTGAGGAATAGCACCCCTGCCATTTTCCTCCGATGTCCACGTGAAGGTATGGGTGTCCATCATCAGCAGAAGCAGTTGGCAGGTAAAAATAAATAAATAAAAACTCCAGAACCTTTGACTGTGTGCCTCCTGCTTGCGCCACAATGAGATCTTCCAAATAGGTTATGGACTGCCATCAAAGCATAAGAGAATAGACAAATTTCAGGAGAGGTTAGAGACGTTTGGGGAGAAAGGCGAAGAGGCTATGGACATCTACCACAGTTGAACACATGGAGGAATTTGGTCAGATGGCACAAGAGGGAGTATAAGTGCATAGAAGGGAGTGGAAAGAGGGAGTCCTTGCGACTGCCCTAGTAGTATGGGAGCATAGAGGAGGCGTGAAGGTGGGATGAAGTCCATCAAAAGGAAGGCATTCTAATGGAATACCATGATTGCGGGATATGCATAGTTAGTTGAAAAGGCTTTAGAGACTCTCAAGCAAATGAATTCCATAGGTGTAAAGCCAAACTCCTCAACCTTGGACGCTATCCTCCCTGCCTGTGCTGAAATGAGAACTTTGGAAGAGGTTATTAAAGTCAGCCAAATTACTATTTGGCAGCTAGCAAACATACAGTTGACATATCTCTCTATGCTTAGGTGCATATTTTTGAGACAGCATGTCTGAGATATACAAATCTCTTGCCTTCGTTGCGGGCTAATGGATTTTCTTGTTAACAAGATGTAAAGACTTCAGCACCTACATTAGAAATACTTTCAACACCGTTCCTGAAGATAAGTACACCTCTGCTCCATATTTCCTTTCTAAATAGTATTTAATTCTCAATTACTCACTTCTATAGCTAAAAAGGGCTTGAGAGGGTCATAGTAGGAAGATCATGCTGCTTAGAACAACACTAATTGGGAAAAGATGGTGTGATAACTCTATTATTGTTACTATTTTACTATACTCTCTAATGCCTTATGAGGCATGTCATTAGATATTTTAGAATGTTCTTTTCTTTCCACCAATATGTTGTGTGATTTATGGGGATATCTCCTTATGTTGCAGGCTGATATAGAATTGATATGTGCATTCTGTTCATATGAGGAACATGTAAGTTTAAGTGATATATAAACTATTTTGATATTGTAGCTCTTCATGGAAACATGGTAAGAATTAATCTTGATTAGCACAACTGTCAAGAAACCATACTATTGCACCTGTTATAGTAGACAGCCATTATGGCATCAAGGCTATATTCTCATGTAATATTATCAGTATGGTGAATTCAGAGTAGTAATAGTAAAATATGGGAGTCCAACACCTTATTGGGCTATTATAGAAATTGTTCATGATATCACACTGCATGTGAATGGTAAACGCAAATGGGTGTGTATGTCGAGCATAAATTTTATCACATTGAGCAAACTAAGTGTATAGGTTGTTGCTCCTTAAAAATGTTACAAGCACCTATGGTTCTAGTATTGATTATCTAGTTTTTACAATTAAATGTTCTTCATATTGGAACATATGTAGTGATTGATCATGGCATGCCACTATAACTGAAACCGTAGGAATAGTTCAATACTTAAATATGAATAGGTGTTTTGGTTAATTGAATAAATTGATTTCCTTTCCTTATAATAGGACATCTCATGGAGCCATATCAAGGCTTGCACAATGGTTGCATTGTGAAGATATTTTGGCTATAGTTATCTTGTACTATGATATCCTCTTCGTTATAATATCCTGGTATATAGGACAATATCATTATTAGTTCGGGTCAAGTATTTTGGCCCTCATTGTATGGACAATATTGTAGGACTTCATTTGGAATCATGAGTAGAAACTTGTTATATGGTATTGTATGTTATCATTGTTCATTACATGTTAAATAGATTATCACTATAAAGTGATCAGCAATCATGTTTGTTATCTTTGTGGTTAGTAGTGTGAGCATTGAATTTTGGTATGATATACCGAGCCTTGTCATTCGATCATGTCTATACATTAAATGAGAAGTCCTAAATTTGAAAACATAAGCTACATGTGCAAGAAACATATTATTACATGTTGTAGGGTGAGACTTGAGAATTAATACCTTACAAGACACACATGAATTAACTACTTTAACAAGTGGTGTATTCATGAGTAAACCTTTTGAATAATGCCCTTGTGATATACATTCAAGGTTGATATCACTGAATTACTTAAAGTATACTTGAGTGAATCTTAAATTAAATCTTCATGGTACAAGTTACAGCTAGCATCAAGGTACTATAATATATAAGATTTATTATCCTATCACAAATATGGGTACACGCACATCTATGGAAATTAATAGAAGTTGCTTGCTACTTGGAGGTTTTACAAACAATCGTCTCCTTTGTAAGAAAGATATTTTGAAGTTTAGCTCATAATATTAATATTTTGTTGCTTTGGACTATCCATGGTAGGTAAGGAATTCTAAAGGAATATACCTTGCTAATATAGGTGGCAAGTGGTGGCACTATCTAGTATTTGTATAGGCTATCTTAAACAAGTAAAACGTATGTCTTTGTCCTGGTAGCTAAAATCCTAGGAGAACTACATGTGACTTCAATCTTGTTTGGAAGCGGGTATGAAGGCAATCCTTGGCAAAGGATGCCCCTGTTTGATATATGGACTTCTAGTGGTTAGTTGCTATCTGAGAAGATTTTGTTCATGCATAATTCTAAAATGAGGAAAACTGCAAAGCTTTTTTGGTTGTGTTTGTCTTCCAATATTCTTTGGTTTATTTGGAAAGCGAGGAATGAAGATGTCTTTCAGGGGAGAAACAGGTTGCTTACTGAGTCTTCTAGGAGATTCATATTTTATACCATTGCAATGCAGGTGTATATAACTGTGGCTATTTCAAAGGACAAATTCTGGACTTATCTGGAAAGCAGTCAGGTTACTATAGACATTATGGAAGCAAGGTACGGGCATTTACGGCCAGAGGGACATCCTGGCGTAGATGTGTTTTTGAAGGCTCTCCAAGCCTTCCGTCATGATTTTGCTGAGGGACTGAAAAAGGATGCTGAGAAGAAGAATCAGAATGACAGACCTTCATATGAGGAAGTCTCAGCTGCTAATACCCTGGTGCTCCTTAGTGGTGGCCATGGTGCTGCTTAATTCACCTTGTGGACAGTTATTACGTATATCCTTTTGATCTGTAGTTAGCTGTTAATTTCCTGTTCAGTTTGCTTTGTGGTACTAATCCTTTTGTGGCAGGGTGATCATTGGATCTTTTTAGTCTGCTCTTAGAGGGAGCCTGCTTGTATTTTGTAATGGGAATCTTTTTGGGACTGAAAGCTGGTCGCTTCTCTCTTCTCTTTTGTAATGGGGGGGCTGGGGTGGTTTGTTTCTTGCTAGTACTGTGATCGATATGATGTGATACTCTCAGACTTCTGTTATGTATTTTCTGCTTACTCTATATTTAATATAAAAAAAGGATGCTCCTGTGACCTAAATTATGTAGGAGGAGGGTTTAGAAGATTACTCTGAGGTTGGGATTGTTCCTAAACTTGTTTGACCATCTTGTTTGACCATCCCTCTTCAGTAGGCTTCAATTTGAAGTTGAAACTAGTATTAGATGGTTATGAATGAGTTAAAGGAAATTCATAACTTGTATCCAGTAACAATGTAAAATTTGGCTAATAGGATCTAACAGGGTGAACAAGGGGTGGTCTTATTTGCTACAGATGGTCCACTTGTTGTAGCTATGTGCCTGATTTTGGGTTGAGCTTGGAATGACATTCATTAAGATTGCCTATGCCATTTGTAGGCAAAAACTATAAGTATTATTGAGTAATGTTGGATATTTTTCCCTTGTATCTTTCTAATAAAAAATGTGATTTTGAATAGGGCGTTTTGGTTAACAATTTGAATGAAGTGAGTGGATTTGACTATTTTATAGTCGGTATCTGTTATGTGTACATGTGAAGTAGAGGCCATCTAATGTGCATTCAATGTGATTCTTATGTGTTTGTGAAATTCAACTCCAAACCTATAGAACTCTATGTATAGGCTCTTGACTCACTTGATTCTGATAGACATATCTAGGTCCACTTGGCCAGTACTTGTGAACCCCTAAGATGTGTAGACGATATGTACATGGCTACAAGACCCTCACATCTTGAAACCAGGTTTGATATTGAGCAATGACAAGTAATCATTAGATCGTGCCAATGATCGATGCCTAGGATACTACAAGGGATTAGCCGACATTCACCTGGTTCACTAAGGTGGACGATTGCCAAGGGCTACCCTAGTTATGATACGAGAATGGTTGAGTTGGTAATTACCCTACCGTGTGGATAATGGTAATCAAAACTAACCATTGTATCAAGAGGGTTTGTAGGCAGTCACCTATAGCACAAAGGTGATCAATGCCAAGTGCTACCCATCTGGCGAAGGGTTTAGTTGACAATATCACCAAGGTCACAACGTGGTATATGTCGAAGACTACTCCTTCCTAGGTGGACAGACATGATGATGGCCTAGAGGCAATCGAAATTAACCAAGTCAACGGTTCAATGGGCTATGGGAATCATGTTAATGGCCTTATGTGAATGTTTTATGTTATGCTTACTCTTTATCTATTGATGATCACAATTAGTATGGGATGCTTGCCATCATCATAGCTAGTGTAGAAGACTGAGGAAAAGTATGGGACCCACAGTGTAGTGCGTGATGCACCGACATTTTATTTTTTTTATCTAGGATGCACTAAAAGGGTAGGAATTAGTCACTTATTGTGGATGTGTCAATCCTTCACTATATATATGTTAGTCACTCACTGTGTATATGTTAGTCACCCATTATGTACTTGTGTAAATGTGTTATGATCCTAATATGATATATTCCTAAGTATATATTATATATTCTTTATTATCATAAGGATAAGCACTTGTGGCATGCTTAACCCTAACTTAATTATTAGTTAATACACTAATCCCTCTTAATTAGGATGAAGGGGTAAGTCCTTACATAGTTAAGCCTATAAAGAGAACTCTCTCGCATATCATCAAATATTGAATTCATATAATATTATCTAATTATTGGAGGTAACCCCCTCAAAGTGGTCTGCTATATTTCTGATTTTTACACTGACTTCCAAGAAATATTGTAACAAGTGGTATCAAAGCTACAATTTGAGCCAACATTTTGGTTTTGGTTTCCACCGTAACTTCCAAACTAGTGTGAATTTGGATCTAATTTTTTGGGGTTTTGAGCTATGTATTAGATAAGCTCTTAGAAAAAGAAAAAAAAAACAAAAACAAAAACAAAAACAAAACAAAAAAAATCAAACTTTGAAGGTATGTTTTTTAAAATTTATTGACATTTTATGTTTTTTCATTAATTTGTCTTATAGACCGCAATTTTCAAAATTTTCAAAATTACATTTTTGAAAAGCTTATCAAAAATTAGGTAGGGTTAGTTCTTTCTAATTTTTTGGGGTTTTGAGGTATGTATTAGATAAGCTCTCAGAAAAAAGAAAAAAGAAAAATCAAACTTTGAAGGAATGTTTTTTAAAATTTATTGACATTTTATGTTTTTTCATTAATTTGTCTTATAGGCTGCAATTTTCAAAATTTAAAAAAAATTACTTTTTTGAAAAGCTTATCAAAAATTCAGTAGGGTTAGTTCTTTGTAATTTACTATTGGAAATAAAATAGTCTTTAATTAAGTGGTCAAAGTTTAGTCAAATTTTTCATTAATTTTCTCTATAGGCTGCAATTTTTTGGAATTTTTTTTTTTAATTTACATTTTTGGAAGCTTATCAAAAATTAGGTAGGGTTAATTCTTTAAAATTTAATTTTAGACATAAAATATGCTCCTTAATTTAATTGTGTGAGTTTAATTCTCTCTCACACCAAATACTTTCCTACCTTAATAAATCTTAAAATAAAAATATAATTAAAGCCATGTCATCTTTAGGATTAGAGGACCTTTCTACACACAAAATTTAAGGACCCATTTTATTTTCCATCACTTAAAATTGAGGAAAAAATTCCGCAAGGACATGAAACAACAATACATTGCATTAAACATAAATTGTTTGACCAATTTGTAAAATCCTTAAATGAGGGTTTAGATAGGTTTATAAAGGAATTATTAAATGAATTGAAGGCCCAAAAAAACCACCAAGGTGGGTACAACCCTAATTAACCAAATCAAGGGATTGGAGAACCTTTTCAAGGTCAACAATTATACCTACCAAGAATAAACATTTATAAATTTGATGGTAGAAATGTAATTTCATGGATAAGTTTCATAGAACAACAATTTAAACTTCACAGTTCACAATGTACCAAATAATGTCATGGTTGACATACCTTTACTATATTTAGAATTGGGACCTTACTAATGGCACCAATGGAAGATGAGTGACAAATAAGGACAAATGTTCAATTGGTAAGAATTTAGTAAAGAATTAGCAACCTTCTATGAGCAACCATGCATTGGAAGCTATTTTACCCAACTAACAAATTTAAAACAATTAAGGTCTATATCTAAATATAATGTTGAGCATTTGAGATTGGTACTTTGAGCTCCCGAGGTGACATCTTTCCAAAGGCTACAATTGCACATCAATGGACTTAAGGACCAAATTCAACATGATGTTTATTTGTTGGAACCTTGTACCATTAGGAAAGCTATGCAACAAGCATTGCATATTGATTAAAAAAACACCATCAAAGGTGAAACCATAAGAGTAACTGATAAAAATATGACAAATCCTACAAGCAAAAACATGGACAAATTCTTTAACCTAAGAGAAATTAGCAATCTCTCTCATCAACAAGAGACAAAGATTGCAGAAAAAGGCCTACGTTGGAATTGTGATAGAATAAGGTTGAAGATGAGCGAGAAATACCTACAAAAGAACTAAACATAAAACATAAGAATGAAGATTCCTGTAATGTCCCTTGTAGAGTTTTTATAAATTTTGTGCTATTTGTCTTTGTAGGCTAGGATATTAAGTTATATCAATAGAGCAATTCTAACTATTGATTATGCTAGTAGATTAGGTGTGTAGGAATAATAGTGGCTATTATGGTAGTAACAATAATGATAATGTTCTGATGCAATTTCTGTAGATGTAATCTGATCAGATAATTGGTGCAAGGATGATAATTTGACAAAAAGAAATAATTGTTGTTTTAGATTGATTCCTTTAAAACCAAGCTATGTAATACAACATAAATTATGGCATCAAAAATGGCTGTTGTTTCCTATGTGATCCTTCAATAATATGTGGTTACTGGTTGTGAGAATGATGCCTTTTCGTTGTCTCAGGTGATAGCAATGTGCTCATGCAAATGGTATTTTTGGCGCTGTATCAAATGTATGCCTTAATCTCATACGTCCAAGTGAAGGCAGTTCAAGGATCTTTTAGAGAACATGGATCTGCTGTTAAGATATATATATAACTCCAAAACTGATCAATGCCCTTTGCTTTGAAACATCTCCCTTTTTATATCCCTGATTTAGCCAAAAGACATAGCCTTTTATTGCATCCTTTCGACAAGGGATGTGTCTCCTTATTTTATGTTAATCGCCATTCTTCATAACTAACGGACACTCTTTTAATCTCATTTGATAAGGCATGTGCCCTTTTGGGTGAACCGTTGCTTAGGAATTGTTATTAAATTTATTTAGAAATAATTAACATGATTCCCCTCCATAGAGATCGCCAACCATCATCTTGAAGTAGCGATCATGTCATCTATGCAAGTTGTATGATTTTACCTCTAATAAATGTATCGCTACCTTAAGTTTGAGTCGGCTTATAATCTTTAATCCTTGTCTTTTGTCGATTAGCTGTTTTCCATCACAACTAAGCCTATTCTTTTATCAGCAATAATATTATCTATATTTCTCATTTCAAATTAGTCTCCAATCACTATCGTGAATGTTGCACATAGATTTGGGCTAGGTGTCAAGCCTTTGATGTCCCGTCTTCGCTTGCAAGAGTTTCTACAAGTGTTCGATTTTGACATCTCTCTTCACTTATCGATGACTTATGTGGATGGAGTGAACAACCCCTGGGGCTAACTAACTTGTAACGTATATGTCCAAGTGGCGGGGTTGACCTACGTCATGACATCGGACTTGTGTTCTTGTAACATGACATGCAATCTTGTAAACAAAAAAGGATCATCACATGAGCTAGTACTTGTATGACTAGAACTAATAATACTCGTGATGTATGTACAAAGGAGAATTGAACAACACTATGGTGATAGCGGAAAATACGACCATCGAAAAGGTGATGTGATACCTTAGAATGCAATGCCTATCTTGGAATGGGGTCATTACAGTCTCCCCTTCCTAGAAATTGCTTTCCCACAAGCAATTTTAGACCTTCATGTTGATACCAAGGTTCCAAATAAGTCTATAGGATGTTTCCACACGTATCCATTGCTTCATGTCGATGCCATTAAACTCACAAAGTTTGTTAGACTCCACACCATGAAGCAATTCCATGTTATTCAATATATTCATCATAGAAATTCCTGGGTCCCAAGGTTGGTAGCACCATCCAGTTAAAACATAATCTTGTTGATCACTAGTAATGATGAACTCCAAAAAACTACCAACGAGAAGAATAATCCAATGCGGTATAAACTCCTTAGAAGAATGTCCTGTTATAAGAGTAAATTTACTATATTCATCATAGTTTATCTTACTTTCAACAACTATTGAATCCCAAATGATTCCAAGATTCCAAGTCAGCCTTAGAAGTGAACCATCACATTGATGTTGCACTACCCTGATTTTAATAATTTGCTTCTCATACTCAAACTGCCTCCATCTCTTCTGGAATCCTAATAAGTGTTCATTGTCTAACTTCAAACTGAATTAGATATCATTGTTGGTCTCATTCTTGATTAGTGGCAAAAGAACTTTGTTCAACCATAGAATCAAAATCTCGACACATTCCCTCAAGGTGTCAAGCGGAAAATTGCCAAAACTCCAACTTATTGCAATTATGAATGCTCTAGAATGTTGGTAGAAAACACGGTTCACTATGGGGGAGATCGAGATTTCAATTGATATTGGAGAGTTTTTCATTATCAGTTGTCTCCACTCTATCAGTGATTTAAAATCCACTTGATCAAAAACTAATAGCATTAGTGTAGAGAAACCAGGGCAGTGATAATCTATTGGTAACCTCATAGGAGGTATGTGTACAGATGGCATCAGAGAATCACCTTCCCTCTCTTTCAAGCCTAAACGTTCGATATTTGATCTTTGATCTAAAGAGTGAGTCCAACTCATTGGCTTCTCATGAATTGCAATCTCTTGCACTTTGATTGAAGAAAGGTTGGTGATAGCATTACTTGGGTTTGTCTCGCTGCTCCAAGCTTGTTTCCATACTTCACTGATAGGAGATGCGTCGGGGTCCCAAGTTCTACGATTGTCTTCAATGTCGTCACAACATTCATGAAGAACTTCTTTATTCAATTCAAAGAGCAGGTTGTCGTAAGTCTCATTTGCTTCAACTTCAAATATGAGATTATTAACAATCTGAAAGTTACCCTTAGATCCAACTATCTCTAAACTTTTATTATTTGATTGTTCCGAACAATGGTTCGAGTCATAGGTCTCGTCTATGTTGTCCAAGTCCTTAATCTCATTTCTTCCTTTGTCTCCTTGCTCTTTGAAGTGTTTAGTTACTTTATTCCGATTCTCTACATCTCATAATGCTTGTTGATCATATATCAATTTAGCTTCTCTTTGCTTATATAGATTTAAGGCCTCATGACCTCTAGCTGCTAATCTCTTCACACTCTCTTCCTTTGGGGTATGAACCTTCAAAGTCTTCTGTCATGTCCCCTGAAATTGTAACCTCGAAATATCAAGCATCAAAAACAAGATAAATAAAATACATATTAAAACATTAACTATCTAATATTATTATAATTATAATTATCAAAGATAACATTATAATTATAAATATTAAATATAATATTATAAATACCAACATATAAATACTAAATATTATAATTATGACTATCACATTATAAATATTAAAATAATAATGCTAGTAATCTAAATATTAAATAAATATAAATATAAAATCTGATATTTTTATTATAATGTAATGATAACAAACATATTAATCATACAAATATCAATAATCATAAATAATAATATAACAAAGGGCAGCAATCCTATTAATACAGCGATTATACTTGAAGAGGCAGCGGTTCAATTATCACGCTTTAGTCATCGATTAGCATTCATTCTAAAGACAGCGATTTAGTTAAGAGACACATTCCCCGGTCAAAGGGGTGTAAGGAAAAAGCTATACCATTTCAGCTAATAGGGATATAAAGGAAAGCCACTTTCAAACAAGAAAGGCATCGAATAAAAGAATCAGAAATATAAGGAATTAAAAGAATAAAAAGTGGCTGCATACCTTCGGGTAAAGGTCAAATATTATGGGCTGAAATCTGCTAAAGGCATAAGTAGGATATAAGGATAACCGATAGGCTTAGTTATGATATGTTTAGAATTTATGATGTATTTATCATTATTTGCTTCTCATTATAATATAATCGGAATTTATAGGTTAGATCAATAGATGTATTTATTATTATTTTATGATCCAAATTCATAGAGTAGGTTCAATAGGTGTACTCACTACTGTTGTTTCCATTTATAATATGACCAGAGATCTATAGAGTAGGATCAGTAGGAGAGTTATGATTATTTATTTACTGTTTTATTAGTGTTCATTATTGTTTATTATGGTTTATTATGGTTTATTACTGTTATTTCTGCCTAGGATAGATTCAGAAATTTACATACATTTATATGTACATTGTCAATCTGCTTGTATCATTATATGTATATTGTTAATCTATTTATATCATGATGTCCATGTTCCACCATGGTGAGGAAAAAGGATTACAAAGGGGAAATTCATGTAATGGAGTCTCCTAGATACGCCACCTGGGTGTGGGACATGATGAGCCCACGAGGGCCAAGGGGGTACTGCCTCCTAGGTTATCCGAGGGTACTGCCCTTGGGTCTAGGTTGATCTCCACTAGATACGCCACCTGAGGGTGGGACGTAATGAGCCCACAAGGGCCAGAGGGGTTTTGCTTCTAGGGATATCCGAGGGTGCTGCCTCTACGTCTAGTTCAATCATGGGATTAACCATTGTAATCCTAGCATGAGGGGAGGGTCAACTATGAAATGTTGGTTACGACACTTATTATAGATCTACTCGTACTCAATTCCAATGTCCAATATGGAGTACTAACATTCTAATTGTAAACTAATCTTGTGATAGATCTCTAACTTGTATGCAGGAACTGAACAAGCTAAGATATCCTCTAACCATTGTTTGGGTGGGGCGGGGAGGGCGAGGGGGGAACTAATAATTTAGAGAGAATTTAGTAGGAATCCTATTAGGGACATTACATCTTCGATGTTAGGTGTTGAGAAGCTACCATCTTGGCATGTTTAGCTTTCTCATTCCACCATTCACACAATCGTAGAGTCCTCTCCACATCTTCAGCACTATCCATTAGTTCCCCTGGTTTTTTGCTTGCCATTGCTTCATAAAAGATCTTCCTCATTTGCTTGTCTCTTTCCTCCTCTGAATTTTGTGCTTTTGTTGCCTCTTTTCTTTCCATTCTCTCTTCTGTGACCCATAACTGCCTTTTCCCATTTTTCAATGCCGAAATTCTTTTTTTATTTGCCTCAAGGTGGCTTGAACTGTCATATAACATCTCTTTCAATTCACTTTCGTTAGTACTCTTCTCATCAGTAACAATTGATTGATTAGAGGAGACCATGTCCTCCTCAAAAGGTGAGGGAGAATTATGACCAAAATCCTTATCCCTATGTGACTGCATATAATCTAATTGATAATAAATAGTTTCAATCCCTTCTATACCATTCTCAATGCATGATCCTTGAGATGGAGTAAGAGTAACCTCAGGATAAAAAGGAATTTCAAATGCATTCTTCATAGGCTCATTTTGGTAGTCAAACCAAAAACCTCTTGCTTTGTGGAAATGAAAGAGATTATCGTCTATAGCAGATGTGAAGCCATTATCATTTTTAGTTGGCTCCTCAGGTATTGACTCGTCATTAGTGGCTGCCTCATGACCCTCATGGAACCAAGTACTTATTTCATTTGTGATAGAAGAAACATATGAAGGTTTATCTTCCTCCTTATGAACAATTTCCACATCTTGTATTTTCTCGCATTTATCTTTTGTATGTACAACTAAAGGAACTTCCTCCCGTTCATTTTCTTAATTGATCCTCTCTTGCTCTTCTTTTTCCAAGTGAGGTTTTAATTTTTCCTCACATTGTGTTAACACATCGAGGAACAATGTATACGCAGATGAAGAGGGAACCCATTCTTGTTTCCAAACAGTCCATAGTATAGATATGGTGGGTCGGGAGAAAACATCACTCTCCTAGATAGTTAGAATCATAATATCTTTCATGGCTGCAAACACACCTTTATCATGTACATTCTTAATTGTGGCAAAGAAATGATAAAACATATCGTAGATTAGATACTGTAACCCTAAGTCCAAAAGAAGGTTACTTGCTCTAATTTCTACAAATGTCTTTAATATGGTCATCCTTTTGAGTAATGTGTACTATTGATGTCATCTAGGTCTTTGAAACTGTCTACAATCATGTGCAATACCTCTTTCATCATGTCGTCGTCATAAGCAACCAGACGTACCAAAACTCTCATTACCTCACTTTAACAAGAGGTAAACAACAACTTGATTTCCTTATCATGATGCCTCAACCATTTATGCTGATTCAAGGTGGTTACTGTAGGAGTTAGAGCTATATCTAACACTTCAGATGACTGCTCAATGTGAATCAAACATTATTCCACCCCTTTAAGTGTGTTCAAGTCATCATCTCTTGATTGTAATTCAGTACAAAGCTTGTTGCCTGATTCATAGAGTGATCTTGCCAATGGTTTGATATCTTCTATTGTCATGATTAATCAAGTTTTTCGACATTTACCCAAAGGCTGGCAGGTTCACTGACTTTGATACCATGTAATGTCCCTTGTAGAATTTTTATAAATTTTGTGCTATTTGTCTTTGTAGGCTAGGATATTAAGTTATATCAATAGATAATTCTAACTATTGATTATGCTAGTAGATTAGGTATGTAGGAATAATAGTGGCTATTATGGTAGTAACAATAATGATAATGTTCTGATGCAATTTTTGTAGATGTAATCTGATTGGATAATTGGTGCAAGAATGATAATTTGACAAAAAGAAATAATTTCTGTTTCAGATTGATTCCTTTAAAACCAAGCTATGTAATACAACATAAATTATGAAATCAAAAATGGCTGTTGTTTCTGATGTGATCCTTCAATAACATGTGGTTACTGGTTGTGAGGATGATGCCTTTTCACTGTCTCAGGTGATAGCAATGTGCTCGTGCAAATGGTATTTTTGGCGCTGTATCAAATGTATACCTTTATCTCATGCATCCAGGTGAAGGCAAGTTGAGACTCTTTTAGAGAACTTGGATCGGCTGTTAAGATATATATATATATGTTAGTTTTATGATTAGAATTGACATAAGCAGAAAACTCAACACAGTTAACAATGAACACAGCAAAATTACCCTGGGAAAACCCTCCTTCTCGAGGGAGAAAAACCCAGCAAAATATATCTCTTATATATCAGATAAAAGTGCAGAAATCTGCTTTACAATCAGACCCTTCTCAAGGGCGAATTTATACAATGCATTAATAGCACCTATCCTTTGAAACAAAGATAAAGATGTTTCTTCTTGAAGTCAATCTGCTGCTACAAGATGGTCTGCTGCTCCTTCTTGAAAGAATGTGGAAATGAGAATGACTTGATGATTCGAATGGAAGAACACCACCTTGTATATATACCAAACTAGGCAACCTTTCATCTAGGTCGGCCCCTTTGATTTAAATATAAAATATAAAATATCATTTGTTAACAAGGCCGACCTGCCTTGATAATTATTATTATCTTAATTTTTACTTAGGAGGAAAATAGCTCTCTAAGCTACCAAACACTAACACTCCCTCTTAGCTAGGGAGATATTTTCCAGATATCTACGTCATGGAGTCTCTCAACATGATGCCCACAATGGCTACACCCATTTGTGGAAAGCTCAAAGGTTCATCACGGAGTCTCTCAATGTGATGTCGTCATGGAGTCTGTCAACATGACGTCCACCACAGCTACTCCCATGTGTGGAAAGAAACACATGTACAAGTGCCCGTGAATATCGTCATGGAGTCTCTCAACGTGATATCGTCATGGAGTCTCTCAACATGACGTCCACCATGGCTACTCCCCATGTGTGGAAAAACACAAGTACAAAGGGTTCATCACGGAGTCTCTCAACGTGATGTCATCATGGAGTCTCTCAACATGACGTATCATCTCAATCTCAAAGATGAACAAGGGCTCGCACCTCATATTTCTCCGTCTCAGAGAAATATACACTACAAGGGCCTTCACCTCATATTTCTCCGTCTCAAAGAAATATACACTAACAGGGACTTTCACCTCATACTTCTCCGTCATAGAGAAATATACACTAACAAGGGCTTTCACCTCATACTTCTCCGTCACAGAGAAATATACACTAACAAGGGCTTTCACCTCCTACTTCTCCGTCACAGAGAAATATACACTAACAAGGGCTTTCACCTCATACTTCTCCGTCACAGAGAAACATACACTAACAGCAAATCTTCATGATGATGTGACTCCCTCTGAAGCTCCATGTACTTGCATCAACCTCCTGACCTCCTCGTCCAAGGTTGCCTCTGTTGGTTCGTCAAACTCCCTCTGAATGTTATTTCCTCCTCTTCGAAGAGACTGAACGCAATGACAATCTGTATAGGTTCTTCCTCTTCGAGAAACGTCTCCAATTATGTGCCAACAACTCAGTCCCATGGCTGCAGGCTATGTCTCCATTCTTCAGGATGCATCAAGCCCTTCCTCCCTTAAATGCAATCTCTCATCATCCTTATGCTTCTCGGTCCATCCTGATAAAGTTGTAACAATACCTTGCCCTATTTGCTTCGCCTATACATTAATTTCACTCTGAATTACAATAGCAGTTTTGACCTATTTAGTAGCTCCTCAAATGTCAGCATCAAATATACAAAATATCTTGCAGTATATTTCATCCCACCCCCTCTGCCTTAAGCACTTCCTTGCACCCTTCAAGGACGCGCCAAATAAAGATATGTTGTGCTCAAAAGAATAAAATAGTGGATGAATAATTGACTCTCAGTGATTTTAAACCACACGGCTCCAAGTAATCGATACTTCGTATAAAGTGACAATATCGAAGCTACTTAATTTACAAACTCCCAAAGCTCTCCATGTCAACTTCTTTAGTGTCGCAGCAACTGCATATAGTCGGTTTCCTTATTTTGCTGTTGATATGGCTTTAAAAAAAATTCCAGAATAAAATACGTCTCCTCCAAAAAATAATTCACACCTCCTCAATATAACATATGGGAACTCTTTAACAGGAAACCACGGAATATACTTTGCACCAAATATACAAGACCCCCAACGTTTCTATGCAATGGCAGTGGTAGATATACTCTGTGACAATATGAAGAACGGCATCTCAATTTTAATAAGGATTCAACTACCTACTCTTGCTGGAAACACATAAATAGTTACATGAAATAGTCATCCCCTTGGATATAAGTCACGACTTTCTTGAAAGGCATTCGTTCAAAACACGACTCTTTGAATTCATAATCTCCTCCTTACCTGGCTGCTTGAATTAATACGATTAATTCTACACTCAAATGTTTCTTCGAATCTTCAACATAATATAATATAATCAAAGACTCCCTTTATATTAATGGAAGTGAGAAATGAAGACCTTCGAGCCTCTCCAAGATGACTGGTAGTTCGAATATGTAATGTTATTCTCTCCCATAAAGTTATCGACCTCCTTGAATGAATCTGCCTCAAATAATAAGTTTGATGCCTAGATTATATCTCCTTCAGACTGCTTAAACAATTATGATCAGATCTTTTCTTAGACCCACTCTAATACCATGTTAATTTTATGATCAGAATTGACATAAGCAGAAAACTCAACACAGCTAACAATGAACACAGCAAAATTACCCTGGGAAAACCCTCCTTCTCGAGGGAGAAAAACCCAGCAAAATATATATCTCTTATATATCAGATAAAAGTGCAGAAATCTGCTTTACAACCAGACCCTTCTCAAGGGCAAATTTATACAATGAATTAATAGCACCTATCCTGTGATGCAAAGATAAATATGTTTCTTCTTGAAGTCGATCTGCTGCTACAAGATGGTCTGCTGCTCCTTCTTGAAAGAATGCGGAAATGAGAATGACTTGATGATTTGAATGGAAAAACACCACCTTGTATATATACCAAACTAGGCAACCTTTCATCTAGGACGGCCTCTTTGATTTAAATAACAAATATAAAATATCATTTGTTAACAAGGCCCACCTGCCTTGATAATTATTTATTATCTTAATTTTTACTTAGGAGGAAAATAGCTCTCTAAGCTACCAAACACTAACAATATATAACTCCAAAACTGATCGATGCCCTTTGCTTTGAAACATCTCCCTTTTTATATCCCTGATTTGGCCAAAAGACATAGCCTTTTATCGCATCGTTTTGACAAGGGACGTGTCTTCTTATTTTATGGTAATCGCCATTCTTCATAACTACTGGATGCTCTTTTAATCTCATTTGATAAAGCATGCGCCCTTTTGGGTGAACCGTTGCTTAGGAATTGTTATTAAATTTATTTAGAAATAATTAACATGATTCCCCTCCATAGAGATCGCCAACCATCCTCTTGAAATAGCAATCATGTCATCTATGCAAGCTGTATGATTTTACCTCTAATAAATGTATCGCTACCTTAAGTTTGAGTTGGCTTATAATCTTCAATCCTTGTCTTTTGTCGATTAGCTGTTTTCCATCACAACTAAGCCTATTCTTTTATCAGCAATAATATTATCTATATTTCTCATTTCAAATTAGTCTCCAATCACTATCGTGAATGTTGCACATGGATTTGGGCTAGGTGTCAAGCCTTTGCTGTCCCGTCTTCGCTTGCAAGAGGTTCTACGAGTAAGTGTTCAACTTCGACTTCTCTCTTCACTTATCGATGGCTTACATGGATGGAGTGAACAACCCCTCTGACTCGTAGTGTACATGTCTAGGTGGCAGGGTTGAAAATGTCGTGACATCGGACTTGTGTTCTTGTAACATGACATGCAATCTCGTAAACAAAAAGGATCATCATATGAGCTAGTACTCGTATGACTGGAACTAGTAATACTCATGATGTTTGTACAAAGGAGAAGAACTAAACTACACTACGGTGATAATAGATAATACGACCATCAAAAAGGTGATGTGATACCTTAGAATGCAATGCCTATCTTGGAGTGGGGTCATTACAATTCCAAAAGAAAACGAAAGCACTATTATCTCCCTACACCCATTGAATGGAACAAATGCACTACAAACACTCAAAGTAATTGGTAATATAAAAAAAAAAATGTGAAAGTGTTAGTAGATACTAGTAGTACACATTACTTTATTGATAGAAGATTAGCTAATGAGCTCAATTGTTTTGGTTAACCAATCTCTAATTTTCAAATCATGATAGCTGACAGGAAACAACAACCTTGTGGTGGTTGGTAAATGCCATCATATAAAACTCTCAATGGGAAATTATCAAATACATTAAGAAATGTTTGTTGTACCTATTAGGGGAGTGGATGTAGTTTTGGGTTTGCAATGGCTTAAACAATTAGGAACAATATCTTTCAATTTTCAAAACTTATCCATGGCTTTTAGGATACTTGGGAAAAAGTATGAACTTTTAGTAATTAAATCACCACCATGTGAAATCATTAGCTCCCATAGGATGGAGAAATTATTCAAGAAAGGTTCTTATAATATAGGGGCACAATGACATTTTATAGAAGCACATGATATGATAACACAAGATCAACCAAAAATTCAAGAGATTATTCAACACCACCATCAAGTATTTCAAGAATCAAGGTTGTACCTCTAATTGGAGACCATAATCATGGCATTGATTCAATACCAAAAAGTATTGTTCATCCCAACAAAAGTTCCTATTTATCCCCTATGCTTATGCTTAACAAAAAGGATAATCCATGGAGAATGTTCTCATATTACAAGAAGCTAAACGAGATCACTCATAAAGACAACTTTCATACTCCTATTGTTAATCAATTAGAAGATAATAAAATCTATGCAAAAAAAATCCAAATGTGTCTTTGGGGTGAAGGAAGTAGAATACTCGGGACATCTGGTGTCACTTAAAGGTGTTAAGATGGGCCCTAAGAAGAGAGTTTTTTTGGGTCTAGCAAGATACTATAGAAGATTTGTTCATACCTATCATTTTATAAAGAAACATATCTTTTGGGAAGGTATTAAAATGAATGTCCAGAAATTTGCGGTGGAATGTTTGATATGCCAACAATTTAAAAGAAATAATAAAGAATCCAAGCCTCTTACAGATATTAGGCATTCCAATACAACAGTGGGTAGAAATATTAATGGACTTCATTATGGGTTTGCCAGAGTCAAATAATCTTGATGTAATCTTGTTTGATGTGGATACACTCATTAATAATAAATATTTTTTTGGACTCACCTATTTCCTACTAATACTATGGAAAATGTATTCATACAAAATATACAAAAACTTCGTGGAATTTCCAAAATCAAATTGCAAAACAGAGCCATTTCAAAATTCCTATTTGCCAACTGAAGATTCAACATGGAATGATGAACGATCATACAAAAGATTTTAAAGTTGCTAAGCATTGAGGGCAATGCTTTTGTGAAGGGAAAGGTAATGCTATGATTCTAATACAATATATTCCTAAGTACATATTATATTATTTATTATAATAAGGATAAGCACTTGTGGCATGCTTAACCCTAACTTAAATATTTATTATATTCTTTGTCATGGAGTCACACATGACATCCACCATGGCTCTCTCAGAGGGTGGAACAAGGGCTTTCACCTTCTTGTTAATGCAAAGAAGAATGCATTAACAAGGGATTTCACCTCGAACTTCCCTCACAAAGAACTCATTAAAGAGGATCACTGATACTGAGACTCCTTCTCAGTTAAGGCTGTATTCTCCACCATACCAAGCTTATCTTGAAAGTACACAAACTTTATCCTGGAGAGAGGCTTGGTGAGAATGTCTGTCGTTTGCTCATCAGTGCTGATATACCTCAATTGTATAGCTTTCCTCAATACCATATCTCTGATATAATGGTATTTGATCTCAACATGCTTGGTTCTATCATGAAACACAAGATTGACAAAAAGCTTCACACAGCTCTGGTTATCACAATGAATGATAGTAGGCTCCATTGATTGTCCAAACAATCCTGCAAGGAGCTTACGAAGCCACACTACTTCCCGAGCTGCCACACAAGTTGCAATGTACTCTGCCTCTGTTGTACTTAATGCTACAGATGACTGCTTCCTGCTGCACCAAGATATCATGGCAGATCCCAAACTGAAGCAACATCCAGAGGTGCTCTTCCAATCAGTGAAACTCCCTACCCAATCAGAATCAGTATAACCATGCATCTTCAAGTCCACATCTGAAGAATATCTCAACCCATATCCAACTGTGCCATGCAAGTATCTCAGGATATGTTTTGCTGCAACAAGATGTACCTGCCTCAGTTCACACATGAACTGACTAAGTGCACTCATTGCATAGCAGATATCAGGTCTAGTGTTAACTAGATACATCAAGGATCCAATCAACTGCCTGTACATCGTGGGATCCACCAAGTCTGAACTAGCTGCAACCTCTTATGCAAGTCGGTCTTCATAGGCGTAGACATGGATTTGCAATCCATCATACCGAATATCTTCAATGGTATACTTCCCTTGACTTAGAATCATCTCATCAGGCTTCTGCAATACTTCTAAACCTAGGAAGTAGTGCATGAGACCAAGATCCTTCATTTCAAACTCAAAAGCTAGCTCCTTGCATTTGATAATAAGGTGATCTTCTCCAGTAAGAAATAAATCAACATAAAGAACCAAGATCAACTAGATTACCATCTTCTTCAGGTTCAGTAGGCCCCCTCTGAATCTTCAAGTACTTGCATCAACCTTTTGACCTCTTCCAAGATTGCCTACAACACTTGACTTAGAGAAATGTTTTCCAGTGCACACCTCTGGTACTGTAGAGAGTTTAGGATTGCCCTCCTCGACCTCATCCCAGATCACTCTATTCTGAATAGGTTTGTGGAGCTACCAATGACAAATCCAGATGACAGCCTTGAGCAATTCTGATCTCAGCAGCTGAAGGGATCCTCTAAGGATTTAGCACCTAGCCTTTCAATACAGTAATCTTCACTTCTTCTCAGTGAGTTATATAACTCCCTCTTGATCCCTGCTTTAGAGATTGCAAAGAAGACTTTTGGAAGTGAACTCCCTCTAGTCGCCAACTCAGTCCCATGGCTGCAAGTTGTGACTTCACACTTGATCATTTCTTTGGTCGGCATGACTTCCTCATAAGATGCCTCAAGCTTTTCATCACTAAGCAATCTCTCATCACCTTCTTGCTCTTAGATCTGTCTTGAAAGCATTTTAGAGAGAGATTACAAAGCGTTTATAACTATCCAAAGAAATATCAAGGCTAGAATCATACAAAGTTTACTATCTCAGGTTATAGCATGAATACATAAGAATTTATGAACAATATTAAAACATGAATAAATAAATCAACCTAAAGAGAAATGTAAATTTTAATGATCAGATTTAATGCACAGAAAATTAATTCAAATCAGACACAATAACACAGTAGATACCCTGGGAAAACCCTCCTCTTGAGGGAGAAAAACCCAGCAACAAAGATCTCTCTTATATATATAAGTAGTGGCAGCAATTTGCCTTACAATGAGGCCAAAACTCAAGGCCAATTTTCAGCACCAATGCACGATGCAATATCAGATAATAATCTGATCTTCCTTTCAATCTAAATCTGAACTTAGATAAATTTGTAATCTGCTCTTGAAGTAATTCGCACAGAATATAATAAACACAATTGAACTTAACTTAATGATCATAGTGAATAGCAACATCAAGTATATTTACATCTTGGAGGGGAAGGACGTGTCTCTTCCCAAACTGGTCGACCACAAGGAAAAGACATCCTTCTTGAAAATCGCACCATTTAGAAACAAGGTCGGCCTTGTTAAGAAATCGCGCCTCTTTAAAATATCTATCCTTTAACAAATGGTGGTGACTCTTCATTTAATAATTATCTTCATTAACAAATCGAAGTGTCCTTATAAATCGTGACCTTTGACTCATAATAAATTAAATAGCTTGAGAGCTATCATTTAATTTATTCATAGTAATAATATCGCTGGAAGTTACTACGACGCTGCATGTAATCATTAACACTTCCTCTTAGCTAGGGAGTAGACTTCCAGCTGCACAGGTCATATCATCTCAACATGATGTCCATTACATTGGCTACAACCAGATGTGAAAAAAGAAGAATATCACCTCAACGTGATATTAGATATCGCCTCAACACGATATCAACCATAATGGCTACAACCATACTATGGTAAGTACAAGTGTTCATCACTTGCGTGATGTTGTCACCTCAACGTGACTTTCACCATGACTCTCTCGAGGGTGAAACACAAGTACAACATATGTCATGGAGTCTCACACATGACATCCACCATGACTCAAAGGGTGGAAACAAGGGCTTTCACCTCAAATTCCTCCGCCTCAGAAAATGCATTAACAAGGGCTTGCACCTCAAATTCCTCCGTCTCAGGAAAATGCATTAACAAGGGCTTGCACCTCAAATTCCTCCATCTCGAGGAAAATGCATTAAACAAGGCTCACGATCTGAGACTCTTACTCAGTCAAGGCTGGATTCTCCACCATACCAAGCTTATCTCGGAAGTACACAAACTTTATCCTAGCAAGAGGCTTGGTGAGAATATCGCCGTCTGCTCATCATGCTGATGTACCTCAACTGTACAGCCTTCCTCGCATACCATATCTCTGATATAGTGGTACTTGATCTCAACATGCTTGGTTTTGTCATGGAACACAGGATTGACAGAAAGCTTCACACAACTTTGATTATCACAATGAATGATAGTAGGCTCCATTGATTGTCCAAACAATCCTGCAAGGAGCTTACGAAGCCACACTGCTTCCCGAGTTGCCATACAAGCTGCAATATACTCTGCCTCTGCTGTACTTAATGCTACAGATGACTGCTTCCTGCTGCACCAGGAAATCATAGTTGAACCCAAACGAAGCAACAACCAGAGGTGCTCTTCCGATCTGTGACACAACCTGCCCAATCGAATCAGTGAAACCATGTAACTCCAAGTCTGCATCTGAAGTATACCTCAACCCATATCCAACTATGCCACGCAAGTATCTCAGGATATGTTTGGCTGCAACAAGATGTATCTGTCTCGGATCACACATAAACTGGCTAAGTGCACTCACTGCATAGCACATATCAGGTCTAGTGTTAACTAGATACATCAAGGATCCAATAAGTTGTCTGTACAATGTAGGATCCACCAAGTCTGAATTAGCTGAAGCCTCCTTCAACTTATGTAAGTTGGTCTCCATAGGTGCGGACATGGATTTGCAATCCATCATACCAAATCTCTTAAGTATATGAATGGTGTACTTTCCTTGACTTAGAATCATCTCATATGGTTTCTGCCAAACTTCTAATCCAAGGAAGTAATGCATGAGCCCAAGGTCCTTCATCTCAAATTCTGAAGTCAACTCCTTCTTACACTCAAGAATCAGGTGATCTTCTCCAGTGAGGATCAGATCGTCAACATATAAAACCAAAATTAATGCATCACCATTGATTACCTTGAAGTAGAGATTTGAATCAGCATCATTCTTCAAGAAGCCCAAACTTGAGTGTACCGATCAATCCTTTCGTACCATGCACGAGGAGCCCGCTTAAGACCATACAAGGCCTTCTTCAGTTTGCAAACATGTGACTCCTTCCCGAACCTCAAATCCATCGGTTGCTCTATATAAACTTCTTCCTCAATTACTCCATTGAGAAAGGTTGTCTTCACGTCCATCGGTGAATCTTCCATCCTCTAGATGCAGCAATAGCAATGATGGTTCTGACAGAAGTATAGCAAGCAACAGGAGCAAATGTTTCTTCGTAATCAACTCCCTCTTTCTGAGAAAACCCGTGAGCTACAAATCTTGCCTTGTACTTCTCAATGCTTCCATCTGCAGCATGTTTAATCTTGAATAGCCATTTAGAAGATACCACAGACTTGCCCTCAGGTCTAGGAACAATGTCCCAAACATCATTCTTAAGAATTGACTGATACTCCTCTGTCATAGCATCTTTCCAAACCTGATGACTAGATGCTTCCTCAACACAAGTAGGCTCGGATTCTATAATCTGACTCATCAAGGCAACATAACTAGAGAACTTATGTGGCCTTTTGCTTTCTCTGAATGTGCCTCTAGGAGCTGCAAAATTTTCAGCTTCTTGCATAGTACGCTTGGCCCATAGAGGTCTCTTTCTCGCAACAATAATGTCAGTAGGCCCATCAGTAGGTTCCAAGGGTTCAACAAGATCAATATCTTCTTTTGGTTATGAAATCTCCCTCTGAATCTCAGGAGTATGGTCAACTTCCATATCCTGAGGAGATTCTTCATTATCAATCTCCATATGAATCCCCCTAGATTTTCTGAATGCAACATCTTCCTCGAATGTGACATCCCTACTGATCTCGATCATCTTCTGACCTAGAATGTAAATTCTATAGGCTTTTGATGTCTCACTGTAGCCCACAAATATTCCCTCCTTGCCAGAAGGCTCCAACTTGGTTCTCTTTTCCTTGGGAACATGAATATAGACAGGACATCCAAAGATCCTCAAATGACTGACTTCAGGCTTCTTCCCTGTAAATGCTTCTTCTGGAGTCATATTCTCCAAGATCTTATGAGGACTTTTGTTCTGAACATACACAGCTGTCCTGGAAGCTTCTACCATAGGAAGGTTTGCAAATCTTGATCATGGAACATGGCCTTTGTTGCTTCCACGATCGTTCTATTCTTTCTTTCTGCAACACCGTTTTGTTGAGGATTATAGGGAACACAGAACTCCCTCTTAATCCTTGCATCAATACAAAAATTCTGAAAACTACTAGAGGTATATTCTCCACCATTGTCAGATCTAAGGACCTTAATTCTTTTACCAGAAAGATTTTCTACCAAGGCTTTAAACTCTTTAAACCTATCCAACACTTCCTCAGACTCTTTAGATTTCAAAAAATAAATCCACGTCTTCCTAGAGTGATCATCAATGAAAAGAACATAATACAAGAAACCACTCGAAGAAGGAATAGACATAGGTCCACATAAATCAGAATGAATAAGGTCTAAAATACACTTAGATCTATTTTCTCTACTATGAAAAGGGGTTTTTATATTCTTACCCAATGCGCAGCCTTTGCAAGTACCTTCATGCTCCTGGTTGAACTTGGGAAGACCCGATAGCATCTTCTCCATGATAGGTAAGGCTCGGAAGTGTAAGTGAGCCAATCTCCGATGCCAAAGATCGCAAAGACTTGAAGAGTCATGAACCAAAGCTTGTAAAGAACGTGTGCAGACCTTGTAGAGGTTTTCATGTCTAACTCCAATTACTTGAGCATCCTTGAAGCTAGAGTTCTCCATCCACTCTAGAACTTTGCCTTTAGAGAAGGCAACTTGATATCCTTTATCTTCCAAAGCTGAAATGGAAATAAGATTGCGCTTGATTCCAGGAACATAAAGAACATTACCCAACTGGAGTGAGATGCCATAATCCAAATGAAGTGTAGAGGTCCCAATTCCTTTCACGGAGTAGCTAGCATCATCTCCAATGATGACTTGTTCAGAAGACTCCTTTTCCACCAAACTTGATAAGTGCTCCTTAAAGCCGGTGATGTGTTGTGAAGCACCATTGTCGATTATCCATGTGTTGGTGCCGGAAGGTACACTGCTTGATAATGCCGAATAGAACAAATATTCACTTGAATCATTTTGTGGAGAAGCATCATCAACATCCGCAACGGTAGCTTGTTGCTTAGGCCTAGTTGGGCAATACTTGGCAAAGTGCCCAAACTTATCACACCTAAAACATGAATCTTGGACATATCCCTCTTCTTCTTGAATGGAGGTGCATCATCATTTCCCTTGTCACGATTCCTCTTGAAGAATCCTTTCCTTCCATCTTTTCCTTTCTTCTTTGAAGCATGGGAGGCGAGAACATGAATGTCTTCATTCTTTGAACTTTGACCAACGCCTCTTGCCACCAACCTTGATTCCTCTTGAATGCAATCTAATCTTAGGCGATCAAACTTAGGCAATTTCGATCTTGCACTGATTCCCTAAATGTAAAATTTCCAAGACAAAGGTAGACCATTGAGAGCAAGCATAGTCAGGTCTTTGTCATCAACCATATGCCCTATTGTCGAGAGCTGATCTCTCAAATCTGCAATCCTCATAAAGTATGCAATCACTGTTTCACCTTTCGCCATCTTCACATGATGAAGTTGTTGCTTCAGTGCAAGCGCTCAACTGGTATTGTTGATTTCGTACATCTCTTCCAATGTTTTGAACATGTCTCTCGATGTCTTCAACTTAGAGACGATAGGCACAATATTGACGAAATCAACCAATATCTTCATTGCTTTAATATTTGTCTTCACCCATTGTAACTTCGCTTCTTCCTCCTCAGGTTCAGGAACGCTGGACTCTACGAACTCACCCAAGTCATTTTCACGCAAGGTAAGCATGATCCTAAACCTCCATGATGTGAAGTTAGATGCACCCTCGAGTCTATCCTCGATCTTCAACCCGTTCACCATCTTGACTAATGTAGATAGATGAACAACTAGGTATTGCTGATTAGGAATAATCTGATCACGATCCTCTCAAACCCGCTCTAATACCATGTAAATTTTAATGATCAGATTTAATGCACAGAAAATTAATTCAAATCAGACACAATAACACAGCATATACCCTGGGAAAACCCTCCTCTTGAGGGAGAAAAACCCAGCAACAAAGATCTCTCTTATATATATAAGTAGTGGCAGCAATTCGCCTTACAATGAGGCCAAAACTCAAGGCCAATATTCAGCACCAATGCACGATGCAATATCAGATAATAATCTGATCTTCCTTTCAATCTAAATCTGAACTTAGATAAATTCGTAATCTGCTCTTGAAGTAATTCGCACAGAATATAATAAACACAATTGAACTTAACTTCATGATCATAGTGAATAGCAACATCAAGTATATATACATCTTGGAGGGGAAGGACATGTCTCTTCCCAAACTGGTCGGCCACAAGGAAAAGACGTCCTCCTTGAAAATCGCACCATTTAGAAACAAGGTCGGCCTTGTTAAGAAATTGCGCCTCTTTAAAATATCTATCCTTTAACAAATGGTGGTGACTCTTCATTTAATAATTATCTTCATTAACAAATCGAAGTGTCCTTATAAATCGTGCCCTTTGACTCATAATAAATTAAATAGCTTGAGAGCTATCATTTAATTTATCCATAGTAATAATATCGCTGGAAGTTACTACGACGCTGCATGTAATCATTAACAAGAAATATATCAAAAGATCACAATGAAGGGATAAAGAAACTTATCTTTATTGAATTTTGATATAATTCTTTCTTCCATCTTTTACTCCTCTCGAGAGTGCCAAACTCAACACAACAAAAGACAATCTGCACAACTACAGATTTCTTGAATGCATTACGCAATTAGCATGTAGAACCAACTCTCTCCAAGAGTTCAAGGCTCTATCAAAGTTCATGCATTAGAGAATGAAATCGATGTGACCAACTAATCACCATCGAAATTGCAATTCTCTTTTTATTTCAAAGTCACACTTAGAAATCTTCACAACTAGCATGAAATAACTTGCAATAAATGAAATCTTCAAAGGATCTTATGCTAGTGAACACAATTCAAGAGAAACCACTATCTCTCTTTACTAATTACAAGATCCAAATAAATGATATAACTCAGCAAACAAATAATACTTATCTCTTTAAATATTTTGATGAATGCAATTACTGGACACAGTATAGAACGCTGCTCTTGCGCTCAGATCAATCCACCATCTTCACGGCTTGAACACAGGCCCAAGACTTAGAATAGAAATTCCCTAGAATCCTTTTGAGGAGAGATCTCATCCACATCCGCAAATGAAGCATGCTGATTAGGCCTGGATGGGCAATCCTTTGCATAGTGACCAAACTTGTCACATTGAAAGCATTGAACGCAAGATAGATCCTTCTTCTTCTTGAATGCAGGAGCACCATCTAACCCTTTATCTCTATTCCTCTTGAAGTATCCTTTCTTTCCTCCTTTTCCTTTCTTCTTCGAGGATTGAGCGGAAAGAACATGAATGTCTTCATTTGTAGAGCTTCGACCAATACCTCTCACAGCCAACCTAGACTCTTCTTGAATATAGTCCGCCCTCAAACGATCAAACTTGGGAAGTTTCAATCTTGCACTGATTCCTTGAATGTAGGACTCCCATGATGAAGGAAGACCATTGAGAGCAAGCATGGTCAAGTCCTTTCATCTATCACATGACCAATTGTAGAGAGCTGATCTCTCAACTTTGAAATCTTCATGAAGTAACCGATGACAGATTCTCCTTCCGCCATCTTAACATGATGAAGTTGTTGCTTTAATGCAAGTGCACGGATTGTGTTGTTGATCTCATACATCTCCAGAGACTTAAACATCTCCCTTGCCGTCTTCATCTTAGAGATGATGGGAACAATATGATCCTTCATGGAATCAACTAACATCTCCTTTGCCTTAGTATCTTTCTTCTTCCATTGAACCTTCTCTTCCTCATCCGTAGGCTTGGTGACTTTGCTCTCCACAAACTCTGCCAATTCATTTTCCTCCAAGGTGAGCATAATTTTGAATCTCCAAGATGTGAAATTTGATGCTCCCTCAAGTCTGTCCTCGATCTTGAGACCGTTCACCATCTCAACGAAGAGATAGAAGAGAACAAAGATGAGAAAAAGAATAAAGAGTATCGCTGTAAGACTAAATCTGATCAAGATCTTCTTCAAACCCGCTCTAATACCATGTTAGTTTTATGATCAGATTTAATGCACAGAAATTAATTCAAAATCAGACACAAGAACACAGCAGATACCCTGGGAAAACCCTCCACTTGAGGGAGAAAAATCCAGCAACAATATATCATTTATATATTGAAATATCACAATGATGATCTCCTTACAAGAGGCCAATATAAAGGCCTATGCACAAGCACCAAACTTATGATGCACATAGAAATATATAGAGACAAATCGCTGATCAACAGCCTTCAACAATGATGAACTAAGATATCACAATCTGCCTTGAACAAATTCGCGCCAAGTAGTAATGCAAGAACAATGAATAAAATCGATGAATGGAGTGATCACCAATCGAGCATATATACAAGAGGAGAGGGAAGTCGTGCCTCTTCAAATCCAAGAGTCGGCCCAATATGAAAGGACGTGTTTCCAATAAGTACAAGGTCGGCTTCCATAGAAGATCACGCCTCCAAAACAAATCGAGCCTCTTCATTAATTAAATATTAATTAATATAAGTCATGCCTTTTCAATAAATCGATGTCTCTTGAATTTATCCAATTCGCTATAAATTAAATAGCCTTAGCTACATTTAATTTATCATTCTTCAAGGAGATCGGCTAGAAGGATATGACCGACACTGTCATAGAACATCAACACCTACATAGTTAAGCCTACAAATAAAGAAGAGAACTCTCTCTCATATCATCATATCATCAAATATTGAGTTCATATGATATTATCTGATTACTGAAGGTAACCCCCTCAAAGTAGTCTGCTATATTTTTTATTTTTACACTTATTTCCAAGAAATATCATAACAAAATGGCCTCAAGTTTTGTGCACATTGTTACCGATGCCCTTGCTAGTGATGACATCAAGTAGTATGGGTTGCTTGATTGTTGTCACAAATGGCGGTGGATTGGGAAATGGATTGGACCCACGATGTAGTATGCGATGCACTAACATTCATTTTCCAAGTGAGATTTTCTTACGAGTTTGTGTGATTGTAAACCAAGTAGTGAGATGACGCATGTAATAGGTTGCAACCATTTCCACTTTACCAATTGTTTTTTATGTAAACATGTGATCTATGTGTGGATTGTCTGTTTGTATGAGCTAGTCATTGTTTAACTTGTGATGTGCATATGAGCTAGTCACTGTTGTACTTGCGATGTGTGTGTGAACTAGTAACCCTATGTATAAGTGGTGTATACTGTTAGTTTTATGATCAGATGTAAAGCACAGAAAATTAATTCAAATTGAACACAATAACACAGCAGATACCCTGGGAAAACCCTCCTCTTGAGGGAGAAAAACCCAGCAACAATATATCACTTATATATTGATTTCACACAATAATGATCTCCTTACAAGAGGCCGATATGCAGGCCCAAATACATGCACCAATGAGTGATGCAACACAGAATTACAATGGAGTAATATGCTGATAGATCTCAGCCACTAACAAAATACTCTTCTACAGATATCGCTTTCTCCTCTAGATAATTCGCACTTTAACTCCAAAAAATAATATCAAACTGAATATATGAATGATACAAAGCAATGGATGAATGTGTATATATACAAGAGGAAGAGTGACGCATCTCTTCAAGTTGATCATGTCGGCCTCCTCTAGAAAGACGTGCCTCTAAGTCGGCCTCTTGAAATCGCGACCCATCATGAAGAGATGTCGGCCTTCATTAAATAACATTTCTTTTATTAAATTTGAGCCTCTTACATAATGACGCCTTTTCATAAATAAGTGTTTCATATAAATTAAATAGCCCTTAGGCTACATTTAATTTATCACATGAGTAATGGAGATCTCTGAAAGAAGACCACAACGCTGCGCTTGAACATCAACACTCCCTCTCAGCTAGGAAGGATTCTTCCAGCTGCACAAGACATATCACCTCATTGTGATGTCTACCACAATGGCTACAACCAGATGTGGAAAAGAGAGATATCACCTCATCATGATATCAAATCACCTCAACATGATATCAACCATAATGCCTACAACCATGTATGGTATGTACAAGTGTTCATCACTTGCATGATGTTGTCACCTCAACATGACTTTCACCATGGCTCTCCCAGAGGGTGAAACACAAGTACAAGAAAATCATCACGGACTCTCTCACGTGATGTTGTCACAGAGTCACACACATGACATCCACCATGGCTCTCCCAGAGGGTGGAACAAGGGCTTTCACCTCAAACTTCTCTTGCAAAGAAGAATGCACTAACAAGGGATTTCACCTCGAACTTCTCTCACAGAGAAGAACTCGTTAAAGAGGATCACTGATACTAAGACTCCTCAGTTAGGGCTGTATTCTCCACCATACCAAGCTTATCTCGAAAGTACACAAACTTTATCCTGGAGAGAGGCTTGGTGAGAATGTCTGTCGTCTGCTCATCAATGCTAATATACCTCAACTGTATAGCTTTCCTCAATACCATATCTCTGATATAATGGTATTTGATCTCAACATGCTTGGTTTTGTCATGAAACACAGGATTGACAGAAAGCTTCACACAGCTCTGGTTATCACAATGAATGATAGTAGCCTCCATTGATTGTCCAAACAATCCTAAAAGGAGCTTACAAAGCCACACTGCTTTCCGAGCTGCCACACAAGTTGCAATGTACTCTGCGTCTGTTGTACTTAATGCTACAGATGACTACTTCTTGCTGCACCAAGATATCATGGCAGATCCCAATTTGAAGCAACATCCAAAGCTGCTCTTTCAATCAGTGACACTCCCTGCCCAATCAGAATCAGTATAACCATGCAGCTCCAAGTCCACATCTGAAGAATATCTCAACCCATATCCAACTGTGCCACGCAAGTATCTCACGATATGTTTTGTTGCAACAAGATGTATCTGTCTCAGTTCACACATGAACTGACTAAGTGCACTCACAGCATAACAAATATCAGGTCTAGTGTTAACTAGATACATCAAGGACCCAATCAACTGCCTATACATCGTAGGATCCACAAGATCTAAACTAGTTGCAGCCTCCTTTAAATTATGTAGGTTGGTCTCCATAGGTGTAGACATGGATTTGCAATCTGTTGGTGAGTGTTTTATCATCCACCGAACACACAGAATAAAATGTCCAAAGACACTTTATCCTCTCTTGAAAAACCACCGCGTATGCTAAGATTGCGAGAAGATCATAAGGCGATTCCAAGGTTTCTTTAGTCGGGTCTCGACGTGTGGATAAGCTCAATGGTCGTTGTGATAATGCTGGTAATAAACAAGGGGACTTACGTAGAAAGTCTGCACAAGCTAGGGACTTAGGAAATTTATCTTTAAAGGTTCTCAATTAGGACTTTCAATTGTGGATCTCAAAAAAATGGCAAAAAAGAATAGGGTTTAGGAAATCTAGTCTAAGCCTAAGAACTCAAGAGACAGTAAGGACTCGGTGAAGAGAAATAAACCACACTTTGTTTCGCCTCCTGCAGGACAACATACGCAAAATGGGTGCAATCTTCAAGGGGTTTGTGAGAATAATTTTCAAACCTCGAATGAGGTTGAAGTTAAGCTTCCACGTTTAAGAGCTCAGGCTAACTTTACAAATCGAATGCAAATCATCCATTCGAAAAAAGTATGAGCTACACTTCACCATTGAATCAATACGATCAATCTCTCATTCAATTTAACAACTTTTCAAAGCAAATTCTACCTAATCTAACTTTAACTCTAATCTATGGCGGAAGGCAATATGTAACCTCGCTTACTATTCAACAATAAGAAGTGATTCAAGGCAAATCATGCTCAAGAGCTTTTATCATTCAAAATAGTCTCAATGCGACAATATACATAATCTGTCTCCACACTTTACAAATGAGGGGGCGAGCTCAATTTATAGCCTCCCCAATTACCATTCAAGGGCCAAGATTGATTTCAAATCAACGGCCGAGATTACAAAATAAAACCCTAATTAGGGTTTGTCACTTTCGACCAATGAGAAAATTACATTCGAGGACACTTGTCGTTTTTGCTAAATATAAATCAACAATAAAATAGAAAGTTGTTATATGTTGATTTGGAAGAATTTGATTGGTTGGAAGATGACGAGGCGCCACCTCAGCGTGTTGGATGCCTTCCTTGGTTGCTTCGTTTTTCTTCCACGAGCTTGCCTTAGAATATTTTCCCTGCCGATGACTCTGTCCGTTGTGCTTATTCCTTCCTAGCCGTGATCCTGGATTCCTTTTGAGACTTTGATTTCTTCTTCTTACCTGTACTGGAATCTTTGAGGTCTAGAAGTCTCCCCTTGGAGCAGGTGTCTGGACTTGAAGTTGGTTGCTTTGAACTTCCTCCTGCTTGAACTGGGTTGATGCTATTCCTTGGGATCTCCTCTCTGAATTCTCCAATTTGTGTCGAGAAATTGTCTAAGTATGGAGATATGTTTGGAACACTCTCCTTGTCACCATCTGATTCTGATTTGAAGCTTGTCTTTAATTCTTCAGGAGATCAAATCCCTCAAGAAGTTGTCCGGATTGCTTCAATAGGTCTGGGATTGTAGATGAAATCCTTCCAAGATGTCTGGATATCCATTCAAGTGTCTTGAATTTGGAGAAGAATGACCCTGTGCTTTAGCCATGATAGAGGAATTGGAATTTTCTCTGTGAAGAATTTCCCATACTTAGCCAAATTTTGGCTATTCAAGTTCATTTTGTACCACCTTCATCTGGACCATTCAACACTTAGCCAAGATTTTGGCCATCTCCATGCTCGAACGAACTTTGACTGTGGATTCTCCTTCAATTTTGAATTTGGTTTGAGGATTTGTAGGACAAATTCCATCCTTGGACAAAGATTTTATTCACTTCCTCTTTATTTTCCTCTTCATCCTTCCTGTTTTCCGTCCAACACTTAGTGAATTCCTCTCCCCAAGGTATCAACACTTAGCCAATTTTTTGAGTTTTAGCTAATTTTCTCATCCTCTCCTTGGGCGGACTTCACATGAGCTTGGATGTTTTCCTTCGATCAAAGTCAGACTTCATGATGCTCAAGACATTTTCTTATCCAGGTTCGACTTTATTTTGCCTTGAACATGCCTTACAAAAGTTTGGACATGCTATGCTTAGGCGAGGTTGGACTTTCTCATGCTTGTCCCATCCTTTTTCCTTCACTCCATTTGGCTTGAAGCAGACTTGCCACCATTCCACGCCATTGCTTCTTCTTTGAAGATTCGCCTCGCGTCGTCATCCACCTGCAAGAAATAAAATAAACAAATTCAGATTTTCTCTCTCCTGAATTTTTACCACTCTCTCTCCTGAAGCCATGGTGAATTTAATTTTGCCCATCGGAATTTATCTCTGGCCGACACAAATTATTTTCCTCCAAAACATCTCTGGCAAACTTCATTTTGTCCAAGGCATTTTTAAATTTCCAAGCAGTTGAAATAAATATTAAAATATTAAAAATATTTTAATTAATTCCAACCCGTTCGTTTTGGACCCATGGTTATTTCGATTTTCCTTTCGTTTTTTCTTGGCTAGGAATTTATTTTCCAATTTTATCCTCAATTTCATCTAGCCAAGCCAAAATTTTAGCCATTCCGTCAAAAAATTTCTTGCCAGATCCTTATTTTTCTTTGCCGAGGCAAAATTTTCCTTTGCACTGAGCCTATTTTGTTCTGCCAAAGTCAAATATTTCCTCGCTCAGTCGAATTTTTATAGGCAAAATCCTTGCCTGGATGTCTTCATCGGGCGAATTTCTTTGACGTTTGACATATTCTTCCTCATTCTGGCCAAGGACGATCCTTCCTTTCTCTTTGCCTTGTGCATTTTTCTTTAGTCAAAATCGTCAATTTCTCAACATTTTCTCCATACTTAGGCAAATTTAGTTTCTTTCCATCTTTTGTGTTAGGCACACTTCGTTTTATTTCTTGCCACATCCCAATCTTCTCTAGCACGTGCCCTTTCAAGCTTGGCATTTGACCTCTCGAAAGTGTCATGATACTTGGCCAAAGTCTTAATTTTTCACCCCTTAGCCTCTTTACTTAGGCAAATATTCGAACTTTTCTCTTGGACTTGGCATTAATACTTAGCCAAAAAAATCATTCTTTTATCCTCTTAGGCGGACCTCCTTAGTATTTTGGACAAGCATTTTTGGATGTCCCACTTTTCTAGGGCGGACCTTGAAGCTTTTTGGCACTTGTCTCTTTGGAATCATCACAAAACTTAGCCAAAAAATCATTTTTTTACCCCTTTAAGCTCTTACTCTTAGGCAAAATTTCGAAATTTCCCTTGGCTGGGTACCAACACTTAGAAAAATTTTGATTTTTCCTCACTTTACATGCCTAGGCGGACTTTGGAAGGGTCAAGGATGTCAAGGGCGGACTTTGGAGGTCTTTAGGATATCCTTCTTTGAAGATGGCGGACTTTCTAAACTCTTTGGACATGCTTCTTTGTGAATGGCGGACTTTCAAGCCCCTTTGGACATGCAGGGCGGACTTTGGAGGATGCAAGGATGTTGCCTCAAGATGCATGACGGACTTTAGAGCTGCCAAGGATGAGTATGCTATATGCTGGGCGGACTTTGGAAGGTCCAAGGATGTTCTTCCTTGTTGCTGGGTGAATTCCATAAACTTCCTGACATTTCTTACACCTTCCTTCATCATTTAAGAGCTGATTTTCATGGCGAACTTTCAGACTTGGACAGATTTTCACAAACTTCACCATTTAAGAGCTAATTCTCATGATTTCAACCTCAGATCTGGTTAATTTTGAACTGGTTTTGATTGATTTTTCCAGAATTTAAACATTTTTTGGTCTGATTTTCACGCTTTTTACTTGTTTTTTCCAGATTTTTTTTTTAAAATTTCAATTTTTTTTCATTTTGATTTTCTGAGAGTTCTATTGAGTTTTTCGAACTTCTGAGTGCGTTTTCAAACTCGGGACCCTTCAAAAATAGAAACTTTCCAAAAATAGAAACTTTCTAAAAATAGAAAAAGCAAACCCTAAAAAATAGGGAACCTTGTTTGGTCCGAAAATGCCAAAAATGAAAAATCGAAAAAGCAAAATTTCCTAAAAAGTAGGAAGTCTCAGAATTGGCCGAATTCACAGTCGATCTTCGTTTCCTGGGCCTTCTGAGCGCTTCCATGACGTCTACGCACTGATTCAAGCATGAATTACTGACTTGGCTCGGATGAATTGCAAAAAGACTGACTTGGAACCCTCAAAATGATGACCTCATTGTAAAAAGACAAATGATAAGCAGTTGCAACATCGAGGCAAAAAGCGAAAACAGGGGGTCCCCATTTGCAATGGGGCGATGTGTGAAATGGTCACAACACAATCCATCATGCCAAACCTCTTAAGTATGTCAATGGTGTACTTCCCTTGAATTAGAATCATCTCATCTGGCTTCTGCCAAACTTCTAAGCCAAGGAAGTAATGCATGAGCCCAAGGTCCTTCATCTCAAACTCAGAAGCCAACTCCTTCTTACATTTGAGAATGAGGTGATCTTCTCCAGTAAGAATCAGATCATCAACATACAAAACCAAAATCAATGCTTCACCATCAATTACCTTAAAATACATATTTGAATCCGCATCATTCTTAGAGAAACCCAAGCTTGACAAGTAATGATCAATCCTTTCGTACCATGCACGAGAAGCCTACTTAAGACCATACAAGGCCTTCTTCAGCTTGCAAACATGAGACTCCTTCCCATGTACCTCGAATCCATCAGGTTGCTCGATATAAACTTCTTCCTCAATCACACTATTCAAAAAAGTTGTCTTCACATCCATCTGA
This sequence comes from Sequoia sempervirens, assembly GCA_007258455.2. Lineage (NCBI taxonomy): Eukaryota > Viridiplantae > Streptophyta > Pinopsida > Cupressales > Cupressaceae > Sequoia > Sequoia sempervirens. The sequence continues at coordinate 93,046,358 of VDFB02000003.1, forward strand.
TGAATCTTCCATCCTCTAGATGCAGCAATGGCAATAATGGTTCTGACAGAAGTGTAGCGAGCAACAAGAGCAAATGTTTCTTCATAGTCAACTCCCTCTTTTTGTGAGAACCCTCTAGCTACGAATCTTGCCTTGTACTTCTCAATGCTCCCATCAGCCGCATGCTTGATCTTGAAGAGCCATTTTGAAGATACCACAGATTTGCCTTCAAATCTAGGAACAATGTCCCAAACATCATTCTTGAGAATTGACTGATACTCCTCTAACATAGCATCTTTCCAAACTTGTTGACTAGAAGCTTCCTCAACACTGGAAGGCTCAGACTCAATAATCTGACTCATCAAAGCAACATAACTAGAGAACTTGTGAGGTCTCTTGCTTTCTCTGAAGGTTCCTTTTGGAGCTGCAAACCTTTCTGCCTCCTGTATTGTTTGCCTAGCCCAAAGAGGTCTTTTTCTCTCAATCACAATATCGGTAGGCCCATCAGTAGGTTCCAAGGGCTCAACTGGATCAATATCTTCCTTTGGATCTGAAATCTCCCTCTGAATCTCAGGAGTATGGTCAACTTCCATATCCTGAGGAGACTCTTCATTATCAATCTCCATATGAGTACCCTTGGATCTCCTGAATGCAACATCTTCCTCAAATGTGACATCCCTACTGATCTCGATCAACTTCTAACCTGGAATGTATATCCTGTAGGCTTTTGATGTCTCACTGTAGCCCACAAATATTCCCTTCTTGCCAGAAGGCTCCAACTTTGTTCTCTTTTCCTTTGGAATATGGACATAAATTGGACATCCAAAGATCCTTAAATGACTCACCTCTGGCTTCTTTCCAGTAAAGGCTTCTTCGGGAGTCATGCTCTCCAAGATTTTGTGAGGACTTCTATTTTGAACATAGACTGCAGTCCTAGAAGCTTCTGCCCATAGGAAGGTTTGCAGATCCTGGTCATGGATCATGGCTTTTGTTGCTTCCACGATCGATCTGTTCTTTCTCTCTGCAATACCGTTCTGTTCAGGATTATAGGGAACACAGAACTCCCTCTTAATCCCGACTTCAACACAGAAATTCTGAAAGCTGCCAAAAGTGTATTCTCCTCCATTATTAGATCTTAGGATTTTGATTCTTTTCCCGAAAAGGTTCTCTACCTGAGCTTTGAACTCCTTGAACCTTTCTAACACTTCCTCAGACTCTTTAGTTTTCAAAAACTAAATCCAAGTCTTTCTAGAGCAGTCATCAATAAAAAGAATGTAATACAAGAAACCACTCGAAGAAGGAACAGACATTGGACCACATAAATCAGAATGAATGAGATCTAGAATACATTTAGATTTACTTTCTCTACTATGAAATGGAGCTTTTGTATTCTTACCCATTGCACAGCCTTTACAAGTACCTTCATGCTCCTGGTTGAATTTTGGAAGGCCCGTAACCATCTTCTCCATGATAGGTAGAGCTCGGAAGTGAAGATGAGCCAATCTTCGATGCCAAAGATCACACAAGCTTGAAGAATCATGAACTAATGCCTGAAGTGGACGAGGGCATAGCTTATAGAGGCTCTCATGTCTAACACCAATTACTTGAACAATCTTGAAGTTGGAATTTTTCGTCCACACAAGTACTTTGCCTTTGGAGAAGGCAACTTGATATCCTTTATCTTCTAAAGCTGAAATGGAGATAAGATTACGCTTGATTCCTGGAACATTAAGGACATCACATAACTGTAGTGTAATATCAGAATCCAAATGGAGAGTAGAGGTCCCAATCCCTTTCACGAAGTAGATAGCATCATCTACAATAATGACTTGTTCAGTAGAATCTCTCTCCACCAAGCTTGATAAATGCTCCTTAAAACCAGTGATGTGTCAAGAAGCACCACTCTCGATCAGCCAAGTGTTGGTGTCTGTAGGTACTGTTGTGACCATTTCACACATCGCCCCATTGCAAATGGGGACCCCCTGTTTTCGCTTTTTGCCTCGGTGTTGCAACTGCTCATCGCTTGTCTTTTTACAATGAGGTCATCATTTTGAGGGTTCCAAGCAGTGTTACAAGACTCGCCTAGACTCGCCGAGTCTGGGCGAGTCCCGAGGCGAGTGAGGCTGGGCGAGTCTTTGGGACTCGGCTGCCGAGTACTCGCCAGACTCGCCGAGACTCGCGAGACTCGGGAGACTCGCCAGACTCGGCGAGTCCCGAGCCAAAGACTCGGCCGTCAGTTTTGTGGGCATGTGTGTTAAAAAAAACACATTTTAAAGTTTCATTTTTTTTTTCTTTTTGTTTTTATACTTGCCTCTATTCCTCCAAAAGGCACTTCATTTCATTTTCAAGCAAGTAAGAGAGAAAAAAGAGAGAAGAGAGCCAAAACACATTTGCATTGAAGGAAAATCAGCAAAGAGATTGAGCACCAAATGCTTATTGAATCGCATTTGTGCAGGTTCGTAGGTGATTTTGCTGCATCTAGAGGAGTCTACAAGGGATTGGAAAGAGATTTCCATTGATTTCAAAGAAGATTGAAGAGGTATGTTTGAGTTTTGAAGGTTTTTTTGTTTTTTTTAACCAAAACTTCATTTTCTATTCTTTTTTTCTTCTTTGTTTTTTCTATTTTGTTTTAGTGAACAAAGAACAAGTTACAAATAAATACAAACCCTAGGTGTGTGTGTTTAAGACTTTAAGTTTTTTGTTGAACAAACCCTAGGCATTCTTGCAAAACAAAAAATAGTTTTATAGTTGCAAACTTGCAAACCCTAGGTTTTTTAGTTTTATTATAAATTATACTTTGAATGCTAATTTTTTAAAATTTATGTGTTATTGCAGCATTGTTTATAATATATATCTATAAATTGTCTCCATCATATTCAATTTCACCATGTCTCAAGGTAAAAGAGATCCTTGTTGGAAACATGCCATTGTTACCCCTGGGCAAAAAAAAGGAGAAATACAATGTTTTCATTGCGAAACTCTTTTTCTTGGGGGTGGCATTAATAGATTGAAATACCACCTTGCATGTATACCTTGCCGAGATGCTAATCCTTGCACAAAGGTCCCTATTGAGGTAATGCATGAAGTGCAAGTGCAATTGGAAACCTTTGAGCAACAAAAAGAGTTAAAAAAGAAGCAAAAAGATGAGATGGCAGCCTTGCGTGGAGTTGTAGATTCGAGTTCTTCCAGGCCTAAAATTCCTCTAGGGTCTTCACCTTCAGTTGTTGGTAGTGGCAGTGGCAGTGGCAGTGGCAGTGGTAGCGTTAGCAAACTTAGCATTGGGCCCAGAGTTCGTGGATCTAGGCTGGATTCATATATTTTGCCACGCACTACTCCGGGTTCCCAACCGTCTCTTGAGAGCATGGGTTGGAACAAGGATAAACATGATGCAGCCAAAGCTGCAATTGGAGACTTCTGGTTTTATTGCGACATTCCATTTCATGCAGCCAGGTAATTCTTCTTTTGTTTTGTTTTAAAATATATAGCTTGTTGCTTGATAGTTGATTCTTTATCTCTTGAATTTTATTTTTAGAGCTATGTTGAATTCAAATTGAAATTATACATTTTTCAATACTAATTAGTAATTACTAAATTTAATTTATTTGTGTTAGGTCTCCATATTGGCAAAATATGATTGATGCAGTTACTGTTTGTGGGGCGGGGTTCAAAGCCCCTAATGATGAAGAGATAAAAGGCCCCATTTTGTCCCAAAAAGTGGCTGATGTGAAAGTCAGAATAGAGGAGCAGCGAGAAATTTGGAGGAAGAAGGGTTGCACCATCATGACTGATGGTTGGACCGATAGAAGAAATAGGACATTGCTCAACTTTCTTGTTTCTTCCTCGGGTAAATATTTTACTTACTAAAATGCATTGCTTTAGTGATTAACAATCAAGATTTTAAATTTATATTTAATTGAATCATTTGTTTTGTTTCTTTTTCAGGTGGTACCATGTTCATTAAATCTATTGATGCATCCGGCAACTCCAAAAATGCTGAATTCCTTTGTGAGGCTTTGGAGGGTGTCTTGGCTGAGGTAGGGGAGGAGAATGTGGTGCAAATAGTGACGGATAATGCAGCAAATTATGTTGCTGCAGGTAGACTATTGATGGATAGGCACCCATCATTATTTTGGACACCTTGTGCCGCTCATTGCCTTGACCTCATATTGGAGGATCTTGGCAAGCTTGACTGGATCAAAGCATGTGTAGAGACCGCAAGGAATATTTGTAAGTACATATATAATCACACATGGGTCCTCAACCTTATGAGGCAATACACGGGGCAAAAGGAGTTGGCTCGCCCTGGGATAACACGCTTTGCTACCAACTTCATCACTCTACAATCCTTACTGCAGTCAAAGGGAGCTTTGAGGCGGATGTTTGTTAGTGAGGAGTGGGCTTCCTCAACATATTCTAAGACAAATGCAGGGATAAGTGCATCAGGTTGGATTTTTGATGAGCAGGGCTTTTGGGTGCCTACTAAGGAGATTGTCAAGGTAAATGTAATAAGTTAATAACTAATAAGTAATTAGTTTAGTAATTCTACATTATATTTTATTATTTTCATTCTTGTTTTTATTTTATTTGCTTTTTTTTGTTAACTCTTACTTATGTCAATGTTTCATAATAATTGCAGGTCACAGAGCCCTTAGTGGTTCTATTACGAGTTGCTGATGGGGAAAAGCCCGCAATGGGCTACATATACGAGGGCATGGATAGGGCCAAAGAGGCCATTAGATCCATTTATGGGGGAATTGATAGTAAGTATCGCCCCATTTGGGAGATCATCGATAGACGATGGCACCTCCAGCTTCACAAGCCCCTACACGCAGCAGCATATTTTCTCAATCCGGCATTCCAATTTCGCAAAGAATTCAAGGCAGATGAGGAGGTTTTGAGTGGGCTCTACACAGTCATTGAGCGGATGTCTGATTCTCATGTTGGAGCCCAAATTGTTGCCGAGATAGAGATTTTCAGACTTGCACAAGGAGATCTCTTTGCAAGAGATATATGCAAAGATACTCGATCGACATTGCAGCCAGGTAAAAATTTATTAAGGGCATAATAGTAGTTTAAAAATTACCACTTTTCAATCTTTTATATTCAATGTTCATATTATAAATTTATAATTAAATATTCACATTTCACAATGAGATTTATTTTTTTTCTTTTTCTCATCTCAGATGCATGGTGGGAGAGATTTGGTGCTAAAGTACCAAATCTTCAGAGGATTGCGATTCGAGTGTTGAGCCAACCATGCAGTGCCTCGGGTTGTGAGCGCAATTGGAGTATGTTTGAGCACATACACTCCAAGAAGCGCAATAGGTTGTCAGTGCAGAGGTTGAATGATCTTGTTTATGTTCATTACAACCTGCGCCTTCGCCATAGACAGATATTGGGCACTGACTTGTCACCCATCACGTTGGAGGAGGTTGATCCACAGTCAGATTGGATCACTGAGGTCGAGGATCCTGTTTTTACCGATGAGGACCTTGATTGGGTCGACCAGGCAGATCGAGAGGCAGAGGCAATAGCCATGGCAGAGGAGGAGGATAGAGCACGAGGAGACACCTTGGATGCTGGTTTGGGTGCCTCTGAGTCTGACACTGAGACACAGGCAGAGATGATGGCTGCAACATCATCTAGGACCTCTCTTAGACGTCTACGCAAGAGGACTAAAGTTTAGAGCCTTAGTGATGCAGGCTCCTCTGAGCCATAGACTTATAGCTTTTGTTTTACTTTTATTATATGTTTGGAACTTTTGATGCCATGGATTTCATATTCCATGAGTATTGTATACATTTCACAACATTTATATATCTAAGTTCTAACTGTTTAACTTTAAACTTTAAACTCTTACTACTGTTATTGTTATTAACTATTAAGTATTAAGTAATTACTTATTTCCTTCAGCTAAAATTTGCGTTTATACTTATGTGATCGATAGATGTTTGTGTATAGGATCATAGTAGTTTCTATTTCATGATGTTATTGTGTATTTAAGGTTTATTTACTAAAGGGTGCATGAAACAAGCTTTAAATCCTTAAAAATCTCTGAATTTCTTGGGTTTTTCTATTTGCCGAGTCTTTGCCGAGTCTTGGCGCCGAGTCCGAGTCCGAGTCAAAAATCAGCTTGCCGAGTCCGAGGCGAGTCCGAGTCTTGTAACTATGGTTCCAAGTCAGTCAGTCTGCCGAGAGTCATCTGAGCCAAGTCAAGAATCCATGCTTGAATCAGCGCGTAAACGTCACCATCGTGCTTAGAGGGCCTGGGAGACAAGGATTGACTGTCGTTTCAGTCAAATCCGACACTTCCAAATTTTTAGGGTTTCTCACCCCGGGCCCCCTATTTTTTAGGACCTACTTTTTTGGCACTTTTGGGCAATTCGAGGTTCCCTATTTTTTAGGGTTGCTTTTTCTATTTTTAGAAAGTTTCTATTTTTGGAAAGTTTCTATTTTTGGGTTTCTATTTTTAGAAGGGTCCCGAGTTCTGAAAACGCACTCAGAAGTTCGAAAAACTCAATAGAACTCTCAGAAAATCAAAATGAAGAAAATTGAAATTTTTTCGAAAAATCTGGAAAAAACAAGTAAAAAGCATACTGAAAACGTTCAAAAATCTGGAAAAACCAGTCAAAACCAGTTCAAAATCAACCAGATCTGAGGTTGAAATCATAAAAATCAACTAAAAAATGGTGAAGTTTGTGAGAAATCTGTCAAATCTGGAGAATTCGCCTGGAAGAATTCGCCATGGAAGAATGACAAAGGAAGGTGTATGAAAATCTGGAAGTCTTGAAGCTCGCCCAGCAGCTAAGAAGGATATCCAAAGAAGTCATGAAGTCCGCCCAAGACCATCCTTGATTCCTTTGAAGTCCGCCCATGCATCTTGAGGCACATCCTTAGACCTCTCAAAGTCCGCCCTGCATGTCCAAAAGGTTGATGAAGTCCGCCATGTGCAAGGAAGGAAGTGCCAAAGAGTTTAGAAGTCCGCCATCCTTGTCCAAGCATCATCTAAAGTCCGCCATCCACTAGAAGCATATCCTAAAGACTTTCAAAGTCCGCCATCTTCATCCTAGACCCCTTGGAAGTCCGCCATCCACTAAGAGGTTCGTCCTAAGAGGTCTCAAAGTCCGCCATCTGCCAAGAGGGACGTCCAAAAAAGTTCCAAAGTCCGCCCTTGATATCCTAGGATGCTTTGAAGTCCGCCATGCAGCAAGGAGGCACATCCTAAGACCATCCAAAGTCCGCCATGCTTGTCCTAAGACCTTCCAAAGTCCGCCAAGGATGTCCAAAGGGGCTTGAAAGTCCGCCATTCACAAAGAAGCATGTCCAAAAGGCTTGGAAAGTCCGCCTAGGCATGTAGAAGAAGGAAAAATCAAAATTTTCACTAAGTATTAATGCCCAGCAAAGAGAATTTCGAAAATCTGCTAAGTATGGGGGCCTAAAAGGGTGGAAAATTGATCTTTGGCTAAACATCATGACATTTCCAAGAGGTAAAATGTTTAGACAAATGCCAAGAAGCTTTAAAGTCCGCCCTAGAAAAGAGGGACATCCAAAATGCTTGTCTAAGATGCTCATAAAGTCCGCCATACACTTGGAAGAGGTTGGCAAGGTATCAAAGAAGTCCGCCATACTTATCCAAGGTGCTAAGGAAGTCCGCCTAAGCACATGAAGGGATAAAATGATGATTTTGCTAAGTGTTGATGCCTAGTCCAAGGAAAAGTTCGAATATTTGCCTAAGTATAGAGGCTAAATGATGAAAAGTTGAGATTTTTGGCTAAGTATCCTGACACTTTCAAGAGGATAAGTGCCAAGTTTGAAAGGACAAATGCTAAAGAGGATTGGGATGTGGCAAGAAATAAAACGAAGTGTGCCTAGCACAAAAGTGGAAGAGAAGCTAAATTTTGCCTAAGTCTGGAGAAAATACTAAGAAATTGACAACTTTTGACGAAGAAAAATGCACAAGGCAAGGAGAAAGGTAAGATTGCCTTTGCCCAGAAGGAAAGGGGAATTTGTCAACCGTCCAAGAAATTCGCCCAACGAAGACATCCGGACGAGGATTTTGCCTATAAAAATTCGACTGAGCAAGAGAAAATTTGACTTTGGCAGAAGAAAATAGGCTCAGTGCAAGAGAAAAGTTGGCTATGGCAAAGAAAAACAGGGATCTGGCATAGAATTTGTTGACGGAATGGCTTGAATTTTGGTTTGGCTAGACGAAATTGAGGATAAAATTGGAAAATACACTCTTAGCCAAGAAAAACGAAGAGGAAATCGAAATAGCCATGGGTCGAAGACGAACGGGTTGGAATAAATTAAAATATTTTAATATTTTAATAATTTATTTTCAATGCCTTGGACAAAATCAAATTCGCCAGACAATGTTTTGGAGGAAAATAATTTGTGCCGGCCAGAGATAAAATCCGAAGGGCAAAATTAAATTCACCATGGCTTCAGGAGAGAGAGTGGTAAAAATTCAGGAGAGAGAAAATCTGAATTTGTTTATTTTATTTCTTGCAGGTGGATGACGACGCGAGGCGAGTCTTCAAAGAAGAAGCAAAGGCATGGAATGGAGGCAAGTCTGCTTCAAGCCAGATAGAGTGAAGGAAAAAGATGGCACAAGCACGAGAAAGTCTGACTTTGCCCAAGCTCAGCATGTCCAAACCTTTTCCGACTTTGCTTGGAGAAGGTATGTCCAGACATCCATAAGATCCGCCAAGTACAATGGCAAACATGATGCAAAGTCCGACCTAGACCAAGAAAAGAAATGTCAAAGTGTTGAGAAGGTTCGCCAAGCATAAAGAAAAGATGGCAAAACCACTAGCAAATCCGACTTTGCTCAACTGAGAAATGGCACAAGCATGATAAAGTTCGACTTCTCCCTAGAAATGTTTGTCCAAAGTGGCTTGAAGTCTGACTTAGGCCGAGAGAGAAAACGTCCAAGCTCATATGAAGTCCGCCCAAGGAGAGGACGAGAAAATTGGCTAGAAGAATTCACTAAGTGTTGGACGGAAAACAGGAAGGGTGAAGAGGAAAATAAAGAGGAAGTGAATAACATTCTTGTCCAGGGATGGAATTTGTCCTACATAGCACAAGCCAGATTCAGAATTGAAGGCAAATCCACAGGCAAAGTTCGTTCGAGCATGGTGTTGAATGATCCAGATGATGTTACAAAATGAACCTGAATAGCCAAAATTTGGCTAAGTCTAGGAAATACTTCACAGAGGAAATTCCAATTTCCTCCATTGTGGCGAAAGCACAGGGTCATTCTTCTCCAAATTCTAGACATTTGAATGGATATCCGGACGTCTTGGAAGGATTTCATCTACAATCCCAGACCTATTGAAGCAATCCGGACAACTTCTTGAGGGATTTCATCTCTTGAAGAATTGAAAACAAGCTTCCAATCAGAATCAGATGGTGACAAGAAGAGTGTTCCAAACAGATCTCCATACTTAGACAATTTCTCGGCACAAATTGGAGAATTCAGAGAGGAAATCCAGAGGAATAATATCAACCCAGTTTGAGCAAGAGGAATTTCAAAGCAACCAACTTCAAGTCCAGACGCCTGCTCCAAGGGGAGACTCCTAGACCTCAAAGATTCCAGTACAGGTAAGAAGAAGAAATCAAAGTCTCAAAAGGAATCCAAGATCCAAGCTAGGAAGGAACAAGCACAACGGACAGAGTCATCGGCAGGGAAAATATTCTAAGGCAAGCACATGAAGAAAAACGAAGCAACCAAGGAAGGCATCCAGCACGCTGAGGTGGCGCCTCGTCATCTTCCAACCAATCAAACTGTTCCAAATCAACACGCAACAACTTTCTATTTTATTGTTGATTTATATTTAGCAAAAAGGACAAGTGTCCTCAAATGAAATTTTCTCATTGGTCGAAGGGTAGCAAACCCTAATTAGGGTTTTATTTTGTAATCTCGGCCGTTGATTTGAAATCAATCTTGGCCCTTGAATGGTAATTGGGGAGGCTATAAATTGAGCTCGCCCCCTCATTTGTAAAGTGTGGAGACAGATTATGTATATTGTCGCATTGAGACTATTTTGAATGATAAAAGCTCTTGAGCATGATTTGCCTTGAATCACTTCTTATTGTTGAATAGTAAGCGAGGTTACATATTGCCTTCCGCCATAGATTAGAGTTAAAGTTAGATTAAGTAGAATTTGCTTTGAAAAGTTGTTAAATTGAATGAGAGATTGATCGTATTGATTCAATGGTGAAGTGTAGCTCATACTTTTTTCGAATGGATGATTTGCATTCGATTTGTAAAGTTAGCCTGAGCTCTTAAACGTGGAAGCTTAACTTCAACCTCATTCGAGGTTTGAAAATTATTCTCACAAACCCCTTGAAGATTGCACCCATTTTGCGTATGTTGTCCTGCAGGAGGCGAAACAAAGTGTGGTTTATTTCTCTTCACCGAGTCCTTACTGTCTCTTGAGTTCTTAGGCTTAGACTAGACTCTCCTAAACCCTATTCTTTTTGCCATTTTTTTTGAGATCCACAATTGAAAGTCCTAATTGAGAACCTACAAAGATAAATTTCCTAAGTCCCTAGCTTGTGCAGACTTTCTACGTAAGTCCCCTTGTTTATTACCAGCATTATCACAACGACCATTGAGCTTATCCACACGTCGAGACCCGACTAAAGAAACCTTGGAATCGCCATATGATCTTCTTGCAATCTTAGCATACGCGGTGGTTTTTCAAGAGAGGATAGAGTGTCTTTGGACATTTTATTCTGTGTGTTCGGTGGATGATAAAACGTACACCAACAGGTACATTGCTTGACAATGCCGACTAGAACAAGTATTCACAAGAGTCCTTCTGAGGAGAGGCATCATCAACATCTGCAATGGTGCCCTGTTGCTTAGGCCTGGATGGACAATGCTTGGCAAAGTGACCATACTTGTCACATCTAAAGCATTGGACTTTGGATAATTCTCTTTTCTTCTTGAATCCGGGAGCACCATCATTTCCTTTATCTCGATTCCTCTTGAAGAATCCTTTCTTCCCATCTTTTCCTTTCTTCTTTGAAGAGTGAGAGGCGAGAACATGAATATCTTCATTAGTTAAACTTTGACCAACGCCTCTAGCCACCAATCTTGACTCCTCTTGAATGCAGTCGGCCCTCAAACGATCAAACTTAGTTTGGATCTTGCACCGATTCCTTGAATGTAGGACTCCCATGATAAAGGTAGACCATTGAGAGCAAGCATGGTGAAGTTATCAAGGAAGACCATTGAGAGCAAGCATGGTCAAGTCCTTATCATCAACCACATGACCAATTGTAGAGAGCTGATCTCTCAATTCCGAAATCCTCATGAAATAGGTAATCATTGTTTCTCCTTTCGCCATCTTCACATGGTGTAGTTGTTGCTTCAGTGCAAGTGCCCAGCTGGTGTTATTGATTTCGTACATCTCCTCCAAAGTTTTGAACATGTCCCTTGCCGTCTTCAACTTGGAGACAATCGAAACAATATGATTTTTAACGGAATCAACCAACATCTTATTTGCCTTGATGTCTTTCTTCCTCCACTGCAACTTCTCTTCTTCCTCCTCTGGTTCGGGAACTTTGGTCTCCACAAACTCAGCCAAGTCATTCTCTTCCAAGGTGAGCATGATTTTGAACCTCCATGATGTGTAGTTGGATGCTCCCTCGAGTCTATCCTCAATTTTAAGACCGTTCACCATCTTGACTAAAATAGAGATAGACAAGTTATGAAAAAGAGAATAGAGAGTATCGCTGCAATAACAATTCTGATCACGATCTTCTTCAAACCCGCTTTGATACCATGTTAGTTTTATGATCAGATGTAAAGCACAGAAAATTAATTCAAATTGAACACAATAACACAGCAGATACCCTGGGAAAACCCTCCTCTTGAGGGAGAAAAACCCAGCAACAATATATCACTTATATATTGATTTCACACAATAATGATCTCCTTACAAGAGGCCGATATGCAGGCCCAAATACATGCACCAATGAGTGATGCAACACAGAATTACAATGGAGTAATATGCTGATAGATCTCAGCCACTAACAAAATACTCTTCTACAAAAATCGCTTTCTCCTCTAGATGATTCGCACTTTAACTCCAAAGAATAATATCGAACTGAATATATGAATGATACAAAGCAATGGATGAATTTGTATATATACAAGAGGAAGAGTGACACATCTCTTCAAGTTGATCATGTCGGCCTCCTCTAGAAAGATGTGCCTCTAAGTCGGCCTCTTGAAATCGTGACCCATCATGAAGAGATGTCGGCCTTCATTAAATAACATTTCTTTTATTAAATTCGAGCCTCTTACATAATCGCGCCTTTTCATAAATAGACGTTTCATATAAATTAAATAGCCCTTAGGCTACATTTAATTTATCACGAGTAATGGAGATCTCTGGAAGAAGACGACGACGCTGCTCCTGAACATCAACATATACTTGAGCCAATCACTGTGTGAACTTGGGATTATGGAATGATATGAGCCTTGTGTGAATTTGTGTGTTTGTACACTAATGATTGGTATTGATTGGTATGGAACCAACACTTGATGGCAATTTGTTATCATTCTATTGTAATTGGACTAAATTGAAAGCTTACACTTAATTAATAGTCAAGATTTGAGAGATTAGAGATCTCATACAAGAGAAGAGAATGAACTCTTTATCATTGGCGTATGAACTGCAAAGCCTCTGATTTCCCAAAGGGGATATGTAGACAGGGTCATCATGAATGAACCCTCGAGGTTTAGGTCTAGGTCTAGGCATGACCCTGAAATCAAGGGCTTAACACCTAGTGTAAGCTTTCAAGGGGTGGCATGGAGGCTTCACCACAATGGTGGTTAAGAGGTTAGTTATTGTTGTGAATTTTGTTTTTTAAAAACATCATAGTAGCCAAGCGGCGGTTTTTATACATGCCTTCAAAGTATCTTCTTCCTTTCATAACTCTAAACATAACAAATGCGTAGGAAAGTGAATCTAAAAAATTACTTCATGGTGCAAGAAATCATATCATTTTGTTGTGTTTTTTTTGTATTATATCTTGTTTCCGTATCGAATCATACTTGTACCAGGGGTCAGAATAGGACGTATCGGTAACTTAGGTTTTATGTTGTTAGTGACTTAATAGTCACATTTTAGGGTTAGTTTGGGTTAGATTAGGGTTCACTTTGTTTCTTTTTTAACTTTTTTGCTTGTGTGTGTGTGTGTGTACAAAAATTGGGGAACACCCAAACCCAAGTTTAAAAAACGATGAACTGCTGAAACCAAACCCCAGTCAGCAACTTGGAATAACACCATGGCCCTAGTTGGAAAACACTCCATCCCCATTATGTCTTAAAACCTAACTTATCCTAGAGTAGACAACTCAGAAACAAGAACATTTGTTAGAGATAGAATATCCTAAAAGAGATGGATACCTACTTCAAGAGGTCTCTAGCGAAAAAACTAAAAAGGATGTTCCTAGACATCCTACAGGCTAATACCCCAGCATAAGTTCTTGCTACAAAGAGCAAAAAAAAAACTTCAAAACAATAACTAAATGAAATTTCCTAGGGCTTAATAGATCAGAAGACCCCACCAATGTCATTTCTCAGTCATTCAAAGAAAGTAGCAGAAAATTTGGAGAGCTTGCAAGAGTAGAATTTTCAATTTTAAAACAAGATGTTGCAAGAGATTATATGTTTGGGCAGCACATATTTGCAAGGAAATTTATCACATACAGCAGAGGATAGCAAAGACAAACAACTTTATTTTTTATTATTAATGAATATTTAAGATAATCCATTTTAATTTTATTTTTTTTAAATTGCATGTGTATCAGACATATCCTATACGTGTGTAAGCACTAAAATCGGAAACATCTATGGACTAAAGTTGGCATCCCATCTGCCTCTCCTTAATCCTCCCTTCAAATGTGCTACATCTCCTGGTGATTGCGCTAAGGACCCCATTAGACAGATACAAAGCCGTTACACTAGAGTTGAGGCTACCATCTAAATTTAAAAAACAAAAAAACTGGACAAATATACTTGTTAACTTGATTTTATTCAAAAATCAATTTGCAAACACTAAAAAGTTTTCAAGAATTCAAATTTATTACATAGGAAACAGAACATTTCCAATCTCTCTTACATTTAAATTGCACTGCCCTCTCCTTTCTATACACTGTGATCATTTTTATGCAAAACGAGCATCTTGTATGTATTAAAGCTATCTTCCACCACGTTTCTAGGATAGTTATGTCAAAGGACGAAGAGACGCATTTTCAAGAGATTTTTTAAAGGCCATTCTAGGAGATGGCAAGTGATGGCTATTTAAATTGGTCAACAAGTGTAACTTCCTCTTGCATCTCTTTTCTATGTCCTAGATGTTTTTACATTTTCAATGTGGGACGTCCAACTTTTGAAGGCCAAAACTTTTGATCCAAGAGGCCGCCTTTTTCTAAATTGTAGAGCTCGAAAATATCTATGCAATAGGCATCCCTAAAATTGATGTTGAACAACCTAGAATTTTTATTTTGGCCAAAAACCAACTCTATAGCCCAAAATTTGAGGATTTATGTTTCATTGTCCAAAAAACTACATTTTCACATTCTTAACATTAGGAGCAAGGTCAGAGATTAAACTCTCCAATTGAAAGGTAACAAATTGCTTGGAGGAATGATAACCCTAGAAAGTATGCTTAGTCCTGATGATTCTTGCAAAAACAAAAGAAAAATAGCAGCAAGCAAGAATGATTAAAAGATGTTGAGCTCTCCCCAGAAAGAATAGTGAAATTAGCTAAGATATGTACTACCACAAAGAAGGAACATCTTGTCAACCTCTATCCCACACACAATTGGATCATGGCTGAAATATTCCGAGCCAATTTTTTTTCTTTTTTTAAATTAACAGATTTCCAATTACAACAGTGCACCCGTCAAGGTTAGAGGAAATAACCAAAACGTGCAAGAAAGCAACTCTAACCAGAATGGCGCCGATGATGGCGAGCATTGGTCAGAGGGTCTACTAATCTAATTACAGAAAGGAACTCAACGTCAAGTATGTGCTACCCAATCCAATACGGAGTGAGGGGCGACCATATGACGGAGTGCTAACAGAATTTAATGCTTGAAAGGAAATGATTGAAAGCTGAAAACTCTCAACACCCAGAATGTGCTTTCTAACCCAGAATGGGATAGTAGCGACCATAGGGCGGAGGTCAATTAAAACAATAACAACTGCTGAAAGAAGAAGACTATTACAACTGATAAGCAAGAACTTAAACGGCTGTCAGTACTACTGCCAGCTTACAATCTTAAAACGAAATCTTGCTTACAATACAAATCATCATAAGGAAGGAATTATACAATATTCATGAATTGCATTGCTGAATGTAAAGATCAATTGAAAATGACAATGAATAGATCCAACCTCGTTCGCTAGACTCGGGCAATCTTCACTGAAGTCTTCTCAATGCTCTTAAAGAACTTATCACCTCGATCAATAGAGGAGTTGCAGATTTTTTCCGAACTGCTGTTACAGACCTGCACTTTCAAAATATAACCAGCATCATAGGATCCAATAAAATGCTCGGAACTTCCTCGTTTCTCATTCAAAAGGCTCGATATCAATTGCAAATGACTAATAGAGAGGGGGCGCTCAAATCAAGACCCAAAAACTGGCTTAATATGAAACAGATTTTTAATGCACAAATCCCAAGATACAGAAAAGTACGGCCACAGCTGAGAAGGGCGATTTGCTTTATAAAATCAGATTCAGCAAAGAATATTCTACAATGTGACACACAAGGGCGCCTAGACCAAAGGAAGAGAATTATCCAATACCCACAATGATATGTTTTGTCTTTTCTGATTTATGAATGAAAACACAAATCTGCTAAAGCTAAAATACTGAAAACAGAAATCTCTAATATGCCAAATCTGATCCTAAGAGAAGAAAGCTGGTTACAATGCACGAACTCCAAAGTACTCACAAACTAGACTAATAATCATCACTAGTCGTTGTATTACAAACGAGAAGAGATGCCCAAACTTGGAGGCCTTCATTCCTCGAAGCAGTCCAGAGTCAATCCGGCAGCATAACGGTATATTTTCCAAGATGAAGAAATGATGCACCAAAACTCCCTTTTATAATTCTTCCGTTGACTTCACAAAACCCTAAAATGAGCTTTTAGGTCAAAACCCAATCCTCTCAAGGATGGGCGTACTTTTCCTTCAAGGCTTTAGTTTGACATTTTTAATTAAATATCATTCTTGAAATATGCGCCCCTCATACCCTTGCTTTGACTTAGGGAATAATTAACTCATCTCTTAATGAGGGCGCCACCCTCAAGGGCCCACTTTTAAAAACACATTAAGTCATTAATTCTAAGCCAAGGGTCAACGTTAAATTATAATAATTAAAACGTGACTTTTCAATTTAAATGACTTAACTTATTTCTCCGACAATGCCCTGAAGCCAATACTGAAGAAGTCAACTGATCATTCTGAAGCCGGGAGTCAACCAACCTGAGCCCATCTGGAAAGCTGCCAAAAATAGAATTTACTAAAAATAGTAAATTCCAAAAAGTGCTCTGAATGCCGAGATGATCATACCACTGCGAAGCCCTCTGAAAACCCAGAAGGAATCCGCCATTTACTCCGCCATCTCTGAGCAATGACCTCCTCAAAATTAGGAAACCCTAATTTTAACTTCCGACTAGCCTTCGGGTTCCCAAAGAAAGGCTAACGGTCACTGGAAAAGTCAGGCTTGAGAAGGGGACATTACAATGGCCTAGGACTATAAGGGGTTGAAGGGATATCGTAAGAATATTATGCAGCATACAATTGAGCTTTGGCTTGAAGCTAAGCTAGTAAGACAAAAGCAAAGACCAGTTAATCCAATGATAGAACCAATCATGAAGCAAGAGTTATCCAAGTTGATTAATTCAAAAATAATTTACCCTATCAAACATTCAACTTAGGTTTCTACCCTTGCCCTTTTCGAAAAAAAGAATGGAGAGACCCACTGTTGTGTAGATTTCAGGGGTTTGAGCAAAGCCTCTCTTAGAGATCATTACCCTCTACCTTCTATGGATCATATTTTGCAAATGATAGCAAGATTAGACAAATTCTCTACATTGGATGGTTTCTCTGGCTTCAACCAAATACTGATTAAAAAAGAAGATCAACACAAGAGAGCATTTGCTACTGAATGCAGCAATTTTGCTTGTCAAAAAAATCTTTTTGGCCTATCCAATGCAGAGGCCACATTTCAACGAGCAACAGATGATATTGCTTTCAAGGATATCATCAATGAGATCATCTTGATTAATCTTGATGATTTGACTGTTTTCTCCATAAACAAGGAGAATCACTTTGATCACCTAGAGAAAGTGTTTCAAAAAATGTCCACAATTTAGGATTTCCTTAAATTTCAAAAAATATACTTTTGGTGTCTCATAAGGGAACTTGCTAGGACACATTGTTTATAAAGAAAGTATAGCTGTTGATCCTAAAAGAGTTAAAGCTATTATTGAGCTTTCGCTTTCCCAACACAAGAAAGGTATACAATCTTTCCTCGGAAAGATTAACTTTGTAAGAAATTTCATATCAGACTTTGCAAGCATAGCACACTCTATTACCCTCACACTCAAGAAAGATCAGCAGTTTAGATGGGCAAAGGAGGGTAGGAAAGCATTTGAGCATATCAAAGAGGCCATTTTGAGGCCCCAATAGTGGTAAATCCTAATTTTTCTAAAGATTTTCTTCTATGTGTATGGTGGGCAGGCCAATATTGCCGCAATGCTCACTCAAAAGGAAGGAGAGGCCAACACAAACGACCATCCCATTGCATTCTTTGTTAGTTTTATGATCAGATGTAATGCACAGAAAATTAATTCAAAATTAGACACAATAACACAGCAGATACCCTGGGAAAACCCTCCTCTTGAGGGAGAAATACCCAGCAACAATATATCACTTATCTATTGAATCTTAATGAGAAACTACTTTACAATAGAGGTCAATAATGAGGCCAAGATCATGCACCACAAGCTGATGCTATCACAGATCTAAACACATGTAATATGCTGATGATGAACTACAGCCTTCACCAATATCGAACTGCTCTTATGATAAACTCGCACTTGATACAAAATGATAATGGAATGAATGAATAACCAAAGAGGGATGGCGAATATATATATGCAAGTGAAAGGTCGTCACACTTCAAGATAGGTCGGCCCTTCATAGAAGATTGCACCCCTTCAATAAATCGCGCCCAATTATCAATAAGTCGGCCTCTTGATAGATCGTGCCTCCTCAAATAAATATTAATCATCATTAATAAATGACGCCTCTTGAGCAATCGCAAACTTCTATAAATTAAATAGCCCCATGGCTATAATTTAATTTATCCAATGATGTAAAGGAGATCGCTGGAAGGATACTATTGACACTGCCATAAACATCAACATTCTTCAGCTAGACCTTAAAAGAGACTAAGGAAGAGTATAACTTCGCAGAGAAACAAACATATGCCTTAGTAAAAGGGCTGAAGAAATTCAGACATCTAGTCTCTTCAAACAGGATCACAACTGTGGTTGTCCACCCAAGCATAAAAAAATACATTCTAGATGGTGAGATTAATGAAAAGAGGGCCAGCTGGAGGACTAAGATCCTTGAATATGACATTGATATGAAGCCTACGAATCTGGTGAAAGGAAGAGCTCCATGTCAACATTTGGCAAAGAATATCCTTATCCCTAAAGAATTTGAGAAAACACAACAAAAGAATGAAGAAACATGCATGATAAACAAGCCAGAGAACAGCATGAATTGTATAGAAGAAAAAATTAAGTTATTTGAGATAGAGCAATACCCTAATAATCTAAATCCAACATAGAGAAGGGCTTATAAATTGCAGGCAACACAATTCAGGATAACTAGAAAATTCGATGGAGTGCTGCTAAGATGTGTAGAAGAGGAATGAATCCCATTTATTCTCAAATAGTTCCACCAAGGTCTTTCAAGTGGATATTATTCCGCCCAGACTACAACAACCAAAATTATGAAGGTTTAATATTACTAGCCTCAAATGTTTTCAGGTGCCCATAAATGGTTAAAGAATTGCCAAAATTGCCAACTTCACACCAGTAAGAAGAGGAAAACGCCACTTCCCCTTGAGCCCATCTTCACAAATCAGCTCTTTTCTTAGTGGGGATTGAATTTCATAAGGAGTAATCAACCCTCCATCAAGCGCCAGTCATAAGTTCATATTGACAGAAACTGACTTCTTCACTAGGTGAACCAAAGCTATAACATTGAAAGAATCAGATGAGGCAGTCACCATTAACTTCCTTGAAGAAATCATAACCAGGTATGGCATACCTGAGACCATAATCACGGATAATGCCAAGGCAATTTTTGGAGCAAGCATTAGTGAATTTGCATTGAAATATGAGATAAATTTTAAAACTTCATCAAATTACTACATACAAAGAAATGGACTCACAAAGTCAACCAATAAGAATCTGTCCAGAATAATCAAGAGAATTGGTTCATATTTGCACCTTAAGAAAGCTCTATGGGCAAATAGGATTACGCCTAATCAATCATTAGGGACCTCTCCTTATGTTTTGGTTTACGACAAAGATAGGTTGCCTAGTTTAATTGAGCTACCAGCACTTGAAATCATCTGCCAACAAGAAATGAATGAGAATGGTGGAATGATAGTGAGATTGGCTGAGCTATTATAATTAGAAGAACAAAGCAAGATTGCTAAGATAAAATGACTAAGTACCAAGAGTTTGTCAACTGACAGTTCAATGAGCACACAACAGTGTAAACCTTCAAAATTGGTTATCATTAGCCTAACTAGGATGAGGATAGAGCAAACAAAGGCATCACAACAAGGTTGACTTGTTGCGGAGAGGTCCATCTATCAGTGTGGCTTGTAAGTAGGCCAATTCACTTGAGCTATCAACTCTAGGTGGATCTATATTGCCTATCCTAGACAACGGGATCCATGAAACCATATGTATAATCCTTTTGTTTCCCCTATATAGAGTTCACTCTTTCATTCCTTGTATTTGTTTGTGTTTTCCATGTTCCCTTCTATAAATATTTGTAAGTATTGTCTATATGCCTATTGAATTTATGTGTTTTTTGATTTTCTCTCCTATTCATATCCAAATCCCTCTGTTGTATTATCCAATGAGAAACATAGAAGAACAAATTTTTAAACTCAAATTTGAGCTAGAGATCCTTAAATGTCAAATCCTTGTCAAATTTTGTGTTAGGATCTTCTAACAGGTTGTCTCTAAGCCATATGTATGTAGCATGTATACTTTCTAAGTTTCTATGCAATAAGTTGTAGTCTCACAAGAAAAAGCCTCCTATTTCATCCTAAACCTAAAAAGAGTGTGAGTCATACAATCATGCCATCTCTCCTTGATTTGACAACTCCCACTAATCCAAGGAGTTTCTGTAAACTGTTAGTGCACAAAACCCCAAGAATGTCCCATGTATTCCAAGATATAATTTAAGCCTTTGATTTATAAAGTAAAATGCCTTGTCAAAAGGCAAATAAGGTAGCTCACCTATCCTATTGATGGGTGCATGTCATCACCATAAGAAATCCCATCAAAGGAAAGGAGTGTAAGAACTCTGACTCACATTGTTGCACCACATCAACAAAACCAACCAATCACAAAGCATAAATTTCAAAATACAAATTTTGGGACCATCCAACTACCTCCACAATTAAGTTAATACAAGTCTACTTAAGGAATCCTTTGCCATAATCCATGAACCCATAAATTCAAGAGTCCTTAGCCATTTCCACATTTGGCAATTGTGAGATCTAAT
Source organism: Sequoia sempervirens (assembly GCA_007258455.2). Taxonomy (NCBI): domain Eukaryota; kingdom Viridiplantae; phylum Streptophyta; class Pinopsida; order Cupressales; family Cupressaceae; genus Sequoia; species Sequoia sempervirens. The sequence goes on from VDFB02000003.1 coordinate 93,067,196, forward strand.
TCCCAAAGAGCGAAAGAGCAAACTATTGCAAATTTTAAAGAGCAATGTTTGCCTATATTTACCAAATCCTTTGCAAATATCTCAAAATACTTGGTGAGGCCAAATTTTAAGTGCTACAACAATAACAAAATTAGGAAAAGGCAAAGGACTAGTGAATCCTCACCTCTACAAATTCCACCATCTAAGAAAGGGAAAGTCATCATTCCAAAGCTAGACCTTGCCTACTCTTTCATGGTGATGTAAGCCATATTCCCTAACTAGTTGGCCCTTTCCTACAAACTATCCAAAGCTCCAAATGATGAAATTTAATGGATAGAAATCTTAAGATATCTAGAAGAGCAAATGCACTTGCAACTATCGAACTTTAGTATTGCCAAAGTATTCAAGTACCCCTCTTGATTCATATGATATTGCACCAATGTTACGCATTGTATCTCCATCTCAAGCCTATATTTTCCATTCTCAAAGGAGATATGACACAATTATCATTTGGATTCCACATCTACACTAAACATCAAGCTGCCATCAATATGTGGATTAGTTCCTCATTTCCACCACTAGCATAATTATAAATGAAAGGATTTCAAGACTCCAAGTTTTGTACAATCACCATCAAGTCTGCCTAAAAAGGTGATTGGTTCTACAATCATGATAGCACTATCATCAAGTTATATGGCTACATAGGCAAGATCTATAAGCTCCCAAAGAATGTGACTAACAAAGTCCTTGACTTAGAGTACATGCAACTAGTGGACATCATTGATACCTAGTGTGGCAACGGTGGAGATAAGGCCTCCTTCCACTAGCTCTCAAAACCCTATAGAATCATTGTCGTTATAAAGATAATGGTTCCTAAGCTTTTGGAAACAAGTTGAGAGAATTACAATTGCTTTTGGTCGAAGACCAAAACAGCTATGACCTAGCGATATTATTTGTATCTTGGTTAACGAAAATTATAAGCAATGAGGTAAACAGGTTTGTTCATGAGCCTTGCCTAAAGATTGAAGCAAGAAGAGGCCCAAAGAAGAGGTAGAAAAGTATATTGCATTGTAGCAAATTGTAGAACCTATTATCATGCTACAACCATATTAAAATTTCTACCAGAAGTTTATTGCCTACTACCATAAGTCCAAAAATGACTAGAAGACCACTTTGAAGAATATTAGTTGGAGTGAACACAAAATGAATTATTGGTGGGAAGATAGGAAAGACATTGACCACATGTCCAAAAACCAAGAGAATATGCCCTAGATGATAGAAGGGATGATTTATACAAAAAAGAACACACCAGCTTGACCTCATTTTCACCCCATAGTAAGCACAAGGTCAACTACAGACCACTTTGATATCATCCAATGATTAAGAGGAGGCAAAGTCAATGCCCCTAGGTTTTCAAACAAGAGAAGCAATGTTGGAACAAGTGATACCATATGCACCTACTCAACCATTGAGCAACATGGTCCCACTATAGCAAGTTTTTGAAAGAAATTAACAAGTCCAAAGCCTTGTTAAAGAGAAATCCGCACAATACGTCACAACACAAAAGATGAGAGGTGTCGGAACCAAAGTGATGACTAAAGGACAAGTACCATCTAGCCAAAGAAGAAGAAGATCACCTAGAACCAAACACGAATAGGCCACTAGTTCTTCCACATCTCAAATGACATCCACAAGGCAAAGCTTATTCCAAGCATATGCAAGTGGAGATGATGATCCTAAGGAAGAAAAGAAGAAGAAGATCCAAAAGGATGATGACAAGCCTAAAAAGAAAGCTAAGAAACAAAAGAAACAGCAACAATCTAAGTAGGAGTAGCCAAAGGAAGCTTCAATGTAGGAGCAAAGTTGGTTGCCTCCTACTATAAGCTTCTCTCCTCTCTCTCCTCCTCTTCCAACTCTATCATTGCTCCCTCTTCCACTTACATACAATTTTCCCCTTCTTCTTATTCTGTGTCATAGGCTCCCATTCTTGGAACTACCCAAGTTTCCTCGCAGCAATCTTTCATACAACCACTCCCACAACTCCAATTCCCCCCTCATTTCTATCAACATTCATATTTCCTTCCAATTGGTCAATACTAAAGGACTTTGCTCCAATTTTCCCTAGCTGGAGGCTATTATTTTCTATAGTTCAAAGTTCCTTTCTCACCATTTCCCTAGGCCTTGGATTCCTAGCAACCAACATCACCCATTAAGTCTGTGCAAATTCTCGATCCCCAAGCTACTACCTGTCATGCCTATATTTTGCATGTGAACATGTCACAACGCTTACTAATTTTCCACAAAGTCACAACACATAAAAGTTCTACAAACTTCACCACTCCACACACGAGTGAGATACACACATTTCACTTAGTCCTATAAGGTTCATTTCACAATAATTACATAATTGTAATTCTTTTCATATTTACTCATTTTTCTATTGTTAACTCATTCTAAATCATATATAATTATATTTTAACCGTTAGTTACTTTTCAACTAAAATTTTCCATATAGGATGCACCATACACCCAACTCTTCCTAGTTTCACTAGGTTTTACTCAATTTATCCATCACTAATGTCATTTGTCACACAAAAATGTAAGGTGAAGGATTGTTTTCCATATCTAGTTCTAGTTTTGTTTTCTCTTCTTAGCATAACTATGTTCACTATGTTTTCAATCTTTCTAATTGTATCTTCATAGAACTCTAATTTTCCCATGACCTATTTCAAGGATTTCCTATTTTCAAGGTTTTTACAACTCCTCATAAAGGTTTTACAACTCATGGTTTCTTAAATGCTTAAATAATTGTACATTCCTATGTTCTCAAATTTAACCATTTAGCATATTTTATGCCCATCTCTTCACATCCAAGTATCATCAAGTCATACAATACAAGCATACACACATTAGAGGTAAGGTGTCTTAGGTAAGGTTTGATAAAAACCTATGGTTATCCAATTTTTATCACATTAAAATGTAGCCCATTAAATATCTAACAATTTGACTAAATAGTTTTAATAGTTTAATCAAATGCAAAAGACTAGCATTTAGAACACTTATTGAAACACCTAATTGTAAAATTTTAATGGTTTACCAATTTAAGGTTATTAATGTTAAATAATGTAACATTAATTTGGAGGAATTTGAATTACAACATTCATCAAACTATGTTCTTGTTGACATTTCTCTTAAATCATATTTTGAAGTCCTTTGACTTGATAATTTAGCCTTGATTTCTATCTTATCAAATATTTACTCCCACTATGCTCATTTAATTATTAATGAAAACTCCTTTGGCACTTTTAAATTTTACTAACCACAATAACCTTCTATTACCCTTTTTGGTAAAACCCTTCACTTAACCCATTAGCTAGGATTAAACCTTAGGTTTTATAATTTAAAAAAAGGCACAAGCTTAACTTGACTTGGGGAAAGAACTACTTAGTTATAATCTCACTTAAGGGGCTAAACAATCTAGAGCACTGTTGCACCATATTTTCATGTTTATAAAAATAAGCTTTGATTTTTTATAAGGATTAATTTCTACTTTATAACAAGATTGCAAAAGCACTTAAGTTATAATTTAAGTAGTGGGAACCTAGTAACATGGATTAAAATGGTAGATAATCACAAATACTTTCAAGTCTACAAGGCTATATTTACTTATTTGCAACAAGTTTAAGCAACCTTTAAATTTTATTAGTTAACAAAGTGTGCACTGTGAATCACTAGAAACCCTTATTTCATACCTTGTGCAATGCAATCAGCTTCCCTTACCCTATTGGGAGTCTTGTTAAATAATGAGGGAGTCACTTTTAAAATATAAAATAATTAACCCCATCATAGAGAAACATTTTCATAACTTAGTATCCCTTCTTTCACTGCATAGCAAGTGACCCCATTTGTTCCCATTTTCTCCCTAGGGACCACACAATACTATCAAAGTGTGACTATCATTAGAGATCCAGTGTTGTACCAACAACAAATGAAACAAATACAAGTGAAGGTACAACAAAGAAAAACAAAAAGAAAGTTGAAGAAAGATGTTACTCCAGCAACAAAGAGGGTGAGAATAAAATATAAGCCTACAAATGATGATATGTATTTCGCACATTTCACACCTCTAGCAAACAAGCCTAAAGGATAAGTGCTAGCTTCAAACTATCAAATGGAAGCAGTGAACGTCAACATCAAGGACATGAGCTAAAAATTTTAAAATAGGGATGAGTTCCTCTAGGAGGATGCAAAGGCAATCAACACTTCATTGATATCAATGGGAAAAATTCAAGAAGTGTGCCAAGCTTGAACAAGCCAAGTTAACAATCAAAAAATCATAAGTGAAAATCAAGGCATTGGAAGGCCAAGTGACTATAGTGACAAAGCAGGCCATTGAAGTTGGAGATACTCAAGCAAGGGCAGCCAAAGCACAACTTTGGGATGCTCATGCAACATTAAGTGAAGCAAGAACAATGTTGGCAACTCTAAAGAGCCAAAAGGTAACTAAGAAAGACACTACAGTTGCATTGTGGAAGCAACATGGAAGACCTAAAGGCAAAGTTGAGCCAAAATAGGCAAATGTAGGTGTCAAGGCTATGGAGATTGGATCATTGAAGCAAAAGGCATTCAGTCAAGACTATGATCTAACAAAGTTGTAATCAAATAGAAACCTAGGCCCAAAAAATCAAAGGGCTAAGAGAAAAAGAGGTTGACCTAGAAGGCATGTTTGAAATATCATAAGAGGTTAAGAACCTAAAAGGGCTAAGGTAGAAGACATTAAAATGTTTGTGGGTTCCCTTGTGCTCATCAGAGCCTTACAATTATGGAGATAATGCAGATGTTGAGTACCATGGTAAAGAAGGTGATTGACAATGAGGGTGCTTCCATTTCTTTAGTGATTGAAGATACCAGATTATATGTTAAGAAGTTCCACAATTCTCCACCAATTAGACTTGTTGCCACGGTAATAATGAGCAAAACAAGCATAAGTCAAAAAATTAATGACATACTAGATAAGGACAAAGCTAACCAAGAATGCAAGGTGCAGTTGGATGTCATAGCCCAGATAGTTCAGGCCCTCAGGGTATGTAGACACACGTGCATCAATTAGTGTGGCAGGGATTGCCCTCGCCACTTAATCAGAATCAAAAGATGCTACTGCACAACAAATTTATGGAATTATTCAAACAAAAGAGCCAAGATGAATCAACGATCAGCAAGTCGCCCCCAGTTCTTTCAATCAAAGAGGTACAGTCATTAATCAAGCCATTGGCAGAGTTGGAGACACTTGTACAGATGAATCGACACTATGTTGGAGCATCACTTCACAATCTTGTAGAAGCTAGATATGCCCTTGGATAGAATGTTAGAAGCACTTCACTTCTCTAAAGAACTTGTAAGTGGCAGAAGGCTTCACAATTTTGGTAAGTTTTGAAATTTTGAATTGCACCCTATACCCAATGAATGTATTTTTGTTAGTACTTAGTTTATCTTTATTTCCTCAATGAAAGAACCCCTTCAAGTTGCCAAAACGATGGTGAATTCTTCACTATAGGGAGCAGATTTATCTCTGCCTTGTTCGAATCATGTTCTAGATGACTTGCAGCCATGGCAGATCTCTTACCTTTGGTCATTTGCAATTTTGTGGTATGCGTGGAGATGTTCTATAAGTGTTGGACTTTCAATTAGTGCACAGCATCCGATCCAGCCATGTTAGCCTCCATTTGATGGTCTGCAAGGATCTGCTGTGATACAGTTTTAGTTTTTGATGTTGAGCCTTGCCATTGGCCCACATCATTCAACAGACTCATTCCCTTTTGTGCTAAGTATCTTTTATTAGTGACAGGGCTCACCTCTAATCCTTTTTTTTTTTGGGTTTTGTTGACAGGCACCACATGGCATGCTCCTGAGATTTCAAGAGAAAAGGTAGAAATCATTTGCCAAGGAGCAGCATGAACCATCTGAACTTGCCATAATGGACTGTATTCAACAGCCCGCAAGGTGCAAAGCCATTCCTTATGTTTCTCAATTGTGATGGTGCCCAACAGCTCAACTTTGATGTCTACATCCTCTCCTCTTCATTCCAGAATAGTTCCACATGTAGGGTACACTTTGAGCAGGAATTTCAGCTTGTACATTTCAAATTCCAACCCGCAGATACCATGCTGAATTATGCCCAGCTACCTTTTTCTCTACACCATCCATGACTTGAATATCCACCTACTCAGTGATCGCCTGCAGGGCTATGAAGCAAAATTAATTAAGGTTGGTACCTTTCACTCTTTTCAAGGTACTCAAGCGACCTATAGAGACATTCACACCACCCGATTTGCAGATGGATCATTCCTCCCGCCAGTCTCAAATTTTGTATTTCAAATGTTTTGGGGAGAAAATCACTCTGTAGATTGGGTATTCTGCTATCTATACTGGCATGCATGCCCATTTTCAGTTTAGATTCTGTTTAATATAGATGAGCTATTAAATCTAATGTGAAACTTTTTCTCACTTCTTTGTAATCAAATAAGAGAACCTCTGTGCATGTGTCCAAAGTTAATGTTATTACATTGTATGTGGCCATTTGATAGCATCAAAAGCATTAATTTAAGAGGTTGTTATTCTTGAAATTCTGACTCTTAATTATGTGTATGCATTTGTTTGGTGCATGTGTATCATTGTTGTCATTTATGTTGATTATTGCACCATCAGTTGCAAAACTTTGTTCTGGTTATTAAGGAAAATCTATCAGCGTGAGCCTTTTCCTTTCATGCTATTTACTTTCTTGTATTTCTACCCCTTTTCCCTTGCAGCAATTAGATTTAAGTTGAATATATAAGGAGACGACTATGTAGTCTCTGAGATTAACTCGCAAACCTAACCCACATCTGTGAGGCTTTCCATGTTTGGTGATCATGCTTGGCACATTTATCCTGAACAGATACTTAGACCATCAACACAAGCCAAAAGGGGATTTATACCAATAGAAAACATGGTTTGTGGGTTATTTTCTTTACCAAAAAAAGTCTAAAGATGCCTAGGGTTAACGGACACTAGACCTAAAAAAAGTTGGCAAGTTCCTAAAAGCCAGGTGCTATTAAACTCACACATCGGGTCAAAAATGAGAAGTATATGGGCTAAGAATAATACGAGAGGTTGTAATCAGGCACTCTAATCCAGCTCTGCCCACGATGACAATATTTTCCCAGTATCAAAGGTTGCTAGCACTATACCAAGCAACAGCTTGGTTTCTACTGCACACATTGAGTACACTCCTCCACCTCACTTTCACAGCAGTATATTCCTTAAGAGGAAAACAACTCAGCCCACCAGCTTCGCAACTTAGCACTGTCACATACTACTTCCAAGCACCTCAAAACAAAACACCCAAGCAGATAAGCATTCTCTCGCTGTAGATCAGAAGAAGCTTTTGTGAAAGGAGAGGAAATGCGACTACACACCTGAACAGACCCAGAAGTGCTTGCTGGACTCATGCCCCTTTGATAAGACTATCAACCTGACATATAAGCAGAGTACAAATTTAATGATACTCCATAGGAATCTAGAATCCATTCTTCAATCACAGGATCAAGATTAGAAGAGAAAACTGGACTATCGGGTCTCTCGGTTAATCTTCCACTCCTTTAATCACAGGGACAAGAGTATAAATCAAGGTAGAAATTTTCAGTGACTGCGTCGCTCACCATATCTCTCACGTTTATTAGAGGAAACCAAATTCACGGAGATTGAACTAGTTTTCTCCATCCTTTAATCACCCTCCAAACAGAAAAGACAAAATAAACAGCAGACGCAAAATAAGCATATTAAGTACTCCTGCGAGGCAATAAAATCATGCGTCACTAAGTTTCCCTCCCTCTCTGGCCTTGTTTAAAATTGCTGAAACATAATTTCTATTGAGAATTGCTCCATGTTCTGCTCCCAGATTTAATATATGAAACTGAACCGTGACGGTCATTTACTTATCCAAAAATTGGCAGAATTTTTTGTTCATTTTGGCGGCCCTTTCCGCGTATTCTAATTGCTGCAAATAATGTACTAGAGCAACGAAATCACTTAACCAAGTTTGCCAGTTAAACTTTCATCATAGAAGCGTAGAGTCAATGAAGCAAAAATACCTGGAGTGCAGTAGAGGGTGTCATCCACTCATCTGGAACTCTCAAATCCTTCACAAATTCGTCATTATCTTCGTCCTTCCACGAATTCGAAAGGCAAACAAATCCAGATGAAACTGGCCCTGCCTTATCAACGGCGACTGAAAGTGGGCTATAAACTGGTGCATTTTTTAATTTGCGATGGCCAAATGATCTGTGATTCTTCCGGAGTGGACCAGATACTAGGACACTCGGCAGATTTGAACCTATGGCAAAGATTTTCAACATGATAAAGAGGCTTCTTTTTTCCACTTTTTTCCCTCGAGGTTGTGGGGGGTCCAAAATAAAACATGTTAGAATAACAAATGGACATGAAATTGTAGTGATAAAAACATGGCATTGTCTATTCTCCTTACAATTTGCTTTAAGATATGTTAATAATATGATATGGACTGATCATTAAAATCTTGTTTATTTTTTTATATTAAAATTTAATTTTAATTTCTATAGAAGGTTTAAGATTTAAATATTATTCTCATCATTATGGATTATGAAATATAAAGACTTTAAGAGAAAAAAAAATCTTGCATAATTTAAAGTAATTAAAGTCAAATATTCTTATAAATGAATGTATTTGATACAACATAATGATTAACATATTTTGTTTGATGTGGGAGCTCTAAGTCTTAAGAATATGGATTTGGATGTCAGAGTCCTACATTACTTTGGGTTAGAGTCCTTTAGTTCACCTCATTTTTCTTATTAATCTTCAAGTAAAAAACACCTAAATAGAATTAGGATGCTAGTAAATAGTATCCATGGAATGAACAAATTATTCTATATTTGAAAAAGATAGTCATTTTTTATAAGATGGTTTATAATTTGTAGACACTTCATAATAATTAATGTTATAACTAGTAGATACCTAGTTTTATCTATGCATATCTTCATCTTTAATATAGTGATCCCACCTTGCAATTGTAAGAATGTTTATTGTGTTCTTTGATATGTAAATAGATTTTAATCATTTACATGTATATAAAGTTGAAGATATGTAGTCTTATTAAGGAGTTTGATAAAAAAAAAATGTTGTGAACAATAGTGGTGGTTATTACATCTAGAGCTAGCAGGGGTAGCAATGATAAATTTGACTCACAAGGGAAACAACCATGCAAATTATTTAGCTAGAGGTCTCTTAGTGTTTCCTTTACTATAGAATTTTCTTCATACTTATGGTTGTCTCGTATGTGTTGAATATATATAGTATCATGCATGGTATCCATCTTCCTTAGCTACTATGTTACAAGCGCATAAGACATACCATTGACTAATTCACTAAACAAAATTAAAATAGAAAATAAATCAAAATATGTTAAAAATATTAAATTATATGAAAAATATAAAATAACTTATGGATTCATATATCCAAAAGCAACTTGATATTTCACACTTAAATGGTAATGTGGTAGGTTTGAGCAAACTAAACCCGTCTAAAAATGGAATCTTAGTGGACTAATAGCCAAGGAAAGTGCTATAAGATGTGAAGTTGAAGGAAAGTTCAAGCTTCTATAAAGGAGAGAGGTAAATTGGCTTTCTAGTAGGCATTTGGGTGTGGGAAAAAATGGTTGAATAAGTAGCACTACACTTAAATGGTAATGTGGTAGGTTTGAGCAAACTAAACCCGTCTAAAAATGGAATCTTAGTGGACTAATAGCCAAGGAAAGTGCTATAAGATGTGAAGTTGAAGGAAAGTTCAAGCTTCTATAAAGGAGAGAGGTAAATTGGCTTTCTAGTAGGCATTTGGGTGTGGGAAAAAATGGTTGAAAATTTTTCATTTAGGTATGAGATAGATAGATAAGGGAACACTTTTTTATCAAGTGGGGAAGAATCCAAAAGCACATTTTTTAGATAGGGGAGTATTATAAGTGATATAGAAATAACATGATATAAAGAATGTGCTAGAAAGGAGCATGAAATATCTTGTATGTATCTTGACCATGTAGATTTGATGGACCTTAATAAAACTACAATGAAACCAATGTACCTAATTAATTGGCTTGTAACTTCTAGGTAAAAGCACAAACCTGTGTCACACTTTTGGCCAACTAAATAGTTTCGATCGAAACAGTTTTCCATAAACTATTCATGCAAAAGTGTTTAGCTCAAAACTGCATTGCACATAGATAAATGACATGGAAGATAAATGAGGTAAAGTTTGCTAAAATTAAGTTGAAGGGACATGCTAGAATTTGGTGGAAATAAATCCAACTTGAAAGAGGAAGGAGAGGAAAAGATAAAATTTCTAGATGGGATAGAATGGTGGAGAAGATGAAGAGACAATTCATTCTAGTAGATTATGAGTCAGAGCTAATAAAAAAGATGTAAAGTTTGAAACAAGGAATGAGAACTGTGAAAAAATACACTGAAGAATTTCATAGACTTTTCATAAGAATTGAACATGTTGAAGCAAACAAGGAGAAGGTAGCCCGTTATACCAATGGGTTAAATCCAAGTATACAAGAAGAGTTGGCATTGGTGAGGATGTACACCATTAAGGATGCATAGTAGTTTGCATTGAAGGTAGATGAAAGATTGAATAGAAAATTTAAGAGCAAACAAAGAGGAAAAGGTCATGGTGGAAGGACAGGAGGAAGAAATTGTGATGGAAATCAGAAAAATAAAAATTTTGAAGACCAAGGAAGCAACAAAAATCATAAATCATAAAATTCTTGCCATCTTAGAGAGCAAAATTTTAGAGGTAGAGGAAGATCAGGTAGAGGATTTGGAAGAGGAGGCTTTCAAGGAACGTGTTTTCGATGTGGAGAAGAGAGACATAGAGCATATGACTTCCCTCGCAATCAAGAAAGGACCAATAGGAGACCTGAAAAACCATGTTAGAGCAACAAACATGAATGAAGAAGAGGCAAAGTCATCACACTTTGAAGAAGTTGAAAGAGGAGAAACTTTAATGACTAGGTGATCCCTTTTGAATGAAGACAATGAACCAGTGCAAAGGAAGAGTTTCTTTAGAATAAGATGCAAATGTGAAGGGAAGGTATATATTGTGATTATTGATAGTGGAAGTACTAATAATTTGGTTTTTGAAGAGATAGTGAGAAAACTATAGCTTGAGAGAAGGCGCCTTTATCCATATCGGGTTGCTTGGATTCAAAATGATCATAAACTTTTGGTCAACAAGCAAAATTTGGCGTAAAGTTTAAGATGGGAGATTATTTTGATGAGATTTTATGTGATATTATTCTTATGGATGCTTGTCATGTGTTGTTGGGGAGACCATGGCAATTTGATAGGAAAGCCATGCACAATGGGTATGCTAACACATACTCATTAACAAAGGATGGAGTAAGGCATAAGTTGAATCCATTGAAAGAGGAAATGGGTAAGGTTTGTAGCAATGCAAGGATTGTGTGTAGTAGATGCTAGAAAGTTTTTAGATGGCATGAAGCATGATAATATTTATTTTTCTTTGATGACAAAAGCTAACCAAGAAATAGTGGAAGATGTTCCTATCGAAGTTGCATATATGTTGCATGAATTTTATGAGATTATTTCAGATAATGCATCAGAGGGGCTTTCGCCTATGAGAAAGATAAGTCACCAAATGGATTTTATAGCAAGAGCAAGTTTTCCTAACAAAGCAACCTACAGAGAGTGAAGAGTTGATTAGGTAAGTGCAAGAGTTGTTACATAAGGGTTTGATTACAGAGAGCCTAAGTCCATGTGCAGTGCTTGCTATTTTGGCACCAAAGAAAGGTGGAAAATAGAGAATTTGCACAAATTCAAGGGCCATAAACAAGATCACTATCAAATACTGGTTTCCATTGCCAATAATAGATGATATCATGGATTGTTTGAGTGGGGTTGAATACTTTACCAAGATTGACTTGAAGAGTGGCTATCGTCAAATCTGAATTAGAGAAGGTGATGAGTGGAAGACAACATTCAAGACCAAAGAAGGTTTGTATGAATGGTTGGTCATGCCTTTTGGACCAACCAATGCACCTAGTACATTTATGAGATTGATGAATGAGGTATTGAAAGATTTTTGGGGTAGATTTATTATTGTTTATCTTGATGACATATTGATATTTAGTAAGACCTTAGAAGAAAACTCGATGCATATCAGATTTGTTTTTGAAAAAGTTGAGAGAAGAGAAGTTGCTCATTAATTTGAAGAAGTGTAGCTTTATAAAGAGGGAGTTGGTATACTTTGGGTTCGTTGTTTCAAGAGAAGGAATCAAGATGGATCCAGAAAAGGTGAAAGTTATCTTATCTTCAAATGGCCTACACCTAGAAGTGCTACCGAGGTGAGATCATTTCATGGTTTAACAAATTTTTATAAGAAGTTTATTAGAGGTTTCAGTAGTATTTGTGCACCACTAACTAAGACCATGAGAGGGGACAAAAGAGATTTCAGATGGACTACAAGGGCAGCGAGAAGTTTTGATTTGTTGAAGGCTAAAGTGACAGGGCAACTTGTTTTAGCACTTCCCGATTTTAGCAAAGCATTTCAAGTGGATTGTGATGCAAGTGGTAATGTCATTGGAGTTGTCCTTAGTCAATAAGGTAAACCTATTGCTTACTTTAGTGAGAAGTTAAATGATGCAAAAAAAAATATTCAGTTTATGATCATGAATTTTATGCTATTGTTTGAGCATTGAAAAAGTGGAGAGACTATCTTTTGCCTAAGGAGTTTGTTTTGTATATTCATCATCAAGCAATTCAATATCTGAGTAGTCAAGGGAAGTTAAATCAGAGGCATATGAAATGGATGGAATTTTTTAAATTTACACATTTTTTTCTAAGCATGGAAGTGGGAAGCCTAACAGAGTTGTAGATGCATTGAGTAGAAGATAAGGTTTGTTGATTGAAATGCGAGTTGAGGTTATTGGATTCAATGAGTTGAAGGAGTTGTATGAAGAGGATCTAGATTTTGAGAGGCTTGGAGGGCTTGCAAAGAGCCTATTGCAGCTAATAGGACCAAGTGGTTGGATTATTTAATCCACAATGGTATGTTATTCAAAGGTAACAAATTATGTGTTCCTAGAAGTTCAATGAGAATGAATTTGGTTAAAGAAAAACATAGTGGAGGACTTGTAGGGCATTATGGTATTGATAAAATTATAGCACTTGTTGGAGAACAATATTATTGGCCTGAATTACAACAAGATATCAGAAAATATGTGCAAAGTTGCAATATTTGACAAGTGGCAAAAGGTACTAGTCAGATCACGGGTATATATCTACCTTTACCGGTACTCAAGAGGCCATGGGAAGAGATTAGTATGGACTTTGTTCTTGGTTTACCAAGTACCAAAAGGGGAAAAGATTCAATATTTTTGGTGGAAGATAGATTTTCCAAGATGGCTCATTTCATTCCATGTAAAAAGACTAATGATGTTGTGCATGTTGCAAAGTTGCTTTTTAGGGAAGTAGTGAGGCTACATAGTCTCCGAAGAGCATAGTTTCGGATCTAGAGACAAATTTTGTGGGATACTTTTGGAGGAAATTATGGAGGAAGCTAAGGATTGATTTGAAGTTTTTCTCAACCTACCATCCTTAAACGGATGGGAAAAAAAAGGTGGTAGATAGGAGCTTGGGTAATTTGTTGAGATGCCTAGTTGGAGACGAGCCAAAGGGGTGGGATTTGATTCTACCTCAAGTAGGATTTGTATATAACAACTCGGTGAATAGAAGTATAGGTAAATCTCCATTCGAAATAGTTTATGGAAGCAAACCAAGAGTTATTTTAGATTTCAAAATCATTGATAATGTTGAAAAGAAAAGTGTAGAAGCAAAGGACTTTGTTGATCACATAAAGAGCATACATGAAGAGGTAAGGAATCACATCAATAAAATGAATTTTCAGTATAAGTCTAAGGCTAATTTGAAGAGGAGACATAAGGAGTTTAAGTTTGGTGATGAGGTAATGGTACATCTAAGAAATGAAATATTTCTAGTTGGTACCTACAATAAGTTAAAAATGAAGAAGTTTGGGCCTTGCAAAATTGTGAGCAGGCATGATTCAGGTACTCCATATGAAATAGAGTTGCCAAGTGAGATTAATATTTCGCCTATTTTTAATATTTCTGATTTAACAAAGTTTCATGAGGCTGAAAGTGATGAAGGTACAATAGGTGAAAATTTACATGCACCAGCACCTACTTCAGAGAAGGAGAAGATAGAAGCAATCTTGAACAACAGGGTGAGTAAGAGTACAAGGAAGAAGCGATATTTGGAGTATTTGGTAAAATGGATTGGGAGACTTGTAGAAGACTCATCTTTGTTGTTTGAAGCTAAGGTTATTTTCCTTGGTTACCCTCTGGATAAGTGACAAGGTCACTTTTCTTCTACCATGGGTGTTTGATGCAGGTGCATCCATGGTTGATAGCTAACTGGTAATGATTTTTTTTCAATTTTATTATGTAATTATTTTAATGGGCATTTTGGTATGTTTTTAATGTTGTAGTGTCCAAAAATTAGATTAAATAATTTGGCCATATTTTGGCTTTAAATTCACCTTGGGAAGTGTGTCAGATGTTATAATTTTTAATTTAAAATTGACAAAAGGCAAGCTAGGTGGGGATTCTTGGGAGTTGAAAAATAATTGAATTTACAATTAATGGACATCATTCTATAGGCATGATTTGGACACCAAGGCTGAGTTGGATTGAAAATTTGAATTCGAAAATTCAAATTGAAGAGTGGAGGAATGATGGTGTCGGCTAATGGTGGTTTGTCTGGCTGGGAAAACCAACATGCATTGGGGAGTTGAAAGAATGTCATTTTCTGTCATTAACTAATTTTTCAGAAGGGGCATGGATTTTGAGATAGTGGAGTTTTTGAGAGGTATTGGCAAGGTGTTTGGTTAATTGTTTTGATTATGATTTTTGTTTTGGTTCTTGATTTTTGAAGTTAGAAGATTGGGGCATAGCATTCCTAGGAGGACATTTCTAGAATTAAAATTATAGGTGGAAGGTAAAAATCAGTAGCAAATCATTTGTTAAAAGCATTGGTGGTTGTGTGCTTTGATTTCTAGAATTTGATTGCAAGTGCAGGAAGGAGGTTGCAAGAATTGGGAGAAAGATTGAATGCATACTTATAGTTGATATTCTTGCCTATATCAAGGCATTTACATCCGATTTTTAATTTATTTTTAGTCTAGAAGGCTTCCTTTGTATTTCCTTTCAAATGAATGTAATGCACAAAGTTGTAGGTGCCATTGAGCAAATATGAATTGCAATTGTTGATTTTTGGTGTCTTTATTTATTTAATTCATCAAATTCTTGTGTGAGTTTGGAAGTGCAGAGAGTTGCAAACAAGCTCTCTTGCATCACATTTAGTGGCAATAGATTTTATTGAGTTGATTCATGATATCTTGTTGAAGCCTAATACAAATTGATGAGTGAAAATGTTGAAGATACATCCTTTGAATGCACTTTTGATAACGGGTGTCAATTACTTGAGCTTTGATTGTTGACGATGTCAAGTACTTATAAATGAGGATTAATGAACGATTCTTCAAAAGAATGAAAGAGTGTGTGTTCTTTTGATACTTGTGAATAGTACTCAATGATCAAGTGCCATAGGATGGTGTCTTTTATACACAACCTTAAACACAATTCAAACTTCAAGGAGTAAAGGTTAGATCTCAAGATTACCAATCTTAAAAATGAGAATTTGACATTTGAAAAAGGGACTCACAATCACCCCTACAAACTAGTCCAAGATGAACGATTTGATAAGATTTACATTAGACAAATTTTACACAAAACAATATTTAATATCAAAATATAGAATTTAAACTTAAGTGAGTGAACATATCCAAATAATCAAATTATATGTTAAAATCATACACCAAATACATATTTAAAAAATGAAAAACAATATATATGTACTCTTTCCTCCACCAACTTAAAAATCATTCTATATGAATAGTAATAAACTCCTTACTAATACTATTCAGTAACATAAGTGGAAAAAAATTAAAGATTCCACTTTTCCTCTCTACAAACTTAAATTAAACGAGTGACGCAGTGCATCGAGTTCCTTCCGCCAAGTAAGGAGATTTTAGGTTGGAAGGGAAGACTTTAATGTAAGTTTTTAGTATATGTTGATTAATTTTACTTGAAATTTAGAGTTTTGTATTAAATGTGGAAAAAGCAAAACAATTGAAATAGAAGACTATATCAAGTGAAAAGCAAAATATAGAGGCTAGAGTATGTTATTGATTTTGTAAGATTTGTTTATTATTTATGTGCAGTAAAACTTGTCGAAATGGGTGTATATTAAAATTCATATTTTTTGTGTGCTTGTTAAATAATATAGATATTTTTTTATATAAAAATAATTCAGGAATTTAAATTAGTTTAGTATGAAGGTGGAGAGTTTATTTGTCAAGGTACTAATAGGGAAATGGGCAAAGTGAATGACGTATTGTGAGAAACAAAGAAGGCCATATTTACAAAAATATTTACTAAACATAGTTATTTGTTAACATATAAATCATTTTGACTAGGTATTTAAGACATATAAAATAAAATATTAGTAATTAGTTAAAAATTTAAAAGCATTTTACAAAATGGAGATATTAAAAATATAAAAGTATTTTATTTTATTTTATATAGAAGACATATAAAATATAAATATTAGTAATAAGTTAAAAATTTAAAAGTATTTTATCTTCTTTAGTGCAATATTATTATGTTCAATTAATAGTAATTTTTGTGAATGTTCGTATAGACGTTGATTATATTATTGGTGGATACAATACAATAGAATATACTCATTGAGTACAAGGTACAATATAATATATTCCTACCACACAGTTAAATATTTTAACCATCTTTATATTTTTATAATATATTTAAATACTATTTCTAAATTCAATTTATTCAGTTAAATAAACTAATTTTAATTAATTTTATTTACCCTGAATTTAGAAAAGAACATATGCCCATGAAAAATAGGCCATAAAAAGTAAAGTCAATAGTAACAATAACTTTATAGCTAGACTGGAGGTTTAAATATTAATTAATTTCCTTTGAAATATTAATCCACTTACATCATTGAAAGTCACGCCAAAAACAATTAGTATCAAACCATTAAAGTGACACATTAAGGAAGGGAAACAACATAGAAAAGCGCCTTGAGAAACACGATATCTTGAGGCTAGTGGTATGGAGCAATCCCAATACCTCATAGTGTGTTAATGGTGAACAGATGTAAACGAGAATTCTTTTCTATGCTTTGTTGTGCTACATACCTTCTAGACGTTGACTGAGTACATGGATAGTGAGAATGGCAAGGTTGTTACATGTAAACATGTGAGAATATAGACTTGAAACAAATTTGTCCCTTGATTGATGCATTAGAATATGATCTGCAAATCCTGTGAAGAACGTTGAGGCACAGAGAAGTGTATTATTGTTTCAAAGGTAGAGGACATCTGCAGAAGAACAACCAAATATTGCATAATGCCATAGAGGTAAGTTGTTATTGCTTTGTAGAGTGTCATAAACATGAAATGGTATTATTGTTTCACTATTTGGTAAAACAAATGGAGATGGCTATCACTATATTGTTTTGAAAACCTAACTTAGAAATCTTACAAAAGTAACAGTAGATGACATATGCTATGTATGTCATAAACATGAAACAATAAAAGTAGACAAGTAAGTTACATTAGGAAAACTAAATGTTGTGGGCAAGGTCTTGTTAACTGTGAATGCATCAAATGCATTGATTATGGATTGATTGAACCTAACTTAGAAATTCTAGCAAACTAACAGTAGATGATATATGCTATGTATGTCATAAACATGAAATAGTAAAAGCCAAGAAGCAGGTTAGATATGAAAAAATGAATGCTTTGGGAAAGGTCTTGTTAATTGTGAATGCAACAAATGCAGTGATTATGGATTGATTGCAACAATAACTTGCCTTTGGGAAAAAAGCCAGGCGTATGAAGTGCATATCATCAAAAGGATGAGACAATTTGCATATTATTGTTAATTTTTTCATGTGCTTTTGTGTTTCATGTTTATGGATAACATATTATTTGTCATCGATTATGGTTGTTTGTTCAAATTGTCCTTGTAACAGGAACCATTTTTTGGAATTGGAGTGGAGACAAAGACCTCTACAGGTGCAAATATACTTGATTCTTGAAGAAGAGACTG
This sequence comes from Sequoia sempervirens, assembly GCA_007258455.2. NCBI lineage: Eukaryota > Viridiplantae > Streptophyta > Pinopsida > Cupressales > Cupressaceae > Sequoia > Sequoia sempervirens. The sequence continues at coordinate 93,085,482 of VDFB02000003.1, forward strand.
CGAGGTAAGAATTTTGGATGATTTTTCTCTTTTGTTTCTAATGAAGTTTGATTCTTCGAATGTCTGTAAAAATTATGCCAATTATTTAAATTTGTGTAATTTATGCCAATAAGCAAGCTATAATAATGATGTAGTCAGAGATGTGCACAATTGCAACCATGTGATATGCAATTCATATGCAATGTTTTGCTTAGTACATTAATCAGATTGTACATTACCTATTCCCCTAGAGTGGTTATAATTTTGAATTTGTTCCAAGCAAATCTGGAAAATAGAAATATGTGATTTTTTTTGGCAAATATGAAGGCATTATAACATCAAGCAATACTTGTAGTTGAAGGAGGATAGAAGTATTGATTTGAGGACAAGGGAAACCAGTTATCCGAGTTTGTAGAATGAATACAGTTGCACTGATAGAGCCATCTTTGATGTGCCTAAATTAGAAGCACTCACTGTTGTGTGAAAGTATGATTAGGAAACTGGTGAGAATTTTTCTGTGTTTGTAAAAATAAGCAACAAAACTATTAGAAAGAAGCTCCACTAGTTAATAAAAAATTTATTGTAAGGGCTAAGATCCTATTTAATAATAGACTATAAAGTTCAGTGAGCCATAACAATTTATTGCATGAAACAAGGAACAACTTTGTATAAAGTAAATGTTGTCAGGAGGAAGCCTTCCTGTTTACACATATCTAGCATTGTGACCTTAGTCTAAAAAAGCATTGGTTTACTTGGGAGATTAGTCAATGCATTTACTACTATAGAATGCATTGGCTTAAGGAAAAAGCCTACACAATTTGCATTTAACCTAATCCTTAGCTTCAATTGTTTCATGTTTATTGGTTACATGGCATATGTCATGTATTGTTAATGCTTAAATATTTGACAAAATTTATAATGTGTTTCTATTTTGCTTATTTACTTAAACAAAGAAGAGTAGGAGACCTACTCCATGCGATAGGAAAAGAGGTAAATGATAAATTTGAGACATGAAAAATGTGTGCTTAATGCAATAATTGCAATAGTAACTTGCTCACTAAAAACATGCATGTTTTATATTTGTGGCATATAGCATACTTAAAAGCTCTAATACTGGATTTCAATATATTTTAAGGGGAACATGAGAAAATTAAGTATTGTCTAACATATAAAGGGAAAAAATGTCAACTATAAAATGAGAGTGGCAAGAAGTTTCATCCATAAAACATGAAATGTAGTGATATAGGCCAAAGAGCTAGGAGCATAAGCATAACAAAAAGAGAAGTGTTGGTCGATGCAATGGCAGGTAGCTTTGTAGTTGCCTCTGTTTCTTCGTCACTTGCAATGTCATTATTATGATTAGTACGAGAGCAATATTTTCATATAATTTTAAACATATTTTGGAAATTGAAGAGGGAAAAAAGTATGTGTATCAATATTGTTTTGTACCTTGTTGTAGCATACGTCGTTCATTCAATTAGGCAAATAGCATTTGTAATGGCATTGTTTTGATTGAGGCCGAAATAGCCTTTGGTGATGAAGTCCTGTAGTGCAAATATAACTGTTGATTTGTCTTTGATGTAATCTTCATATTCCATGCTTTGAAGAGCGGGCAAGATTTGTTGGATGACATGGTTTTGAACTAAACAATGGATTGTTTACTTGTCATTTGTTATGATGATAGTTTTAGGATGAAGTGTGTATATGTAAATCACTTCCTTGTCAAATTGGTTGCAATGAGCAGTTTGAGATAAAGTGAGTATATGTAACTCACTTCAAGGATAGATAAAGTCTTTAAGGAAAGGATACACCATGCATGCACACACTCAGATTCAAAGTTGTTATTTTGATTCACATTTTGAGATTCTAGCTCAACCTTGTTTGTTGTAACTGATCAAGCTCAAGTTAAAAGGTTTATAAACCAAAGGTTCTAGGTGACTGAATTTTTTAGTATCTTGAAAATGGGTAAACCATTTTCCCAGTCGAGTTGCTAATTGTTATTCCTTGCATAACCACCCCATTTTTTTTGTCAAAATGGGTACCCCTTCTGTTGATTTTGTCTTTGGTGTTCTTGTTCAGGCTTTGGGAGTTGTCTTTTTCTCCTAAGTCCTTGTTTTTCTTTGTCTATCGGGTTTGGGTTTTGGAATGTCACCAACACTTGTTACTTTCCAAAGTTCAAGTTCCTATTTTTGTTTTGATCCTGATCCTCACCCTTTGCCTTGTGTTTTCTTTGTTCTATCGGATTTGGGTATCAGATTGGAACCGCCACCTTACACCCTTAAAAGTGTAAGTTCTTGTTTTTGTTTTGACCCCAACCTCTGCTTTTCTTCATTTTGTGTTTTTGCTTGTGTCAGAATCAGACATTGGACCGAAACCATAACCAATAATTTTTCCAAAGTTCTTGTTCCTGTTTTCATCCCAATTCCAATTTCTAACTCCCTTTGTGTGTTTCAGAATCAGACATCGGACCAAAACTAGAACCAAGAAATTTTCCAAAGTTCTTGTTCCGTGTTATGTCCCGATCCTAATTCCTGCTTATGTCTTTGCTTGTTGGGGTTTAGATTTCGAGCCTTTGTTAGAACTTTACGCTCACTAAAGGTTTGATGTTGTGTCCTTTCCTGATCTCAACTCCCGCTTACCTTCATTCTCATGATGGCATATTTATGACTTCCACCCCGAGGCCCGACCTACCTGCATTGATGAACACTTATTCACACACATGAATGAGTTTTTATCCCCGCTGCTCCTCAGTTTTCACTCATTTTGGCTTGTACACTTTGACAAAGTGAACCAAAGTGAAGCAAAGGTTTGGGATTTGTGGTTGCACTTAGTTTTCTCACCGTGAGGTTGGATTTGCCACTGTTTTTGTGAGGTAGGCATCTTTTCATGTGTTTTCCTTTCGTTTTCAACTTGCCTATGCTTGTTGTTATTTGTGTTTCTCATTTCTTGTTTCGTGTTTTCTCTTCTTGTTTCTTTCTCATTTTCTTGGCACCCTTTTGGTGCGCTTTCATTTTTCTTCAAACCCTCTAATTTGTTTGCTTTTTGTTGTTTTGGGTTTTCTTTGTTTTTCTTCTTGTGTGTTTTGTTTCTTGCACAGATTTTTTGTTCTTGTCGTGCCCTAGTTTTCCTAGGGTTTCTATACTACTCAATCAAGTTTGTTTCAAATTTGATAAATTTTAAAGTTATGGCCATTATAAATCAAATATTGATCCTGAAGGCATGATTAAGGATACTATTAGATTTATTTTTCCTTCATGTTCATTGATTATCTCGATCTTGATTCCTGCATCTATTTCAAAATCGGGGTTCAAAACTACACTATGTGCTTTTACCACCACCTGGATCCAACTCTTTTCTTTGTCCCAATTTTGACTTCCGATGTTTCATGTTAGGATCGGAGTTTGGGTTGGGACTTTAATATGATGAAGGGTTTTGAAAATGTATCATATTATGTCCCGATTTCGATCCCCACATTACCATTGGGATCGGATTTCAGATAGGAACTGAACCCTTGATATAGCTTTAGGTTCCATCATTTGGTGTCATTTCGATCTCGACTTCCAACACAACGTCGCAATCAAAACTTGGAGTTGACCCATCCCAAATATATTCCAAAGGGCTGGTCTTGAGCAATATCCTAATTTTGACTCTCGATATGTTATTGGGATCGGGACTCAAGATGTCACTCAAACTTGTTTCCCCTTTTAGAGCCAAGTCTCAAACAATGTCTTGATTTTGATGGCCGATAACTCATCGGGATCAGAACTTGAAGTGATCCCTCAACTGATCCCATTCTTAGAGTGTCAGTGCCAAGCCATTCCCTAATCTCGATTTCTGAACACATTTTGGGATCGAACCACGAAATGAAATTGAACCCTGTTCATACTATAGGTGTAGGTGTTGAGCAAAAACCCAATTCTGATGCCCGGTAGTATTAAAAGGGTGTTGCATTAAGTTAAGGTTCAAGTTTTTCCCCAATCCTGACTTCCAATATGGTTCAGTGTTGTGCTTAGAATGGTCAAGTTCTTGGTTCTATCCCGAACCTAAAACCCAAAAATGCTAAATTAACTTGTAGAATGGGAATTTTTCTTGAATGAATGGGGATTTAATATGAATGTTTGTGCTAATATGTTCTTCACATGTATTATCTTTGTCTAATAATGGTTAGTATTGTAGGTGTTAACAAATGTCTGATTCAGAGGAAGAAGTGTCAGGTGAAGGAACATCAAAGGGAGCAAGGGTTAAAAAGCTAAAACCAGAACATGTTCCTATTACTATGAAGTACAAGTTCCAGGGGACCCGAGTACCATCCAAGTTTGGTTTTGAGATCATGAAGATTACCGATACACTTGTGGGCCACATTGACTTGAAGCAATTTTATGATGATACTTTTTCAGAAGATGCTTCCCCAAGGGCCAAGAGGATTGTTGGTTCCAGGTTGGCACATGTGGCTACTTTCCCTATTGTTGTGCAATGTATGAAGTTCATTTTAACTATTGTAAAAACTTACAATCCAACTCAGAGGCATTGTATTGATTCATAAGGAAATGTGATCATTGATTTAACTCTAGGGATGATTAGACTGGTTTTTGATCCTCCTCCTCATGCTAACCCCAATATTATGTATGAAGTTGATGCACTTAAACACTGGGCAACTGATGAAGAAGGAAATAAAAATCTTATTAATAAGAGGTAACTCAAGACAAAGAATAAATCAGTAAAGAAGATGCCACCTAAGCATAAGAGGTTTGATTTCTCTTAGGATATAGGTGATATGATCACATTGTTAGCCAGAGTATTTGGAAAGGAAGATTCTCGTACCTTTGAGAATTGGATGTTCCAGTTTATTCAAGTGATTCTAGATGGACAACAACATTTGGACTGGGGACAAATAATTTTAGACAACATCCATGATCAGATATTGAAAGAAACAAAAACCAAGACATTCTACATGTCTTCATGTGTGATCTATTGTGTTGCAAGAATGGGACAATTTTTGGGGTTAACTGATGTGGGATCAATGGATGATAGTCCAAATCAGAAGAAAGTATGAGAGTACTATGACCAGCTAGAGCTCAAGGCAGCAAAAAGATACTTCAAAAGGGTGAATGATACATTTTATATGTTATCATTAATCGGCTCATGAGAGATGTTGGCTTCGGGTTGTCATGGGAAGCAATGGAATTTATTGAAGAGTGGGGATATTGGTTTATCCAATACCCCAAATCCACCTATTTCATACTATTTGGATATGATAACCACCCTTTCAAATTTCTAAGGTGTTGTGGTGACAGGTGGGTCTTGATGGAGTTCATTCATTAAGTAGCGAAGGTAAATGTTAAGTTTTTTGCACAACATAACGCTAGCGTCCATTCATTCCCAATGAAATTGGGGTTTTATTGTTGTTCCTCTTCCATAGTAGCTAAGATAGCAATAAAGGAGTTTCATTCCATGAATTTCAAGCTTAATACATCTAGGAAGGACTTTGATCCTAAGTGGACGATGAATGGTTTATATGCTTCACAATTTCCCCTCCATCGGCCACTTCTCGAAGACTTTTGGGAAAACCTGTAAGATTAGTTTGAAGTGAGGAGAAGTGGATATGAAAGGTTGGCCATTCCCCAAATGAAGGACTTCAAGGTTAAAGGGGACATACCAGAAGGCACCACTGATGATGGGATCACTCTTGATCCCCAGTATGAAATGGATAGGGTGGTCACCAAGGATTTGGAGCCAATTAATTGGACATGGAGAAAGAAGAAACCAATATCTGTAAAGTTTCACAGGTGGTTGTTGATAGAAGCTTGAAATGGATTAATCTTCGTCTTAAGTAACCAAGAGTTAAGGCCTCAAGGAATAAATATTCTAGCAGTGATCCCACTTCCTCCATTGAAGCAAGACAATACAAGAGGTTGAAGAAGGGTGTTGCAGCCACAAAAGAACCTGACCCAACAGAGGAAGAAATTTCAATGAAGAAGGTCACTGAAGCTTTGGAAAAGGCTAAGGTTACTTACCAGGCTTCTGTTGCAGGGGTCATTTTAGGTCTTGGTGCTACACCCATAGTTGATGTATACCTTGGGGAAGAAACTATTGAAGGAGGTCCTTCTATTGTGCCTTTGCAAACTGAGGATACCCCTCCTACTGCACCATTAACCATAGAAACAACAGTTGTTCATGAAGAAGGGCCTCCTATAATTGATGTGATAGAATCACCTGTGTCCTCAAACTCTGAAGAAACTATACTTCATGAAGAAAAAGCAGAATGGGAAGAATATCTTGAGAGAGAAGTTGGAGAAGAGGAGACTAGGTTCTAGGAAGGAACCCTTTGGGATGAGGCTGTAATGAATGATGTTTTGACTAAGGAAGAACAAAAGAAAATACTGGAAGCTGCTAAAAAACAAGCTATTGAAGAGCTAGCTAATGAAGAAGAACAAAAGAAGAAGCATGAAGAGCTAGCTCGGGGAAAAAAGGCTACAAAAGCCCAGAAGAGATTAAGATTTGAGGAAGAGGCTCATGCACAAGAGCTTGAACAACAAAAGAGAGTTGAACAAGATAAGGCAGCTGAAGAGGAAGCTTGTGCAATGGAGTTGGAGCAGCATAGATTAAGAGATGAAGATGAGGGTGCACAAAAGGAAGAAGAGATGAAAAAGATAGTAGACCTAAAGGCTCGGAATGAAAGGATGGAACAGTAGAGATTGCAAAAAGAATAAGAAGAGCAACAAAGGACTTCTTATGAGAAGATAGTGGAAATAATTTCTTCTACACCTCCTTCATCAACACCTCCTAGTGCTCAATAGGTAATAACTCAGCCAACTGCTCCCACTTGGCTTAAATTAAATTTGGAGAAGAGACAATAGGTTCAAGCTTGGCCAGTAACATGGGATGAAATGACAAAGGAAGTGGAAAAAGTGAAGCCTAAGAAGAAGCTTCATGCTATTACCTCTACAAGGCTCATTGATGATGGAGACTTGATAGCAGACATCGCCACTTTGGTAGCTAATAAGGATGATAGGGAGCTACAAGCTGCAAATTATTAAGTAAGCACTGTTAATCTAGGTAAACAAACTAGAAATCAACAAATAAATCTTATTGACATTGTGGCTACCACTACCAAGTCACGACTAATCAAAGACAAGCAAGCTAAGGATGAGCTTAAGGCTCAGGTAGGGTAGATGATAGGTTTTCTGAAAGAGTTGATTACATCCACTCTTCAAAAACCAACATAATTAGAAGTTTTTGTCTTAATGAGTTGCAAAGAGGTGGAGGAGTTAATTGAAATGAAGAGGAAATCTCAAATGATGGAGAAGTGGATCAACCTTCTTAAGAAAGACGTTGAGGATCTTTTCACTGCTAGTACAAAGAGCTATACAGAGGTAGGTGAGTTGGTCAAGTCTTTGGGAAGGTATATTAAGTTGCTTGGAAAGGAAGAGGATAAATATGCAGGATATATGTAGAAGTTGAGGATATTGAAAAGAGTTCCCAAGGAAGATGTGATTGAATATGCCATTTTTGAAGATCAAGATTTTGGTTATCTTGATAAATGTATGAATATATTGATCTTCAAAACATAAGTTCTTATGGAACACAAAAGAATATTGTAATAGGCTCGGCAAGACTTGTCTAATGAAGGTACTATTGTTGAAGTGATTGGTAAGGAGGTTTCACCAAATGTTGGGTTGATTTCCTTACAAGAAATGAAAGACCAATGGAATAATAGATTGGAGGAAATGAATAAGAAAGGAGATGATGATGAAGGGATTCTTTTGGAGAAACTGATAGACATCGGATTTTATGTATGAGACACTACTAGAAATGTTGCACAACTATAAGATATGTATACGACCACCACCAAAGAGTTCGAAAGAGTAATGTTCAGGGTGGAATAGGTAGATGTGCTTGAAGATGAGACCTTGCAAAAAAAATTAATAATACTGATGATTGTTTCAAATAGGTTAAAGAGTCTAAAGCAACTAAAAGCAGCTAAGTAATAATAAGAATATTCCATTTTTTCGAAAAAGGGATAAAATAAAAAGTGTCAACTAGCTCCAAGCGCCCTATGCACAACAACACCTCCAGATCAGTTTTTGGACAAACAAATAGCTCTAGATCAATTTTGATGGGCCATAGATTGAGTGTGCTGATCAACACTAGACAAAGCAATAACTCCCAATCAAATTTTGACCAAATTGGCATAAGGGTGCTTCCCAGCTTCAACAATTTCAGCAAAGAGAGGACTCATACTTAACTAGGGGTGCCCTTATAATCGTGGATCTGGGCCCCAAATTCATGGAAAATGATTTTTGATAGGAGAAATTAATGTTAATTATTTCTATAAGTTAAAATTCTCTCCTCATCGTAGAGGTCGGCTGATTGAAGTTAGATTGGCTACCTAAAAACTAGATATAGTTTATTTTTACAGCTTTATGTAAGACAATTGAACATTTTTTACCACTTTTAATGCAAGTAGTTTATTTTCAAAAGTTTTTTAATTTAACGGTAATGTTGATAGACAATGGTTTTCTATATGCTAGTGGATTTTGCTGCATATAAATGTCTCTTAATTGATGAAAATCAAAATAAGATACCAAATTTAAAACCATCTATTGTGTTATATGTGGATAATTTTCTTGTTGTTTATTGATATGTGAATCTTGGTGATGAGCTTGTGATGTTTTATGATTGAAAATTGATTCTAAAAAAAAAGTGATGATAAATGGTTACATGTTTTAAATCTGCACTATGAATGGATGTGATGGTATGAATTGTTTCATGAATTGTGTCGTTCTACAGTTTTAGTTAATTGGAAAATGTTTATTATAGGAATTACATGTCTAAACTTAAAGAAGTTTTTGTTCACATATCATTGTTATAAGTCCCTGGTTGATCTTTTTCTATTTATTTAAAACCCCCCCATGTTATATTACTTTGTACTACCCAGTTTGTACCCATTTTACCAGCAAAGGCCCCTTGAATATTATAGTTGCATGGATCACTGAATGATGACAACACATTTGAGAACCAACTACAAAGACCTTGGAAGATAGGTGGTTTTAGATCATTTGTCTTTTTCAGAAGAAATAGAGTAGAAATATTCTATTTAACATTGTTGTGTTACTTTTGACCATCAATAGAGTGGTACAAAGGTGAGATCATGTCATGGTTTGGAAATTTTTTATAGAAATTTTATCAAGGGTTTCGGCAGTATTTGTGCACCTCTAACTAAAACAATGCGAGGGGATAGAAAAGAGTTTAAGTGGACTACATGAGCAGCAAAAAGTTTTGATATATTGAAGAAGAAAGTTATAGAGCAACCTGTTTTTGCACTTCCAAATTTCAACAAGGTATTTTAGGTAGATTGTGATGCTACTGGTAATGCCATTGGAGTTGTTTTGAGTCAAGAAGGTAAACCTATTGCCTATTTTAGTGAAATTTTGAATGATGCAAAGAAGAAGTATTATGTTTATGATTAGGAGTTTTATGCTATAGTCTAGGCTTTGAAGAAATGGAGGCACTATTTGTTGCCAAAAGATTTTGTTTGATTTAATGATCATCAAGCTTTACAATATTTAAATAGTCAAGGGAAGTTGAATCAAAGACAATTGAAATGGGTTAAATTTTTGCAAAGTTATAAAAAAAAATTGAAGCATAGGAGTGGAAGATCTAACATAGTTGTTGATGCCTAAGTAGGAAGAAAAAATTGTTAACAAAAGTGAAAATTGAAGTTGTTGGGTGTAATTAACTCAAGAGCTTATAGCTGGAGGATCCTGATTTTGAAGAGGCTTGGAGAGCTTGCATGGAGCCTATCACTTTGGATAAGACAAGATGGTTTGATTTTACAATCCAAGATGGTATGTTGTTTCGAGGGAATCAATTATGCATTCCAAGGAGTTCCACAAGAAAGAACCTAATCAAGGAGAAACATAGTGGAGGATTAGCTAGACACTTCGGTCGAGATAAGACCATTGCTATTGTTGGTGAGTATTACTATTGGCCACAATTGCAACAAGATGTGAAGAAGTTTGTGCAGAGTTGCAAAGTATGTCAGATGACGAAAGGAAAAAGTTAGAATACTGGATTATATCAGCCATTACTTGTACTTGAGAGGCCATTAGACGAAATTAGTATGGATTTTGTTCTTGGTTTGTTAAGGACACATAGAGGGAATGATTCCATATTTGTGGTGGTGGATAGACTTTTGAATATGACACACTTCATTCTATGTCATAAAATTAGTGATGTTCATGTTGCAAAATTATTTTTCAGAGAGGTGGTGATACTACATGGTCTATACCCAAGATCATAGTTTCCAATCGAGATACCAAGTTTGTTGGGTATTTCTAGAGGAAATTGTGGAAGAAGATGAAGACTGATTTGAAGTTTAGTTTTGCACACCATCCTCAAATAGATGGAAAAATAGAGGTGGTGAATAGGAGTTTGGGTAACCTGTTGAGATGCTTAGTAGGAAACAAACCTAAGGGATGGGATTTGATTTTACCACAGGAAAAAATTACTTACAAAAATTATGTCAATAGGAGCATTGGTAAATCACCATTCCAAATTGTGTAAGGGAGTAGTCCACAAACTTATTTTAAATTAAGAAAGATGGATAAGGGGGAGAAGAGTAATATCGAGGCTGAATATTTTGTTGAACACCTAAATAATTTGTATGAAGAGGTGAAGAAACATATCAATAAGATGAATTCACAGTATAAGGCTAAGGCAGGTTAGAAAAGTAGTTATAAGGAGTTCTAGGTAGGAGATGAAGTCATGGTTCATTTGCGAAAGGATAGGTTTCCAATTTGTACATACAAGTTAAAGATAAAGTTTGGACCATGTAAAATTTTGAAGAAACATGATTAAGGAAATGCATATGAGGTAGAGTTACCTAATGAAATTCATATTTCACCTGTGTTTAACATTTCAGATTTAGAAAAATATCACAAAGGAGGAATTGATGAAGAAATAATAGAAGAAAAATGGAATATTCCAACACCTACTTCAGAAAAGGAGGAGATAGAAGAAATTTTGGATAGTTATGTGGGTAGATGCTCAAGAAGCAAGCAATATGCAAAGTACTTGGTGAAATGGAGAGGAAGGCCTATTGAAGATTCATCATGGTTATCTGTGGCTGAGGTGAACCATCACTTTTCAAATTACCTCGGGTGTTTGATGCGGGAGCATCCAAGGTGTAAGAGCAATCTTGCATCACCCAAAAAAATGTTGTTTCTTTTCAATAAGGGCTAAATTTGGCAATGTTACTATTTTTAGTAAGTTTACATTTATGCATTGTTGGGCATGAAATCTTACACAAACCTCTGGAATGGTAAATTTAAGCAAATGGCAAAGAAATCGCTTCAATATCTTTTTTCATTTGAGAGATATTAGAATTTCATTTTTGAAAATGTTGTTAAAATATTCAAATTCAATTTTGAAGCACTTAGAGGCTCCAAATGGGCCTAAAAAAATAGTGGAAAAAATAGTCTACTTTTAGGTACTACTTTTTGAGGGTGTGCCTTCTCGAGAGCTCTCCAAAAAGGTATTATAATTGAAAATCCAATGATTAGATCAAAAATTCTGACCTCGCGAAGTTGTACTACCAAATATTTTTAAAAAATGAAATATCTTCTTGAGGAAGTTACACTTTCCAGAAGATTCTAGGGTAGTTACACCATCCAAATAAAGGATGTGAATGGGGGTTACAGTGAGGGGGCAGAGCAGCATAGATGGTGGCTTTGATTTGCAGATTTCTAGATTTATGTAATAAAAAACCCATGTGATGGAAATTGTAATATTGTAATTTCATTTTCATTTTAGTGATAATAGAAAATCCTTGTTTCCTTCTTGAATTTTGTTTGTGTAATTCTATTTTGTTGTTGTGAGTTTCATATTGTAATGGGAGTATCCTTCATCAATTGGTCACAGTAACAACCTTCTGCAAGATGAAATAAAGAACACAAACATTAAATAAAACTTTGCATTTTTTATTTTTCAAAACCCTAATCAAGGAACCATTTTCCCTTGGGAAAATAATTCCTCGTACAAGTGTCCTGACCAATTTTTGAGTGCATCTTGGTCTCTATTTTTTATTACTATTTCTACTATCAAATCTGTGAATTGGATTTATGAAATTGTGTGTTTTGCATATCAAAGGTAGTTGTATTCTTTCTTAAATCTTGAGAAAATTTGGGGATTTTTTGCATGTTTTAGTTGTGGATAGTTTCAGATCTATATACATTTACTTTATGTTTAGCATCATTCCATAGTTTAGATAGATTAACTTACATTTTACAATCATTGAAAACCAAAAACTACCCTAAAAACATCAAACAAAAAAAAATCATAAACTAAATGATAAACCTTGGAGAAAGCATATGCTTTAAGCCCTTTAATTGTGATGAATTTGACATTTTAGATGAATCCCTTGAGGACTTCATCTCACATAGATCATCCACTAAATATTTGGTGCAAGAGGGGGAAATCATAGATAATCATGGAAATCCTAGTTGTTCTTCTCTCGATACCTCTCCTGCTTGTGACAAAGGTATCTTGGTGTTAGAAGACCCAATTATTGACTGTCATGAGAATCTTGTTTGTGCCTCTTCCAATACTACATTTCTCTCAAAAAATAGTAAAATGGATGTCATAGATGAATATGTTACACTCACATTATATCCCTCCTCACTAGAAGGTCATCTAGGTAACTTGGTTGAGGTTATGAACAAACAAATTGGATCTTTAATTAGTGAGCCTCCTAAGTCACCTCCCATTATTAGACATCCATTATCTCTAGGTGCTATCTTAAAATTTTTAAGGAAAATTCGTAGTAATAATGTGTTGTGACAACCACATTATCACACAACTACTCACATATATAATATTCCTTAGCGTAGTGGTAAAGAGTATGATCTTGTTGAGAAACTTCATCATACTTTGATAAACATACCCCTTTGGGATTTGATCCAAACATCACTTGCATACAATAGGATGCTCCAAGAAGTTTTTCAAAATAATTACATCCAATATTCTATTAAATTCAATGATGTAGCAACCTCATTTGATTGTATGCAAGTGGAAAAGTCAGATATCACATTCCCTTAGCATGAATTACCCTTGCTTGAGATCCAAAATAAACATGAAGCCTTGATGATAAAAGTGATCATTCATGAAACTACATTTAGGCATACTCTCATAGACAATAGAGCGAGTCTTAATGTTTGTAGCATTGGTCTAGATAAAATTGGTGTGGACAAGAAGCTTATTCAACCCCATGATGCTAATATTCATGTCTTTGACAATGTTAATAGGAAACCATTAGGAATGATCGCATTACCCATCGAGGTTGGACCTATAGTTTTTCCCACCCTTGTCCATATCATGCTAGGACATCTTTCATACAACCTTCTCCTAGGGAGACCATGGATTCATGCCATGAAAGGAGTCCCATCTACTCTTCACTATGAGATGAAGTTTGAATATAACAATAAGATATAAATAGTTGAAGTGGATGAACAAAGTTATAATTCACAAGTTCAACATGATCATGACACCTCCAACTCTCTTAATACTTTGATTCCAACTTCCAAAGTAGAACCTATACAAGTTGATGGTAATCCTAATTTTCTTTCACCTACAACAAAACTCTTAGATGATGATTGGGAGCTATTAGATTTTACACCTTGTTTCAAATAAGAGTCCAAAATCTCACCCTCAAATTCCAAAGAGTCATACACAAACAATTCATCTTTAAACACATGTTTTAGGGATGATTGGGGTTCATTAGATTTTACGCCCTCCTTCATGGGAGAGTACAAAATCTCACAATATACACCTAAAGACTGTTTTGTTTCATTTGCTCAACTTGGTTCTACATCAACAACATCACCCCATGGTGGTGATGGGGTCTCTTCAACTCCAATCCCTCATGAGAGGAAGATGCATAACTTTACAAAACTTAAAAAGGATTTGTGTGCTCGTGAAGAAGCCAATCCTTCTTAGAAGCATAAAATATCTTCATCTGAGTTGGAAGCATATCATGGTCTTGGATACAAAATCATTTCTAAACATGGATATAATGCAAACATGGAACAAAATGATAGAAATAAAGTTAAGTCTATACCGTACCTTTCCAAGCAAGGTCTAGGTTTCCAACCTTTATCTTCATCTTCATCTAATACCTTATCTTCTACTATGTATATGAAATCTTGTGCTAAGAAATAAATTTCCCCTACACTTGATCAAAATACTATCTTGTCGAGGCTTCTCAAAGCCCGCTTGATTACTCTTCCTCCAAGAACATGAAACGAATTTTATTACAAAAGCTCATTTTGTGCATATCATTGAGTGTATGGTCATTCTACTAATGAATGTAAAGCTTTGAGTAATCAAATTCAACATCATAACAATATCCCTCTTAGCAATATCACTAAACCTATGATTGAGCCTCCTATCATTGGTGAAACCATGTTTGAACCAAGAGATCTTCCAAATAACCAAGATAATTCAACCATGATTTCCCCACCCATTTCGTATAAGATACCAAGAGATAACCATATATGTCTCGTTGTTTCTCCTAATATTAAAAAAGGTTTAACAACCTTCCATGGTTCCTTTCGTTCCTCCCTTGTGGGAAGAAAATAAACCAATAGTTGATAAACCTGCTCCTACATAATCACAACTTGAAAGTCGTGCAAGAAGAAACATAAATGCTAAAGAGCATAGGCATAGACGTCGTGCTATTGCTCATTAGTTAGAACACAAGAACAAATAAAAAAATCAAGATCAAACACCAACTCAAGCAATACATGATGATTCTCCACCTTCACCACAACAAAAAAATAAAACCGCTATGGACATCATCATTAGGCCTCCTATTGTGATTAACTTGGATGATGATGAGATTGCTAAGATTGATGAGGAAGTGCATAATGAGCTGAATTTATTGTTTTCCTCTTCCATGAGTTTAGATGATAACAAGCATGATGCTCCTCCTAACAAGAGTGACTCACCGCGTGTTGAACCTGGTGATGCTCCTAGTACAACACTTGTCATTATCCCTTTGGCTAGTTTCCCACCTTCCACCTATGATGGATAAGATTGGGATGTGGATGACTCGCTATAGGTTGACTCATATATGCCACACTATTCTTTTCTTTATTTTCTTTTCATGTTATTTGTGATTGCATGTGTGTAATGAGATCCTTTGTACTGTGTTGCTTGGCATGTCTTTATGTGTTTATGAGCCTACTTTGGTTGACCCTCGTCACTCCATTGGTGCAAGGATACAAAGGAAGAAAACCTATCATGACATTCTTCTATTTTCATAAACCTTAATCTTTTCTTTTTTCTAGTGTTTTCGTTTTGGGGGTGATGCAAGGCATTGAGACATTTAGGTCTCTTCCATGTTGAACCAAAATATTTCCTTTGTTTTTTCTCTCCATGTGTCATTCTTCCTTTGTTCTGATTGTTCCATGAGTCATTTGGGGAATGATGGCGATTCTAAGCTCGATTATATCACTGTAGCAAAGGCATACACTAACCCCAAATCTGTGGATCCCTTGTGTGTTGTCTTAGGATTGCATATGGGGGGAAACCTCCTTTCCATGACGTAGCTCTATTTTGGAAACATATGCTTGGCATAGGAATTTTGAAATAAAGATCTCATGTATTGGAATTTATCATTTTGCTACTTTAAAGTAATTTCTCACAGCATGGTGTTTAACAATTTATTTAAAGTGGGGGCATATGCGTCCCCTCTTGTTGTTTGCTTCAAAGTGGCGTTTTCTTACTTCACATGATGTGTCTTCTTGGTGGTGACATTAGGTTTGATTTCCTTCAATATCATGACCTTTCTTAGCATATGATATTCCTCTTAGTGGTAATGTTACAACTTGCATTCCGTAAGTTGCGAATATTTTATCCCAGACTAGTCCTCTCTTGGTGATATTAAGCACAATGTTCCCTAAGGTGTGACCTTTCATGAACTAAGTTAAATCCCTTTGAATATCCCATCCTATTACATTTAAAACTTTTTCATGGTGACTAAGCATAACACAACTTGCTTTCAAGTGGTTCCTTTTTGTTTTTCATGAGTGTCTAGCATAATGTAGCTTGCTAGCCTTGTGGAACCTTTTTTTTGTGGTGCCTTATCAAAATTATCAAGAGCTATAACTTTGGTATGGTTGACATATGGGAGCCTATAGACCTAGAATGACTTTCCCATTAGCCACCTTTTGTGGGTACATACTGACCTAGTGTGTGTTTCTTACCTTTTGGAGCTCACCTACTAGAAACCAGGTTTCATTAGCCCTCATGAGTATATTTTTTTTTGCATAGTGGACAACAGGTTTTCACTTGTGAATGTATTTTTATGGACAATAGTGTAACTACAACTAGTCCATCTTTTATTTTCTTTCTTTTGCATTAATTTTGGCATTGCATGATTGTGTATCTTGTCTTGTTGCTTAATATCATACATATGTATGTACCCTTTGTACTTATGTTGGTTTTCCATGGGATCTTGATCCTAGGGGCTTGATCATCCTCCTTGATCTTTGTCAGCCTATCCCATCAACAATTATGCACTTGGACCTCTCTTGACTTATTTTTATACTTTAGTGTGATTTTAAGCATAGGGCTCATTCTCTCACTAAAGTCGGGGCTAAATGTAGTGCTAGAAAATGTACTCCTTTACATTTTCACATTATGTTTGCATTCCCTTAATTAATTAGACGTAATTAAGCCTCTAATTGACCCAATTATGCATTTAAAATCCTAATTAATTTCATTTTCCAAAAGGAGAACCCACATTAAACAATCACAAACACTTAATTACACATCTTGGAAATGTGTGTCCTAGGTTTAGGGTTTTTTTATCAAATTCAAATCCTAAGCAATCTAAGACTTTTGAAGGAGCAAAATTATAGAAAATATTATTGTCAAGAGCATTTAAGAGTAGATTTATTAGTCATCTACAACAACAATCAAGATCAAGATCATCATTTCAAAGTTATTTGCATTTATACATATTTTTGGAGCTAACATTGTGATGTAGGTTTCAAGTTTTCAAGCATCAAATCAAGCATCCAACCAAGCCATTTCATGCAAGATCTAATCTTTGGAGTGATGTGTTAGACTTCAGTCCTCCAAGGGCATCCATTAGAGGGTTTAGTGAGTTGCAACAAGCTAGTGTTCATTAACCATTCCTTCCATTTATGATTTCATTTCATTATTAAGGTTTAATTACCAAACTAGTTTCTCCTCTTTGTGTGTTTGCAGATTTATAGGTGAAGGAAGTGAAATCAGATCAAAAGTACAATTTTGCAAAGTTGTCAAAGTTGTCATCAAAGTTTTCAAGAGACAGAAACTCATTTACAACCTTTTGACAATAAAAATTGGAGAAATTAGAGTCTTAGATCCAACATCAAAGGATTGCAAAAAGAATTTTCAAAAGTTACAAGGACATATTTGCTAGAACATGACACCTATGTGACACTTTTGGAGCCAAGTACAAACCATCTTAACCTTCTTAGATATGCTAGTTAATGATTTTTTCTGATAGTGTTATCATAGTAATTTACATTACAAGTGTTAGATATCAGTCATTTGATCATTAATACACTTTTATTCATCTCCCAAAAGTGTCTTTCAGTCATATGGGGCTGTCAAAAATTGGCTAATGCATCCTGCTACAATTTTCTTATGATAAGATTTTTTAGGTTGATAGATATCATCTTGCAACCCTTAGATTTTCCTACAAATTTTATTTTTTGTTAGTATTATGCTTCAAATTCACATTTTGAGTCTTAAATTGCATAATTGAGTTCATTTATTATTTTTAGTTTATCTCCTGAAAGTGTATTTCAGTCATATTTTACACTTTTCTATCATAAGGAAGGAGAGATCACAGTGTCCCAAAACTTGTATTTGACTCACCTAAGGGTTGTAAGTCAATTATAATCTCTTGTGGAATTATCCTTCTTCCTAATGAAATAGGAAAAGGTGGGTTTATGATTATGAGGAAACCCCATTTTCACTCCATTTCATTTGGAAACCACTTTTTCTTATGTTTCACCTTTGTATATCTTAGTCTTAGCATAAATAATGAAAACAAGGTTTTGTACAAATTAGATCAAAATCCAACTCTTCATGTGTTTTCTTGTGCATGGCAAGCTATTATTGTATTGAATATTTACCCTAACAAAAATGTTCAGCTTTTATTTTATCCATATGTACATACAAGAGTTGCCACAAAATTCTATTCTAGGAACATGCATATATGTCTTATTACGAAATACTATTCTAGGAACATTTTTGGAGATGATATTTATGTATAATATAGCCATCTTATTACTCATTCACATCCATACCCTAATTTGTTGACATGCCCATCTAATACTGGTCTGGTACCCATCTGTACTCTAGTAATCAGAGTATATACAATATGGGAATGAATAGAAAAACTCTATGTTCATCGGCCCCAAGGACTAGGATAACTAGTAGGAACAGTTCAGAAGGGCTTACATGGTAATATGAAATTGTTATGAGTTGCCAAAAAAATGGATTTGGAGTTTATTCAGTAGCAAGATATTCGAGAACTTAACACAAAATATGGTTCAAAAAATTTAATAAATTGAATTTCAAATGCACAAATATATCAATAAAAAACAATCGAATGCACTGACTATTTCAAAATCATTAACTACAGACTGGAATAGAAATGGATTATCTCTTTCCATTATAAGGATAATTGACTTTGTGTTAGTCCAACTATCGCCCAGAATACTCCACCAAAAAAACAAAGTGTCCAAAGATATTTGGGTCAAATCATAGTAAAAAAAAATATTCTAAGGATTGAATTGGGAATTATTTTCCAGATAATTAGGAATTAATTAGGAAATTAGAAAATCAAAATTGCTGAAATTTTCGTCAATATTAGATAAAGGAGAAAAAAGGAAAGGAAAGGTCCTTTTATATTCCACAATACCAGGTGATCTATTTTTGGGTCTATAGATGGCTTAAAGTATATGAGACTGCCTCATACTCCCAGTATGCAAGAGAAGAAACACTATTTTCCCATCTAGTGCAACACTAAACAATTTGTATCTCTACCTTTCTAACATCAGTGTGGGTGCCCTTAACCAAGCTCAAGGTGAAGAGTATATTTTTAAGATAGCAATGAGAGAAATTCATAATGGAAATATAACCTTTCTATGATAGTATTAAATGAATATTTTGTTGGAAAAATGTGGAGTTTGTCATTGATGTTGTTGTTGGAAACATGAGCATGTGGTATGAGCACAATTAGGTACATATAGTTATGCATTGTAGTGTTGTCATTGATGTCAACATTGTATCCTAGTACAAATACCATGGTGTAGATCAATCTAGGTGTCATAGCATAGTTGAATATGACTCTAAAAGACAATTTTATAAGAAGGTTTGATTCAGTGAAGACAATTGTGATGAAAATTAACTAAGTGTCAATACCAATAATTCTGTGTACAGGGGATCTAGTAATTGGGTCTGCATTGCTCTATTGTTGAAGATTTCACTCTATGGTTCTACTATAATATTTTTGGTTGGTGGAAGCATCTAATTCTAGAGTTTCATCTCATTTTGGCCTTTGGTGTGAAAGTTATGAGTAACAAAAGTTTGGCTTGAAAGTTATAGGTGTTTTTGAGTTTTGTACATATGATTTGGAGGATCCACACTTCTCTGTAGATTAGTTTTTCGCTTTATGTATTTGAGGATGGTGAACACCCAAAATACTAAGATGGACGGTGAATTAGTATTTTACCGAACCATTTAATTGCCAACCATTCAATAATTAAAACATATCTAGCTACACTTGTAAACTAGAACATGAAAGGAAGCATAACACCACATAACAAATGAACATGGATATTTTAACATGGAAATCCCAAAATGGGAAAAACCACAATGAGGATTAGCTCACAATATGTTATAATTAGTTATAAGATATTACAGGGCACATTGCCAGGACTCACAATCCTTGAAAGGCTCACAACCTGAGATAATTACAAAAGAGTGTGGCTCACTGCAAAAAAGATGAACTAATGAAATACACCTTTTGTGTGTTGGGTTTAGTTCCAATAAGGCTTCGGATTACAAAATCTTTCACCGGTTAATAGGTACACAACAACTACAACTTTGTGCAATATTACATAGTAGCACATAATTGCTTATTACTTTTTCACATGAAACACACTACTCACATGCATACTTTCATACATACTCACTTTTTCATCTTCCTCAATACAAAATGATGCTTCATATATATATATATGCTATCAAAACTTCATACATCAATTAGGTCGGCCTAATTAGATGTACACATAATTAAAATGTAGCTTGTCGGCTCAACCTGAAACACCTTTTCATCAAAACAAAATGCGCAAAGCATAAATTAGGTTGGATGAACCTAGTAAGGAATTATTTCAATCACCAACGAGGCACACACCTCTTATCTATGTTGGCCAGAAGAAAACCCACACCATTTGCACAATTACTGAGCAAAATATTGTAAGCCAAACTCTTTCATTCATATCTTTCATTCATATTACCAGAGGGATTATTCTTCATTCTTCCAATGATCTCCCCCTTTTTCATGGATGACAACATGTGCCAAAAATGAGACTTAAAAAATATTTTCTCCCCCTTTCAACTGTACAAATTAAGCAAAACTTCTCCATGAAAACCAAAATTTTCTTTCACATATACACTTATTCTTCCCCTTTGATGTCAAGGAAAAAGGGCCTCCTGATGATGATCTCAAAAGAAAACAAAAATAAATGTAGTTAATTGGAACTAGAGGCACCTTGTAATTCCTTAAGAATAGCTTCCCAAGCCGGTTTTCCTTCATCCCAGATCCCTTTCGCTCTGACAAGTGTTTTGTGCGGTGATTCTAGTTCAACTAGGCATTCTTCTCCTTCTTCTAGAGTGGATGGGTTAAGTTTTATCTTGTCAATTTTTTTTGCATCCATTAGAGCATATGATATAGGAATATGTCTAGACATAACAAAATATTCGAGTTGACCAAACCACCTTATTGCATCCTCTTTCTACTTCTGTAAGTTTGCAATAGAAGTCCAAGCAGTATAGCTTTTGTCATCTAAAATTTTGTAGGCTCTGAAGGCATGCTCAAGTTGAGACTCTATTGAGTCCATTAAATATTTAATGCTTCGAGTGGCATCAACCCACCAAATGCAATATACAAACAATATTTGGGCTTCCTCTTCACATTCCTTTACCTCTTTCAGAATTTGCATCACTTTTCTATGTGCAATTACACATATATCCTATAGTTCAAATATCCTTTTCTCCAAAACTCTTGACTCTACTTCTTTCTCAGTTTGCAACTTAAGACTGGAGGAGTATTCTTTGATTGAATCAACTAGAAGCTTCAAGTTATCAACAGGGGCCAAGGAATTATTGATAGTAGCACTGGGAATTGACTCCTGTAAAGCTTTAATAGCATCATTTATTAATTCAATCCCTTTTTGATAAGTTTCAATCATTTCTTATGTACTGGAGTTAAGAAAAGTACCACAAATTTTTACTCTTTCAATTGGCGAGATCTTTCTCAGATCCACATACCTTGAATGTGAAGGAAGTTGAATCAACTAGGGTGGCAGCACAAGTTGGATCTATGATTTCCTTTCCAACAAGCCCTTAAGAATATTTCTAAATGATTCTTCAGGAGGCTTTGATGGCTCAACAAATTTTGATAGCTCTTCTTCACTTCTTCCTTCCTATGTATTTTCCTTGTTTTCTTCTTTCTTTTCCTCTTCTTCTTCCTTTCCATAGGATTTTTCTGAAGTTCTATCTTTATTTTCTTCTTCCTTGTTGTCTTCATCATCTCTACCATCATTCTTCTTTTCACCTTTGTTTCCATCATTTTCATTCTTGTCTTCTTCTTCTCTATTCTGGTATCCTCATTATGTTTTCTTGGATTATTACCAGTGTCACCTTTTTGCTGATCTTTAGCATGTTTACTGGTTATTTCTTTTGCATAATTCAGAGCAATAGATGTCCCTGAAGCAACATGTGCTTCACCAACATTTTCCATAACAAGATGGTCCTCTGTTTCTGTAGTATTGATAGGCTCCTGTGCTTGAGTTGTATGAGATGAAGAACTAGTTTTCATCCCATAATTATTTTCCATTTTTCTATCTATTTCAAGGTTTTCTTGCCTCAATTTTTTAGTAATTTCCTCCTCTTTAGACATTAAGGTAGTGATTCTCTATCTTACCTTAAACAACTGAGAACACTCTTCTAGCAGGGAAGCAACATCTTCCTCAGACAAGGAGGATCCATATGTGTTTAAGGCATCAGATTTGAATTTGTCTTCAATGGTTATAACTTCATGCCTTCTATGAACTAATTCTTCCCACACATTATCAAACACATTCTTCCTTATAGATTTCGTAGACTCATTAAAGATAACCATATATTAAACAATAGCATCTATAATTGTTTCCTTATCCTATTTATCAACTTCATAAAATAAGCTAGCAATAGCTAGCAAATCCTCAGAATCTACCATATTATTCACTAAAGCTTCCAACTTTAGAGGTGGATGATCACTTATCAGAGGAGAGCTAGGCATGTCCTCCATAGGTCACGATGTGCCTTCATCTTTCTTCTTCTCGTGTACATGAATTTTGAAAACTTCCATATCTTTTATCTCTTCATCATCAAATAATATTTCAACTTTATCTCTAGTTTCAGTTTCTTCATTGCTTGTGGAGGTACTGCTTCTTCTTTTCCTTTTCAATTGTTTCTCTTCTTGCAAACCAAGATTAATTTATTCATGTATAGTATCACTTATGTTCCTTTTCCTACTTTCCTTTTGCTTTACTCTCTTTTTGAGGGTGGTGGATGGTACAACAGGGGGTACATCCCTCTTCTTAGAGGCCCTAGTGTTGGGTCTAGAGGAAGCAGTTATGTTAATTGTTGTAGGGGAACTGTGCACTGCTTGCTTTCCTTTCACTGTAGCAGCTACACCGGGAGTTGCTGGTAATGTAGAGGAAGTAGTGGAAGATGCTCTTCTTGATCTCCTAGGCCTGGAGAGGACATCAACTGATTTATCCCTTTTCTCATCTGTAAGTTCCCTTAGCCTATCAACATCATCCTTAGATAGTGTATGTAGATTGAAATATTCCTCAACATTTTTTTTCACCCTTTTAGCCCTTTGTGATGTTGAAGTATCTAAATGCACTTCAACAAACTTCTCTTCATAAGTACCATGTTGGGACTGAGTTGGATCCTTAGGACTATTCAAGAATATTTCAATCAGTCCTTCAACTAGTTGTTCTTCATTTTCATATCCAAGAGGATCTATCAACAGAGTCCTCAGTTCTACTACCTCAATAATACATTCATCAGTAGACACTAGAAAGGTTATATCCTTTGCATATTTCTTTACTAAGCTTCTTGGAACTCTACCTATCTCATACATATTGTTCTGGAAAACTGCAAAGAATGCAGTGAGAGCATTAATTTGTACTTTGTAGTCTCCAAGATTGCAAATATTCAAAAATTTGATGTGCTACCGGTCTGTTGCGATCACGTATAATATTTTTCTTTCAAGGTAGCTCCCTCACGAAGTAAAATAACAAACAAACCACCAATGAGCCAAACTTGAATAGATATTTCTTTGTTTTAGTTTGGTTCAAGTTATCGATAAGTTGTCGGAGCAACTCGCACAAATCATAATCCCTTCCATTAACCACCATTTCATTTGCAACATGAATTGGTGTAGCAGACACGAAATTGCCTTGGTTAGTAAAATATATTTTTTGACCAATCATAACAACACCATACCTCACAACCAGGTTTGTAATGGGCTTTACTGTTAATTCTCTTCGATCATATGTGGCACCAATTATCTCCATGACCACATTGTTCTTCACAACTTTTAGCACTGGTACAGGTCTAGTGTCATAGAGACCTGTTATAGCTTTAATTTCTTCCTTGGTAATTACTCCACCAATGCTTGTCCATATGAATATGTCATGCACTCTACTAAGTGCCATCCTCACAAATTTTGCAAACATCTCACCACAAAAGTCTAGGAACAAATTTCATACATCTAGTTTCTTTTGTACTAGGTTTTCATATTCTAGTTTCACTGAGTAATCATCTCTAGACAATTCCTTTTCCCATTGATTCATGAGTTCTTCATGGTCAAATTCTTCTAATTGTGTGTGAATGTAGGTCTTGGTATCCTCAATAGGCAAGACATTACTTGGGATTTGTGAAAATGCACCCATGGGGTCCATTTCATAAACTTTCCATGAGAATCATCTGAACCTAGGTCAAGGTCTCTCAGAGGTCTCAACAACAGTTAGTGTGGCCATCTTTCCTTAATTCTTTTGAATATGCTTATGAAAATTGCTTACAATTCAAACAAATAGAGTATCAATAACTATAAATACCTCTTTCAAGCTTCGACGAAAATAGGGTTTGATGCAAAGTACACTAAATCACCTTCACCTTGCTTCATCTCACTCTACTTTCTTCTGAGTGTGTAAAAGTGATTTAATTCAACTTGAGCTTTCACTTTATGTTTTACTGATTTTCCCTAATTCACATTAAATACATTCCACCTTCAAAAAGTTGATAGACACTTGTGAAATACACTATAAACCCTAAAAAGCTCTGCAAACTTCCAAATTTGCACTTTTTATGCCAAAATATTATTTGACTTCTTCATAATGTCATTCTACATCACATATCTTCGTGTCACTGCTTGACACCTCTTATATCGAGGGTTTGTTAGATATCTCTATAACTCTCTCCCTAAAACCACTACCAGGTTTAGTTTTTAGAAGAAGTATCTACACCAGATGTAGGTACAGATGCATTTGATTCATCCTTATTGTGAGGTTCTTCCTTTTTCTTCCAAATATTCTCCATTTCCTTTCTCATTTCAGTAGGATTCACTTTACTCATAGGTTTATTCTTTTGTTCTGGATCAGGTTTCTTCCCATTTTTGCTTCTGCAGAATTTTGAGATATGCCCTGGTTTGTTGCAAGTGTAGCACACAACATTTTTCTAACTAGACTTATTTGAACTTATCCTTTATCTATACTGGTTAGTTTTATGTCCAAAAGAATAACATGTATAGCAATAGCCTTGAAAATATTGAGTCACTCTACTAGTATTGAATCTATTCATTATTATCTGACTTTTGCACTCAGTAGCTCTATGTCTAATTTTTTTGCAAGCAAAGCATTGTACAAAGAAGAATCCAACATTCTGATTCATTCTACTTCTACATTATGTTTCCCTATGACCAAATTTATTGCATGAAAAATAAATACCATTAAAATATGGGTACCTTTGAGCATTAGGTTTTCAAACATGAATCCTTCTGGTATTGCTTCTTTGGTTCTTGATCTGTCTATTATTGCCTCGAGTCTTCCTTTGATTGTCAATTTTGTTGGGAATCTGATTTCCCTTTGAACTTTGTCCTTCTTCAAGTCCTAAATAACCTTTGTCTTTTGAGGATTTTTGGAATGCAATCAATTCATCAAGCATTGCAGTACTTGTTTTGAATTTATCCTCATGAGCTCTTACTTTCTCCAAGTCAGATCTTAGAGTTACCACTTTTTGTCCAAGCTTTGTACATTCATCAATTTTGTTATGAATTTCAGCTTTCTGACATTCTTCAATTCTTTTCTTTTCTTCCACTTGTACTTTTAGTCCAGTGATGTCTTCATTAGCTTTCATCAACTGATCACTGACTTCTCTATTTTGTTCAAGCTTTGTACATTCATCAATTTTGTTTTGAATTTCAGCTTTATGACATTCTTCAATTCTTTTCTTTTCTTCCACTTGCACTTTTAGTTTAGTGATGTCTTCATTATCCTTTCTTTGAACTTCTTGATTTTCTCTCTTAACTTTTTGATGCATTCATTTGTTTCTTTTAAGTTCTCCCTCAGAGTTTCTTTTTCATTTTCACTTTTATCCAGGTCTTCAAGAGCAACATGGAGTTCTTCAGTTGCAAATATCTCTTCCAGAGAAACAAAATACCTTTTATCAGCCATGTGTTCAATCTTCAAGATCTTCCTTAAGCTATTAAAATTTTCCAAAGGAACCAAGATCTGATACCAATTGTTGAACACCCAAAATATTGAGAGGGGGGGAGAATCAATATTTTACCAAACCAATTAATTGCTAACCATTCAATACCTAAAAAATATCTAGCTGCAACTATAAACAAGAACATGAAAGGAAGCATAATACCACATAACAAATGAACACCAAGATTTTTACGTGGAAAACCCAAAATGGGAAAAACCATGGTGAGGATTAGCTCACAATATGTTATAACTAGTTATAAGATATTACAACGCACACTTCTAGGACTCACTGTCCTTGAAATGCTCACAACTAAGTTAGATAATTACAAAAGAGTGTGGCTCACTGCAAAAAAGATGAACTGATGAAATACACCTTCTATGTGTTGGGTTCAATTCTAATAAGGCTCTGGATTACAAAATCCTACACCAGTTAGCAGGTACACAACAACTACAACTTTGCACTATATTACATAGTCGCACATCACTGCTTATAAATTTTTTGCATGACACACACTACACTCATTCATACTTTCATACATACTCGCTTTTTCATCTTCCTCAATACATAAATATGTTTCATATATATACACTATTACAACTTCATACATCAATTAAGAAGACCTAATTATATGTACACATAATTAAAATGTAGCTTGTTGGCTCAACCCGAAACACCTTTTCATCAAAAAAAAATGTGCAAAGCATAAATTAGGCTGACTCAGACCTAATAAGGAATTCTTTAAATCACCAACAAGGTGCACACCTCTTATTTGTGTCAGCCAAAAGAAAACTCGCACCATTTGCACAATTACTAAGCAGAATACCATAAGCCAAACTCTGTCATTCATATCTTCCATCCTTTTCATCAAAAACCACTAAAAACTTATCCAGAGATGCAAATAATAGTCATGATCATCATATTAAAATCTCATGGAGTGATCTTCTATTGAGAGCATTTTCGGACCAAATTACCGGATCAAAATAGTTTTTTTTGAATTGAAAAAGTTGTTACCGACCAATGTTGGCATCATTGACAACACATTGGATGGCTTCTTCTTCATTTTTACAACAAAGGAGATGTTGACAGATTTCAATAGAGTATGCATTCTAATTGGCATAATGTTTTGAGGTTCGTGTGTCCAAATATGGGTATATAGTTGGCAGATTTTGTAATTAGGTCACTACAGTGTCAACCTAATAAGTTTGAAGGTATGCAAAGCTTAATTAAGCATTGTGGAGTTGTGTGGGAGCTATTATAGGTCCATGCCAACCTATTTCAATTTTTTTTGAGGATTGAATCTTGGCATGAGGTGTGTGTGGAAAGATTTTGAGTCGACAATTTATATTTTGAATGATACATCTAATTAGGCTGACCTTATTGATGTTATGGATGAAGCAAATATATAAGCTAGATAATTTTTGGTATTTTGAGGAATTTTATACATGTAAGTGATGCAAATGATACAAATTGAGAAAATACATTGCAAATCTAAGTTGTGAATGTTGAGCAGAATATTAGAGTTATGCAAATGTAGAGGAAAGCAGAGTATTAAGTCTGATCAGTATGAGAGTTTTGAGTCTATATTATGAGCTTCAATGGATCTGTATTCCAACATATTATAGATGCATTTTGTAACAGTTCAACACTTGGATGTGTGCCACAATCTCTTCTACCTCTTTTCTTTTTCAGTGGACAATGAGTTTACTTGGACAGTGAATCCACCTATAGTGAGAACTTCTGTAATATACTATAATCAATTATAATATATCATGAGCTAATCCTCACCGTGGTTTTTCCCATTTTGGGTTTTCCACGTAAAAATCCTAGTGTTCATGTGTTATGTGATGTTGTTGGATGTTTCATGTTTTCCTTCATTACTATAATTGAATATGTTATGAGTATTGGATATTTAAATGATTAAGTAGTTTAAGAGAATATTGATTCACCCCCCCTCTTAGTATTCTAGGTGTTCAATAATTGGTATCAGAGCTTCGTTCCTTGGAAGGAGATTAACCGCTTTTGGAAGATCTTGGAGGTTGAACACATGGCTATTACAAGATTACCTACTCCTCTGGAAGAGATTGATGTTGTTGGATCTACAGAAGAAGATTGCATATTTGACATGAAAGAACTCAAATTTGCTCTTGAAGACTATGAAAGAACTAAAGGTGAAAACAAAGATATGAAGGAAAATTTCAAAGAAGCAAACATGAATGCATCAGAAAAATGAGAGATCAAATCAAGAAATTCAGAGAAATGCATAAGGAGGCTAGTGAGAAATTAAAGCAAGAAAATGAAACAATTACTGGTATAAAGGTGCAAGTTGAATAAAAGAAAAGAGTTAAGAATGCTTGAATGTAATGGTGAAAATCAAACCTGAAGAATGCATAAAGCTTGAAAAAGAAGTGGTGAACCCAAGATCAGATCTTGAGAAAGAAAAAAATCATGAAGACAAATTCAAGATGAGCTCTATCATGCTTGATGAAATGATTGCAAATTAGAAAGCTTTAAAATATAAAGAAGGTCTAGGATTTAAGAAAGGTGAAAGCTCAAAAGCAAATCAAACACCAAATATTGTAAAGAAGATCAATGAACCAAAAAAAATGAAGACAAGAACAATGGCAAGCAGATCCAAAATCAACAGAATGAAGCTAGAAGACCACTTGCCAGACAAAAAAATACAAAAAGGTGCCCATATTTTAATGGTTTGTATTATTCTTACAATAGATTTGGACATAAGGCAATGGAATGTAGAAGCAAAATAAATTAGAATGTTCCACATTTTTCTATTCATTGTTTTACATGTAAGAAATTTGGTCATAGAGCTAGTGAATGCATAAGTCAAATGATGAATGGCTATAACAATGGTAGAATGGTTCAATCTTTCAATGGATACTATTATACATACAATGGATTTGGGCATAAAGCTAATCAATGCAGATCTAGAATGAATGAAAATAAGATTAGTCAAAAGAATGTCATATGCTATAATTGCAGTAGGACTAGACACATTTCTAAGTTTTGTAAAAGTAAAAATATGAAGAAGGATAATCCAGTAAAGAAGAATGAACCAGTACAAAAGATTGATCTAGTAGAGACAAAGAGGGAAATGAATACGATTTGGAAAAAGAAAGATGAGACAGAGGTTAAGAATGAATCTATACCATCATCTGGTGATGTTTCCTCCAAAAATTAAGATGAGATCTTTGGCTTAGGGGGATCTTTAATGGAAATCTTTCCTCCCCTACCAAATTAATGGTGCTTATGCTTTAGCATGAGGATATGTGGTGTATATTGACATGCTTGATCTATTGGAGAAAATTCTAGAAGAAAATATCATAATATGAAATTTTGCAGAGCATTTGAAGTTGATTGTGCAAACAATGAAGGGTTTGACAAATTTATGGTTTGAAGCAATCATTGTGAATTAGGTTAATTCCAAAGGGTTATAAATTGATTTTTCTTGGCTTAATTCACTCACAATGAGCATTGAGAAGGAGCATAGCAGCAAAAAAAAGATTTGGAGTGATCAAGGCAATTTGTGATCTGGTGTATTCAAACCCTAATTAGAAAGTGAAGGAAAAGTTATTTACAATCTTTATTTGCCCTAGTTTCACAGAGAACTTTGTTGAAAGTAATTTGAATTTATTTTGCAATGTATACATCGAGGGTTATTGAAGTTACTAATAGGCCACGACCAAAGTTTAAGAAACACCCTGTTAAATCAATGGAGGTTGACCCCTTAGGTGCATTTTCTAAAGTTCCATATGGTGTGTTGCATAGGAAGACATAAGGGTTTACATTCATTACAAATTGGAAGAACATGATCATTCTAAGTTATGAGATGTATGGGTGAAATAACTTACTAGAGATAACTTTTCCCTAAAACCAAAATATAATTTCCTAACTATGAAGAAATTGGATGTGTGAAATGGATTCTAAATTTTTTGCTTTGATGATAAATGGGTTAGAATTGCTCTAATTAGAATTCATAATATATTTGTCTAGATTGTTAAGCCTGATTTGATAAATAAGGAGGTGATAAGGGAAGTAACTGGACTATGCTCCACTGGACCTATTCTGGTATTGAAATCAATTAAGAATGAGGTTGTAATGGATCTCATTAGTGCTACATATGACAAGAGGGCCTTGACAGTGAATAAGATAAGAAATCTAGCTGTGAAGTATGCAACTATGATAATAGGATACAAGGTCTACTACTCTAACAGAGAAAATTATGTATTTGCCACTACAATAAACACTGCTATGAGATGGTGTAGAAAGGAGTTGAATATAATCTTTGTGAGTTGTTGATACAACAACTAATGGACAATTTGGAGAATACCAAGGAAAAGAAACATCCATTTAAGTATGGTACCCTAATTGTTTGTCTACTTTTCTACTTTTTGAGAGAACTTCCCAGTACCATAAGTGTTGAATGGTTAAAAGAAAGACCGATTGCACATCAAATTAGAGATTTTCTAAGAGGTCTTGGTGATGAAAATGCACAAGAAGAGGCTCTTGTGGCTTTCTTTGCAGTTTTCCAGAAGAGGATGCAAGAGAGAGAAATAATCCTTGAATCAATGGTGAAGAAATATAAGGATGATATTACATTCATAGTTTCTACAAATGAATGCATCATTCAAGCAGTTGAACCAAGAATATTGTGGATCCTAGCAATGGGATATGAGATTACTGAATAAGAAATTATTGCTTTAGTTGATTTTATGCTTAGTAAACCAAAGTATACCTTTGAAGCAAGGTATGGAACTTATGAAGAAAAATGTATGGAGGTTCACCTTGATAAAAGAAAAAGTTAGATCAAGAAGACAATTGAGAAGGAGACAAGCACTATTGTGGAGTTTTTGGGCCTCTCTAAAGAGCAAATTGAGAAATAGAAGGGATAATCTAGTGTTGTAGAAGGGTCTACAAGCACAAGAATATTTGGTAGAACAACTACGACCCCTCCTGCTATTCAAAAGTCCTCCAGGACTAAGCCCCTTATTGGAGAGAAGAGAAAAATAACTGAAATTCCTCTAGTAAAGGAGAAATCGTCTCTGGTGAAACATAAGATAAGGCCTAAAAAAGAAAATGTTGCTCTGACAGCAAAAATAACTGGCCTTAAAAGAAGGGTAAAGGCTAAAGCCACCATAGAGTAGTATATTGGAGTAAATGTTGAAGATGAAGAAAAGGAGGAAGAAGGACCATAGTTGGTCCACAAAAGGAAAGGTAAATCTTCACAGAGTGAAGCAAGTTCCAAGAAACAAAGAGTGGATGTTGTGGAAACTGATGAAGAAGAAGAAATAGAGATGGAAAAGAAGGCATTTGTCATCCACATGAGAGAAAATAGGGGAGAAGCAACCAAGAAAGTGTCTTTGGAGAAGAAGAAAGAAAAAATGAGGCAAAAGAAGACTCTAGATGAAAGGAAAAAGCAAAATAAAACACCTCTAATAAGCACACATACTCCCATAAGTTAGATGCATTGTTCAAAAACATTTTACAACATGAAATGTTAGTGGAAACTGTAGCTTTGTATAATGAAGCAAGTGAGGTGGATAAGGCCACCATTGTAGAAGCTATCATTAAGTATATTATTGTTTTGGAAGCTGAAATGAAGAGCATTGAAAACCAAATTCCTACAGAACTATGGAATGTCTTGGTGAAGAGAAGACAAGAAGCAATAGAAGAAGAGGAAAAAAAAAGAATATGTCATGGAGAAGATTGGTTCCCCTCTCTCAGAGGAAAATAAAGCCACATTAGTTGAGTTATATAGTATAGAATTCAAGATAAAACAAAGGGTGACTACCCTTATGGGAAGAGACAAAAGTGAGGTTGAAAGAATTTGAAAGGAGACAATTGACAAGATTGTAGACATTGCACAAAAGTATGGAATGACTCAGGAATGCATAGAAAATCCTACTCCATATGTCCATAAAGGAGATGAAGCATAGGATATTAATTCTCAACATGAGCATGCAATAAATGAAGGATATGCTCAAGATATTGTTCTTCCAAAAGTGGAAGAAGTGACAAAGGAAGATGAAGAGGCAAAGAATAATGTTGAGAAAGAGACTACCATCAGTGAAGATGCAACAAAGGAGGAGACCTCTCCTCCTTTGATACTTAAATAAAATGTTGAAGATACACAAGGAAAACCAAAGACAACCCCTCTGAAAACCACTGATCAGTCTACTGGTGAAGAAAATGTAAATAAGGATGATGAAAAGAAGAGTGATGATGCAAAGAGGGAAGGTGAAAAAGAAAATGATGAGAAGGATGTTGAGGAAGAATGAAGATGCATCCAGAGATGCAAAGACAGATGCAAACACACTAGTGAGCTCTAGAAAGAATGGGGAAAATTAGTTGAAGAAAAAGACTGTAGAGAATATGAAGGCTTCTAGTGAATCCTTTGGCTCCTTCGGAGATTCCCTAAATAACTTACTAAGTATGCAACTCCAATTCTAGCTTGTTGTATTAGCACAACTACTACAATCACCTATGCAACTGGGTAATGTGGACCTTGACAAGATTTCCCCACTCCATAAGCTTCAATTGGGAGATTTATTCTATGCATCAGTCTAGAAGGAGATTATAGAGACCCATAAAAAGAGTGGAGAGCTAATGGATGAAGTTGTAAAGGCTCTTCAAGAAGCCATATGTAGTGCAAACATTGACATCTCACTTTTTGGTATGGAAAATTTGAAATTAATTGACTCTTTTAAAGAATATGTTGTTGATCTTAAGGCACAAGTTGAGAATGAGGTTGAAAAGAAGATAAATGATAAGAGGATGATGTAGATTATTGAGAAGTGTGCCCTTGCACACAATTTTTTTCAAGAAAACCTCAAGGGTGCACAATATTTTGGGTGAGGCAAAGACTATATTCCAGTATTGTATGAAGTGGCTTGGAGCCACATAAAGCATCAAGAGTAAAATGGACTCAATTGAGTCCCAAATCAATAATTCTTCTAGTGCCTATGATCCGACACATGACCTGATTGGAAACACAAGAACAACAATAAAATATTTGCATGAGAGATTCTTCCAGCTACAAGCCCAAAAGGAGAAAATCATTTTACAATTTGGAAATCTAAGGGACTTGGTAAATTTCAAATTTATATTTGTTTCAAGTGCCTTTTTGAGTGCTAACAAGGATACATAGATCAATCTAGTACCTTGCACTTCAAAAGAAGGAGAAGAAATTCTAATGGAGGCAGAGACACAACGCAAAATTCTTGGGATAGCAAAGAAGGTCTAGGAAGAAGGTCAACATGTCTAGTAGACACATGTGCAGAAGGTTCAAGAGTCAACTTCCCTTAGTTGAAAATATTCCTTATTCTTTATGCATCTTTTAGTTTCAAATTCTTTGAACATATGTTGATTATATAGAGTGGTTTCCAATACAATTTTTTGGTTTTTCTTTGATACATAACTTAGGGCGTGTCAATTCAATTTTTTAGTTTGTACATATGCATATATTTCTCAAGGGGAGATCTGGTATATGTTAGAAAAGTTGTTGTATGCACACTTTTCCCTTGATGTCAAAATGGGAGAATATTTTGGAGATGTTTAGACATGTTCCCATCAATGACAAAGGGGGAGATTGTTGGAAGAATGAGGATTTTGTCATTGATGTTGTTGGCAACATAAGCATGTGCAGGATGAGCACAAGGTACAAACAGTTATGCATTGTAGTTTTTTCATTGATGTCAACATTGTATCCCAGTACAAAGACCATGGTGTAAATAAATTTAGGTGTCATGAGCATAGTTGAAGATGATTCTGAAAGATAATTTTACAAGAAGGTTTGATTTGGCAAAGATAATTGTGATGAAAACTGACTAACTATCAATACCAGTAATTCTGTATATAGGAGATCCGATAATTGGGTCTGCATTGCTCTGTTGTTGAAGATTTCACTCTGTAGTTATAGTATAATACTGTTAGTTGATAGAAGCATCTAATTCTAGAGTTTCATCTCATTTTGGTCTTTGGTGTGAAAGTTATGAGTAATAGAAGTTTGGCTTGATGATTTGGAGGATTTACACTTCTTCAAGTGGATTGGTTTTTGGCTCTACAGATTTGAAGAGATGTTGACAGATGTCAATAGAGTATGCATTCTAGTTGGCATAATGTTTGGAGGTCTGCATGTCCAAATATGGGTATACAGTTGGCAGATTTTGTGATTAGGTCACTACTGTTGTCGAACTAATAAGTTTAAAGGTATGTGAAGCTTAATTAAGTATTATAGAGTTATGTGGGAGCTATTATTGGTCCATGTCAACCTATTTAAAATTGTTTTGAGGATTAAATCTTGGTGTGAGGCGTGTGTGGAAGGATTTTGAGCCGACGAGTTATATTTTGTATATTTTGAATGATACATCTAATTAGGCCAACCTAATTGTTGTTATGGGTGAAGCAAATATATAAGCCAGATTATTTTTGGTGTTTAGAGGAATGTCCTACATGTAAGTGACGTGAATGATGTGAATTGAGCAAATACATTGTGAAATTAAGTTGTGAATGTTGAGCATAATATTAGAGTTATTGTATGCAGAGGAAAGAAGGGTATTAAGTCTGATCAATATGAAGAATTTTGAGTCTGTATTATGAGATTCAATGGAATTGTATTCCACCATATTATAGATGTATTTTGTAATAGTTCAACACTTGGCTATGTGCCACAATCTCTTCTACCTCTTTTCTTTTTTAGTGGACACTGAGTTCACTTGGATAGTGAGTCCACTTGCAGTGAGCACTTCTGGAATATACTATAACCGGTTATAATATATTGTGAGATAATCCTCACCGTGGTTTTTTTCCATTTTGGGTTTCCCACATAAAAATCCTATTGTTCATGTGTTATGTGATGTTGTTGGATGTTTCATGTTTTTCTTCATTACTATAATTGGATATGTTATGAGTATTAGATGTTTAAATGATTAAGTGGTTTAAGAGAATACTGATTCACCTCCCTCTCAGTATTTCTAGTGTTCAACAAGTTTTACTACTATTTTATAATTTTTGTAAGATATACTATGTTGTTTCCTTAAACAAAATATAAGGAGTTGAGTTTTAAATAAAAGAAATGTTAAAATAATCAACAAAAAGTAGAGAAAGTAAAGGGAACATCCTCAATTTGAAGATTGGTGGCAGACGTCTTTGTTGGTAATGCATAAATAGGATTTCAATACTCTATGTTAGAGTTGTAACATTCAAATACAACAAATTAAGAGTGTTCAGGAGACAAAGCAACATAGAACATCTTGGTCCTAGTCCTACAATAATTGCAGTGGTGACAATAACATTATAATTGGGTCCTTGGATTGTATAATTTTCATATTTTTGGATGTGTTACACAATACTATGTACATACTCATAATGGTTGTAAAATATGAATTAAGTATTCTCATGTTTGGTTCATTTCAACCCTATTTCTATCTAAAGTGGAAGACAGGATGTGTAGATTATACCTTGTATGACAAGAACAACACAAATGTGTCTTTTCATTGTATAATTGTTGCATTTGGGGACGAGATGCACAATATTTTCTAGATATTCATGGTGGTCACAAAATCTAAATCAAGTATGCCACTGTTTAGTTGGACTGTGTGTAGATTATATCTAAGGTGCTTTATGCTATGTAAATAAGTAAATTTGCAAGAACAATAAAAATGCACTAAATTTGTATAGAATATGAAATATGTACTGTGTAGAATAGATATAAGGTAATGGAAGTAGTATAGATGCCAAGGGGCATCAAGTTTAGCATTAGGAAATTATTTTTCATGGTAGCAAAAAGAAGAGGTCATAGTTATTGTGGGAGATCACAAGAATCATAGAGGCAATAGATATAACACAATACAACACGATACATGAATGTATATTGAAATGCCTATGGGTATTGAACTGCACGCCTTAATAACTTTAAGAAATAGCCTCCAAGAATACTAGCTTTTAGAGAATTTCAAGACTGATTATAACAAGCAAGCTAAAAAAGGTTGTAGGAATGCAAAAACTAGGAGATGATAAGCTATAGATTCAAAAATGGTAAGAGGTTTATAAATTCTTGTTGGCATTGAACTGCATGACTTCATGACTCTAAGAAATAGCCTCCAAGAATACTACTTCAAGCTTCCAAAGAATCTCAAGACTAATTAAAGCAAACAAGTTGCAAAAAGGTTGTAGGAATGAAAAATTGAGAGATGATAAGATATGGATTCAAAAGATAGCAAGAGGTGACTAATCGAGACTTGAATTCACCAAAATTAGGTGGTGGAATGGATGGGAACTATTTAGAAAAGAAAAAACCTAATGGAGTTGTGTTTATAAACATTCTAGTAAGGTTGAAATCTCAAACATGCTACCACAACCATAATGGATTTTGGATAACCACCACAAACATTACATTAGTTTATTAGTGCTAACATAATTAGGAACAACATTAGGGTCGCTTGGCATCTCGACTACTAATAGAAAGGTTTAGGAAGTGATTAAAATCAAACCTAAACAAGCTAAAACCATGGCATGCCCCCGGTTCAACAAATTTGTGACATAAAGTGGTATAACACACTAAAGTAAATATATAAAGTAAAATTTCATGTATTAAAATTACTTGTTTAATGGAAATTGTTATGCATACTAAAAAATAATATATGTGTGAAGGTCTAGCCCCCATTTTGGTTTTATGCCTCATTTTTTGGTATATTAACTATCATCTACATTCAATGCAAACTTCACTAGGTGAAAGAGAGTTTGGCATACTTTGAAATGGTAACATAGAATAGGAAAATTGGTCACATGAGATTGATTTCTAAATAATGAGCATGGTAGGAAAAATAAAAGAGACAAGCCATGCAAAATTTTAAATTGACAACCCTGGTACAGGGACCAAAATAAACTAGGTGCAAGGAAAACAAAACAATTGGCTCTAAGACCATATAAATTGGCTCAAGAACCAAAAGTTGGAAATAAAATCAAGATACGATAGAGAGTATGTACACCCTTCAAGTGTTTGTATGTTGTGAAATGCAATCAATTAAGGAGAAGATAGGGGGAAATGTGAAAATTTATCAAAGAGAGTTTATAACAAGATAAACAAGCAACAAGCAGTAATGTTGACCCCAATAATATGGAAAAGCAAGCAAGTGCAAGATAATGGATGTAATATCACTTTTCAAATGCTCAATGGTGTATGTAATGAAGTTCAAGATGTATGGCATGTCCCTACTTTAGCTAACCTTTTATCAATTAGTAAAATTGTTGATGCATGTGTATTGTTAATGTTATCTAAAAGATGCAAAAGGAAAAACTATTGCTTATGGTATTAGGGAGGGAAACCTGCACATGTTATGTGCAACAGTTCTAGTATAGTTTGCACAAACATATGACAAAATACCCAATCTATGTTTGGACATCTAGAGGATTTCAATGTATGTTTACCACTCTAATTAGGAATTTATAAAGGTTGTAATTTCTGAAAGAAAAATTTATTTTCATATTCAAATAAGGTGTATCAAGAGCTAAGGAGCAAATGGAGCTAATGCATTTAAGCATTTTTGGACAAACATAATGAATATCACATATAGAGGTAAGTGTAAGGGACTATGGGATCAAAAGGGAGTCTTAAGTGTCTCATTTTTTCTTTCTTGAAATGAGTGAAACTTGAAGTTTCACAAGTAATTGAATAACATACTTGCATTGAAAATTTGACAATGTACAATGTGATTACACCAAGAATTATAGTATTCAAAATCTAGTTTCTAAACTAATATTAAAAAGAATTGTGTAAGTTAAAAGGATCAAAGGCCAAGTATACACAAAGGTCATTTTATTTTTATCAATAAAGTATAACATAGCATCATGTGTGCACCTCCCTTGCTTTGCTTCATCGGTCATTGGTGGAAAGATAAATAAGATCATATAGTACAAGTTAATTAATTTTTAACAAAAACTTTCTTGGGAATTTTCAAAGTGAAAACATCCTAAACAATCAATCACTATGCATGCACATCACCAACTTCTAAAA
Organism: Sequoia sempervirens; assembly: GCA_007258455.2. NCBI lineage: Eukaryota > Viridiplantae > Streptophyta > Pinopsida > Cupressales > Cupressaceae > Sequoia > Sequoia sempervirens. Next base: position 93,123,598 of record VDFB02000003.1, read on the forward strand.
AATTAAAAATGTAAAGATTTTCTATTTATATAAAATAAACTATAAAATAATCCAATTTTTTTTTTTTAATTTGCTCAAATATACCAACAATCACTATGTGTATTTGAGACATATGAACACTTTACTTGGAGTGAGTAAAAATTATTACCTTAATTTATTCAAACTAGATATAATTATATGGTTAGAAAGCTAAGTTGTTTGACATTGCAGTGGTGGTTTCATGGAATCTTCTATTAAAAGATGTTAAGTTAATGAGGAAGGTCAAACATGTGATGTTTTGTGTAAAAAATTGATTTGGGAGCCCAATATCCAAGCCTAACTCTCAACATTTGAAATATAGGACTGTTCCAAGTGATACATTAATAATTTCATTGGTTTAAGCATGACATGCACATATTATTATGGCATCACACTACTAAAGTAGCGATCAAACCATACTGCAATTGGGTTATATTGCACTCACTTTATAGATCGATCACACACTTAGAAAAAAAAATTGTGCTATGAATTATTACACAATTTTTATTATTTTCAAGCCCCCATCTCTATGCACATGCCTAGAGGTGCAAGATATTTAATTACCTTTATTGATTTCTCCATAATGAACTTTAAATAATAAATGAGATGCATTATAAAAGTTGAAGACATCCAAAGTCTTAAGTGATAAACAATTAGCAAGCTCTTCAAAAAAGTTAAGATGCGACTAAGGGATGAGTGCACCTCCAATGCATTCAAAAGCTACTATGATTAAGAGTATTCATATTAAGTTATCTAATTCTTTTTGGGTAGAATTTAAATTACTACAACTTCATCGGTCCAAAATTTGTTAGTTACCGATGCATTACAATAGAAGATTCTTTATGAATCCTTTGAAATATTTTTGTTGCCTAGAATATGCATGCACACTAGATAAAAATTGAAAGCACACACTGGTCAAATATAACTTGGATTCAAAGGCACATAGATTATATGACCCTATAGCACATTACTTAGTAATAAGTAGAGATGACATATTTGATAAAAGTTCAACCATACATAGGCCAATGAAAGCAAGAATGTAAAGGAAACACAGATAAACAATATTGATGATAGAATTTGAATAATTTAGGATAATTTCTACTCCATAAAAATTCTCCACACTATAATATAAATCTAAAAAAGAAATACCAAAACTTTTATGCAAGAAAGTGGTGGTGTCAAGATGCTCCTCAAGGCCTAATATTGGTCACCTACATGCATGTTTAATTAGAAGGAGGTTGTGTTAGTATAAGAAAAGGTCACAACCTCAATTGAAAGAAAAATATTGCTTTGGTATAGGTAGTTTATACTCACTATGATCACCTCCTTTTATAGCTACAAAAAAAGAATCACAAATAAATATATACATACAACCTTCCACAAAATACAAAGCATAACAAACTACCTATCAACATAAACATGTAGACAAGCATCTAACAAGGATGGAATTTTGAGCCACACAATAATTGGAACATGGCATACATTATATGACAAATAAACACATCATTCCTCATTAATATCATAAAGTACATGTTCCGGGATTTACATTCAGAAGAAATGTTAGAATAGTAGAAGTTACCATATCTTCGCTCATCCCCTAACAACATAAAGTGTACTCCTCCCTACATAATATCTCCCTCTACTCTCAGCACGTTGTTCTTGTTGTCAACCAACTTTTCCTTCTTCCCATAGCTACTATACTTATCATGTGCATGCACCTCCATGACCAAACTCTATAATATCCTCTTTGTTTATCTCTTATACAAAACCATAGATTCCAAATCAAAATCTCTCTTATAGTTGTGAAAGAGATAAAGATATATATAGAGAGAGGGAAAATTCATAGAAGCAATGAGCCCACAAAATGAGAGAAAGAAAAAAAGGGAAAATGGAGACTAAAGGAAAGTAAAGAAAGGAAAAATGGAAGAACAAATGAGAGAAAGAAAGAGGAAAAAATAAAGAACAAAAGAAGAAATAAAAAAGATAGAAAGAGAGAACATTAAATAAGGAAGAGAAGAAGAGAGTGAATGAGTTAAGGACAAAGAAATAAAATGTGAAGGTAATTAAAAAAGGAAATGAATCCAAAAATAAATAGAATGAATAAATATTATTATAGTGAAAAAGGAAATGATAAAAGGGAGAAAGATAAAGACGGAAAATATATGGATTGAAAGAAAAACATAAATAAATATAGTAAGTGTAGACACTTAAAAATGACCTAGGCCTGCAAGCTCTATTTTTACCACTTTCGTCCTAGCATAATTATGACATCATAATTATGTCCTTGGTCCACATTCAACTATTGATTAAATAATTCATAATTATTTAATTAATTTATGTCCTTTTATTCTTCATGATTATTATATAAATAAATTTTATTTATTTATTCAATACATCATTAATTGCCTAAGTCTTCCCTAATTACCCTTCTTCATTCATTTCTTCCTGATTATTAAATAAATAAATTTTATTTATTTATTTAATATGTCACTAATTGTCATAATTAAATGAACTGATTAATTTATTTAATTATTAATCATATATGCTAAATTAAATAATTATCTTTAATTATTTAATTGTCAAAATTAACATTTCTCTCATTTTAAATAAGTTAAAACTTATTTATAATGATTTCACATTCTTAACTGTCAGTTCATTTTAGTAAATAATTTGAAAATCGATTATTTATTATTTCACAAAATCCATATTTTGAATTAATTTAATTCAAAATGGTAATATTCCTCCAAAAAATCAAGTAATCGGACAGATTCTTGATTTTCCAAATTTGATCTTCAGTTCAACTCTTATCTTCTTGATTTTTCGAATCTCACAAATCAGGCAGTCTTTATCTTCTTGATTTTCGAAAATCTTTATTTTTCTAATTAATTATCTCATTTATTCTCCACCGCTAATTCGATTCTCTCATATGACATCCCGACCACTCGCTTAATGACTTTTCCCTAACCCTGATTAGGGATTGTCAAATTAAATCTTGTCCTCTGATTTTAGGTCTCTGCCGAAAGTCGATCTCGTCCGTCCATTCAAAATGGCATTTTCTATAAAATGCTATTTTGCTCTCATTTTTAGATTACACACATAGATTTTGGTTATTCTGACACATTTATGCATAGAGTTATTTTACATTTTAGAGTCATATTGTCATAGGCATAATCATAGTTTTATATAAATCCTTCAAAACTTGCATAGGACAATGTCATAGTCGAAATGCTCACACACTCAATCTGAGGGCATCAATCATATGCTGCAAGCTAGGAGGTGCTATGGAGGTAATCATGGAAGATTCGAGGAACAGGTATAATCGTTCTTGATTTTAATTTCCTTTGTACTTCATAGTTCTTTGGGTATATAGTCTTTGTTGATTTGCTAACATCTAATCTAACCCAAATTTAACGCCATAGATACATTGGTGAACCCGACTCTGTATTTTTTTATTATTTATGTACGGTTTTTTTGTTCTCTATCATTTCTATAGGTACAGGTACAGAGCGACACATTCATGATGCACCTGATGCGTCGCGACGCATTCGCAGACTCAAACACTGCAATCGCTTTGATGTACTGCAATCGAAGTCTGGAAAGCCACATCTGAACTCCCGAGCCGCATTTGCAACATAGAGCGACACATTCGCTCTGTCGTGATGCATTTGCCTGGTAACATTTTTCTTCTTTTTGGCATTCGGGTTTTTTTGTTTTTCTACTCTTTTTTGTTTACTTTTTGGTTTTTCTTCTGCATTATGGTTTTCTTCTGCATTCTATCTAGCATAAGTTTTTGGTGTTACTAATATTAGTTTGTAGTGTGTGGCGATTACCTTCGTGGGTCCAAGACTGGTGGTAAAAACTTCTAACTTGTGGTCTTGCAGGTTCGAATGTCGAAGAATCATTGCTAAATAATGTGCTTGTCTTTTTTTTTAGATTAGTACACATTTATTTTTGGTGCACATAAAAAGAACATATTTTCTAATTTGTCTGATTGTGTTTGCAAAATGGTAGGTGAGTATGCTCTCACCTTGTGAAAACTTGGTGATCAGAAAACCAGACCCATTTTTATTTATTATACACCCGTACGACTTAGTAATTAAAATATCCTCTCCCCTTACGCTTTCAAGCGATCCTGGGTGTAAGAGAAATGATTACTAACTCTAGAACTTGGGCCTGTTCTGGTGGGAAAAAGTACTCACTCTAGGATGACTCAGACCGGTAGCACCCTAAACCCAAGGGACTTCTAGCCGGTATATAAAAGTGGATTCTTGGGGAAAGCCCAAGAATCACGCATATGGTTCTGACGAGATGGATCCGAAAGGGGACTCTCGCTGCATGGATCGTGCCCTATGAATAAAATGCATGTACTAAACACCTTTTGTTTTAGAGTCCAACCTTTTTTAGCTGTTGCTTGATATAGTGCAGGGTACAGTATCATGCCTGAAGACACTCAGTACTAATCCCCTTGAGTAGAGATAGCAATTCTTGGGAAGTCACTACCCAAGAATTTGAATTTGGTGTGCTCAAATGACGTTAATGAGTCGTGGAGGGGAGCCAATGCCACCAAAATTCTAAGCTATCCACTCTCGAGAAGGAAAGGTGTTTAGCACCAATCCGAGGTATATCAATGGGTTATATCAAGTATACAAACCCTTGTCCTATTGGCCTTTTAGGATTGTACTTCTCTTATGTGCGCTTGCTTACACTCAAAACATTGTGTTTGTCAAGTGCTTGCTGGATTTCTCAAACATTATTCACCACATTTAGATTTCTGGACAAAACATTCACCATTAGACAGATCAAATTTTCCCTCAATACGTCAAGAAACTCAATTTTAACAAATTGTGTCGCATCTATTGAACCGCATTTGATGTTTTGAGATGCATCTGAAAATACTGAGACGCAATCACACTGTTAAATCGCATTTGATCTCTCAAACACCGCATCTGTCTATGTCGCGATGCATCTGAACCTCACAGAGCCGTATCTGCAAAACTAAGTCGCATTTGTTAGTCCCAGAGCCACATTCGCTAAAACCAAACTGCATTCGAGACACTATGACGTATTCGAGGCCTCAAACGACGCATTCACCTGTCACAAGTAAAACTTTGATACAAAGTCAAATTTGAGTCTACACTTTGTCAATCTTTTGTCAAACACTATTTCCAAAGGGATTCTGTCAGAAACCAACTTTGAAATTGCTCAAAAGTTTCAACCATTAGTTTGCATTCTTGACCATAGGTTTCATCCTTCATTTTTTAATTTATTTTTTAGTTGCATACATTAGGCATTAGCTTGACCCTAGGTTTTAATACTTGCATACTTTGGATTAGGAAAATCTCAACACAATTTGCAACATCATTGCTTTCAAAATTAGGTTATCTTGGACTTAATCATCATTCCCTTTTTCAATCATTGTCCCTTTTGTGAGATTTTCCAACTCAAAAGTCTAGTTAGGAAAACTCACTAGTCATTTTGACCTTGTCATCTTATCATTTTCAACAAGTCCTTTAGTAACCGAGATTGAAAACAAAGATTGAGCTTAGAAGTGCTTAGGTATCCTTTTCTCAAATTGCATTCTAAGTTTAGACATTGCATATTTTATTCCCAAAAATCCAAAAATATTATTCATCCTAGTCGTCATTTTAAACCTAGACCTTGCATAGTGTCATCATTACATTTAGTTGTCATTTTCATTTGAGCAATCTCATTTTACGGTGGAAACTAGACTCCAAAAACAGAAACGACAAATGGAAAACTTTGGACAAGACTCCACTTCCAATGTCAACAATCACACATATGACCCAAATTGGACTTTTGACGATCCATTTGGCAACATGAATAATCAACCTCTCACAACCATACCATCCTCATCAAACAATCCCTTTGAACCATTCTTATGTAAGGATGAATACAGACAGATACTTGAGGAAAACCTAGAGGTAGCAGCACAAGATCCAGAGGCCTCTCAATTCGTGGAACAAATGGTCCTATATGACAGAGACAAATATTTGGCCATACTCTTAATTCAAGGAGCTAAGTTACCCCATGGATTCAACATTAACATGTTGAGATCAACATATCCTGACCTTAATGTCAACAACGTGCATAACATGTCAAATAGTGGTCAACCTCCAAACACTACGAGCAATACTTTCTTTGACACTACAACGACCGTGCATGCTACCTCCAAATTTCCAAACACCTCCAACTCAATAAACGCTACATCCATTGGAGGATCGCAATCTGTCACAGTGCCCACAATATCCACAACACTGTCACAATCAGCTGGAACCACCTTTGGCTCCTCAGCAATGTGGGCAAGTTATTCCAATCCTCTCTTTACCACTATGGTAAATGCCACGGGGGCATCATCAAGTAACACAAATCCTCCGTTGACAACTACGTCTAGTACCATGAGTACACCTTCATCATACCCTCTCATTGGTAACTCACAAAATCCTTTGGGCGGAGGTAAGCGACGTATCTTTATTCAAGGACAACAACAAAATGTTAACACGTCAACATTGTCCAATACCATCAAATCTCAAGGAAAAAATATGACCATTCCCCTTGTCCAAACCCAACAATTTGGATAAGGTAGTCAAAACACACATCCCATGGCATCAGTAGCACATCACAATGTTCATGGTCACCATATTCCCCAAATATCAACACAAATGGCTGGGGGACATATCCCAACATACTCATCCCACATTCATACTCACCAACATACCCCCAATCCAAAATTTCAATACCAACAACACACCAATCCAAACACATCATACATGTCACAACAATCCATCCCTCCACAATACACCAATATCCACGCACAAAAAATAGGGACCTATGGTGTACCAATCAATCCAATGTATGGGACCACAAATGACCCTATAATAGATGCCTTACAAGCAAAACTGATGGGTCTAGAGAAGACCATAGAAAACATACAAATATCTAGCAAGAAATCAGAAGTGTCATATGACCTAAACATATATCCCTTCAACATGAACTTATACATGCCACCATTTCCTCTAGGATATGTGTCACCTAATTTTACCAAGTACAGAGGAAAGACAAACCCCATCAAACATGTTCGCGAATTTGCAACCAATTGTATGGACGTCGCCTACGAAAAAACATACCTGATGAGACTATTTTCTAAAAGTCCTGCATGTCCTACCCTTGAATGGTTTTCAACTCAAAAGGATATCCAAACATGGGATGAACTTAAACAAAAATTCATAATAAATTATGCATACAACATTGACATGGACACCTCTAGTACTAGCTTGTGCAATCTCACGCAAGAGGATGTCGGTGAGACATTCATCCCATTCTTTAAAAAATGGAGAAGTCTAGCTAGTCAGTGTCACATTGACATTCCCGAAAAGGAAAAGGTGGACATGTTCATTCAAACACTTCTGGGCCCCCTAAAATATGCATTGCAAGTGCATTGTTGCATAACCTTCACAGACCTAGTCGAAAAAGGTGTCCAGGTTGAGAAAGCCCTTATCGCAAAGGGAGAACTAAGATACGGTCCTAAAAACACAAATGTCAATCCTCCCACTGAGAAAAATAAATCCTGGGTAAAAAATAAACATGTTACAAATGACGGTGTTGTTGACACCAAGGTTTCCAACACTATGGGTCCTGTACTGGCCCTAAAGGGGGTTCAACCGCAAAACAAATCAACAATGATATCAACACCCCCTACAATTGTCCCTTCAAACAACCAAAGTGGCCAAAATAATCAAGGACAATACCATCAAATGAGACAATTCCCTAGGGGTCGCACATACACTCCCTTGGGTGAACCCATTGAAGAAGTCCTCAAGAAATGCCTCCAGAATGGTGTCATCACACTTCAAGAACCAAAACCATATGACCCAAGACAATTCAAACCAGCATGGTGGGACGATAATGCATTTTAAGATTATCATCGGGAAAAAGGACATAAAACCTCTACCTGTCGACAACTGAAAAAATTAGTACAAGATCTTATCGAGAGTCGTATCATTGAGGTAGGTGGATCACAATTTTCCTCCAATTTAGATCATACTATTCATAAGAACCCACTGCAAGACCATGGTTCTAATAATGCTTCCACATTAGGTCCATAGATAAACAATAATCAAACTAATTTTGCTCGCGCCAAGTACGACTATTCTGGTGGACCTATTATAAATAATGTCTGAACTGACGACGAATACATCAATACCATTAAGGTCAAGAGAGCACCTCAATGCAATGCTACTACTCGAAGTGGCAAGGTCACCATAGCTGGTCCGCCTCCCGCTAGGCAACCCAAAATCACCATACCTGGCCCATCTCCTAAACAGTCAAAACCTGTCTCGACCACAAAATAGTGGCAACCAAAGAGTCAGTTCAACCTTATTGACCAACTTGGAAAAACTCTCGCACAAATTTCTATACTCGAGCTGCTTCGTATCTCTCCCATGCATAAGGCTATACTAGATAAAACCTTGCAAGAGTCATCAATCCCTAAGGATATTGATGTCAATCAATTTGAGACCATGGTGGGATACCTCACTACACCTCACCACATCACCTTTTTTGATCAAGACTACTCATCACCTAAGACCAACCATAACGATGCATTACACATTGAAACTTTCGTCCATAAGCACAAGGTCAGAAGAGTTTAGTAGATGGCAGAGCAGGATTGAACATATGCTCCTTGAAACTGGTTAAGGCTCTAGGATTTTCTGATGCATGTGTAGACCCTACAAAGAGTATAGTGATCAAAGCATATGATGATGAAGAACGCTCTTCATGAGGCATTATTTCTCTTCCTATCAGAGTGGGACCAGTCATTGTGGATACAACCTGTCAGGTCCTAGATCTAGAATTACCTTACAACATCTTGCTCAGTCACCCATGGATTCATGCCTTAAAAGCCGTTCCATCCACATATCACCAATGCTTAAAGTTCCCATTTGATGACACATAAATAACCATATATGGAGACCTTGACCCTTTTCAGTATTGTACTGACCTAAGGGGTATTTCTGCAAACTAGGTGGCTATTAACCGAGAAGCACCTGGTTCCTCTTCATCCAAATACATTGACCCATCCACACTCGCATCATCTTCCACATCTTCTGCCACACCACCATCTTCTATAAACCCTAAGGCTGAAACTACTGTTAAGATCCAGGACCTCGGCTGTGGAGAATTCAAACTACATACAACGTATAGCATAACAACAATACCCAAGTCTTCGAAGGTCTATGGTCGGCCATGTTTTAGAATGGAACCCAAAGTAATTTTCAAAGTTCCACCAAAAAAAGTTTTCATCAAATTGGGAGACATGAGTAACGAGGACCTTGCTGATATCACAGGATGGCTCTATAAAGATATGATTGAACTACCCCCATTACCAGTTAAGAAATATGGCAAAGGATATGACATAATGAAGGCTAAGGGCTACGATGGCACTAGTGGCCTAGGCAGAAATAAAATTGGATGAAGAGAGCCCATAAAACCTTCAAAATACCAAAGTATCTTGGACTAGGGTTTGGATCACCCGACAATGACGATCGACGTACCATTGGACTTTCAAGTGAGCGAGTGCATGCTTCAGAAAGTATCGAGACCGCTAAGGAAACCCTCATCGAAAATGACTCCCAAGAGTGGGAATTTGGCTCTGAATGATCCTTAAGTGACAGTTGCCTCGATGATTTGTTTGTTGAAACGGGGGAACTGACCTCTGAACAAAGATTTTGGAAAACATTTAAAATTGATCAGGCACCAAATAGTCATAGTTCCATTTCCCTTCCCCATGAAATACAAACCCCACCATCTGAATCCCATCAGTCCAACCCATCTGAGTTACCAAATGACACTGACAATCACGACTCTAAGTCCTTCACCCTTTATTTTGACAACGAATATGAAACAAGTGAAGGGGAATATTGGATAGAGTTTGATGTGGAATTGGATGATGATAATTTCATCTATAATATCACTGAATCGGTCTGCATGCTTTCTGCATCCTCCCCTCAATTCACCAACACTGACGATGGCATTTCCCTAGTTTATCCTCAACTAGTCGATTGGGACCAACAAGGCCCGCCAGTCCTGGACACTTTTTAGAACGATGAGGCAATTGCAGAGTTTATGGGATTACGTGAGGGCATACCCAGTGGTGATCACAAGGCAGGATTCACCATTGATCTAGATTGTGCAGCTTATTTCGGTGAGACTGCTCTATCCTCCATTCGCAAAATTAAAAATAAAAATAAAATAAAAAAGGAAACGTCTTTAGGTGAAAATCGAAAGGCACCTTCTGACGACAAAAAAGTAAAAACAAAGGACGTATCTGTGGGTGAAAACCTCTTTGAGGTGCCCAAAGATGGAGGACTGGACTTTCTTCCCGTACAACAAGAGAAATCAACTATGCTTATAGAAGACACCATAGAAGACAACATATCAACTGCAGAAGATCCCAAAATGGTCCTCTTTGCTGCATCCCTGACTGAGGAAGAGAGACCAAAATTTCATAAATTCTTTGCAGAACGTAAAATCAACTTCGCATGGTCCTATACTGACATGCTAGGATTAGACCCAAAATTGGTTCTGCACCATCTACCACTATTGCCAAATGCCAAACCAGTTAAACAGAAGTTACGCAAAATGCATCCTCAGGTCGCTCTATTGGTCAAGGCTAAGTTGAAGAAACTTCTAGATGCTGGATTCATACGATCTATTGATTATGCTGAATGGATATCTAACTTGGTGCCAATAACAAAGCCAAATGGAATGATTTGAGTCTGCACATATTTTAGAGACCTAAATAAGGCATGCCCAAAAGATGACTTTCCTTTGCCGAATATTGATATCATAGTTGACCTCACAGTAGGATATGAGATGCTATCACTCATGGACGGTTTCTTCGGCTATAATCAGATTTGTATTGCCCCCAAAAACCAACATAAAACAACATTCACTTTCCCTTGGGGTACATACTATTGGAATGTCATGCCATTTGGTCTTAAAAATGCGGGCGCCACATATCAGAGGGCTATGACTACAATCTTTCATGACATGATGCATAAAATAATGGAAGATTACGTGGATGACCTTTTGGCCAAATCAGTAACAAGAAAGGATCATCTGAAGGTGTTAGACACAATTTTCAAAAGACTAGAAGAATACAAGGTTCGACTAAATCCTAAGAAATGTGTCTTCGGTGTAACATTAGGTAAAATCTTGGGATACATAGTTTCTCAAAGAGGCATTGAGGTTGATCCAGCAAAAGTAAAAGCCATCATAGACATGCCTCTGCCCAGAGGAATCAATGAACTCAGAACCCTATAAGGTAGGGTACAATCTATTCAGCGATTCATAGCACAATTGGCTGACAAGTGTCACCCATTCCAATATCTGTTGCACAAAGGCGTCTCCTTTGTGTGGATAGATAAATGCCAAGAAGCCTTTCAGCAAATAAAAGATTACTTACTATCACCGCTAGTCCTCTTGCCTCCCATTCATGGAAAACCATTGATCCTATACATCTCTGCCACTAATTCAACACTGGGGACATTACTAGCGCAGAACGACCAAGAGGAAAAAGAAAGAGCTGTATATTATATCAGTCGGACATTGGTCGGGTATGAACTAAACTACACATCAATTGAACGGGCTTGTCTAGCCGTGGCCTTTGCAGCACAGAAACTAAGACATTATATGTTAAGCCATCAGACACAACTAGTAGCAAAGATAGACCCCGTCAAATATTTGTTAAGTCAGGCAACATTAACAGGACGTCTGGAAAAATGGGTCATGATTCTGAGTGAATATGACATTCAATATGTAGAAAGAAAGGCAATAAAAGGATAAGTCATAGCGGAACAGCTAGTAGACACACCTTTACAAAGTGATCACCCATTAGTGGTAGATTTTCCAAATGAGTTGATATTCCATACAGAACCTAAGTCACCTTGGCGATTCTACTTTGATGGATCACACACAAATCATGGCTCGGGGGCAGGAATCCTGTTCATCACCCCTCAAGGAGACTCCATTCTTAAGTCTTTCTGGATAGCTTTCCCATGCACAAACAATGTGGCAGAATACAAGGCACTGGTTACAGGACTAAGAATGACAATAAAATAGAAAATCAGAGCATTACATGTCTATGGGGATTCTCAATTAGTCATCAACCAAGTTAATGATGACTATGAGACAAAAGATGAGAAACTGATGCCCTACAAACGGATGGTTGACAGTTTTCAAACGTACTTCCACATGGTAACTTTTGAACAAGTTCTGAGAGCATAGAATAAAGTGGCAGATGCCATGGCTACAATAGGCTCTCTCCTCGACATTCCAAGCAATGTGCCTCAGCTAGAATTCCTAATAGATTAATTGTTGGTCCCCGCCTATGACATTTTGGAGTCAGAGATGGTCTGCGAACTTGTTGGTCCTGACTCTCCGTGGTGCCAAGATATTTATGAATACCTTAAGTCTCAAACCATTCCACCTAACCCGTCCAATAACCAAAGGAAGTCCTTCATCCGAAAAGCCGAAAGATATGCCATCGTCAGCGACACCCTTTATCGCTGTAGCTTTGACAACACCCTCCTTAGATGTCTCGACACCAACAAAGCACGTACAACCTTATGCGAAGTACATGATGGTATATGCAGGTCTCATTTGAGTGGTCCTACTCTAGCCAAGAAAGTAATGAGACTCGGGTACTATTGGCCAACCATTGAAAAGGATGCAATAGAATATGTTAGGACTTGTTGCCAATGCCAGATTCACAGTGATTTGATCCACGCACCAACACAGGAACTTCGTCTGATCACTTCTCCTTGGCCCTTCGCTCAATGGGGAATCAACCTAGTGGGTAAGATCCATCCTACATCATCCAATGGCCACAAATTCATCATCACCACCACTGATTATTTTATGAAGTGGATCGAAGCCATCCCTCTGACATACATAATCAGCAAAAAAATATCCAAATTCATTCTCAACTACATCATTTGCCAGTATGGCCTTCCGCAATCCATCATCACTAACAATGGATGTCTTTTTAAAAACCAAGACGTTCGTGAGTTATGTGAGAGATTTCATATCCAACACCATTTTTCATCTCCGTATTACCCGCAAGGAAACAGTCAAGCTGAGGCGTCAAATAAAACCATTGTTAAAATCCTCAAAAAGACTGTTAATGACACTGGCAGTGACTGGCATATACAACTCAACCCTGCTCTATGGGCTTACCGCACTAGCATTTGTATGCCTACAAGAGCTACTCCTTTTGCCCTGGTCTTTGGAGCTAAGGCCATCTTTCCCATTGAGGTTGAAATTCCTTCTTTACGAGTCTCCCTGAAGGGTTTAATTGATGATGAGGAGTATAGACAGTCGCGCCTACATGAGCTAGAGATGTTAGAGGAAAGAAGGAAAAATTCCCTAAACCATCTACAAGTGTATTAGAACCATCTCTGTCGCAGTTACAACAAGAAGGTTATGGTCAGGAAATTTGACATTGGAGACTTAGTTCTTATGCAGAACCCTAAGAACCAGGCTGACAGAGAAAAGCCAGGAAAGTTTGAACCAAACTGGTTGGTTCCTTACATCATCGTATCTTCTTTTGGTTTTAGAGCCTATCAGCAGGCGACTCTAGATGGAGAACAACTGACAGAGCCTATCAATAGTTTACATCTCCGAAAGTTCTACGCATAACATTAGGAGATCGAGCTGAAAAATGTAAAATACAAAAAAAATTGAAAAATGATAAAAAATCGTTGCCTTGAGGAAAACCTGGCAAATAGGCGTCTTGGCAGCACCAAAAAAAAAGAAAAATAATAAAAATAGTAAAGAAAAATGATTCATCCAACAGTGAAAACCTGGCAAACAGGTGCTTTGGATAAGTACCATGGTGAAAACCTAGCAACTAGGCGCCATGCATAATCAATCATTGCTCTGCCATCTGTTGTTACTTTGTCTACCATGGCCTAGGATGAAATACATTTTCTGTCACCACCACATCATACCCTTCCTTTCATGGTTGATAATAGGTTGACGTCAAGTCCTGAATACTGTCCATTCGACACCCAAGGCACATCCCTTTCATGTCCTTTAAAATTGGCTAAGTCTTGGACCTGACTGGGGGCAAAATTTTTATCATGTAACTACAGTGGATGTCACGCATGGTTTTAGAAATTGCTAAAATGTCCTAAAAAAGACAAAAACATGGCAAAAAGTCTTGTAAAAAGACCAAAAACATGGCAAAAAGTCCTGAAAAAAAGACCAAAAACATCACAAAAAGTCACACACAGTTTAATCCAGAAATCTTGATTACTAATGATCATGGACTGTGGAAACAAAATGTTATTAATCACAAAAAGTCTTTAAAAAAGACCAAAAACATTGCAAAACGTCCTAAAAAAGACCTAAAAATTGAAAAACGTCCTAAAGAAAACCACAACAAATGTCAAACTGCTCGAAAACACAAAAATAGAGTCATTCCTTGTCATGTCAATCAATTAGTCTTTGTCATTTGTCCAAACTATGTTGTCTCTACGCATTTGCTACGTAGGCAAGACTCATACTTGAGTCCCTGAGACATTAGGTCAGTACTTTTAGGTTGGTCAAAATAAAATCATGGCGCAATATTTGGTCATCAAGACAAAGTCATTGGTCGTGTCGAACTACGAGGTCTTTGAGTGTATGACGTAGGCAAGGCCATCTGTCGATGAGCCCCTGAGGCCGCACTAGGTCAGTCCATTAGGGTCCATGGCATTACACTGGCACACACGTCAAAATGTCTTCAAGTCAAAGCGAATCATTCCCAAATGGATAAACTCCTAAAACGAATTATGGAAATCATTTATTTCAATATGACAATCTCATCAACATGATAATCATATCATCATGACAATATCGACATATAGTCAACACAAGTCAAACTCAGCTGAACTTTGGTCAAACTTGGTCAAACAAAATTACATTATTATAACCTGTCAAACTATCAACTCTTGGTTATCTTGCAGATGTGTCCTTCTGTAGAATAGCCTTTGTCATTCATGCCCTAGGATGTGTCCTTCCTAGGCATCGTCACTGTCATTCGACATTTTGAGGGATCCTCTTGACATCTAAGGATCACTCCTCTTGACATCAATATTCTTCAGATGTGTCCTTCTGAAGAACAAACTCTGCCATTTATGCCTTAGGATGTGTCCTTCCTAGGCATCGTCATCGTCATTGTCCCTTGACATTTCGAGGGATCCCTTTTGAAATTTAGGGATCAATCATCTCAACATCGACATTATTTAGGATGTTTCCTTCTTGAATTTGGCAATTTTTGACATTTGTCATCTTGTCATCGTCAAAACTCTGACACCCCGACATCTCATCGCCATCAAACATGACATCTTGACATTAAAACAATGGGTATCCAGATGCACTTGGAAAACACTTGACACTTGTCTTTTGGCTTTTTATCATGTTACTAGTTTTTCAGCGAGATCCCAACAATAGGGTTTAGAGAAAGAACGACGTATCATGACGTTTTTCTTGACTTTTGACACACATGATTACTAGTTTCTTAGCGAGATCCTGATTTCAGGATTTAGAAAAACAACGACGTATCATGATAATGGCTCTATTTTTTTTGTATTTTGGCAATCATGCTGCTAGTTTCTCAAGGATGTCCTGGAAATAGGATTTAGAGAAGCAACGACATTTCATACATTTTCCTTGTCTTTTTTGCTTGTGGTTGATTATGACAAAAAGACTGGGGCAATCACGCTCTTAGTATGAGTCATGATCATCCTTGTCTGTGACTGCTTGTCTCATGTGATGGTACAACCTTGCACACCTTGATCTATGTCATATCATGGTGTTTGTTGGTCGTTACAACAATCTGCCCAATGATGATTAAGAGCAATAAATATTAAAGTCATATGGTCAAGCTTTGAAGGATTTAGTGTAGGAACTAACATGCATCTCCTTCGGTCTGCTCATCTTCTCTCGTCGGTCTGGTCATTTTCTCTCATCCATCTCACGATGATATCCTATGATATACAAAAACATAAGTGCATACATGATCATATAAACATTGCATTAGGTCCATACATACATCATCTATAGCATTAAATCATATACATTTCATTACATAGTGCATCAACATAATCATCAAACATGGCATCTATTCAAATAAATACATTATGCACATCATTATCATCATCATCACAAAATTGACATAAGCATTGCATCATCATGACATCATATCATAAGTAAGCATCATAGGACATACATGATAAGACATATAAATAGTACTGTCATACATCATAAATCAACAACATACATAACACATCACATCACATATATCGTAATGCATAAATCAAATAGCATTGCATAACACACATGTAGGCCACATCAAAACTACATCATCATATAAAATCATCTCAAAAATATACAATGCCACAAGATAGAGTCAATAGATGTCCCAAAAATGGAGCTCATAGGCTCCTGGTCTATACATAATGTGTCATAACATAAAAACAAATATAGCAAACATGCCCCTAGGGGAGGCTCTCATCATCCCCTCGTGGCAAAGAGTGTGGTGGCTGAGGATCTGTGACTGGCACTGAGATAATGGGTGGACCTGTAGCAGCCTCTGTCTGTGCAACCAATGGAACTACAACTGATGACATCATCTCCACAGTAATAGACACATGTGATGACACTGCAGCCTGACTCTATGACACTGAAGGATCTGTCACTGGTGGCTGCCTTTGTACCGATCTTTGCCCTGAACTAGTGGACCCATGGTTGTGGCTCGAATGATGACTCGAGGTATGCTTGTGTGAGTGGTGGGACCTATGCCCTGATGTGTGCCCTGAGGAGGTGGATCCTCCTACACTGGTATGGCTCTTGCTGCTGCTCCCACTCCTTGATCTCTGACCACTGCTTGTCCTCGTCTGTGAGCGTGACAGTGTAGGATCTCGTCGCTCGAGAGGCACTGCCTGCTCATATAGTGTCTTGTACTGCCCATATCTAGTGCTCACCCTGGCAAGCTCACGAGCAATATCCCTAGAAGGCCCTGAACATAGTGATGCAAACTCTACACACCATTGACCTTAATCCTGCTGACAAATCACTGTCTGATCTCGCTCTACTCAAGCCACCTCTAGCTCTGCCCGTAGTGCCCTGACCTCTGCTGCACTCTCATCCAGTCTGCTCTGAAGGTCTGCCACCCTCTGGTCTGTCATAGCATCATGGGGCAGCGCCGAGCTATATGGTATCTCTTCATCTCCCTCCACCATCCTAAATCTCAACAGTCTCTCGGCCTCATCTATGGCATCATCATCATCCTCTGCAACATCCTCTCCACCAACTCCCTCATCCTAAGGCACATCCACATCCACATCCACATCCTCCTCCTGTCTGGCCTCCTCCTCTGCCACAAACTCCTTCTGTCTCTCCTCCTCCCCCTCATGCCTCGGCTCCTCCTCCTCCTGTCTCTCCTCCTCTCCCTCCTGCCTTGGCTGCTCCTCCTCCTCTCTCTCCCCCTCCTCGGCTACCTCTGGGATAACATCTAGTGCTACTCTCGCCACACATGGGCGCACCCTCCTGCCCTGTCTTTGACCATCTCTCCTCTGTTTCTGACCGTCTCCTCCATCATCCCCATCATCTCCATCATCTCCACCCTGACCTCCGTCCCTGCCTCCATCTCGCCCTCCATCCTGACCTCCATCCCTCCCCCTACCTCCATCTCAGCCTCCATCCCTCCCTCAGCCTCTGCCTCTATCACCGTCTTTGCCTCCTCGCCTAGCCCTCGACACACGTGGTATAACTGACCTCTTGTACACAGGTGCTGGCCCATCTAGATCTATCAGTGGCACTGGTCTATGTGCCTACCACCATAAGTCATAGTCGGCTGTGGTCCCGGGATCTGCAATCTCACCTCTCCATCCCCACTGTTGGGCTCCTAGCCCATCGATCTGCTGCTCGGCGAATGCTACTGGAATCATTGGCCCCCAAGCTGCCTCTTTGGAGGACTGAGCATACTTAGTTGTGCCTGTAGGTACACCCTGCTGCTCTCCAAATTGTCTGAGGACACGCTGCGGCAAATACATCTTTATGATTAGCTGACTCTGCACTGTCCTGCCAATTAGGTAACGATATTGTTTGCATAGGTTGAGATGGTCCACCTCATCATCCCACTGCTGGCGGTCTCTATATGGTCTCCAAATTAATGACACCATAGTATCAATCCGATGGCGCCACCAACTTGTCTCTCCCATCCGTGTCTGCTGTAAGGCACCGACATAGTAATAGGTGTAGGACATCCCCTCGACCAGCTGTGGTCTTTGAATGGGAGGTCAAAATATCGCTATGTGCTCCCAAGCCCAAATCATCATCAGTGTGGTGCCACATGAGATACTCTTTGCCCTCTTGTAGACAACCTCGTGCAACTAGTGGTAGAGTGTGCCTAATAAACAAGGGCCCCAAGCATAAACTGTCCTTTCTCATCTCATCCCCACAAGGATGTCTCCCCAACGATTAGGGAACCCATGTCCACGACTGTTAGGAATCAATATCCCACCAATCAGTGTTGCTAGGAAGGCATCGAAATGACCATAATGATCTGCCATAAACTCCCAGCGGATCTCGTAACCCTAGATGCCGAGTCCTCCCTCATCCCAATAGTAAGTTGTGAAGGTCTGATGGCCATGATGAGGGTCATAAACGATCCGCTCTCCTCGGATCGGCAGGCGTAGAATGCGGTAAACATCCTCAAGAGTAACAGTCACCTCTCCCATCGACAGGTGAAAGGAGCATGTCTCCGAATGCCATTGCTTGCATAAGGCAGTCAATAGTCCCCTATTTTCCTGAATAGTAGACATATAGGCGGCATAAAACAAACCTAGCGACATCAATTGTCGTCGCTCCTGCGGAGTCAACTGATCAGCAAACTGAAAGGTCGTCGGTCTGCTCTCTCGCGTGTAAATAGGGGCTAGCTGTCTCTACACAAAGCCAAACAACGCGTCAGTACCTTTTATACAATTGTTAGTATCATCAAAAGCATTTCATATTTCAAAAGCATTAGAATCAGCCCTAGTCAAAGTCAACGTCAAATTTGTCACAAAATAATGAATGCATCGTTTCGTACTTCAAATGCGTCATGACATGTCAATTGCATCATTCAGTCACTCAAATGCGTCGCATTAGAGAACTTGCATCATGACATATGACACTTGCGTCGTTTCATTCAAATGCGTCACTTAAACAGGCGATTGCGTCGCAAAATGACGATTGCAGCATTCTAACTTTTGAATGCGGCTCAAAAAGGCGAATGCATCGCAGTTTTTGGAAAATGTGTCGTAAACCCTTGGCCTACCCTAAACTACCCTTGCACTTGCATCGCAACGCATCAAATGCGTCGAATGCAAAGTCAAATGCAGCTTACGCGCACGCATATGCATCGCAATGCATTTGTTGTTGGTCCTAAAAATCCTACTTTTGACACGCAAAATGAGAAAATTACAAAGGGGGTTAGGGGTACATACGACTAGCTCTGAGCCCTCTAGCTGCCTGAAGGTCCGCACGATCTCACCATGATGCTCTGTCATTGGAATCACCATCTTCGCTGAGGTCCTCTTTGTTTCGAGCTCTCAAAATTGCAATGTGAATAGTGAAAATGAATTGACTTTTACCCCTTTTTCAACCTATTTATAAAGTCAAAATGACATTTGTCAACTAGGTCAGTACTGGAAGGTCTTTTGACTAACTTTGACTATCCTTTTGGAGGCCTTAAACATGTCAAAATCTGAAACCGTCTGCGCCACTGTCTTTCTGGTTATCAAATTGACTTATCGGGACCCTTTCCAAATTTTTCTGCCGTCGACCCAAAATTTAAAAAATTTCCTGAGGGGGCATTGATACTCTACAGCTTCATTGGGGCATGGCTTTTGACTTATTTTATTTGTCACAATGCGACATGCTACATTATGACAAAGAGGGGCAAAATGCAGACACTTAAAAATGACTTAGGCCTGCAAGCTCTATTTTTACCACTTTCATCCTAGCATAATTATGACATCTTAATTATGTCCTTGGTCCATATTCGACTATTGATTAAATAATTCATAATTATCTAATTAATTCATGTCCTTTTATTCTTCATGATTATTAAATAAATAAATTTTATTTATTTATTAAATACGTCATTAATTGTCTAAGTCTTCTCCTAATTAAATAAATTTCTTAATTTATTTGATTGCCCTTCTTCATTCATTTCTTCCTTATTATTAAATAAATTAATTTTATTTATTTATTTAATATATCACTAATTGTCATAATTAAATGAACTGATTAATTTATTTAATTATTAATCATAGCTGCTAAATTAAATAATTATCTTTAATTATTAATCATATCTACTAAATTAAATAATTATCTTTAATTATTTAATTGTCAAAATTAACATTTCTCTCATTTTAAATAAAATGATTTCACATTCTTAACTGTCAGTTCATTTTAGTAAATAATTTGAAAATCGATTATTTATTATTTCACAAAATCCATATTTTGAATTAATTTAATTCAAAATGGTAATATTCCTCCAAAAAATCAAGTAATCGGACAGATTCTTGATTTTCCAAATTTGATCTTCAGTTCAACTCTTATCTTCTTGATTTTTCGAATCTCACAAATCAGGCAGTCTTTATCTTTTTGATTTTCAAAAATCTTTATTTTTCTAATTAATTATCTCATTTGTTCTCCACCACCGATTCAATTCTCTTAGATGACATCTCGGCCACTCGCTTAATGATTTTTCCCTAACCCTGATTAGGGATTGTCAAATTAAATCTTGTCCTCTGATTTTAGGTCTCTGTCGAAAGTCGATCTCGTTCGTCCATTCAAAATGGCATTTTCTATAAAATGCTATTTTTCTCTCATTTTTAGATTACGCACATAGATTTTGGTTATTCTGACACATTTATGCATAGAGTTATTTTACATTTTAGAGTCATATTGTCATAGGCATAAGCATAGTTTTATATAAATCCTTCAAAACTTGCATAGGACAATGTCAGTCGAAATGCTCACACACTCAATCTGAGGGCATCAATCATATGCTGCAAGCTAGGAGGTGCTATGGAGGTAATCATGGAAGATTCGAGGAACAAGTATAATCGTTCTTGATTTTAATTTCCTTTGTACTTCATAGTTCTTTGGGTATATAGTCTTTGTTGATTTGCTAACATCTAATCTAACCCAAATTTAACCCATAGATACAGTAAGAAATAAACAAGGAGATAAGAAAAGAAACATTAGAAATAAAAGGAATGATGGGAGAGGGAGAGGGAGAAGGGAAAGATCAAGACCATGATATAAAGAGAGACTAATAGTGATAAAGTACACTAGAATAAAAAACAACAAAAGAAGGAAAGACATAATAGGGTTATAATTCTATGGTCTAAGGTTCATAAGGCCTAACCTCTTATGTCAATGTGGTCCATGGAAAATAATCACTAATCTAGCTTCCAATGTCTCAAGTCTAGAAGTTGAAAGTCTAGGTCCAATAAATCATTGGATAGGGTAATGGTTTCTTGAACTAGGGTACATAATCTATAGAAAAAGAAAAAATAAGATAAATAGAGGGAAGCAAAGAATGATAAGTTAAAAAACAAAAAAATGACAAATAATTTTTTTAAAAAAAGGAAAAAAATAAAATTCAAAGATAAATAGAGAGATGGAGAGAGTAAAATAAGTTGTGAGTGAAGTAGAGAGAAATAATAGAAAGAAAGAAACTAGAGAAAGAAAGAAAAAATGTGAGAATATAGAAAGGGGCAAGGCAATTAGATAGATAGAGATATAGATGAGTGAATGAGAAATAATATATAAAAATACATAGGGAGAGAAAATAAACAAAGAATATTGATTGGTGAACCCATGGTTTCTGGCTTGCAATCCCATGACAAAGAATTTCTTGGCTTTAATTATTTGGGTTTATTCATTGTCCATCCCTCTCCAAAAGGTCTAGTTGAGGAGGTATGGTTGCAGCTAGGGGGAAGATATAGAATTATGTTTTATACTATTAGAATATCCCATTCTCATGTCAAAAATTCTTTCTAATTATACACATTATTGTTAACTTCTTGATTATCAAAATACCATACATGAAAAAGATTATACATGGTGAAATGGACCTTAGTTATCCTATTTAGGTATGGACATTCCTCTAGATTCTTCTTAAGATGATTATATTTCATAAAACATGATCTCTTGAACAAGAGTGTTTGGGGTGAGGAATCTTCAAATCCTACTAAACAAAAACATGATAACTCATCTTCACCTTTGTAAAGGTGCTATGCAAATTTCATCGAGGACAAGAATGCTTCTAAGACACCTTTGATCCTATTTAATGGCTACACAACATCCTCTAGATGCTTCATAAGATGAAGATACTTCCTTAAAACATGATCTCTTAAACAAGAGAGTTTGGGGTTAGGCATGTTAGAATCCTGGTAAACAAGGAGAGCATGATACCTCCTCTTTTCTTCCATAATTCTATTATGCAAATATTGTGAAGAAGGATAATAATGCTTCTAAGGAACCTTTTATCCAAAGTGTAGAGAAGGATGTTAAGGTTGCCAAAAGGGATGAATTTTTGGGGTATCAATAAATAGGTACACTAAATCCTTTCTATCAAATTTCTTGGGATATGTCTCCTATTGCTAAACAATTCTAATCTAGAGCCCTTTTGAAGATGAAAATAGGTATGGACTTTTATTCTTTCATAGGAAGAAGAATGGGGATATGGAGATAGGTTTGTGGATTTAATTTTATCATAGATTAACCAATCCCTATCTATATCTCTATCACACTTAGAGGATTAGAAAGATGTTGTAGATTTCACATGGACATAATTTCATAATAAGAAGGTTATAATATATAAACTAGTGTCTATATAACTCTCTGCTCACATGAAAAGAGTATAAATTTCTTCTATCTACAATTTGTTTTTAGTTTGTGATTTTTTTGGCTAGGACCTCTTTAATAGATCTCAATATTTTATCTAAGAGAGAGGACAAAATAAAATAAAAAAGATAGAAGTTTTGATAACCCCAACGAGATCCATAAATTATACACATTTTTTTGACAACACTACAATCATGATACCAATGAGTAATCAACAACTAAAGACAACAATGCAAGTGAATTTCTAGAAACAAATAATTTCCCATTCATACCTACGATAAGTCATTCTAGAAATGCCAATATCTTAGAACAAAAAGGCCAAAGAAGGAATCATAAGCTAGTAAGGTAGACAACTCACTACCCACTCAATGATGGTTTTCTACCCTACCATACTTCACATGGCTTAATAGAGGGCTCAGATGATCAAAGCTTATTACAACGTTGGTTTATCAGCAAAATGTGTTTGGAGGGGGAACATACCTTTCCAATGACCCCCTATGGAAGGTAGATGTGCTATTTGAACATTTCATTAATTGATTTGAAGAGGAAGTCTATGGTCTTCCCTAAAGTAGTTTCGATTATAGATTGAAGGTTGCTAAGTTTTTTTTGCTTACCCAAACTCTTTCTAATCCAATACTCATCCCTAGCTACTTGGGGAACATACATATACATTGATTTTAATCAGCCTATCACTACTGATACATTAGTTAATAGAATCTCAAAATGCCTTAGCAATACTTATATGTCAACTAACTCTATAATATGTAACGCCCCGTCGTGCGAACCCCAAAGGACATCAACACCATAATTTTTTTTTTAAAAGTATTCTAAACATACATGTGCTGCACATTAAATCAAATCATAAAACTTAATTAAACAAATTCACATACACTTACGTCCCTTGGGGTACACGAGAAGACATTACGAACTTAACTCCATACAACAGCAATAAAGAATAAAAGCCAAAGATATAATCCATAACAAAGTAAACATTAACAAATATAACACATACATGATAAATCATTGATAAGAAACCATATGTGTATGTAAGTACAATGTTCAAGAGGTACAATGATTCAAAAGTGTTTCCAATTATGAACGGAAACCATACAACAAGATAACATGATACAAATGAACAGAGGAATACACAGTATCATAACTGGCTCCAAGATAGATACAACTCTGGAGTCACCGTAACAACACCGATCCGCACCTTTCGATCCTCGACTGGGGACCCAATGGGGTGCTTAGCACGTTCCACCCGACCATGTGGGTCTGAAGACCCACCCCCCATGCTAAGGAGCTGATAAGAAAGAGACCTCAACCAAGAACATCCAAACAGGGAACCACAAGACTCAACGTCATACAAAAGTATCATAAAACTCAAGGATTACAATGACATAATCAACAACATTCATGAGTCAATCATAATAAGATGAAGCTATGAAACTCATCACAATTAACCCAAGCAATAACAATTAAACAAGTCACCAAAGAACATTCATAAATCATTTTCACAAGAATCTGAATCAACAATAGAAGTACAAATCTAGTAGAACTAATACAACATCAAAAATACATTTCCAGAGGCAATAAGCAACAAGGCAAATGGGTGTCTAGTGGAGAGTTTCATTGCATAGCTCTCATGGGATCTCCTGGCCCTTCCTCCAACTTGAGGTGCCGACACCCATCTATGGATCTCCTGGCTCTTCCTCCTACTTGAGGCGCCGACACCATAGGGTAGCTCATGCGGAGTCGATAACCTCTCATGAAGACGAGATTACAACTTTTCCAACCACGACCTTCTCAGTCTATCATTAGTCTGTGATAGCCCTAATGCATAGATGAGGAAATCCAATGTTTATTATCTTGTGTGTTTTACTACCCATCCCCCTAAATTCTATTGTTTAGGTTATCACTTGTTTAACTACTCTTACGTGGGTTCTCCTGAGCTCTTCCTCCTTTCGAGGTGCTAGCCCCCACGAAGAGCCACTCTCCCTAAGACCCCAAACATAAACCAAAATTCAAGGGTTGTACAACATAAAAAGGAACATTAGATCACAACAGAGAAACATGCGAGGCATTACCCATCTTGCTATAAACACATAATCAAAGTCTCAACAATTCTCGTACAACCCTTTCAAAATCATGATACCAAAACACTTGCCACATCAAGGGCACATAAAGAGAGAACATTAACTGACAATCATCTCAAACCTCTGGAAGCCAAACGAATGAAAACCCACAAACGAGGGTAAAATGAAGCAACAAGAGTTTTTCCCCAATAATTTGAACACCAGGATAAAATTTCCCTCAAATCCGAGATTAACTTAGAAAAGCCACACAAAGAAAGTTTCATCAAACCCATCCACAAATCAATCAAGCCTAAAAACAAAAATACAATCCACATATCAACAATGGTGTCACCTTGAAAGAGATTCACAAAAGAAAAATCAACCTTTAATTCAATAATAATCACTCAAAAAAACCAAAAGCCATCAACTAGGTATTCCACGGGAGACCTCAATTTTTCTCCTCACAAGAACCGTTTACTATGGCACATAAATCACCTTCATAAATTTAGCAACATGGCTACAACAACAATTATCTAATCACATTCTCAATTTAAAAGAAAACCAACCTACTAACAAACAAAACAATTACAATCTCAGACTAATTCTAATATACACAATTCCACCATTAAAGATTTTCCAATTTCGCAAAGCTACATAACTCGAACAATGTCATTCTAGAATACTCATTTATATTCAAAATAAAAAGCTGGAACTACTTTTCCTCACCTATATCTACCCAGAGAGAATCTCTTTGAAAGCAATAAAGGAAAAGTTTATCTTTAAAGGATGTTGTCCCTTACAAATTTAAATAGAACTTGATTATCTAGTAGAAATAAATCAATATTCCTTGTTAAACTATTTTCCAAATTTATCATCAAATATATTTATTAAAAGACCAAAACATACTTTTCTAACATATAAATATACATTTACCCAAATTTCTTTTACATACATCATATATAAATATTCATAAAATCAATACACATAAAGTTTGTTTCTTCCTATAGCTATATTATCCAAATATGCTTATATGTATATATCATTATAAAGGAGCTGTAATTTTTACAAGATCTTGATAAAACAACCTAAAAATATACTATAGAAATGACTGATTACGAAATGGCAATATACATAAACTAGAAGGAAGACATCCCATTCATTTGGAGGAGTACAAGAGTTGACAAAAAAAAACTAGAGAGATTATCTAAACCTTTAAACTTCCTATTATGTTCAGGCACCACAGCTGAGACAGGTTGATAATGAACTCAGAGGGATTATTTCAAACCTTTAAACTTCAGGCTATTATGTTCAAGTGCGCGGCTGTGACAGGTGGACAATGAAATCAGAGAGATTATATTAACCTTTAAACTTCCTGTTATGTTCAGGTGCGCGACTGTGACAGGTGGACAATGAAATCAAAGAGATTATATTAAACCTTTAAACTTCCTATTATGTTCAGGTGCGCGGGTGTGACAGGTGGACAATGAAATCAAAGAGATTATATTAAACCTTTAAACTTCCTGTTATGTTCAGGTACGCGGCTGTGACAGGTTGACAATGAAATCAGAGAGATTATATTAAACCTTTAAACTTCCTGTTATGTTCAGGTACGCGGCTGTGACAGGTTGACAATGAAATCAGAGAGATTATATTAAACCTTTAAACTTCCTGTTATGTTCAGGTGCGCGGCTGTGACAAGTTGATAATGAATCAGAGAGATTATTCAAAAAATAGAGGCATCGAATGCCTTGCCCAATCTAACTCAAGGAGTTCAACTATGCATGAATGGCACTTGGCAAGAGATAGGTGTGCGGCCTTAGAAGAGACCCAGCAGTTTCCAAAGAACAGGGGTGACTTTATTTGATAGTTTATATTAAGTCCAGACATATGAGTATTGAAATGCTTTAAGAGGAAGAAGCCAACACTGCTCAATTTCCTCATACAAATTCAGGTATCTGAATATGGCATCAAGGTTTCTTTTCACATAGACACCATTGAGAGTGTTACAAGCCACGAGAAGGGGAAAAATTTTGTACATAGGATATTGTTTGATACTAAGGGAAATTCCATAAAGACCAACTGCATACCAATCATCAGATTTCCTTACGTATTCCGGTTAAGATAATTTCCTTTGACTCCAAAGATTTTCAAAAATCAACCAAATGGTATTATGATTAAATCCTACAGACGATTTGCAGTAAAGAGAGATTGCTCTGAGAGAGGTGAGTCTCTCATCCATTTGAACAACGATAGTAAAAGTGGAGATTATAAGTGATGCTAATTGAAACAATATGATAACCTAGGTCCGCACTATAATAACTCCAAGAAAAAGCAAACGACAGGTATAAAGCTGAGAAATCATGCATGTTAATTAACTTGAAGAAGCTCTCAAAGTTGTTCAGAAAAGCATAGTGTTCAGCCGTGCATCCTAACATTGGACTTGTTGCTAGTATATTTTAGACGCATAAATAAGGTACCCTCATAAAGGACACCCAATTTACTTCAAGAGATTCAATTTGGAGTATATACTAATGGGAATATGGCGCTATGAAAGCATCGGGTGCTCAGCATACAAGACAATGATCTAGAGTAGAGGAGACAAAGCATGCACCGACGAGATATAGTAAGGAGCAACAATTTGCAAGCAATATTGCAAATTTCAATTTTTATTTTATTTTATTTTATTTAAAATATAGAAAGTACAACGACCACCACTATATGTATTTTCATTAAACATTAGTTCTAATATATTTAGCTTCAAACTATGCAAGGTCCCGTACTACTGACCTTTCAAGTTTATTTGGAATGTGATAAGTCAACCATAGGAGCTCATCCAACAATTCATTTAACGAACTTATCCGTCTCCTCGAGTTTCTCCCTTCATTCTTGTTTAGACTGTGGAGAGATTCCCCTT
Organism: Sequoia sempervirens; assembly: GCA_007258455.2. NCBI lineage: Eukaryota > Viridiplantae > Streptophyta > Pinopsida > Cupressales > Cupressaceae > Sequoia > Sequoia sempervirens. The sequence continues at coordinate 93,151,576 of VDFB02000003.1, forward strand.
CAGAATGCCTTGACAGGAGAGACGACAAAGCATCAATATTCTAATCCTGAGATGGTCTGATTGGTTCACCAGGCACAAGCAAGCCTCCCCCCTTTTTGGACGATGTAGAGGCATCTTCATAAAATAGCGATAACATCCCCTACACTCCAGAAGAACTCGAGGAAAAATAGGCAACATTGTGACACCCATACTTCAGTAAAATCCCCCCCGAGAAGTGGCTTTTTCTCTTCTTCTTCTTTTTTTTCTTTTTTCTTTTTAAATTAAATCTAATAACACTCTCATAAAAGGGAAAGATTCATTTCGATAATTATTTCAAAACTAAAAATCCACAAAAAACGGCAAGATTCCCGATCTACGATTTGATTGAAGTCATGCATGTGCATGATTTATTCCTTTTTCTATTCTCTCATGCTTTAACATTAGTTCGGAAATCTTTTCATCAAGATTTATTTAAAATCACCTTATCTTTCCATTTAATTAATTAAAGTCTCACAATACCCAAATTCTCAATTATTATTAAATGCAATTTAAAAGGTATTTATTTATTTATTTTCTAACAACTCAATTTCATTACTTATAAACAATTACTTTCCATTTCAAGAAATTTATTTGTTTTAATTATTATTATTATTATTTTAAATTCTAAATTTATAAGATTATTATGCAAGCAAATTTTAATTTAACTAATTGATTAATCAAGGCCCTATAAAAATATTAAGTTTCCTTCATAAATCCAATCATACATCCATAATAAAATAACCAAATCAACAATGATTTAACACCATAACCACTTACCTAAATGCCCAAAAGGACTTATACGGAGGGGCATTACATAATATGCTAAAGATAATCAATCTTATTTCAAATAGATGATGGTAATAGCATCACCGCCTAAGGTCCTAGGGTTAACAAGAGAAATTAAATATCCTTGAGAGCTCAATTCATTGTTGTGGAGTTATCACCTTAGACAACCTTGCATGTTCAACTACAAAGATCAATTAGCAAAATTTGTTTACTTGATAATAGGTTTGGTAAAACTTAGGTTAGGGTGAATTTTCCTATAGATTTTTTCATTAGGATTTGGCCCTAAAGCTTGTATATCTCTCATCACTGTACCACATAATCCACCTCATCTTGCACCCCGAGTACCTACAACCAACAAAAAGCCTCACACAAGTCCACCAACCAAGTCATTAGTTTGAGTTAGTATAAAAAAAATCAATGCATTTAGATTTCACCAATAACATGATAATATTATAAATACATTCATTAGTACTAGCATCTACACATCATAACCATCACACCCATGCATACGTTCATTTAACATAATATGGTCATGTAATATAGGGGGATTTTCTACTCACGAGTTCTCTTCACTCAAAGAGCCTCACGGGGCGAATTTCCCTATACTACCTCAATGGAACAACAGCGAGAGTTTTAGAATCCGAAAGAGCAGGTCACAGAGATTTTATGGACAGACTATCAAGCTCTTGGCCAAAGGACAATAGCGCAAAATACAAATGACAACGCAACGCGCTAGCGTCTCGTATGGACCAGAAAGCAAGTTTGTCTTAGAAAACAACAAAGTGAATGCTTCTATCCTAATTACTAAGAACTAACAGAATGTAGGAAAATGATAGGACATGATAAAGTAACAAAAAGTGATAGAAACAAAATAAAGTAAAGTAGAGAAGATAAGGAGGAGAAAGGAAATACTTACAACTGTGCGAGTGATGAAGCTTCCAACTTGTGAGTGTCTTCAATACCTACACACAAGAGAGAGAGAGAGAGAAATTGTTGGGTGGCTGTATAGGGGCATGCCTTAGTCAGACCCCGTTTTGGTGTTCCCACCTCCACAAACAACCAAATAGATTGAGAGAAAAGTAGAAATGAAGTAAAGAGCACTTAGAGCACTACAAAACAATGTTATGCTACTCAACCAAGTAATAGAGGAGAGGAGTGAAAGCTTACCACCTCCACCAAGAGCACTCAAGGCTAATGGGGGAGAAAATGAGAGAAACTCAAGCCTCTGCTATAATGGTGTTTGTTCCACATTTTCTCTACTAAAGTGGTGGAGTGTTGATGTTGCTCCTGTGAAGTGTAAAGTGTTTGGAGATTGAAGAGATGGTGAAGAAGCTACTTAGAGATTGTGAATGAATTCTAGAAGTGGTGAAGAGATGTGTAGAAGATGGAAGAAGATGAAATGCATATGGAAGGAGTGAATTTGAAGGGGAGATGAAGAAAATGACCATATTCAGGTCGGTCGACCGAGGAGGGCGTTACAAATCGACCCCCAATGGGAAGTGTAATGCCTCTGCAGGCTCTAGATGCTAGAATCTGTTAGGGATGTAAGCACACTGCACAAGTGTCACCGATAGAAACACCTCTACCGACACTCAAAATAGGCACCAAGTGATGTAAGCAACGGGCTTAGGTGGAATTAAGCTTCTGAACTTGGTCTTATAAGGTGAATAAAGGCAAAAAGGGGATTTGCACATGGGGTGCAATTTCGCTCTTATACATTTTCCCCCCACTTTAGTGAGCACTAACACTGATGAGTTCTCGGTAAAGTAGATCAAGAAAGAGTAGGGTTAGAAACATATACCTGAACCATCGAGGAAGCAGATCACTATTTGGAAAACCTAAGAGTGCAAGGTCAAAAGAGGACTTCATAGTTCTGCAAAACTATGAAGCTGAAGAATGAGCATATACTCAGGAGGAAGAAGATGTAGATCTTTGATCTGGTATATACAAGAGATAAGAGAGAGATGAAAAAAATGTGTTGTGAAAGCAAAACTCGCTCAAGAGTAGAACCCACACCACAAAAGAGGTGATAAAAGCAAACCTCGCTCGACGAGGAGAACTTGTATCTCCAAAAAGCGCATGGTAAAAGCAAAACCTGCTTAGGAGTAGAACCCACACCACGATAAAACCAAACCCCACTTGAGGAGGAGAACCTATATCACCAAAATTTGCATGGTGAAAGAAAAACCCACTTAGGAGTAGAACCGACACCACAAGGAGGTGATAAAAGCAAACCCCACTCGAGGAGGAGAACCCGTATCACCAAAATGCACTTGGTGAAAGAAAAACCCGCTTAGGAGTAGAACCCGCACTACAAAAGAGGTGATAAAAGAAAACCCTGCTTGAGGAGAACCCGTATCACCAAGTAAGCGCGTGGTGAAAGAAAAACTTGCTTAGGAGTAGAACCCGCACCACAAAAGAGGTGATAAAACAAAATCCCACTCGAGGAGGAGAACCTGTATCACCAAGTAAGCGCGTGGTGAAAGAAAAACCCGCTTAGAAGTAGAACCCGCACCGCAAAAGAGGTGATAAAAGCAAACCCTGCTTGAGGAGGACAAGCCATATCACCAAGTAAGTATGTAAAGGAGATTTACAGGTTCTTGGTCCTATAGAGAAATTAAGCAAATAGTCATGTAGACCATCGTCAAGTTGGAAGGCTTTCAAAGGGGTTCCTCAGGAACCCTTCAAAAGAAGAGGGGTCCACTCAAGGGACACACAATTTGAAAAATGAGGTATAGTCAGGTTGCCCCCAAGCTAGACATGAAAGAATCCAAAGACTTTCAAAAGGGGTCCCTCAAGGACCCTTCAAAAGGAAGAGGGGTCCTCTCGATGGACACTTCAGTTGAAAGACATAGAGAGAGAGAGGGTCCTTAAGAAGGACACACATCTCCAGAATAAGTTATCACTGCCCCCACCATACAGGGGAGGAGAACCATGCAAACATACAGGATAGAGGTAAACCTAGATATCACTTGTTAAGCAAAGAAAAGGTAGGTGCATCAATTAAATGGGAGTTTGATGGCACCTGAATCACAAAGTTGTATTTTTTCCTTCAAGGCCTTACATTCGCTAGTGGAATGCCCAAGCACTCGATGGTATGCACAGAAAGAATGTTTTCCTTCATCATGTTTATGAAGTTTATTACATGTAGGAGAAGGAAGAGTGATTAAGTGGGCTTTTAGAAGCCGCAAAAAAATACGCTCTTGCTCAGATAAAGAATGAGGAGCAGGAAGCAACCCTTTCTCTTGTGGAGAAAGATTTGGATTCTCGCAAGAAGAAGAAGGAACAAAGATAGAAGACAAAGGAGGATAAATCAATCCATGAGAACAAGGTTGAATGGAATTCATGTCACCATTCAACCGTGGTTTCCTTTTAGATTGTTCATTTGAGCAACCAAGCCCTAGATTATGCTTATGAGGCACAAATTCTATAGGGACTTGAATGCCTTGCTCGCTATGCCCACAACTTTTATGCTCATAACCATACTTAGAGACAAGCCTAAATCCAGGGCCATAATGTGTTTGTAGATCTTGAAAAGGAGGATCCTCATAAAGAGCATTGTCCCAACAATGGGGATCACACTCCTCTATGGGATCACCATCATTCTTTTTAATAGGACTACCAACATTAACCTCCTTAGCATAAGTGTGATCGTCTTCCTCAGAAGGAGGATCAACTCTAAGAACATTACAATTTACATTCACTTTACCCCACGATATAGAAGAGTAAGCATCTTTGATAGCTGGTGCAAATGATGTTATCAGAAGGTCTAAGCGGATCGGGTCAACTTTATATTCCTAGATAAAGGAACCTGTAAAGTCTAAGGAACTCCAATCATCACCAAGACATGCATTCCTTTGAAAAGAGGTATAACAAGTAGACTGAAGCAAGTCCCACAGTGAGATCTTAGCCGAAGCAATCTGAGGTTGCTTGACAAGATCGTAATCACTAGGTGCTTTAGTTGTAGGTTTAGGAGCTAAAGGAAGACTTGGTTGTTTATTTATTCTATTCTCATAATTATGGGCTTTCGCTCTATAAGAGTGATCCTTAGAAAGATCAAGGGAACCACCATCAAATGGAACACCATCAATAGAAAAAATCCTTTTAGGAGGACTAACTGGAGTCATGTAAATAATTGGTCTCTTAGGCCTTTGAGGGGCAGCAAAGACATAGACTGCATTTACTAAATCATCACAACTAGTAGAACAATTATTTGAAGACATATTCTCAACATCAATCCAAATAGGATCAAATGTGGAATAATTATTTGAAGAAACATTCTCAACATCGATCTAGGGAGAATTAGATGTGGAAGGAGGTTCATCATTCGCTAATGCACCATCTCTAGAAGAGAATGCATTGGAATGAAAGAGAGATTCATTATTCACACATGCAATGTCTCTAGAAGAGAGTGGATTGGAATGAAGGGTAGATACATAATTCACAAATGCATCATCTCTAGAATAGAGTGCATTAGAATGAAGAGAAGGTAGAGTAATGTTAATAAAGTTATCAATGATTTCATCTTCTTGCAACAAAATATCCTCCAAAGCAAGAGGACTTTTGTGAGAAGGATCAAAGACACAAAGTGACATGGGTAAAGCCAAGTCACCATCACATGCATGGAATGGAATATCATTTACATTTTGAACAAAGTTAGATACAAAACTAATAAAAGAAGATATTAAATTCATTACAATTTTTTTCAATATTTTCTACGTTCTAGTAAATCGCATTTTCGGAGGTCTCCGGAGCGGAATTTGAGGTCAGAACTTGAGTCAGTCCCTAAAATTTTATTATTGAAGGCATTCATATTTTAGGGGATAAACAAGTTCTCTAGGAGACCTTTCCAATGGTGCAAACGGTTCTGAATTTTGAGCGCCGAGTCAAAAGTTATGACCTCGCCAAGTAGGGGTAAATAACTTCCTAGTTTTTCGAAGAACACTATTCTTCACGTCGGGTTCACCAAAATGTAATATAGAGGGATTCGCTACTCACAAGTTCTCTTCACTTAGAGAGCCTCACGGGGTGAACTTCCCTATACTATCTCAATGGAACAACGGTGAGAGTTTTAGAATCCGAAAGAGCAGGTGAAAGATTTTCTAGAAAAACTATCAAACTCTTGGCCAAAGGACGATAGCACAGAATATAGACGATAGCGCGACGCGTTGGCATCTTGTACGGACCAGAAAGCGAGTTTGTCTCAAAAAACGACAAAGTGAATGCTTCTATCCTAATTACTGAGAACTAACAGAATGTAGGAAAATGACAAGACATGATAAAGTAACAGAAAGTGATAGAAACAAAATAAAGTAAAGTAGAGATCATAAGGAGGAGAAAGGAAATACTTACAACCGTGCTAGCGATGAAGCTTCCAGCTCGTGAGTGTCTTCAATACCTGCACACAAGAGGGAGAGGGAAATTTTTGGGTGGTTGTATAGGGGTCTACCTTAGGTAGACCTTGCTTTGTGTTCCCACCTCCACAGACAACCTTATAAATAGAGAGAAAAGTAGAAATGAAGTAAAGAGCACTTAGAGCACTACAAAATAGTGTTATGCTACTCAACCAAGTAATAGAGGAGAGGAGTGAAAGCTTACCACCTCCACCAAGAGCGCTCAAGGCTAATGGGGGAGAAAATGAGAGGAACTCAAGCCTCTGCTACAATGGTGTTTGTTCCACACTTGCTCTATTGAAGTGGTGGAGTGTTGATGTTGCTCCTGTGAAGTGTAAAGTGTTTGGAGATTGAAGAGATGGTGAAGAAGCTGCTTAGAGATTGTGAATGAAGTCCAAAAGTGGTGAAGAGATGTGTAGAAGATGGAAAATATGAAATGCATATGGAAGGAGTGAATTTGAAGGGGAGATGAAGAAAATGACCATATTCAGGTCGGTCAGCCAAGGAGGGCGTTACAAATCGACCCACAATGGGAAGTGTAACGCCTCTGCAGGCTCTAGATGCAAGAATCTGTTAGGGACATAAGCACACTATGTAGGTGTCCCCTACATAAACGCCTCCACTGACACTCAAAATAGGTGCCAAGTGTGATGCAAGCAGCGGGCTTAGGTGGAATTAAGCCTTCAAACTTGGTCTTCTAAGGTGAATAAAGGAAAAAAGGGGATTTGCACATGGGGTGCAAATTTACTCTTATACAAGTCATAAAATCCACCACCAGTCCAAGTTACCATGGGGCTAGGGGTCATGCAAGAAAATTAACAAGTCATAGGGGATATGATGGAATAAAAATGAAAATGAAGAGTGTAAGTGAGTGCGAGAGAGAGATCAAGATTGATGCAAAACATAAATAAATTAAGGTAAAATAATAGAGGTATGACAAATGAAAGATACATTCAAAAATATAAATACAAAAAAAAAGATAGAGAGAATAAAAATAAGATGAAAAAAGATAATGAAAAATAGATGAAAAGAGAGAATAAAAAAAAAAAAATTGAATTAAACAATTATAAGAGCAAAAAAAGGAAATGCAAATAAAGAGAAATGTAGAGAGAGGACATGAAGGGAAAGAATAGGCTAATAAATTAGATAAAAATAAACATGATTAAGTGGGAGAGAGATCTAGATAGAAAGTAGAAATTATAAGAAGTTAAAAAAAAAGTAATAAAAGGAAAATTGAAGAAATAAATAAAGCAAGAGAAAGAGGTAGGGGCAGGTTGAGAGAATAAAGGAAAGACAAAGAGAAAGTTAAAATATAGAAAGTAAACAAATAAGATAAGAATATTGAAAAAGGAAAAATAAAACACAAAGAAATAAAAATAGAGAACGAAAAAACTAAAGTCGAAAAAATAAATAATGAATAGACAAAATAACTAAGAACAAAGTAAATATATATAAAGAGGGGAGAGAGAGAGAGAGCGCTAAGATTAACTTAAGTAAAGAAAGAGAATGAAAAAAGAGATTTAGAAAGAGTTAAACAATATAAATAAAGAAAGTGGAGAGAGAGATGGGGGGAAATGAATACATAGAGATATAGATTAAGAAAAGAGGGGAAATGGTAAAGAAAAAGAGTGAAACAAAATAGATAGAGATTGATGACAAAATATAGAAATATTTTAAATAAAAATGAAAAGTAAATAGAAAGAGAGAGAAACAAAGGTAAAGTGAGATAGAAAACAAAGAGATGGATATAGAAATTGAGTTAATGTGAGAAAAAGAGAAAAACTAATAAATGATTAAGAAGAAAGACAAAAAAATAAAATAAAAGAAATAAACAAATGATTTAAGAAAAAAAAAGAGAAACAAAAGAAGAAATTAGTTTAATAAAAAAATAAATGAACAAAAAACTAACAGACATAAAAGAGAGGTAATATTAAAAGAGTCAAAGGCAAGAAAAAGAAGGTAAAAAGGGAGAAAAAGAGAAAGTCGAGAGAAAAAATAAAGATAAAAGGGACAAAAAGAGAGGAATTATCAAATAAAGAAAAAAATTTAGAAAGAGAAATAGAGATTAAATAAAGGAAAGAAAGACTAAATGGATCAAGAAAGAAAGAACAAAATAAAAATTTAGAAAGAAATAGTGAGTAAACAATAAAAATCATAGAAAAACCTAAGAAAGAGAAGGAAAGAGATCTAAGAGAGGTAAGAGTTTAAAAGTGAAACAAAAATAAAAGAAAGATACATAGACAAAGAAAAAGATAATGTGATAGAGAAAAGGGAAAGAAAGAATATGAAAGAAATTACCATGTGAGACAAATAAAAAATCATACAAAAGAAATCAAGAAGGAAAATGAGAGAGTGGGAGAGTAAAAGAAAGATAAAAATGAAATAGAGAAAGTGATGAAGAAATAAATACTGAAGTTAATTAAAAAAGGATTGAAGTTAGAAATAAATAAAAAATAAAAAGGGGTTAGAAAGAGGGACAATTAGAAAGAGAAAATAAAAATGAATAAAGCAAGAGAGTGAGAACAAAAGAAGCAAATAATGTCAGAGAGAGAGAGAGAGAGAATTAGGTAGAGATGTAGAAATAAATATTGAAAGGTAATTAAAAAAGAAATTGATGCTAGAAATAAATAGACATATATAGGTGGTAAATGTTGGGAATTAGTGTTCACATAGGTGTTGGAAATATTGCATCATATGATGCTTAAGATAATAGTTTAGTAGGTTGGCTATGAGTGTTGGGAATATCACATCATTCCTGTAGAGTATTTGTTATTTGGTTGTGATTATATGTTTCTGTGTATTATGAGTTGTTAAAACAACTCATATATTTAGGAGTTATAGAGTTGTTACCTATGAAATAGGATTTGAGAATCTTATAAATATGTAATCTGTATTGAATGAAAAAGTAGAAGCATGACATTTTTTTCTTGTGTAATATTATTTGGCTTCTATTTAACTCTGTCCCATATTTTCTAATATGGTATCAGAACTTGATCTATAGCCATCGAATCCACTTGAGACAATTCATATTTTGTGTATATTGGGTGCTCAATGTCCAAATAATGGCAGAAAATGCCATATATATGTTGTAGCAATTAATCACTAATGTCTACCCTACTACAGATTGGTTCATGGCTTGTGGTTCAACCCACACAGGGTTGATTGTGAGGCATTCTTTGTTCCAATTCCTTTGACTATATAGTGCGTAGTGGAAGAATGACGAAGAGGAGAATTATATATCACAGTTGAAAAGAATCACAATCTACACTTTTGAAGGAGATTCTAAGTTTATAAACAAGGTAGCTTTAGATTGGGAACAACATAAGAACATCATCATCAAAAAGGAAATTTGTGTTGCATGATGTGCTGAACTGTTCAAACCAATTCAATCTCCTTTCGTTCTCTTATGTTCGCACATTTTATTTTCATCTAATTTATATTATTATTGTAGTGCCCATTCTCTGATGTTGGCAGTTAAGAAAGCTTTGAATATATCACTATAGCCACTCATCTCAAACCCCAATTCATCATGGTGAGAGACTTATGACAAGTGTTGGATTGGAGAACGTTCATATGGTAATCATAATTTTAGGCGATCAGGTCTAGTGTGTGGAAACTACTAAGCATGATTTTACTTGATAATATTCATCTCTACTAAGGTCTTATAGTCTATACAATAGGCATAACTAATACCACTTGGGAGGTGAAGGTTTGTACAAATCTCTTTTCCAAGGTCATTGCGCGTCCTCTGATCTCACTCTAAATGAGAGTCTTGTGCTTCATTTTACTAGATGATTTGAGGAGCTATGTGGAATGCACTCAAATCTTTCTGGAATGAATAAGGGATTTGTGCGATAGCCTTATTTTATTCAGTTCAGTGGGTTGTTATTATAATTGTTTAGTTATCTTCTCTTTAGTGTCTATCAAATTAATAGTTCTTATAGAGATATGTTGTGTCAAATATTAAGTTGTATTATTTTGTTTAGAAAAGGGTCTATTCTTCACGAGTATTAATTTTCATGTCAAAGATTCAAAAGTGTCAAATAAAAAAAATAGTAAAAATAAAAACTATTTCAATTGTTAAGGTGCATTATCGGTGGAATCTGACTCCTTCAGTATTATTTAGATTATTGGGGGGATTCAAATAGTGTTTCTTACAATGAGGATATATTCTTTCCTCATAATTGATGAAATGAGCATCAAAATCCAAAATTTCTAAGAAGCAAACCATTGGAGGCAGGAGGAAAAGGAGGAAGGAGGACAATCAACATCCTCTCGTCAATCACCAATGATGGGGCTGCTTATCAGCTTTGGTGGCATTTTATTTTCTATGTGTGGGTTATTTTCTTATGTAACCTCCTAGTGTAAAATATTGTAATGAACATAAGCACTAGTGTAATGCAATTCATGGATCTTGAAAGGGTTTGTGGGCGGATCCAGAAAACCACATGAGGTGAAAAGATGAGTGGGTTCATGTTCATGTCCAGGTTTGTGGTAAGCCTATGTGAAAACCATGAAAGTTTGATGAGAGGTGCCTTTCATTTTGAATCAAGATCATGACCCACAAGAGTTGGGTTTACTGCAGATGAAGGGTGTTAGTTCTTACCATGTTCACACCAAGGGTGGGTGTTGGGAATTAGTGTTCACATAGGTGTTGGAAATATTGCATCATAGGATGCTTAAGACAATAGTTTAGTAGGCTGGTTATGAGTGTTGGGAATATCACATCATTCCCCTAGAGTATTTGTTATTTGGTTGTGATTATTTGTTTGTGTGTATTATGAGTTGTTAAGGGAACTCGTATATTTAGGAGTTTTTATAGAATTGTTTCCTATAAAATAGGATTTGAGAATCCTATAAATATGTAATCTGTATTGAATGGAAAAGTAGAAGAAGCATGACATTTTTTCTTGTGTAATATTGTTCAGCTTCTATTTAACTCTATCTCATATTTTCTAATAGTAAAAAGAAAGAAATGAGACAAAAAACATATAAATAGATGGTGAAGGAGATTGATGAAAAAAATTGTAATACAAAGAAAGTAAAGCATGAGAGAAAGAACAAATAAAGAAAGATTTAAAAGGAGAAAAAAAGAAAAGAAAAATGAAAATGGGAGAAATAAATTATTAAAAATAAAGAAACATTGCAAGAAATCAAAACAACAAATGAGAGAGAGAGAGAGAGAGAGAGAGAGAGAGAGAGAGAGATGGAGCAAACAGAAGCAAAATAAGAAAATTATTTAATCAAAGGTGTGTCATACTCAAAGAATACAAGGTTTCATGACAAATCCAAGCACATAGAGATCATCTCACCTTATTCAAGACAAGATTTAGAAGGGACTAGTGAAGCTCTATTACATCTCCACATATCAACACACCATTGATATTATAACCAATCACTTAGCAAAAAGGAAGTTTGAAGTTTTCATAAATAAACTTGGGTTGAAGCATAATTCCTTCTTTGTTAAGAAGGGGAGGGGGGGTGCTAGAGGTTTCCTTGTAAGTTTTTCAAAAAAAATGCAACATTGATTTGAAGGTGTAAATTTTACTTGTATTTGTTTTAAATTCTTTTATAATTTGTCATTTCAATTTTTGTGTGGTTGTTACAATGTTTATAAATTTACTTTTTTTGTTGTTAATAATTTGATTTGAGTTAACTAATTAGAGAAACACTAGGACAATAGTCTCCTAGGGTTAGAAATTCAGCATGGCATTAGAGCTAGAAGAGTGAAGAAAAATCATGTGAAGCTAAGGCTTGTGAAGACCAAGGGAAAATGATAATAAAAGTCATGTAGTGTTTTTAACTAGAATTCATGCTTCTTTTTTTTACCTTAAGAATCACAATGGTTTCATGGTTAAATAACAACTAAAAACTAAGGGATTTGTGGATGGATGTTTGCATGATTAGAAGTTTTATTTGGAAAGAAATTGCAATCAAAGCTAGTCAAGAATCGCAGGTTGGTTCATGAAGAATAATCCAAAAAATATATTTTTCCTTGAAAATCCTAAAATACCAAAGCTTTTAAAATAATTTCAATGCCCAAATTGCACAATTTTCTCTATAGTTTTACAAAGGTTACAATGGAAATTGTAAAATATTTCTAGGTCATTTTTGAAGGGTTAAAAATGGTGGCTTGGGTTTATATCAATAGCTATGATTTCATCAAACCACACGGTTAGAGATTTGTAACAAGTATTCTCAAAAAGAAGAATTGTGTAGTTTGTTTATTTTTTTATTTGGGAGTTTGTTTTTTAAAATAAAATAGTATTTTAATGGCATTAGGTAGCATCAAATATGAGGATAAATTAGATGGTGCATTAAATTTCTTGCCTTCAAAAGTTAAGATCACTTTTCTATTGTAGGGAAATGATCTTTGGGAAATTGTTAAGCATGTGGTGTGTATAACTACTAACACATTGTAGTTGGTAGCTCATGTGAAGAAAACAACCAAGCAGATGTTTGATAAAGGCCATGTGGATAATCCTGGATGTGGTAAAAGACTATTTAGTTCCTCATTTAGAAAAAAATAAAACAACCAAGGAGATATTTGATACATAAAATGGAAAATGATATTGCAAAACAAACTTAGATCCATGGAGATGACTATATGAAATATTGTTACCAATTATGTAGTGCCCCTCCATTCTCATCGTGGATGTGTAGGTAGTTTGGCTTTGGAACTTGGAGATAAAGGTAAAATAATAGGGATATTTAAAGGTATGTGCTAATGATGTTAAGCAGTTGATGTTGTATATTATGAATTTATGGACTATGTGTGAAGGTTAGGATAGGACTTATTATATATGTTTAAGGATAGGTTTATCATGATGTGTGTGTGTGTGTGTTCAAACATGACCATTACTAGGATGCATGCTATGGAGATATTGATGTGATGGGAGTGCTTTGGTTACCTTTGGGGTTTTCACTTGATTCTAATATATTATTATTGTGTTGACATGTCATTATGATTTTGATTTTGATTATCTTTATTGTCATGAAGATGTATTGACTTGTGTTCAAGTGTTGTGGTTGCAGATGAGACATGAGCTTTTGTTAGTGATTTAGTAAGTATGATGTATATTGGCATGTTATTATTGTTATGCAGAGATTTATTTGGATAGTTGGGTGATGCAATAGTATGTTTTTAGGTTAGGAGGAAAGAGTGGCATCGTACCATTGGACATATAGGGGACATACAAGAATGAGATACGATTGCTAGAGTTCCTTTCCTAGTACTTTGGCTATTATGCACATGTGCTCTAACTTGTATCTTTGAGTGAACAGGTCCTAGGCTACATCTCCACCTGAATTAGTAGGTCTGAGTGTGCCTCTAATCCCAATGGTGGTTGAGGAGATAACATCTAGGCCCAAGTTATACCCTAACCCTAGCCATTGTCCCCAATTAGGGACAATTGATTCAATGTGTGACCACCTTTCTGGGTTGTCATGGGATAATGCTCGATCTCCTATACCCTATGGTTGGAGTGTTGCACTTGTGTGAATGTTTTTGTTGGGTTATGTGATTGTGTGACTCCAATGTCTAGCCTTGAGTATGGATTCAGTTCAAATGGTGCTAAGTTCTTTGATAAGTCAGGTTGGTCACTGCTGTGATCATTCCCATTATGTTTTGATGTGAATGTCTCCTTTCAGTAAGAAGTTATTTTGTGGTTTATGCTTAGTCTCTGATTGTGACCTATTTAAGTAAAATTAGCTTCTAGGTCCGAATATATATATATTTCTATGGTTATTCTTTGGTGTGAGTGAATATTGGTTATTAATATTATTATGATTATATGTTTGAAGGAGGTGATTTAATATTGTCATGGGTTTGTACCAATAAGGTATAATGTTAGTGTGCACAGACTATTATGTGTTATAATGTCACTATGTTATTATTATTGGGGCGAGGGGTTATTGGATTATTATTATTATTATCATTTATGTAAGGGTATTATTTACTATTACTGAGTGTTAATATTAATTAGTTGTTATGTTAGTATGTGCATACCATTATGTTCATTATTGTTGCTTGTTATGTTTATTACCATTATGTTATTGTTTATTGATTTTGGAAAAAGGACCATTTGATTATTTAATTGTGGCTTATTGAATAATAGTTATTTTATTGAGAAATGGAATTAAAAATTAATTAGTATTTATTTGATTGAAAAGGAATTTGGAATTGGAACTTATTTATTAATTAATTATTTTTGAAACCCTCGGGGGAAGTGAAGTCTCATTTTGGAGTTTCCTTTTTAGTTGGGAGTTGTGTGTGTAAATGGAAAGGGGGAAGACAAGTTAGGATATTGTGAAAGAGGAATTTTTCTTGGTGTGAGAGTTGTTGCAATTTGGGGGTTTTGAAAATTGAAAGAATTGTGATGATTTTTGATGTTTTGGTGAGATTTCGAGCAATTTGAGACGGGATTTGAAAAGGGTGGTTTAGAATTTTTGTTGTGAATTCATGAGAATTTATTGCTGCTAGTTTGAATGGATATTTTGGCTTTTGATCGTGGTTCTTGATTGGTGATTTAAGCTTGGAGGATTTTTTGGGGTTTCAACTTCTTTTTCATCATTGTTCTTCGAATTTGACAACAATATTTTCTTGATTTTGTTAATTTATGCATTTCAGATTTATAGGCATTTTGAAAAGGGTTAAATTAATTGAGGGTGTAATTTTTTTGGTAATCTGGAAAAGATCTGGTTGGGTTTCTCATTTTGTCATTTGATTGTAATCGGGTATGTCGAAAAGAGGGGTTTTAAGGGAGTTGTTTCTTGTTTCGCATTTTGTGAATTTCTGAGTTGTTTTTGGTCAATTCTTCCCATGTTGCTAAGTATTCGAGGGTCAAATCTGAAATAGGTTTTTTACGGATTTGGATTTTGAGTTGATTTGACTGTTTTATGGCTAGCAAACTTGACTGTTGTCAAGAGGGTTGTTGAGGGATCTGTTTGTTGTTTCACATTTTGTGAATTTCTGAGTCTTTTTTGGTCAATTCCTCCTGCGTCGCTTAGTAGTCGAGGGTCAAATATGAAATGGGTCTTTTATGAATTTGGATTTCGAGTTGACTTGATTGTTTTATGGCTGGTAGACTTGACTGCTGTCAAGAGGGTTTTTAAGGGAGTCATTTGTTGTTTCACATTTTGTGAATTTCTGAGTCATTTTTGGTCAATTCTGCACATGTTGCTAAGTAGTTGAGGGTCAAATCTGAAATGGGTTTTTAACGGATTTGGATTTCAACTTGATGGACTATTTTATGGGTGGTAGACTTGATTGTTGTCAAGAGGGATTTAGTTCAATTCTAAAGGCTGTATAGAAGGATATAGCTCCGTCCTTTGATCTATATTGTGTTGTACTATTTGTGCATGAATGTGTTTACTGTTTGTATGTTGACAATCCCTCCCTATTTGTGAAATCTTGTGTTGAGACTTATGTACTGTGTAAGGATCAATTGTACTAAGGTTATGCATTGTTGGTCTTGATTATGAATTGCTAAGAAAGAGAAATGAAAGTTGGCTATCATGTTATAAGATTGTGCAAATTATGTAATGTGCTTCATTGTATGTGTTGTATAATGATCAACTTTTGGATTTCCTATTTGTTTGTGTTATGTGTTGGGCCTCTGGAAATATCTAAAAGTCTTTATGAAAGTCCTTGTGATTTTTGGTTGATTCTTTTTTTAGGTAGTCTCCTTTGGATGTTTAGTGTCAACCACTTGTTATTTTTTTGCTTTCTTGTGTGTGGGGCCTAGTGTTGTCTCCTAGCATTAAGGGAGTGGGCCTTAGGGTTCCATGTGGTAGGGTGGTATTTTCCAACCATCCATTAGGGATTAAGTGGTATAGTTCATGTACAACATGGAGAGTCATTCCTTCCATGTCATTCCAAAGCCGAATTTGTGCAGATGATATTTATAAGAAAATTGTGTCTAATATGTATTATATATATATACCTCTCAGATGAATGAATCTTGTACATTGTAGCATTCTTGTAAAGGAAATGTGAATGAATTGATGGAATCTTGACAATATATTTATTGTTGCTTATTATCTAATGGAAAGGTTAACGCAGGAATGTTGTATTTATGATGCATATGAACTTAATTTAGTAGTAGATGTGATATATCTTTATGTACCTATTTCATGGCGTTGATTAGGATTAGGTTCATATTGGCATAGTTTTAGATAAGGTTTAATTATAATGAAGTAATGTTATCATATGTAGTTTGATGTATGAGATTTAATTTACATTCATAGGATTGACTAGATGTGTTGTTAGTGTATCATATGTCTTTCTATAGGTTTAGTTAGTGTAGATGTGTCGTAGTAGCGACGTTAGGGGACCATGGTGTATAGGTGTGTAAGTGGGCTATGATTAATGTTAATTTAAGGTCATAATGTGATTATGATATGATGTTAATGTAATGATGTTATCCATGTTAATTTGTTGAGTTGAATTAGTTAGTGTCACTTTAGTTTCTTAAAAAAAAAATTGGCATGATGCTTGAGGTCTTTTGTGTTAATCCACCAGGTCCCTTAGCGGGGCGTTACAAATTACCCGATGAAGGTCACCCAACTTCATGAACTTCTTCCAATAGTCAAGTGGAAGGTTGAAGATACACAGATTGTGAATTTTGTATTAAATGGGTTCCCATCTTCATGAAAAGCTTTTGTTAAGGGAATGAGTTCCTAAGAGAATCTTCTTTCTTCTGAAAGACTATGGGATGATTCTATTCAATAGGAAACTTGAATGGAGTCAAAAGCTAGCAAGCAAGGTGATGATGAAAATTTGGTCCTATCAAGATAGATGAAGGTAAATAAAGGAAAAAGGAACAAAGGTAAGGACAAGGATGAGGATTCATCCTCAAAACCCAAGACTCGAGTAAATTCAAGTGTTTTATTTATCATAAGTTTTGTTCATCACAATACCCAAACAATAAGATAACTGAGGGAAGCAACAAAAAAAGGAAGTTTAAACCTATTAAGAAACTCAAATAAACAATTTTGTTGTAAAGTTTCAAGAGTTCTTATGGAGATCATACCAGTGCCCAATAGTAGGAGTTGGTATGATTCCCTTTCAATTGCAACCAACAATCTCTATAGAGTTTGTAGACAATTGAAATGTGACCTTAACCTAACAAAACTTGACTTCACCTATCCTAATATTTAATTAAATAAATATTTATAATTTATTTAATTAATTTAACCTTTTCCCTTATCCCTCACCTTTAGTTAAATAAATTTCATATTTATTTAATTAATTCTAACCTTATCCCAAATCCTCCAACTAAATTAATTAATTAATTTAGGCTAACTAATCCCCATTACCTTTTCCTCTAATATTCAATTCCCTTTATTCCTCAATCCTTATCCATTTAATCCTAGCTAGTATATTCATTCACATGGATCACAATCTAAATTTTTCCTCATGTGATAAATATCCCCTTCACATGTCTAACTAACTCTTTGTCTAGATTTATTAAACCTAGACACCTTGCCAAAATTCAAACTAACTTTCCATATCATCCCTTTATTTAATATCTCACCTCTTAATCCTAGCCATCCACATAAATATGTTACCCTAATCCTAATCCTAAAAAATGTAATCCTCAATCAATACTAGCCATCCATAACTTAATGCATCTTGGCCCTTAATTTCTCATTGAATTTCTGTAAATGATAAGCCTTCCTTCCCATTTGCATCATTCAATCCTATGTTGATGTTATTGAATCATCTTGATCACACTATGATGTTATTGGTTTCATGAGCAACGACATCCAAGCTATCAACACATCAACACACTACACTTGATCTTTTTGAGGTTTGCATGTATTTGGTTTGATCTAGGCTAGTTTTGATGCATATTTTATTTAATATCATTTGTATGCAAAATAGAGTTTTATGATGTTTTATTTGTTCCTACTCTATATTTTATATATTTGTTGAAGGATTGATCTATAGGGTCCATCATCTATATTTTATAGTCCAAATTATAATGACCAAGATGTAAAATGCCATGTTGAAATAATGGATGCACAATGTCCCTGAAGTTGCAGCCTTCAAGAGATCTTTGCCAAGAAGA